>CAXKWD010000012.1:5000-1205000 GCA_964059195.1 Ectobius pallidus
TAAAAGTAAGCTTCTGTTTTGTTTAATTTTCGGAAGGGATAACCAAAACGAACTCCCACATCGTCAGTTATGTTTCAAATAATTTGGCGTAAGCGCATATGACGGTAAATTGCAGCGTATGTTATTAGAATTTTAGCTCTTTAGCTTTTTTTAAATATAATTTTCGGTCCTTATAAAAATTAGGAACATTACCGTAATCTGTAATGTTTGCAAAAGTTAAACCGAAGTGTATACAATGTTAAAAAGCAGAATATATCGTTTTAGGGCTGCAGAAATCATAAATTATAATCGTAATAAACCTTTTGCATGTGGCATCTGTAAGATGTCATTCACCGCACAGTTACTTTCCTTTTGATTTGCGATTACGCTCATATGAGTGCCAACGCATCACCCTCTATTGCGCATGTTAATTTCCACATAAGTAAGGTAAAAGTAATACAACATTAATATGGAAAATCCAAATTAATTGAACTGTTGATGAAAATAGTGGATAGCTTGGAATACGCCACATGTATACTATGAATAATAGAACGCACATGTATACTAGAATAATTATATTTTATTAATACGGCCAGTGAAACTTGTATATACGAATCAATAATGAATAACTTCTATAAATAAAAGTTCTTACAGTCTGCTTGACTTGCAGTATATAATATAGTTTATATATCACTTGTAGATTAACACTTGCATAGATAAAGTCACAATACACATAAATGTCGTATAGTTCACAAATAACTTTCAGTTCTTTCTTCGTACAAAATGTCACGTACAACATTAAGGTTCTTACTGCTTGCTGGCTGGTTAAGTCCTTCACTTACAACTTGCAATATCATAACTAACTTGCAGACTTACTAGGCACATCTGCCTCTTACAACTTTCTAGTTCATACTGAAGGTACTGAAGGTCATACTCAACTGCTTGCTTGTCACGTACACCATCACTGCTGCTTGCATGTGATAACTGACAGTGCACAGGTTGCCAACATAACAACTGAACATTTCGTAGTGCACTTTCACTGTTGCCAACTATGACTTACAATACGAGTTGTAAACATCATTAACCAACACTCCTCCTCAATCATTTTACAACGAAAATTGTCAAAGTTTTTCTTACACAATGGTTTTGTCAGAATGTCTGCAATTTGGAAACTGTTTTCAATATGTTCCACTAGTACACCACTCGTAGACTGTCCTGTGTCCTCCATATTCAGAGTAGAGAGAAACCAGAAGCCAGGAGCCCTCAATTGTAGACTTGTATAAAGGACACTCTTACTCTTCTTAGAGGTGTAGACTTGTATAAAGGACACTCTTACTCTTCTATGTTTTTAGTTCATATTTTGTAATCCTCAGGGTTATACATGTGTAACCGCCTGCATACAGTAGTATATCTGTAACACACACACAAAAAATTAGGATTTTAAAGAATAAGCAAGGATACATTAATACTTAGTGTGAATCATTCAAATTTCTTAGGGCCTTCAAAATTGTTCAAAAATTATAATTACGTGTGCTATATATATTAAAGTTAAAAATTTTAGAAGGGAATTAGAACTACTCCTTTAACTACAGCAACTGGAAAAAGACAGTGCTTCATTTGTAGCAGAAAAGGTGATAAAAGTATGTAAGGGACTCTGAAATTAGAAGTTTAAACTTAGCCTATGAATTTTGTAAAATTGAGTTTCTTAAAATGGAAGAATTCTAATCTTTTCTGTGTACTGATAAGGGATGTGACTTACACTTGGAACTATTGCTGACAACCCCACAGCCAGTAGAGAGAAACCAGAAGCCAGGAGCCCTCAATTGTAGGTTTGTAAAAAGGACACTCTTACACTTCTATCTTCTTAGTTCGTTTCTTGTAATCCTCAGAGTAGTACATCTGTAATTAGAAGCACATAGTAGTTTATCTGAAACAAACAAAAGATTATGATTTTTAGAATAAGCAATAATACTCTTTTTTTATTCCTTTAAATTTGTTGAAAAATTCGGTATTTTATCAGAAAAAATATTAAACTTACAAAACTTTTAGAAGTGAATTAAGTCTTCAATTTATTAAGAAAGTATTGTCTTATCTAACTGCAGTTTTAGTAATGTTAGCACAACTAACTACACTTTAATTACTCTCGACTACTCTTTAACTACAGCAATTAGAAAAGGACAATGCTTCAATTGTGAGTAGAAAACATGATGCAAATAAAGATGGCATCAGAATTTTCAAGTTTAAACTTTTTACTCTTTACTTTGGCATTGAACATTCTTGGGAGTTTTAAAATTGTTGCGAATGTAGAATTTTATGTGCTAAAAATATCAATTTACAAAACATTTAGTAGTAAATTAAATCTTTTCAATTTAATAAGAAAGCATTGACCTATATATCAGCAATTTTAGTATGGTTAGTGCTAGCTACAACAAACTACTCTCTCTACAGCAAATATATGAGGAGAATGCTTCATCTCTGTAGCAGATAAAATGATGAAATATGGATGGTATCAGATGCAGTGGCGGTTATTCAGGGGAAGTAGGTGAAGTGCTACTTCACTTACGCATGCGCTCTTCATACGGTGCAATGCAATGCAATGGTAGGCTTCCATTCCAGGCAATCTACCCTTACCGGTGTCAGACGTCTTCCTAGTTAGGCCGCTCTCTAGCTCTTCACCTAACTTCCCAGCCACGAGCCGCGCCTGATCAGATGTTGCAACTTTAAACTTTTGAAGTCTAAACTTTCTAAAATTAAATTTCTTAAAATGAAACGATACTCATCTTTTCTATGTACTGACAGAGGATGTGAGTTACACTTGGAACTATTGTTGACCACACCACAGCCACAGCCACAGCCCACAAAGAAGAAGCACTCAATTGTAGACTTGTATAAAGGACACTCTTACAATTCTGTCTTCTTAGTTCATGCTTTGTAATCCTCAGGGTTGTACACGTGTAACCTCCAGCGTACAGTAGTATATCTGTAACACACACACACAAATTTAGAATTTTAAGGATAAGCAAGAATACATTAATACTTAGTCTGAATCATTCAAATTTCTTGGTGCCTTGAAGATTGATGAAAAATTATAATTAGGTGTGCTATAAATATTCAAGTTTTTAATTTTAGAAGTTAATTAGAACTACTCCTTTAACTACAGCAACTGGCCAAGGACAGTGCTTCATTTGTAGCAGAAAAGGTGATAAAAATATGGAGAGACTCTGAAATTACAAGTTTAAACTTAACCTATGAACTTTGTAAAATTGCGTTTCTTAAAATGTAAGAATTCTCATCTTTCCTGTATACTTATACAGTATGTGACTTACACTTGGAACTATTGCTGAGCACCCCACAGCCAGAAGAGACAAACCAGAAGCCAGGAGCAACGACCCATGAGCCTGGAGCCCTTTATTGTAAAATTGTAGAAAGGACACTCTTTCTCTTCAATCTTCTTAGTTCATCCTTTGTAATCCTCAGGGTTTTACAATGTGTAAATGCCAGCATACAGTAGTATATCTGTAATAAACGAACAAAAGATTAGGATTTTAAAGAACAAAAAGGATACATTAATACAAAGTGTGAATCATTCAAATTTCTTGGGGCCTTTAAAATTGTTGCAAAATTACCGTATATACTCTAATACTACCCGCACATTTTTTCCAAAAATCGCGAGTGAAAAACTGGGGTGCAGGTATTATTTGAATACTGGTCTCCTCTCATCTGAATTTCTACAGTTTCTACCATATCGACTCAATATAGCACGATGCTTTGTAGTAGTATCACAGTATAGTATAACAGTAGCGAAGCTGTAATTAAAGGAAAATGAGACAAAGAAAGTGCTTTCTAATGCACATGGTCCGCCATGACTGGCCGTGAAACAAAGCTTTACGTATAGAGACGCCAAGGAAGTAACATTACAGTACAAGCAGAAGCACTAATTCGGGAAAGTTCGGTGAATTTTACCTTCATTCGGACCAGTCGAACGCACGTCTTCACGTGTGATTCCCACCTATCAGCTGGAGAGTGTTATAGTTGTTGAAAGAGACGCAGCGCTTATAAGAAGGCGAGATTTCCAGCTGGCTGTTACCACGTTATTTTTAAAACTACATTTTAGCCTACCATAATTAATTTTTTATGATATGTAATGTTAATTATAACTGTTTAATCAAGAATAAACCTGGCAAAATAATTGTATATAGAGGCCTATATATTTTTTTTCAAACTTCCTTTCGAAAAATTTGGGTGCAGGCATTATTTGGAGGCGGGTAGTATTCGGGTATATATGGTATCATTATGTGTGCTAAAGATATTTAAGAAAAGATGATGAAAATATGGATGGAATCATAAGTTCGAACTTTAAACTTATGAACTCTATACTTTGTAAAATAGCATTTCTTAAAATGGAAGAATACAGACCTTTCTATGTAATGACATGGAATGTGACTTACACATAGAACTATTGATGACCACACCACAGCCAGACAACAGCCAGGAGCCCTCAATTGCAGATTTGTAGAAAGGACACTCTTACTCTTTTATCTTCTTATTTCGCGCTTTGTTTTCCTCAGGGTTGTACAAGTGTAAACTACTGCACATAGTATATCTGTTACAAAAGAACAAAAGATTAATATTTTAAACAATAAGCAATGGTAGATATGAGTGAATTATTGAAATTTCTTGCGATAATTTAAACTGTTGAAAAATTAGCATTTTATGTGCTAATGATATTCAAGTTACAGAACTTTATGGAGTGAATTAAAACTTTTCAATTTCATAAGGAAGCATTGGCTTATCTAACTACCATTTTAGTATTGTTAGTGCTAGCTACAACAAAATGCTCTTTAACTACTCTAACTACTAATTAACTTCATCAACTCTAAAAGAACAATGCTTCATTTGGAAACAGAAAAGATGATGAGAATATCGATGGAATCAGTAGTTGGAAGTTTAGTCTGAGTGAACAACTGAAACTTCTTGGGACTTTTAAAATTGTTGTAAAAGTAGCATTTTGTGCACTAAAAATATTAAAGTTACAAAACTTTTATAAGTGGATTAAAACTTTTCAAATTAAAAAAAAGCATTGTGCCATTTTAGTAATGTTAGTGCTAGCTACTCAGAACTACTCTGAAGTACTATAAACTACTCTGAAATACTCTTTAATTGCAGCAACTAGAAGAGGCAGGAAAAATTAAGAAAATGTGAATTTAATCAGATGTATGAAGTATTAAACTTATAAACTCTAAACATTGTAAAATTGAATTTCTTAAAATGGAAGAATACAAATCTTTTCTATGTAATGACATGGAATGTTACTTACACTTTGAACTATTGTTGACCACTCCACAGCCAGACGACAACCAGGAGCCCTCAATTGAAGATTTGTAGGAAGGACACTCTTACACTTTTCAACATACCAGGTAATTCACAACCCAGGTCCAACTCTTTCCACTGGTTATAAATATGAATTGATTAAAACTGTTATTAAAACTTTAGTACAGTGGATAAAATTCTACCTTTGAACAGTCACTACGTTTCAGCCTGACCTTCAGGTCTTACTCAGGTGAACTAAAATCTACTCGCATGTTGGTACGTTGTCCATGCTGGAAGGGGTCTATGCCGTGCACCCGTGCCTGTTCGGAAAACCACCCTGTGCACAGTCATCCTCCATACCCTCGGCACGTAACATAAATGTGGTATCACTGTGGGTTACTTTGATCCATTCTCTCTGGATTTCGTATTCTGCGGGAGTCGCTACGTAAAGGGGGGAAATTTTGGTGTTGTTGTTCCCTTTGTGAATCTCCTGACGATGTCCAACCAATCATCGCCTAGGTCTCCTTCACAGTTGTTGAGAGTTTCTCCGTTCTCCTGATAATATGAAAGGCCTCGCATATCTACCTCCAAATAACATCGTTTTCTACTTCTAAAATTTCAAAACTGCCGATTTGATGATTGTTTTCTACCATATGCTGACTTAGGCCGGTATTGGTATTTTTGTTCCTTACATCGCGCTCATGTTCTCGGAGCCTTACGGTAAATGACCTACCGATCTCCCCAATGTAAACACCATCACAATATTTACAGGTTATTGCATGCACACCTGGTTATTCATTTTTCCCGGTTTCAATCCCAAACATTTTATATCGCGAAAACATGTTCTCCATAGTCCTTCCTGACTTGAATGCCGGCCTACAAGTCAGGAAAGACCATAGAGAACATGTTTTCGCAATATAAAAGGTTTGGGATTGAAACCGGGAAAAATTAAAAACCAGATGTATATGCAATAAACTGTAAAGATTGTGATGTTGTTTACATTGGGGAGACCAGGAGGTCGTTTACCGCAAGGCTCCGAGAACATGAGCGCGATGTAAGGAACAAAAATACCAATACCGGCCTAAGTCAGCATATGGTTGAAAAAATCATCAATTCGGCGGTTTTGAAATTTTAGAGGTAGAAAAAGACGTTACTCGGAGGAAGATATGCGAGGCCTTTCATATTATCAGGAGAACGAGGAAACTCCTCAACAACTATGAAGGAGACCTAGGCGATGATGGGTTGGACATCTTCAGGAGATTCGCAAAGGGAACTACAACACCAAAATTTCCCCCCGTTCATGTAGCGATGCCTGCAGAATACAAAATCCTGAGAGAATGGATGGAAGTACACCACAGGGATACCACCTTTATGTTACACAACGATGGTATGGAGGATGACTGTGAGCAGGGTGGTTTTCCGAACTGGCACGGGACCACGGCAGAGACCCCTTCGAGCATGGACAACGTACCAACATGCGAGTAGTTTCTAGTTCACCTGAGGAAGGCCTGGAGGTCAGGCTGAAACGTAGTGACTGTTCGAGGGTAGAATTTTATCCACTGTACTAAAGTTTTAATAACAGTTTCAATCAATTTATACTTTCTCTTTTATCTTCTTATTTTGCGCTTTGTATTCCTCAGGATTGTACAAGTGTAACCACCAGCACACAGTAGTATGTCTGTTAAAAACAAACAAAAGATTATTATTTTAAACAATAAGCAAGGGTACATTAATACTCAGAGTGTATCATTGAAATTTCTTGGGAAATTAAAAATTTTTGCAAAATTAGCATTACATTATATATGACCAGAACCTAAAGTATTCTTTCTGTAAAATGTTAATTTGTGGTGGCAGAAATATAAAATATATTCTAGGTTGTGAAATATAAAAGGTGTTACTGAATAACACCAAAATATTTTACCTGTGCATAGAGGTGTAGGCTTGTAGAAAGGACACTCTTACTCTTCTTAAAGGTGCAGTCTTGTAGAAAGGACACACTTACTCTTCTTTGAGGTGTAGACTTGTAGAAAGGACAATCTTACTATTCTATCTTTTAGTTCATGCTTTGTAGTCCTCAGGGTTGTATATAAGTTCATGGTAGTATATCTGAAACAAATGAACAAATTATTATGATTTTTAATAGTAAGCAAATACTCAGTGTGAATAATTCAAATTTCTTGGGCCCTTCTTAGCATTATATGTATTAAAAATATTCAAGTTACAAAACTTCTATTAGTGAATTTCAACTACTCTTTAACTACAGCAAGTTCAAGAGGACAATGCTTCATTTGTAGTATAAAAGATGATAAAAATATGGATGGAATCAGAAGTTCAAACTTTAAACTTATGAACTCTAAACTTAGTAAAATAGCATTTCTTAAAATGGAAAAATACTGATGTTTTCTATGTAATGACATGGAATGTGATCTTACATTTAGAACTATTGTTGACCACACCACAGCTAGACGACAGCCAGGAGCCCTCATTTGCAGATTTGTAGAAAGGACACTCTTACTATTTTATCTTCTTATTTCACGCTTTGTATTCCTCAGGGTTGTACTGCACAGAGTAGTATATCTGTTACAAAAGAACAAAAGATTAATATTTTAAGCAATAAGCAAAGGGTAGACTAGAGTGAATCATTGAAATTTCTTGGGATATTTAAAACTGTTGAAAAATTAGAGTTTTATGTGCATATGATATTCAACTTACAGAACTTTATGGAGTGAATTAAAACTTTTCAATTTCATAAGGAAGCATTGTCTTATCTAACTACCATTTTAGTATTGTTAGTGCTAGCTACAACAAACTGCTCTTTAACTACTCTAACTACTAATTAACTTCAGCTACAATAAAACAACAATGCTTCATTTGGAAACAGAAAAGATGATGAGAATATTGATGGAATCAGTAGTTGGAAGTTTAGTCTGATTGAACAACTAAAAATTCTTGGGACTTTTAAAATTGTTTTGAACTGTAGCATTTTATGCACTAAAAATACTAATGTTACAAAACTTTTAAAAGTGAATTAAAACTTTTCAAATTTATAAAGAAAAGCATTGTGTTATCTAAATGCCTTTAGTAATGTTAGTGCCAGTTAATCTGAACTACTCTGAAGTAGTATAAACTACTCTGCCTATTCTTTAATTACAGCAACTAGAAGAGGCAGAAAAAATTATGAAATTATGGATTTAATCAGATGTTGGAAGTTTAAACTAATAAACTCTAAACTTTGTAAAATTGAATTTCTTAAAATGGAAGAATACTCATCTTTTCTATGTACTGACACAGGATGTGGAAATATTGTTGACCGCATCACAGCCAGAAGCCAGATCTTACTCTTCTATCTTCTTAGCTCATGCTATGTAATCCTCAGGGTTATACATGTGTTATCGCCAGCACACAGTAGATTATCTGTTAAAAACAAACAAAAGATTATTATAAAATTAATTTACTATATGAGTTGACATAAACACACTTTTTGCTTCGCTTACCATATTTTTGGTATGACGCGTTTCAAGGAGCCTCCTCCCCATTTTCAAATACCCTGTCAAAGGAAAAGTGAGGCCTAAAGTGTTTAATAGTCAACAACTTTGTTAATTACAGAACTCTGTCATATTTGAAAATGGGGAGGAGGATCCTTGAAACGCGTCATACCAAAAATATGGTAAATGAAGCAAAAAGTGTGTTTATGTCAACTCATATAATAAATTAATTTTATTATAGTTGCTTCACTGTATAAAGTTCCACAAAGTTTTTTTTTTTAAGATTATTATTTTAAACAACAAGCAAGGGTACATTAATACTCAGAGTGTATCATTGAAATTTCTTGGGACTTTTAAAATGTTTGCAAAATTAGCATTATATTATATATGACCAGAACCTAAAGTATTCCTTCTGTAAAATGTTAATTTGTGGTAACAGAAATATAAAATATATTCTAGGTTGCAAAATATAAAAGGTGTTACTGAATAACACCAAAATATTTTACCTGTGCATAGAGGTGTAGGCTTGTAGAAAGGACACTATTACTCTTCTTAGAGGTGCAGACTTGTAGAAAGGACAATCTTACTATTCTATCTTTTAGTTCATGCTTTGTAGTCCTCAGGGTTGTATATAAGTTCATGGTAGTATATCTGAAACAAATTATTATGATTTTTAATAGTAAGCAAGAGTAATACTCAGTGTGAATAATTCAAACTTCTTGGGCCCTTCTTAGCATTATATGTATTACAAATATTCATGTTACAAAACTTCTAGTGAATTTCAACTACTCTTTAACTACAGCAAGTTCAAGAGGAGAATGCTTCATTTGTAGTATAAAAGATAATAACAATATGGATGGAATCAGAAGTTCAAACTTTAAACCTATGAACTCTAAACTTTGTAAAATAGCATTTCTTAAAATGGAAGAATACAGATCTTTTCTATGTAATGACATGGAATGTGACTTACACTTAGAACTATTGTTGACCACACCACAGCCAGACGGCAACCAGGAGCCCTCAATTGAAGATTTGTAGGAAGGACACTCTTACTCTTTTCAACATACCAGGTAATTCACAACCCAGGTCCAACTCTTCCCACTGGTTATAAATATGAATTGATTAAAACTGTTATTAAAACTTTAGTACAGTGGATAAAATTCTACCTTTGAACAGTCACTACGTTTCAGCATGACCTCCAGGCCTTAACCAGGTGAACTAAAATCTACTCGCATGTTGGTACGTTGTCCATGCTGGAAAGGGTCTCTGCCGTGCACCCGTGCCAGTTTGGAAAACCACCCTGTGCACAGTCATCCTCCATATCCTCGGCGCGTAACATAAATGTGGTATCACTGTGGGTTACTTTGATCCATTCTCTCGGGATTTCGTATTCTGCGGGAGTCGCTACGTAAACGGGGGAAATTTTGGTGTTGTTGTTCCCTTTGTGAATCTCCTGACGATGTCCAACCAATCATCGCCTAGGTCTCCTTCATAGTTGTTGAGAGTTTCTCCGTTCTCCTGATAATATGAAAGGCCTCGCATATCTACCTCCAAATAACATCGTTTTCTACTTCTAAAATTTCAAAACCGCCGATTTGATGATTGTTTTCAACCATATGCTGACTTAGGCCGGTATTGGTATTTTTGTTCCTTACATCGCGCTCATGTTCTCGGAGCCTTACGGTAAATGACCTACCGATCTCCCCAATGTAAACACCATCACAATCTTTACAGGTTATTGCATACACACCTGGTTATTCATTTTTCCCGGTTTCAATCCCAAACATTTTATATCGCGAAAACATGTTCTCCATAGTCCTTCCTGACTTGAATGCCGGCCTACAAGTCAGGAAAGACCATAGAGAACATGTTTTCGCAATATAAAAGGTTTGGGATTGAAACCGGGAAAAATTAAAAACCAGATGTATATGCAATAAACTGTAAAGATTGTGATGGTGTTTACATTGGGGAGACCAGGAGGTCGTTTACCGCAAGGCTCCGAGAACATGAGCGCGATGTAAGGAACAAAAATACCAATACCGGCCTAAGTCAGCATATGGTTGAAAAAATCATCAATTCGGCGGTTTTGAAATTTTAGAGGTAGAAAAAGACGTTACTCGGAGGAAGATATGCGAGGCCTTTCATATTATCAGGAGAACGAGGAAACTCCTCAACAACTATGAAGGAGACCTAGGCGATGATGGGTTGGACATCGTCAGGAGATTCGCAAAGGGAACTACAACACCAAAATTTCCCCCCATTCATGTAGCGATGCCTGCAGAATACAAAATCCTGAGAGAATGGATGGAAGTACACCACAGGGATACCACCTTTATGTTACACAACGATGGTATGGAGGATGACTGTGAGCAGGGTGGTTTTCCGAACTGGCACGGGACCACGGCAGAGACCCCTTCCAGCATGGACAACGTACCAACATGCGAGTAGTTTCTAGTTCACCTGAGGAAGGCCTGGAGGTCAGGCTGAAACGTAGTGACTGTTCGAGGGTAGAATTTTATCCACTGTACTAAAGTTTTAATAACAGTTTCAATCAATTTATACTTTCTCTTTTATCTTCTTATTTTGCGCTTTGTATTCCTCAGGATTGTACAAGTGTAACCACCAGCACACAGTAGTATGTCTGTTAAAAACAAACAAAAGATTATTATTTTAAACAATAAGCAAGGGTACATTAATACTCAGAGTGTATCATTGAAATTTCTTGGGAAATTAAAAATTTTTGCAAAATTAGCATTACATTATATATGACCAGAACCTAAAGTATTCTTTCTGTAAAATGTTAATTTGTGGTAGCAGAAATATAAAATATATTCTAGGTTGTGAAATATAAAAGGTGTTACTGAATAACACCAAAATATTTTACCTGTGCATAGAGGTGTAGGCTTGTAGAAAGGACACTCTTACTCTTCTTAGAGGTGCAGTCTTGTAGAAAGGACACACTTACTCTTCTTTGAGGTGTAGACTTGTAGAAAGGACAATCTTACTATTCTATCTTTTAGTTCATGCTTTGTAGTCCTCAGGGTTGTATATAAGTTCATGGTAGTATATCTGAAACAAATGAACAAATTATTATGATTTTTAATAGTAAGCAAGAGTAATACTCAGTGTGAATAATTCAAACTTCTTGGGCCCTTCTTAGCATTATATGTATTAAAAATATTCAAGTTACAAAACTTCTATTAGTGAATTTCAACTACTCTTTAACTACAGCAAGTTCAAGAGGACAATGCTTCATTTGTAGTATAAAAGATGATAAAAATATGGATGGAATCAGAAGTTCAAACTTTAAACTTATGAACTCTAAACTTAGTAAAATAGCATTTCTTAAAATGGAAAAATACTGATGTTTTCTATGTAATGACATGGAATGTGATCTTACATTTAGAACTATTATTGACCACACCACAGCTAGACGACAGCCAGGAGCCCTCATTTGCAGATTTGTAGAAAGGACACTCTTACTATTTTATCTTCTTATTTCACGCTTTGTATTCCTCAGGGTTGTACTGCACAGAGTAGTATATCTGTTACAAAAGAACAAAAGATTAATATTTTAAGCAATAAGCAAGGGTAGACTAGAGTGAATCATTGAAATTTCTTGGGATATTTAAAACTGTTGAAAAATTAGAGTTTTATGTGCATATGATATTCAACTTACAGAACTTTATGGAGTGAATTAAAACTTTTCAATTTCATAAGGAAGCATTGTCTTATCTAACTACCATTTTAGTATTGTTAGGGCTAGCTACAACAAATTGCTCTTTAACTACTCTAACTACTAATTAACTTCAGCAACAATAAAACAACAATGCTTCATTTAGAAACAGAAAAGATGATGAGAATATCGATGGAATCAGTAGTTGGAAGTTTAGTCTGAGTGAACAACTGAAAATTCTTGGGACTTTTAAAATTGTTTTGAACTGTAGCATTTTGTGCACTAAAAATACTAATGTTACAAAACTTTTAAAAGTGAATTAAAACTTTTCAAATCTATAAAGAAAAGCATTGTGTTATCTAAATGCCTTTAGTAATGTTAGTGCCAGTTAATCTGAACTACTCTGAAGTAGTATAAACTAGTCTGCCTATTCTTTAATTACAGCAACTAGAAGAGGCAGAAAAAATTATGAAATTATGGATTTAATCAGATGTTGGAAGTTTAAACTAATAAACTCTAAACTTTGTAAAATTGAATTTCTTAAAATGGAAGAATACTCATCTTTTCTATGTACTGACACAGGATGTGGAAATATTGTTGACCGCATCACAGCCAGAAGCCAGATCTTACTCTTCTATCTTCTTAGTTCATGCTATGTAATCCTCAGGGTTATACATGTGTTATCGCCAGCACACAGTAGATTATCTGTTAAAAACAAACAAAAGATTATTATAAAATTAATTTACTATATGAGTTGACATAAACACACTTTTTGCTTCGCTTACCATATTTTTGGTATGACGCGTTTCAAGGAGCGTCCTCCCCATTTTCAAATACCCTGTCAAAGGAAAAGTGAGGCCTAAAGTGTTTAATAGTCAACAACTTTGTTAATTACAGAACTCTGTCATATTTGAAAATGGGGAGGAGGATCCTTGAAACGCGTCATACCAAAAATATGGTAAATGAAGCAAAAAGTGTGTTTATGTCAACTCATATAATAAATTAATTTTATTATAGTTGCTTCACTGTATAAAGTTCCACAAAGTTTTTTTTTTTTTAAGATTATTATTTTAAACAACAAGCACGGGTACATTAATACTCAGAGTGTATCATTGAAATTTCTTGGGACTTTTAAAATGTTTGCAAAATTAGCATTATATTATATATGACCAAAACCTAAAGTATTCCTTCTGTAAAATGTTAATTTGTGGTAACAGAAATATAAAATATATTCTAGGTTGCGAAATATAAAAGGTGTTACTGAATAACACCAAAATATTTTACCTGTGCATAGAGGTGTAGGCTTGTAGAAAGGACACTAGTACTCTTCTTAGAGGTGCAGACTTGTAGAAAGGACACTCTTACTCTTCTTTGAGGTGCAGACTTGTAGAAAGAACACTCTTACTCCTCCATCTTTTAGTTCATGGTTTGTAGTCCTCAGGGTTGTACATGTGTAACCGCCAGCACAAAGTAGTATATCTATTACAAAGAAAAAAAAATTATTATTTTAAGCAATAAGCAAGGGTACATTAATACTTAGTGTGAATCATTGAAATTTCTTGGTGCCTTTAAATTTGTTGCAAAATTAGCATTATAATATACTAGCATGTGCCCGCGGCTTCGCCCGCGATAATTATTTCAAAAATTAAAAATTAAGAGCATAATAGTTAAATCATTAATTTATTAACACCTAAATCACGTGAATTACATACCACGATTAGATATCGTTGCCTGGTAAAAGCTATCTCAGATTCGAGTTCCTTGGCCCAGAAAATCCCTGTATAGTGAGTTTCGTCCAAATCGAACGATGTTTAACCATATTTAGGTCTATGTTGATTATCCCTCTTCCGTGTAGGTTGAAAATTTCATATGTCTACGGGCCTTGACATTCTAAACAAATGAATCGACCAGCGTGGGCTTACAACATTCAAGCGATCGCGATGCTTTTATTTCCACGGTATGACAAAAATAGCCAAAGCCAACTGCAATTGATTTGACATTGAAATGTATTACTGAAATCTGATGCTTCGACAGCGCTAAAATCACGTTTTCTGCCAGTTTTTTACTCATAACTCGCGAACGAAAGCTAAAATTAAAAATTCGGCTTCGAGGTGCATTCGCCCACCTTTCAGTCCATCTATCTTTAAATTTTCAGATCTTTGCGTTCAGTAGATTTCGATGGGCATCGTGGACAGACAGACAAACAGCATGTGCCCGCATGTGCCCGCGGCTTCCCCCGCGATAATTATTTCAAATTATAATTATTAACACCTAAATCACGTGGAGTGCATTCCACGATTAGGTAGCGTCCCCTGGTAAAAGCGACCTCAGATTAGAGTTCCTTGGCGCAGAAAACCCCTGTATAGTGAGTTTCGTTCAAATCGAACAATGTTTGACCATATTTAGGGTTGATTATCCTTCTTCCGTGTAGGTTGAAAATGTCATATGTCTGTGGGCCTTGACACTCTAAACAAATGAATCGTCTAGGATGGACTTACAAAATCAAGCGATCGCGTTGCTTTTATTTTCATGGTAGGCTATGAGGTATGTTGACAAAAATAGCCAAAGCCATCTGTAAGTTATTTGATATTGAAATTTATTACTGAAACTGATGCTTCTAAAACGCAAAAAAATGCACGTTTTCTGCCAGTTTTTCACTCATAACTCACGAACGGAGGCGAAAATTAAAATTCCGGCTTCGAGGTGCACATTCCGACCCTTTATTCCGCCTACTTATAAAATTTCAGATCTCTGCGTTGAGTAGATTTCGCTGGGCATCGCGGACAGACAGACAGACGGAAGACAGACAGACGGAGGACAGACACTTCCTTTTATTAATATAGATGTGACCAGAACCTAAAGTATTTCTTTTCTAAAATGTTAATTTGTGGGAGCAGAAATATAAAATATATTCTAAGTTGTGAAATACAAAATGTGTTAATGAATAACACCGAAATATTTGAATACTGCAATGCACTCGCCTATTTGATTTCTTACACGTTTGTGGAAATTTAACCTTATTAATTAAGTACAGTAAAACTTGTTCAAAGCGGCACATGTATAATCCGGAAATCTGTCCAAAGCGTACAAATATTTCACTCCCAACTCATGCAATACATTTTTAAATGTCAATATTTTGTATAAAACGGAAAGTGCTTAACGCGGAAACGGAATGCAAAAATTAAGATTTTAGTAGCAATTTATTCTATAATGCGGAAAAGCAGCATAGTATGTTCTACTGCATTACAATATATATTTTGATAATATGTCTGTGTGAACACGTTACTTCTTAGTACGGATATTGTACAGCCCTGAGAGTTCGGTTAGAGTATACACGGCGGTGGCTTATGTTTCGGCCAACAATGGAATTTACCCGGTAGTCAAGAAATTTGCTACCTGCTTTGTTTTATATTTTCCGCCAGGCTTCAGTTTCAGTTGGCTTGTACTGCTTGTAGCATCATGTCGAACAAAAAGTACGTATCGCTCACGCTCAATGAAAAAATGAAGGTGAGAGACACAAACTTTCTGTGCACGAAATAATTTTGCGTTTCAAATGTAGTAAAACGCAAATTTACGAAACTTTAAAGAACAAAGATAAGATAAGGGAGGAGTGGATGAAGGGGAACGGACAAATGAAGAGAAAAGAAAAGAAGACGGGAAATGAAGAAATTAATGAAATAGTGTGGGAATGGTTTGTAAATGCACGGGCTAAAAACTTGCCTTTGTCCGGACCCATGTCCTGATATGTGGCGACAAAAGTGAAATAAACCTTGGGATAATGAGGCAAGAAAACATTTAGCCTACAGTAATTGCATAATTATATTGTGTTAGTGTTATTAACCATTAATAATAGTGTAGTATTTTACTGTATTTAAATAAAGTGATGCTGTACAGAAATTAAGGTTCATAATTAATTACAGTATTTCCATATTACAAATTCACATTTGTGGCGCATGGTACAGTAATTGATAACATTTATGTAGCCTAGTGTAATTTGTGTAATCCGGAAACTTGCCCAATTTGGAAAATTCTTTTGGTCCCATACGATTCCGCTTTGAACAAGTTTTACTTTAACAGAAAACAGAAATACACTCCGAGCAGTCTAGGGATAGGCTAAATGTTACCAGTTTAATTGTATTCTATCCGTTTCATGTGTGCAATCATAATTCAAGATTTTAATGTGCAGCATGCAGAAACACAACAGCAAAATTTATTCAGTTATGATTACATTACCAGTTTATTCCCATTTCAAAATAACATTTTTCTGCAAGTCTCCTTTACAAATAGTTTTCAGTTTATATTCATTTCTGTGAAACACAACACGTTATTGAAGACCGAAATTTTGATGAAGTCATCACGTGACTCGGACACGACCGCTAGAGCAGCATCAAGTGATTCGGGTATCCTTAGACATAATAAAGCTTAAAATCTTCAGGAGAAAGCATATTGAAATTTGGAGATTGCTGTTTGTTTTACAAAAACTACAACAGAATTAAAACTATTGACGTTGGAAACTTCTGGTAAACGGGAATAGAATCATTATTAAACTCCTCAAAAATTTTGATTACATGTAGCTTATGGCATGGTATCATCTTCTATCGAAATTTCAAGAGAACACATTCTACAGGACCATTTTTTTTCATTTTTCCAACAAAAAGTGTGATATTTTGGTAGAATGCCATCTTAATTCCATATGTGTAAGAAACAATATCGTAGAGCATTTCATTGTGATTTCAAAACCGTTTTTTCCAAGTCTCTATCACAAATAGTTTATACTTTATGGCCATTTCTGTGACATGCGACATGTCATTGATGTCCGCTATTTTGATGAAGTCATCACGAAACTCAGACGCGACCCCCAGAGTAGCATCAAGTGGTTCGGGTATCCTTAGACTTCATAGAAACTCAAAATATAGGTGTGTTGCATTCTTCACGCAGGAGCCCACGGGATGACATAAGGTACCCAACTAAGAGGACAATGCTTCATTTGTAGTAGAAAAGATGATGAAAATATGGATCTAATCATAAGTTCGAACGTTAAACTTATGAACTCTATACTTTGTAAAATAGCATTTCTTAAAATGGAAGAATACAGATCTTTTCTATGTAATGACATGGAATGTGACTTACACTTAGAACTATTGTTGACCACACCACAGCCAGACGGCAACCAGGAGCCCTCAATTGCAGATTTGTAGGAAGGACACTCTTACTCTTTTCAACATACCAGGTAATTCACAACCCAGGTCCAACTCTTCCCACTGGTTATAAATATGAATTGATTAAAACTGTTATTAAAACTTTAGTACAGTGGATAAAATTCTACCTTTGAACAGTCACTACGTTTCAGCATGACCTCCAGGCCTTAACCAGGTGAACTAAAATCTACTCGCATGTTGGTACGTTGTCCATGCTGGAAAGGGTCTCTGCCGTGCACCCGTGCCAGTTTGGAAAACCACCCTGTGCACAGTCATCCTCCGTATCCTCGGCGCGTAACATAAATGTGGTATCACTGTGGGTTACTTTGATCCATTCTCTCGGGATTTCGTATTCTGCGGGAGTCGCTACGTAAACGGGGGAAATTTTGGTGTTGTTGTTCCCTTTGTGAATCTCCTGACGATGTCCAACCAATCATCGCCTAGGTCTCCTTCATAGTTGTTGAGAGTTTCTCCGTTCTCCTGATAATATGAAAGGCCTCGCATATCTACCTCCAAATAACATCGTTTTCTACTTCTAAAATTTCAAAACCGCCGATTTGATGATTGTTTTCAACCATATGCTGACTTAGGCCGGTATTGGTATTTTTGTTCCTTACATCGCGCTCATGTTCTCGGAGCCTTACGGTAAATGACCTACCGATCTCCCCAATGTAAACACCATCACAATCTTTACAGGTTATTGCATACACACCTGGTTATTCATTTTTCCCGGTTTCAATCCCAAACATTTTATATCGCGAAAACATGTTCTCCATAGTCCTTCCTGACTTGAATGCCGGCCTACAAGTCAGGAAAGACCATAGAGAACATGTTTTCGCAATATAAAAGGTTTGGGATTGAAACCGGGAAAAATTAAAAACCAGATGTATATGCAATAAACTGTAAAGATTGTGATGGTGTTTACATTGGGGAGACCAGGAGGTCGTTTACCGCAAGGCTCCGAGAACATGAGCGCGATGTAAGGAACAAAAATACCAATACCGGCCTAAGTCAGCATATGGTTGAAAAAATCATCAATTCGGCGGTTTTGAAATTTTAGAGGTAGAAAAAGACGTTACTCGGAGGAAGATATGCGAGGCCTTTCATATTATCAGGAGAACGAGGAAACTCCTCAACAACTATGAAGGAGACCTAGGCGATGATGGGTTGGACATCGTCAGGAGATTCGCAAAGGGAACTACAACACCAAAATTTCCCCCCATTCATGTAGCGATGCCTGCAGAATACAAAATCCTGAGAGAATGGATGGAAGTACACCACAGGGATACCACCTTTATGTTACACAACGATGGTATGGAGGATGACTGTGAGCAGGGTGGTTTTCCGAACTGGCACGGGACCACGGCAGAGACCCCTTCCAGCATGGACAACGTACCAACATGCGAGTAGTTTCTAGTTCACCTGAGGAAGGCCTGGAGGTCAGGCTGAAACGTAGTGACTGTTCGAGGGTAGAATTTTATCCACTGTACTAAAGTTTTAATAACAGTTTCAATCAATTTATACTTTCTCTTTTATCTTCTTATTTTGCGCTTTGTATTCCTCAGGATTGTACAAGTGTAACCACCAGCACACAGTAGTATGTCTGTTAAAAACAAACAAAAGATTATTATTTTAAACAATAAGCAAGGGTACATTAATACTCAGAGTGTATCATTGAAATTTCTTGGGAAATTAAAAATTTTTGCAAAATTAGCATTACATTATATATGACCAGAACCTAAAGTATTCTTTCTGTAAAATGTTAATTTGTGGTAGCAGAAATATAAAATATATTCTAGGTTGTGAAATATAAAAGGTGTTACTGAATAACACCAAAATATTTTACCTGTGAATAGAGGTGTAGGCTTGTAGAAAGGACACTCTTACTCTTCTTAGAGGTGCAGTCTTGTAGAAAGGACACACTTACTCTTCTTTGAGGTGTAGACTTGTAGAAAGGACAATCTTACTATTCTATCTTTTAGTTCATGCTTTGTAGTCCTCAGGGTTGTATATAAGTTCATGGTAGTATATCTGAAACAAATGAACAAATTATTATGATTTTTAATAGTAAGCAAGAGTAATACTCAGTGTGAATAATTCAAACTTCTTGGGCCCTTCTTAGCATTATATGTATTAAAAATATTCAAGTTACAAAACTTCTATTAGTGAATTTCAACTACTCTTTAACTACAGCAAGTTCAAGAGGACAATGCTTCATTTGTAGTATAAAAGATGATAAAAATATGGATGGAATCAGAAGTTCAAACTTTAAACTTATGAACTCTAAACTTAGTAAAATAGCATTTCTTAAAATGGAAAAATACTGATGTTTTCTATGTAATGACATGGAATGTGATCTTACATTTAGAACTATTATTGACCACACCACAGCTAGACGACAGCCAGGAGCCCTCATTTGCAGATTTGTAGGAAGGACACTCTTACTATTTTATCTTCTTATTTCACGCTTTGTATTCCTCAGGGTTGTACTGCACAGAGTAGTATATCTGTTACAAAAGAACAAAAGATTAATATTTTAAGCAATAAGCAAGGGTAGACTAGAGTGAATCATTGAAATTTCTTGGGATATTTAAAACTGTTGAAAAATTAGAGTTTTATGTGCATATGATATTCAACTTACAGAACTTTATGGAGTGAATTAAAACTTTTCAATTTCATAAGGAAGCATTGTCTTATCTAACTACCATTTTAGTATTGTTAGGGCTAGCTACAACAAATTGCTCTTTAACTACTCTAACTACTAATTAACTTCAGCAACAATAAAACAACAATGCTTCATTTAGAAACAGAAAAGATGATGAGAATATCGATGGAATCAGTAGTTGGAAGTTTAGTCTGAGTGAACAACTGAAAATTCTTGGGACTTTTAAAATTGTTTTGAACTGTAGCATTTTGTGCACTAAAAATACTAATGTTACAAAACTTTTAAAAGTGAATTAAAACTTTTCAAATCTATAAAGAAAAGCATTGTGTTATCTAAATGCCTTTAGTAATGTTAGTGCCAGTTAATCTGAACTACTCTGAAGTAGTATAAACTACTCTGCCTATTCTTTAATTACAGCAACTAGAAGAGGCAGAAAAAATTATGAAATTATGGATTTAATCAGATGTTGGAAGTTTAAACTAATAAACTCTAAACTTTGTAAAATTGAATTTCTTAAAATGGAAGAATACTCATCTTTTCTATGTACCGACAAAGGATGTGGAAATATTGTTGACCGCATCACAGCCAGAAGCCAGATCTTACTCTTCTATCTTCTTAGTTCATGCTATGTAATCCTCAGGGTTATACATGTGTTATCGGCAGCACACAGTAGATTATCTGTTAAAAACAAACAAAAGATTATTATAAAATTAATTTACTATAAGAGTTGACATAAACACACTTTTTGCTTCGCTTACCATATTTTTGGTATGACGCGTTTCAAGGAGCCTCCTCCCCATTTTCAAATACCCTGTCAAAGGAAAAGTGAGGCCTAAAGTGTTTAATAGTCAACAACTTTGTTTATTACAGAACTCTGTCATATTTGAAAATGGGGAGGAGGATCCTTGAAAGGCGTCATACCAAAAATATGGTAAATGAAGCAAAAAGTGTGTTTATGTCAACTCATATAATAAATTAATTGTATTATAGTTGCTTCACTGTATAAAGTTCCACAAAGTTTTTTTTTTTAAGATTATTATTTGAAACAACAAGCAAGGGTACATTAATACTCAGAGTGTATCATTGAAATTTCTTGGGACTTTTAAAATGTTTGCAAAATTAGCATTATATTATATATGACCAGAACCTAAAGTATTCCTTCTGTAAAATGTTAATTTGTGGTAACAGAAATATAAAATATATTCTAGGTTGCAAAATATAAAAGGTGTTACTGAATAACACCAAAATATTTTACCTGTGCATAGAGGTGTAGGCTTGTAGAAAGGACACTATTACTCTTCTTAGAGGTGCAGACTTGTAGAAAGGACAATCTTACTATTCTATTTTTTAGTTCATGCTTTGTAGTCCTCAGGGTTGTATATAAGTTCATGGTAGTATATCTGAAACAAATGAACAAATTATTATGATTTTTAATAGTAAGCAAGAGTAATACTCAGTGTGAATAATTCAAACTTCTTGGGCCCTTCTTAGCATTATATGTATTACAAATATTCATGTTACAAAACTTCTAGTGAATTTCAACTACTCTTTAACTACAGCAAGTTCAAGAGGAGAATGCTTCATTTGTGGTATAAAAGATAATAACAATATGGATGGAATCAGAAGTTCAAACTTTAAACCTATGAACTCTAAACTTAGTAAAATAGCATTTCTTAAAATGGAAAAATACTGATGTTTTCTATGTAATGACATGGAATGTTATCTTACATTTAGAACTATTGTTGACCACACCACAGCAAGACGACAGCCAGGAGCCCTCATTTGCAGATTTGTAGAAAGGACACTCTTACTATTTTATCTTCTTATTTCACGCTTTGTATTCCTCAGGGTTGTACTGCACAGAGTAGTATATCTGTTACAAAAGAACAAAAGATTAATATTTTAAGCAATAAGCAAGGGTAGACTAGAGTGAATCATTGAAATTTCTTGGGATATTTAAAACTGTTGAAAAATTAGAGTTTTATGTGCATATGATATTCAACTTACAGAACTTTATGGAGTGAATTAAAACTTTTCAATTTCATAAGGAAGCATTGTCTTATCTAACTACCATTTTAGTATTGTTAGGGCTAGCTACAACAAATTGCTCTTTAACTACTCTAACTACTAATTAACTTCAGCAACAATAAAAGAACAATGCTTCATTTGGAAACAGAAAAGATGATGAGAATATCGATGGAATCAGTAGTTGGAAGTTTAGTCTGAGTGAACAACTGAAAATTCTTGGGACTTTTAAAATTGTTTTGAACTGTAGCATTTTGTGCACTAAAAATACTAATGTTACAAAACTTTTAAAAGTGAATTAAAACTTTTCAAATTTATAAAGAAAAGCATTGTGTTATCTAAATGCCTTTAGTAATGTTAGTGCCAGTTAATCTGAACTACTCTGAAGTAGTATAAACTACTCTGCCTATTCTTTAATTACAGCAACTAGAAGAGGCAGAAAAAATTATGAAATTATGGATTTAATCAGATGTTGGAAGTTTAAACTAATAAACTCTAAACTTTGTAAAATTGAATTTCTTAAAATGGAAGAATACTCATCTTTTCTATGTACCGACACAGGATGTGGAAATATTGTTGACCGCATCACAGCCAGAAGCCAGATCTTACTCTTCTATCTTCTTAGTTCATGCTATGTAATCCTCAGGGTTATACATGTGTTATCGCCAGCACACAGTAGATTATCTGTTAAAAACAAACAAAAGATTATTATAAAATTAATTTACTATATGAGTTGACATAAACACACTTTTTGCTTCCCTTACCATATTTTTGGTATAACGCGTTTCAAGGAGCCTCCTCCCCATTTTCAAATACCCTGTCAAAGGAAAAGTGAGGCCTAAAGTGTTTAATATTCAACAACTTTGTTAATTACAGAACTCTGTCAAATTTGAAAATTGGGAGGAGGATCCTTGAAACGCGTCATACCAAAAATATGGTAAATGAAGCAAAAAGTGTGTTTATGTCAACTCATATAATAAATTAATTTTATTATAGTTGCTTTACTGTATAAAGTTCCACAAAGTTTTTTTTTTTTAAGATTATTATTTTAAACAACAAGCACGGGTACATTAATACTCAGAGTGTATCATTGATATTTCTTGGGACTTTTAAAATGTTTGCAAAATTAGCATTATATTATATATGACCAAAACCTAAAGTATTCCTTCTGTAAAATGTTAATTTGTGGTAACAGAAATATAAAATATATTCTAGGTTGCGAAATATAAAAGGTGTTACTGAATAACACCAAAATATTTTACCTGTGCATAGAGGTGTAGGCTTGTAGAAAGGACACTGGTACTCTTCTTAGAGGTGCAGACTTGTAGAAAGGACACTCTTACTCTTCTTTGAGGTGCAGACTTGTAGAAAGAACACTCTTACTCCTCCATCTTTTAGTTCATGGTTTGTAGTCCTCAGGGTTGTACATGTGTAACCGCCAGCACAAAGTAGTATATCTATTACAAAGAAAAAAAAATTATTATTTTAAGCAATAAGCAAGGGTACATTAATACTTAGAGTGAATCATTGAAATTTCTTGGTGCCTTTAAATTTGTTGCAAAATTAGCATTATAATATATGTGACCAGAACCTAAAGTATTTCTTTTCTAAAATGTTAATTTGTGGGAGCAGAAATATAAAATATATTCTAAGTTGTGAAATACAAAATGTGTTAATGAATAACACCGAAATATTTGAATACTGCAATGCACTCGCCTATTTGATTTCTTACACGTTTGTGGAAATTTAACCTTATTAATTAAGTACAGTAAAACTTGTTCAAAGCGGCACGTGTATAATCCGGAAATCTGTCCAAAGCGTACAAATATTTCAGTCCCAACTCATGCAATACATTTTTAAATGTCAATATTTTGTATAAAACGGAAAGTGCTTAACGCGGAAACGGAATGCAAAAATTAAGATTTTAGTAGCAATTTATTCTATAATGCGGAAAAGCAGCATAGTATGTTCTACTGCATTACAATATATATTTTGATAATATGTCTGTGTGAACACGTTACTTCTTAGTACGGATATTGTACAGCCCTGAGAGTTCGGTTAGAGTATACACGGCGGTGGCTTATGTTTCGGCCAACAATGGAATTTACCCGGTAGTCAAGAAATTTGCTACCTGCTTTGTTTTATATTTTCCGCCAGGCTTCAGTTTCAGTTGGCTTGTACTGCTTGTAGCATCATGTCGAACAAAAAGTACGTATCGCTCACGCTCAATGAAAAAATGAAGGTGAGAGACACAAACTTTCTGTGCACGAAATAATTTTGCGTTTCAAATGTAGTAAAACGCAAATTTACAAAACTTTAAAGAACAAAGATAAGATAAGGGAGGAGTGGATGAAGGGGAACGGACAAATGAAGAGAAAAGAAAAGAAGACGGGAAATGAAGAAATTAATGAAATAGTGTGGGAATGGTTTGTAAATGCACGGGCTAAAAACTTGCCTTTGTCCGGACCCATGTCCTGATATGTGGCGACAAAAGTGAAATAAACCTTGGGATAATGAGGCAAGAAAACATTTAGCCTACAGTAATTGCATAATTATATTGTGTTAGTGTTATTAACCATTAATAATAGTGTAGTATTTTACTGTATTTAAATAAAGTGATGCTGTACAGAAATTAAGGTTCATAATTAATTACAGTATTTCCATATTACAAATTCACATTTGTGGCGCATGGTACAGTAATTGATAACATTTATGTAGCCTAGTGTAATTTGTGTAATCCGGAAACTTGCCCAATTTGGAAAATTCTTTTGGTCCCATACGATTCCGCTTTGAACAAGTTTTACTTTAACAGAAAACAGAAATACACTCCGAGCAGTCTAGGGATAGGCTAAATGTTACCAGTTTAATTGTATTCTATCCGTTTCATGTGTGCAATCATAATTCAAGATTTTAATGTGCAGCATGCAGAAACACAACAGCAAAATTTATTCAGTTATGATTACATTACCAGTTTATTCCCATTTCAAAATAACATTTTTCTGCAAGTCTCCTTTACAAATAGTTTTCAGTTTATATTCATTTCTGTGAAACACAACACGTTATTGAAGACCGAAATTTTGATGAAGTCATCACGTGACTCGGACACGACCCCTAGAGCAGCATCAAGTGATTCGGGTATCCTTAGACATAATAAAGCTTAAAATCTTCAGGAGAAAGCATATTGAAATTTGGAGATTGCTGTTTGTTTTACAAAATCTACAACAGAATTAAAACTATTGACGTTGGAAACTTCTGGTAAACGGGAATAGAATCATTATTAAACTCCTCAAAAATTTTGATTACATGTAGTTTATGGCATGGTATCATCTTCTATCGAAATTTCAAGAGAACACATTCTACAGGACCATTTTTTTTCATTTTTCCAACAAAAAGTGTGATATTTTGGTAGAATGCCATCTTAGTTCCATATGTGTAAGTAACAATATCGTAGGGCATTTCATTGTGATTTCAAAACCGTTTTTTCCAAGTCTCTATCACAAATAGTTTATACTTTATGGCCATTTCTGTGACATGCGACATGTCATTGATGTCCGCTATTTTGATGAAGTCATCACGAAACTCAGACGCGACCCCCAGAGTAGCATCAAGTGGTTCGGGTATCCTTAGACTTCATAGAAACTCAAAATATAGGTGTGTTGCATTCTTCACGCAGGAGCCCACGGGATGACATAAGGTACCCAACTAAGAGGACAATGCTTCATTTGTAGTAGAAAAGATGATGAAAATATGGATCTAATCATAAGTTCGAACGTTAAACTTATGAACTCTATACTTTGTAAAATAGCATTTCTTAAAATGGAAGAATACAGATCTTTTCTATGTAATGACATGGAATGTGACTTACACTTAGAACTATTGTTGACCACACCACAGCCAGACGGCAACCAGGAGCCCTCAATTGCAGATTTGTAGGAAGGACACTCTTACTCTTTTCAACATACCAGGTAATTCACAACCCAGGTCCAACTCTTCCCACTGGTTATAAATATGAATTGATTAAAACTGTTATTAAAACTTTAGTACAGTGGATAAAAATCTACCTTTGAACAGTCACTACGTTTCAGCATGACCTCCAGGCCTTAACCAGGTGAACTAAAATCTACTCGCATGTTGGTACGTTGTCCATGCTGGAAAGGGTCTCTGCCGTGCACCCGTGCCAGTTTGCAAAACCACCCTGTGCACAGTCATCCTCCGTATCCTCGGCGCGTAACATAAATGTGGTATCACTGTGGGTTACTTTGATCCATTCTCTCGGGATTTCGTATTCTGCGGGAGTCGCTACGTAAACGGGGGAAATTTTGGTGTTGTTGTTCCCTTTGTGAATCTCCTGACGATGTCCAACCAATCATCGCCTAGGTCTCCTTCATAGTTGTTGAGAGTTTCTCCGTTCTCCTGATAATATGAAAGGCCTCGCATATCTACCTCCAAATAACATCGTTTTCTACTTCTAAAATTTCAAAACCGCCGATTTGATGATTGTTTTCAACCATATGCTGACTTAGGCCGGTATTGGTATTTTTGTTCCTTACATCGCGCTCATGTTCTCGGAGCCTTACGGTAAATGACCTACCGATCTCCCCAATGTAAACACCATCACAATCTTTACAGGTTATTGCATACACACCTGGTTATTCATTTTTCCCGGTTTCAATCCCAAACATTTTATATCGCGAAAACATGTTCTCCATAGTCCTTCCTGACTTGAATGCCGGCCTACAAGTCAGGAAAGACCATAGAGAACATGTTTTCGCAATATAAAAGGTTTGGGATTGAAACCGGGAAAAATTAAAAACCAGATGTATATGCAATAAACTGTAAAGATTGTGATGGTGTTTACATTGGGGAGACCAGGAGGTCGTTTACCGTAAGGCTCCGAGAACATGAGCGCGATGTAAGGAACAAAAATACCAATACCGGCCTAAGTCAGCATATGGTTGAAAAAATCATCAATTCGGCGGTTTTGAAATTTTAGAGGTAGAAAAAGACGTTACTCGGAGGAAGATATGCGAGGCCTTTCATATTATCAGGAGAACGAGGAAACTCCTCAACAACTATGAAGGAGACCTAGGCGATGATGGGTTGGACATCGTCAGGAGATTCGCAAAGGGAACTACAACACCAAAATTTCCCCCCCTTCATGTAGCGATGCCTGCAGAATACAAAATCCTGAGAGAATGGATGGAAGTACACCACAGGGATACCACCTTTATGTTACACAACGATGGTATGGAGGATGACTGTGAGCAGGGTGGTTTTCCGAACTGGCACGGGACCACGGCAGAGACCCCTTCCAGCATGGACAACGTACCAACATGCGAGTAGTTTCTAGTTCACCTGAGGAAGGCCTGGAGGTCAGGCTGAAACGTAGTGACTGTTCGAGGGTAGAATTTTATCCACTGTACTAAAGTTTTAATAACAGTTTCAATCAATTTATACTTTCTCTTTTATCTTCTTATTTTGCGCTTTGTATTCCTCAGGATTGTACAAGTGTAACCACCAGCACACAGTAGTATGTCTGTTAAAAACAAACAAAAGATTATTATTTTAAACAATAAGCAAGGGTACATTAATACTCAGAGTGTATCATTGAAATTTCTTGGGAAATTAAAAATTTTTGCAAAATTAGCATTACATTATATATGACCAGAACCTAAAGTATTCTTTCTGTAAAATGTTAATTTGTGGTAGCAGAAATATAAAATATATTCTAGGTTGTGAAATATAAAAGGTGTTACTGAAAAACACCAAAATATTTTACCTGTGCATAGAGGTGTAGGCTTGTAGAAAGGACACTCTTACTCTTCTTAGAGGTGCAGTCTTGTAGAAAGGACACACTTACTCTTCTTTGAGGTGTAGACTTGTAGAAAGGACAATCTTACTATTCTATCTTTTAGTTCATGCTTTGTAGTCCTCAGGGTTGTATATAAGTTCATGGTAGTATATCTGAAACAAATGAACAAATTATTATGATTTTTAATAGTAAGCAAGAGTAATACTCAGTGTGAATAATTCAAACTTCTTGGGCCCTTCTTAGCATTATATGTATTAAAAATATTCAAGTTACAAAACTTCTATTAGTGAATTTCAACTACTCTTTAACTACAGCAAGTTCAAGAGGACAATGCTTCATTTGTAGTATAAAAGATGATAAAAATATGGATGGAATCAGAAGTTCAAACTTTAAACTTATGAACTCTAAACTTAGTAAAATAGCATTTCTTAAAATGGAAAAATACTGATGTTTTCTATGTAATGACATGGAATGTGATCTTACATTTAGAACTATTGTTGACCACACCACAGCTAGACGACAGCCAGGAGCCCTCATTTGCAGATTTGTAGAAAGGACACTCTTACTATTTTATCTTCTTATTTCACGCTTTGTATTCCTCAGGGTTGTACTGCACAGAGTAGTATATCTGTTACAAAAGAACAAAAGATTAATATTTTAAGCAATAAGCAAAGGGTAGACTAGAGTGAATCATTGAAATTTCTTGGGATATTTAAAACTGTTGAAAAATTAGAGTTTTATGTGCATATGATATTCAACTTACAGAACTTTATGGAGTGAATTAAAACTTTTCAATTTCATAAGGAAGCATTGTCTTATCTAACTACCATTTTAGTATTGTTAGTGCTAGCTACAACAAACTGCTCTTTAACTACTCAAACTACTAATTAACTTCAGCAACAATAAAACAACAATGCTTCATTTGGAAACAGAAAAGATGATGAGAATATTGATGGAATCAGTAGTTGGAAGTTTAGTCTGATTGAACAACTAAAAATTCTTGGGACTTTTAAAATTGTTTTGAACTGAAGCATTTTATGCACTAAAAATACTAATGTTACAAAACTTTTAAAAGTGAATTAAAACTTTTCAAATTTATAAAGAAAAGCATTGTGTTATCTAAATGCCTTTAGTAATGTTAGTGCCAGTTAATCTGAACTACTCTGAAGTAGTATAAACTACTCTGCCTATTCTTTAATTACAGCAACTAGAAGAGGCAGAAAAAATTATGAAATTATGGATTTAATCAGATGTTGGAAGTTTAAACTAATAAACTCTAAACTTTGTAAAATTGAATTTCTTAAAATGGAAGAATACTCATCTTTTCTATGTACTGACACAGGATGTGGAAATATTGTTGACCGCATCACAGCCAGAAGCCAGATTTTACTCTTCTATCTTCTTAGTTCATGCTATGTAATCCTCAGGGTTATACATGTGTTATCGCCAGCACACAGTAGATTATCTGTTAAAAACAAACAAAAGATTATTATAAAATTAATTTACTATATGAGTTGACATAAACACACTTTTTGCTTCGCTTACCATATTTTTGGTATGACGCGTTTCAAGGAGCCTCCTCCCCATTTTCAAATACCCTGTCAAAGGAAAAGTGAGGCCTAAAGTGTTTAATAGTCAACAACTTTGTTTATTACAGAACTCTGTCATATTTGAAAATGGGGAGGAGGATCCTTGAAAGGCATCATACCAAAAATATGGTAAATGAAGCAAAAAGTGTGTTTATGTCAACTCATATAATAAATTAATTGTATTATAGTTGCTTCACTGTATAAAGTTCCACAAAGTTTTTTTTTTTAAGATTATTATTTTAAACAACAAGCAAGGGTACATTAATACTCAGAGTGTATCATTGAAATTTCTTGGGACTTTTAAAATGTTTGCAAAATTAGCATTATATTATATATGACCAGAACCTAAAGTATTCCTTCTGTAAAATGTTAATTTGTGGTAACAGAAATATAAAATATATTCTAGGTTGCAAAATATAAAAGGTGTTACTGAATAACACCAAAATATTTTACCTGTGCATAGAGGTGTAGGCTTGTAGAAAGGACACTATTACTCTTCTTAGAGGTGCAGACTTGTAGAAAGGACAATCTTACTATTCTATCTTTTAGTTCATGCTTTGTAGTCCTCAGGGTTGTATATAAGTTCATGGTAGTATATCTGAAACAAATTATTATGATTTTTAATAGTAAGCAAGAGTAATACTCAGTGTGAATAATTCAAACTTCTTGGGCCCTTCTTAGCATTATATGTATTACAAATATTCATGTTGCAAAACTTCTAGTGAATTTCAACTACTCTTTAACTACAGCAAGTTCAAGAGGAGAATGCTTCATTTGTAGTATAAAAGATAATAACAATATGGATGGAATCAGAAGTTCAAACTTTAAACCTATGAACTCTAAACTTAGTAAAATAGCATTTCTTAAAATGGAAAAATACTGATGTTTTCTATGTAATGACATGGAATGTTATCTTACATTTAGAACTATTGTTGACCACACCACAGCAAGACGACAGCCAGGAGCCCTCATTTGCAGATTTGTAGAAAGGACACTCTTACTATTTTATCTTCTTATTTCACGCTTTGTATTCCTCAGGGTTGTACTGCACAGAGTAGTATATCTGTTACAAAAGAACAAAAGATTAATATTTTAAGCAATAAGCAAGGGTAGACTAGAGTGAATCATTGAAATTTCTTGGGATATTTAAAACTGTTGAAAAATTAGAGTTTTATGTGCATATGATATTCAACTTACAGAACTTTATGGAGTGAATTAAAACTTTTCAATTTCATAAGGAAGCATTGTCTTATCTAACTACCATTTTAGTATTGTTAGGGCTAGCTACAACAAATTGCTCTTTAACTACTCTAACTACTAATTAACTTCAGCAACAATAAAAGAACAATGCTTCATTTGGAAACAGAAAAGATGATGAGAATATCGATGGAATCAGTAGTTGGAAGTTTAGTCTGAGTGAACAACTGAAAATTCTTGGGACTTTTAAAATTGTTTTGAACTGTAGCATTTTGTGCACTAAAAATACTAATGTTACAAAACTTTTAAAAGTGAATTAAAACTTTTCAAATTTATAAAGAAAAGCATTGTGTTATCTAAATGCCTTTAGTAATGTTAGTGCCAGTTAATCTGAACTACTCTGAAGTAGTATAAACTACTCTGCCTATTCTTTAATTACAGCAACTAGAAGAGGCAGAAAAAATTATGAAATTATGGATTTAATCAGATGTTGGAAGTTTAAACTAATAAACTCTAAACTTTGTAAAATTGAATTTCTTAAAATGGAAGAATACTCATCTTTTCTATGTACCGACACAGGATGTGGAAATATTGTTGACCGCATCACAGCCAGAAGCCAGATCTTACTCTTCTATCTTCTTAGTTCATGCTATGTAATCCTCAGGGTTATACATGTGTTATCGCCAGCACACAGTAGATTATCTGTTAAAAACAAACAAAAGATTATTATAAAATTAATTTACTATATGAGTTGACATAAACACACTTTTTGCTTCGCTTACCATATTTTTATTATAACGCGTTTCAAGGAGCCTCCTCCCCATTTTCAAATACCCTGTCAAAGGAAAAGTGAGGCCTAAAGTGTTTAATAGTCAACAACTTTGTTAATTACAGAACTCTGTCAAATTTGAAAATTGGGAGGAGGATCCTTGAAACGCGTCATACCAAAAATATGGTAAATGAAGCAAAAAGTGTGTTTATGTCAACTCATATAATAAATTAATTTTATTATAGTTGCTTCACTGTATAAAGTTCCACAAAGTTTTTTTTTTTTTTTTAAGTTTATTATTTTAAACAATAAGCAAGGGTACATTAATGCTCAGAGTGTATCATTGAAATTTCTTGGGACTTTTAAAATGTTTGCAAAATTAGCATTATATTATATATGACCAGTACCTAAAGTATTCCTTATGTAAAATGTTAATTTGTGGTAACAGAAATATAAAATATATTCTAAGTTGTGAAATACAAAATGTGTTAATGAATAACACCGAAATATTTGAATACTGCAATGCACTCGCCTATTTGATTTCTTACACGTTCGTGGAAATTTAACCTTATTAAGAAAGTACAGTAAAACTTGTTCAAAGCGGCACGTGTATAATCCGGAAGTCTGTCCAAAGCGTACAAATATTTCAGTCCCAACTCATGCAATACATTTTTAAATGTCAATATTTTGTATAAAACGGAAAGTGCTTAACGCGGAAACGGAATGCAAAAATTAAGATTTTAGTAGCAATTTATTCTATAATGCGGAAAAGCAGCATAGTATGTTCTACTGCATTACAATATATATTTTGATAATATGTCTGTGTGAACACGTTACTTCTTAGTACGGATATTGTACAGCCCTGAGAGTTCGGTTAGAGTATACACGGCGGTGGCTTATGTTTCGGCCAACAATGGAATTTACCCGGTAGTCAAGAAATTTGCTACCTGCTTTGTTTTATATTTTCCGCCAGGCTTCAGTTTCAGTTGGCTTGTACTGCTTGTAGCATCATGTCGAACAAAAAGTACGTATCGCTCACGCTCAATGAAAAAATGAAGGTGAGAGACACAAACTTTCTGTGCACGAAATAATTTTGCGTTTCAAATGTAGTAAAACGCAAATTTACGAAACTTTAAAGAACAAAGATAAGTTAAGGGAGGAGTGGATGAAGGGGAATGGACAAATGAAGAGAAAAGCATAGAAGACTGGAAATGAAGAAATTAATGAAATAGTGTGGGAATGGTTTGTAAATGCGCGGGCTAAAAACTTGCCTTTGTCCGGACCCATGTCCTGATATGTGGCGACAAAAGTGAAATAAACCTTGGGATAATGAGGCAAGAAAACATTTAGCCTACAGTAATTGCATAATTATATTGTGTTAGTGTTATTAACCATTAATAATAGTGTAGTATTTTACTGTATTTAAATAAAGTGATGCTGTACAGAAATTAAGGTTCATAATTAATTACAGTATTTCCATATTACAAATTCACATTTGTGGCGCATGGTACAGTAATTGATAACATTTATGTAGCCTAGTGTAATTTGTGTAATCCGGAAACTTGCCCAATTTGGAAAATTCTTTTGGTCCCATACGATTCCGCTTTGAACAAGTTTTACTTTAACAGAAAACAGAAATACACTCCGAGCAGTCTAGGGATAGGCTAAGTGTTACCAGTTTAATTGTATTCTATCCGTTTCATGTGTGCAATCATAATTCAAGATTTTAATGTGCAGCATGCAGAAACACAACAGCAAAATTTATTCAGTTATGATTACATTACCAGTTTATTCCCATTTCAAAATAACATTTTTCTGCAAGTCTCCTTTACAAATAGTTTTCAGTTTATATTCATTTCTGTGAAACACAACACGTTATTGAAGACCGAAATTTTGATGAAGTCATCACGTGACTCTGACACGACCGCTAGAGCAGCATCAAGTGATTCGGGTATCCTTAGACATAATAAAGCTTAAAATCTTCAGGAGAAAGCATATTGAAATTTGGAGATTGCTGTTTGTTTTACAAAAACTACAACAGAATTAAAACTATTGACGTTGGAAACTTCTGGTAAACGGGAATAGAATCATTATTAAACTCCTCAAAAATTTTGATTACATGTAGTTTATGGCATGGTATCATCTTCTATCGAAATTTCAAGAGAACACATTCTACAGGACCATTTTTTTTCATTTTTCCAACAAAAAGTGTGATATTTTGGTAGAATGCCATCTTAGTTCCATATGTGTAAGAAACAATATCGTAGAGCAATTCATTGTGATTTCAAAACCGTTTTTTCCAAGTCTCTATCACAAATAGTTTACACTTTTTGGCCATTTCTGTGAAATGCGACATGTCATTGATGTCCGCTATTTTGATGAAGTCATCACGAAACTCAGACGCGACCCCCAGAGTAGCATCAAGTGGTTCGGGTATCCTTAGACTTCATAGAAACTGAAAATATAGGTGTGTTGCATTCTTCACGCAGGAGCCCACGGGATGACATAAGGTACCCAACTAAGAGGACAATGCTTCATTTGTAGTAGAAAATGATGAAAATATGATTCTAATCATAAGTTCGAAAGTTAAACTTATGAACTCTATACTTTGTAAAATAGCATTTCTTAAAATGGAAAAATACTGATGTTTTCTATGTAATGACATGGAATGTGATCTTACATTTAGAACTATTGTTGACCGCACCACAGCAAGACGACAGCCAGGAGCCCTCATTTGCAGATTTGTAGAAAGGACACTCTTACTATTTTATCTTCTTATTTCACGCTTTGTATTCCTCAGGGTTGTACTGCACAGAGTAGTATATCTGTTACAAAAGAACAAAAGATTAATATTTTAAGCAATAAGCAAGGGTAGACTAGAGTGAATCATTGAAATTTCTTGGGATATTTAAAACTGTTGAAAAATTAGAGTTTTATGTGCATATGATATTCAACTTACAGAACTTTATGGAGTGAATTAAAACTTTTCAATTTCATAAGGAAGCATTGACTTATCTAACTACCATTTTAGTATTGTTAGTGCTAGCTACAACAAACTGCTCTTTAACTACTCTAACTACTAATTAACTTCAGCAACAATTAAAAAAAAAATGCTTCATTTGGAAACAGAAAAGATGATGAGAATATCGATGGAATCAGTAGTTGGAAGTTTAGTCTGATTGAACAACTGAAAATTCTTGGGACTTTTAAAATTGTTTTGAACTGAAGCATTTTATGCACTAAAAATACTAATGTTACAAAACTTTTAAAAGTGAATTAAAACTTTTCAAATTTATAAAGAAAAGCATTGTGTTATCTAAATGCCTTTAGTAATGTTAGTGCCAGTTAATCTGAACTATTCTGAAGTAGTATAAACTACTCTGCCTATTCTTTAATTACAGCAACTAGAAGAGGCAGAAAAAATTATGAAAATATGGATTTAATCAGATGTTGGAAGTTTAAACTAATAAACTCTAAACTTTGTAAAATTGAATTTCTTAAAATGGAAGAATACTCATCTTTTCTATGTACTGACACAGGATGTGGAACTATTGTTGACCGCATCACAGCCAGAAGTCAGATCTTACTCTTCTATCTTCTTAGTTCATGCTATGTAATCCTCAGGGTTGTACAAGTGTAACCGCCAGCACATAGTAGTATATCTGTTACAAAGGAAAAATATTATTAATCTAAGCAATAAGCAAGGGGAAATTAATACTTAGAGTGAATCATTGAAATTTCTTGGTACCTTTAAATTTGTTGCAAAATTAGCATTATATTATATGTGACCAGAACCTAAAGTATTATTTTTTAAATTTTAATTTGTGGTAGCAGAAATATAAAATATATTCTAGGTTGCATGATATATAGATCTTCTAAGAAATGGCCTTCATGCAGCCTGTAAAACACAGAAAATCCCACTCATTTCAATTCTTTTCATTTGTTGTAACATAACCTTAAATGTAGTCTTTATTATAAATTAATTTTATTTGAATAACCCAAAATTCTATGCCTAAGAAGATACCACGATATGGAACATTGTAACTTCTAACAGATCAGAAGAGGTTGTTGAAGTTAATATTATATATACTTTTCCACTACATATAGAAGCATTATCATATCTAACTGCCTTTTTAGTATTGTTAGTTCTAGCTACATCAAACTACTCTTTTAACTACTCTATAAATACTTTGAACTACTCTCTAACTACACCAATTAAAAGAGGAGCGTTTTTCAAAACATGGATAGATGCTATCAGCATAGTTTTTCAGAAATTGTGTTTTTTATTTTACAACTAGAACCAGTATCTATTCCACACCTTTCACTTATAGAAACATCTGTCAAAGCAATAACTAATTTAGGGGAACTAACACATTATACAATTAATTTAATAATTTGCTGTTATTTAGTTGCAAATTCTGTTAGTTTTTACAAAACCCAATAAATGCTTATTATGGGACCAAGTTTTTGTATTATTTTCTACATTTTCTGTGATTATTTTCATACATTAAATACAAAATTTACTTTATTGAACATGTAAAACATAGTATAGCATGGCATTTTGAACAATACATAGCGTATTAAAAAATAACAAATTTCGTTTATACACACACCAGTATGTTGTTTTATTATTTTGAAAAGTATTATATTAAATAAGTTGGTTCTTATAATTTCACCTAAAGAAACATGTATGTCATGAACCCTTGTTTATTGGAGGATGTCTTCATAGAATTCCTTTGAATCTGCTGGCATTTCAAAATATTTTAGTAGATTGGAGACACCTTTTTTATTTTCTTTCCTAACCATGTTCTTTTTTTGCAGCACTGGGGCTTCTACCATTACTTTGCTGATACACTGTTTTTCCTTGAGCCCTTCTACTTCTATTTTGTCCCCAAAGTATGTATTGCTTACCGATACAGTGACTGTCTTCTTAGATTTTCATAACATATGGTACGTTGGTTAGTTATTTTGAAGGGCAGCTTAGAGCAAAGACCCATTTGAGATCTGGACTTCAAATCTTTCACTTGCCAATCTTCATTTAATATTTTCACTGTTCAATGTTCCTTTATCATATTGTGGTACTCTTTAGGAGACAGAATATTTTCCTTTTTCCAGTAGCATTTTTCCAGCCTGCCAAACACTCTCTCTGGAGCCATGTAACTATGTCCTCGTACTGGGAAGTAGTGAACAATCTTATTGAAATGTATATTTTGCTCTAAAAAGGTAATAAGAATGGCAATCATAACACTGTTTTTATTCTGACTGGCACACGAGTCTGAGAATAAATGAATAATCTTCGGACTCTCCTTCTGTTGCTTCTTTTCCAGTTCAGAAAGAAAATTCTGCAGAGCTGAAGCAACTTGATTGCAACGTCTAGAAGATTCCGTTTCTAACCATGTGTAGAAATGAATGTCTTCTTTCCTCTGCTCTTGTGCGTGTATCATGATACACAGGCTGTACAGCCAAACCTGTCTGGCATAAAAGACTTCACTTACACTTAACTTGGGTTGCATAACCATGCTTACCTTGATTACATCTAGATTGTCTTGCTTTATGAGAGAATAGAATAGTTTTGCACGTAGTTTGTGAAGTCTATAGTTAGTTCGCAGGGTGTTCTTCTTTTCAAGATCCATATTTTCTGCTCTGATTTTCAAAAGCATAATCTTGCACATAGAGCAGGTATCAGTGTGTGGAGTCTTGAATGACAAATTAAAATGATGGTAGAAAATGTGTTTATATTTGGAAAGTGAACACAGAGTAAGACCATTTGACCTTCTTTTGTCGCAAAAACTCTTCCACATCTTATTTATTGAACATTGCGTCATCTGGCCAGGATGCCACAATGCTAAGGTTGAGATAAGTTCTCTCCGAACTGTATTATATAGTTAGATCACTGTTGCGCACAGTACAAGCGAGGGATATGCAAAAAAAGAAATATCTAATTTTTATGAATATATATTTGGGAAATTATTGTTTTTTGTGTAAGATAACAATTTTTTGCAACATTCACTCGGTAGATATGAAAGCATATGCTAAGCTGACGTCCGTGAAAAACATTTTAAAAAACACAGTATATTCAGCTGTAAATTTGTACATAGCATATTGCGCCATCTACTCAGGGAAACCTAGAACTAAAAGGAAAAGGAATTGGTCCCATCTGACAGCCGGCAACGTATGAATGGACTTTCATTATTGTGCCCGGCACTCAGCCGGTAACGAGTTCAAGAGATTTACTACGCCATTATGGCCCTTATAGCACAAAACGACTATGTAACATGTAAATTATACTTAATTCAATGGAAATATACAATAAACCGAAAATCCACATTTTTGATCAAATGTGCTTACAACCTCCCCTTAAACACAGAATGTATTCAAGGAGGAAGAAAGTGTGCCTATAACTTAGGCCTAAATTCAAATTTTCTATAAAGGTAATACGAATGTGTGGGAGGACCCTTCTATTTTTTCTAGATCATCTTATGATCTGTTTAGAGTAGGCCTACTCCACAGCAAAATATATGCGATTTTGTAAAATAAAAAACATAGCAAAATATCTCATGGGATTGATGACAACCACAAAAAGCTGACAGTCGTCAGTCAGCGGTCACAAGAAACATGACTACAGCACATGTGAAAAGAGCGAGAGAACTGCGTTGCAATATAAGTTACCCAACAAGATGCGTTTGGCGTTAACGGGTCATGCCGCTCGCATCATGTCATCTCACACGTGTCAAACGGGCCCCAATATTTCACATTGACACATGCAAAATACCACCTGCTCATATAAACTTTTAGTGGGTGTAAACAAGATTCTTATGTTCCATAATGGTTAGGCATTTGTAAAGCTAATTTGAGTATCTTGCATGCAGGTGCCAAGCGACAGCAGATGTGGGATAGAGAGGTGAGGGGCTACCTAGTTACTCATTGAATGTGACTCTATTATAGATAACTTTTACATAATTATTTCTGTATTTTAAAACTATATAATCTGTATAGACTCCGAGGGGGTTGCTTATGATTGTTAGTGTGTTAAGGTGTTAAAAGCAGTGTGGCCACTCAATCTGCATGATATTTGAACATATCTGTCATGAACAGCGAGTCACAATACAAGTGTTTCAATCAACTTATTCTCAACGTTCACATTTTCTGTTCATATAAAGTCAAAGAGTTTAGAACTCAGAATAACATACTATGTAATATAGGCAGAGGTCAAAAAACAAACAAGATTCACTTACCTAATCCTAATCACTTAAACTGGTATTATAACTCATCTAAATATTATTGTTTCATACTAAAAACTTCCCTGTATAAACTTTCTAAAAATTTCAGGTACTAATTACTTCAAGAGATCTACTAGAATACATACATATGTCTCAGAGGGTATTATTCATTATTTTAATATTGTCCACTTTAACCATACTGATAAGGACAGGGAGAGATAAGGCTATAAGCAAGTACGCCTTTACAAACAGCAGGATCCCTGCTCTGCAGTACTGTCAATAGCCGACTCACAGGTGCACAATCTAGGTAGAGAAGGTCCCAATCCCTTCCCACCAACTCCTGTGCGAGACTACACAATATTTCTAACTTCCAGATTTGCAATTAATTTCCAGCCATTAAAAGTTCATATGAGCAGTTAATTTCTTGCATGTGCCCGTCTGCAATGATGGCATTATGACATGCAAAATTTTAGGGTAGATTTTGACGTGGAAATTAGTATGATTCCCTTTTAAGTGTTAAAAAAGTGAAATAACCAATATGTTCAAAAATGTAAAAGACTGATAGGACAATTTATGACTATTAAGGGAATTTTAATATCAATATGCTTTTTGAAAAATAATCTAAAATCCATGGTCTTTACTTACCAGCCATAGTACATTACTTCAAGACACTTAACAGGTAGTCTACATGGATCGCCAACAACCTGTCATTGCCAGTTATGAAGTAAACTCCACAAATCACATTTCTTCCACAGGCTTCTTGAAATATTGATATATAATAAATGATCCTCATACAGTCTGTAACACATAGAAAAACCCACACATTTAAGTTTTTACTTGTTATAGCATTACCTTTTACACAGTATTTATTATAAATTACTTTGATTTGTAAATTAATCCAAATTTCTACGCAGATTATTTTCTGACAAATGTTGAAAGGTCCTGTGTTATTACTTCCTCTGCCTGTACCATAGGTACTATAGGTAGAGGAAGTATTGTTTTCGACCCCAAAATTCGAAGTTTAATTTTTAGTATATATACACGTTTCAAGACCCCCTGAATCCAAAAATGCTATTTTTGGAAACATGTCTTTGTGTCTGTTTGTCAGTCATTCAGTCTGTCTGACTGTCTGTCTGTCTGTAAACAGTCCAGCTCCCAAAAGGAAATTCGTGTGAAAACAAAATTTTGTATTTTGTCAAGTACCTTCTGAATATGTGTTCAAGATTGGTGACAAGTTTCTCTTATTTTTAAGGGGACTTTACATGAAGAAATTTTCGTTTTTTGTTTTGATGAACTATGCACCTGTGAAGACAGCGAGCCTGATACAATGTACCACATGATATACACCTGCCCTCGTTACCACAAAGCCAGACTCCACCTATGCGCAGCTGCTAGGGAGGAGGACAAAGAATGGGCACCGTATCTACAGTTCTAGATACTCAAAAACATCTTCTCAGCTTTAAAAACTTTTCAAAAGCTGCACTCCTCAAGAAATAAAACTCAGAATAACACATTCATTGTGGATGGCCACTACACAGTCCAAGCAAGGTTTTTGAGGGGTTTCCTTTACTCCTAGGGGAATGCCAGACTGGATAATGATCCCCTCACACAGAAATACTGCAACATGAAGGGAAGTTATGGGAGTGTAAGTGACAGTTTTCGGCAATGTATTTAAACACCAAGGCAGTATCATGTTAAACTCAAGATGGGTCTCAAAGACAGAAAGAAAGAAAGAAAGAAAAAAGAGAGAAGAAAATTAAAACCCACTCGTACTCATTTTTCATAAACAGAACTTAAAAGCCATTTTCCTTAAAATTAAAACTCCAAAACCTTGGTGCGAAATTCATTGAAGCAATAAACAGATCTGGATATGGCCAACAAAGAATTGCAAGGTTATCACTGCATCTGCATTGACAACTGTGGTAGGCAAAATCATAATATCATGATGGTGCAGATGTATATGTAGAAAGCTCACAGAAGCATAACTTCAAAAGATAAACCACAAATTCCTTTATGAGGACACCCACCATGTGGAAGTTGCGAGAAATAACATTCCCAAAGAACAACGAATTTATACTTTCAATGACTGGATAAATTTCATTCAAAAATATAGAATTAAGCATCCATAAGGGCATTCTGTGTAAATGGTGTTAAGTCCAGATACTTTGATGAATAAATTAGAACAGTCAGGTGTTTTCCAACAGTGTAAGGCATGTATGGGCAAACCCATAACAACTTGACACGAAATCCTCAAAGACAGCTAACTTCACAATTCGAATTGAACTGGTAGATGTAGACACAGACAGACAACGGGTGCAGTGACGGTTGATGATTCTTAGAGAAACACCGGTAGTGCAATAGTTTCAATTTACAGTAAACACTGCTTAATGTAATTGCGAATAATGTTATCACTTTTATTTAGTCATGAAAAGATTAATACTCATACATTGAAAAAATGTTGATTATTGTGATCAAAGATTCTGTTTATGCTATAACATTTTCATTTAACCAGCTTTATTTCCAAGTACTGTATGTTATTCAAAATTTTCTAATTCAACTGCACTGTTTTGTATTGGAAGTAAGGGTAGGTAGTGTTCCCAGTTCACAAGATCACCTGTAATAATTTTACAAATAATACTAAGTATTTAGGGCTACACTTACCAGTGGGCTACTCCACCATTCTTCGAGTTTACGTCCAGGTGTTAGATGAGGATCACCACTATTCTGATAGGGTGAGTGATGAACTCAAAGTCAACAACAGCCTATTGGCCCTCCACATGAGTGACCTTCATACAGTCTGTAACACATGTTTTACATCATTACTTGAAATGTGTCTTTTGTAAAATAATAAAATGTTAATCACATAGGCAAATTTGATTAGAAAAAAGATTGATTATGAACCTCAAGCAATAGAGGCCTGTTACATGGAAATTCGAAAAAATAAATTAGAACTCTATTTGGAGATGAAGCATTGTCATACCAAACTGCCTTATTAGTAATGTTAGTGCTAGCTACATCAAACTACTCTGAACTACTCTAACTACTGCAACTACTACAACTGGAAGACTACACTAAACTACAAGTACTTCAATGCTTCATTTTCCATCTTTGGGCAGAAATAAGTTTAATACACAGAAAACATTAAGAAAACTTGGCAACCGATGTCAGTCATATTGGGGTCCATTCTGGTTCAGACTTCTTAATCTCATCTAGTCCAGACTTTTTAATCCCATCTGGTCCATAATTCTGAAACCAAGGAAATTTACCAGAATTTAATTTACAATTGCAATCTTATTTTCATGGTTTATCAGTTCACGCTAACAGCACGTTTACAGAACTAAACTACCTTTAAATTGAATAAAAAACAGACTGTGGCAATCATGACATGAATAGTGCATTTTATGAAAATAATTGGGTTCACTATGACACTCTTCATGCAGTCTGCTCAATGCTGCAACATAGGTTATGCAGCCTGTAGATTGTCTCCCAATGCTCTTGATTGGCTGGCTATGAATGTTCATCACATTGGTTGCTGCACACAATGCTGGCAACAGCTTTACTTGCAGGAAGAGCAAGCGATAGGTTAGTGACAGGTAGCTCTAGCAGCAACCCTATAACCACAGCCAATATTTTTGCTAAACTGTTTTGCAATTACATCAGTTCTGCTGATGTTCCCTGACAGATCCTATGGCATGACCACTTGCAGAAGTTTGTGAGTAATATGTAAAAATTATGCCATTATTAAGTTATATAAATGTCCATTTCATGATTTTTTCTTTTGTTTCATATAATTTTCTGAACAAACTCAATTTATGTATTATTACAAATCCTGTTAGTCCTCAAGAATTCTGCCATGGCCATATGTGTTAAAAAATTAACACTGCATGCAGAGTGTCATAGCATCCCCACCTGGTTTGATTATTAAGTAAGCTAACCTTCCACTGTTATTCCAGGTAGTTTTTGTGGATCTCTACTATTCTCTCAGGGTCAGACATTAAGAAAACACAGCAGGCCACCGCATCCTCTTTAACAGCCTTGCGCAGAACAGTGATTTAATCTGTAAAACACATTCTTAATGAAACGCACTACCAAACTCGTCCACACTGCCACATTCCAATTCTTTCAGCTAGTGCATCTGAAAGAGTTCTGCACACAAACTCTTTCAAACTGTAACATCTTAGCCCCTACAGAGATTTAAAAAAATCCACTTCTTATAGCATGTTAAAAACATTAAGCTTTTTCAAACATATTTAAAAATTCATAATAATAATAATTCTATACGCTTCATAATGAAGTTTATCAATGATTCATAATAATAATTTCTAATAAAGCATTTTAACAAATCTAAAATTCTTTGGCTACACTTATCAGCAACAGTAGCCTATGTATCTTCCCAGGCACATCCAGGTAGTGTATCTGACTCTCCACTACCATGTCAAATACCACAAATGATGCCTTCTCGTCCACAGCCTTGTTGAAATGTTGGCATTTCACTGAAGCGACCTTCACACAGTATCCAGAAAATTTGGAAAGGCATGCAACATGAAACTCAGAAATTATTTACAAATATATAACACTCACCAGAAAGTTATTTGTAGTGGAACTTGGCTGAGAACTTGACCCCTATTTTAGGGGTACAAGTTTTAGTTTAGTGTTCATCTTGTATTTATAACATCTAGTCACAGTTGTCTTAGCTTTGAATTGTGGATACTTAACAGTACCAATTAAGCAGCTCAAAATAAGGACAAATGATAGGTTAGGGTCCCTTTTTAGGGATGAAGGAGGTCTTGGTTGAGACCAAGGTCACTGGAGCTGAGACTGGTCTTCTACAGGGAAACACAAGCCCATGGTAGAGAAAGTTATGTGAGTACATCACTTCAGGTTTTTATTCACATGGATTTCTGTCACTATTATTGATAAAAAAAATTATGTATATGAAAATGTTAAACGTCTTTCAATGTAACACAAGATATTAACGTATCCATAAGAGAAAAATAAATACCACTAGAACTGAAACCAAATAAACTGTGGTTTGATAATGACTGCATGAAATGAATAAATGCTAGAAAGCTAACAAAACCATAATGGTTGAAGAACCAAATGAAAACACTGACGAAAATCTCAACAAATCTAAATGAGAAACCTCTAGAACCATTAGAACAAAGTAAAGAAACTACCTCAAAGACAAAGTAAACGAGTTAAAGAAAAATCAAAAAGAAAAATATAAAAGAGATCTCTACAAGGGGTCAAACAAGTTCAAAACTCGATAAAGCATACACTCAACACACTCATCTTAGGTAACACAATACTTTTCGGCTTTCTGTTTTCTTTGTATTCATGGACCTCATTACTTGTTTATCAAATTAAATCGATCATTTCAAAAAGGTCATGAGTCACAAAAGTAAAATTTTATTAACTAAACTCCATGGCACTACAAACCTGAAAAGACGAGGCTTACCAACCTTCTACTGTATCATCTAATATAGGCGATATCAGGATTGGGGGCATACGGTCAGCATGTGGTTTCCATGACCGGAGCCACTACTTCTTTATTAAGTAGCTTTTCAGTTTGTCACGAGGCTGGGTGCACCCAGTTCCAGATATCCCTATCTCAGAAAAATCCAAGGTACTGGAGATTGAGCCCAGGCCTGTGGATCCACAGACAAAAATGCTAGCCACAAGACCATGTAAGTGGTCAAAAGTTTTACAGGAGAAGGAAATATGAAGGGGTCGAGGAAGATAGTGCTAATCCTCTTTTTGTAAAATTTGAAATGCTGCACTATTTACATTTTTTCTTAGACACTATTTATTCCAATGTTTCTGAGCATAGACTAATCTGTCAATAAGACTTGTTTGTAACATAAGAAAAAGATAAAGATAAGATTTGCATATTTCAGCAAACTTTGAAAGTGTAATATCTAAAATAAGGTTGAGTGGGTTAGCACTATCTTCCCCCGACCTCTTCATATCTTCACACAGTGTAAATCAACTGCTTAATCATTCTCAATTAAATAGGCCTACCCATTATTTCTGAGTTAACATGGAATAATTACATAGCAAAGTATATTTATATTCTGAAATTTATTCATTATTTCAAACGTAAATTATAAAATTGAAGAATCATGCCCTTTTTGCATGGTTTGGAAAAATGATTTTATTACAAAACGCATTAAAGTTGCTGGAATAAAAAATTAAGTAGCACTGTTATTTTATTCACATTCTGCCCAACATCTGTGTTTCTTACACACCAATTGAGAGTACAACACAATAAACCACATTAGTCTCCATGATCATCATCTTTTCCTCCCTCTGTTGGCCAATACTCAGGTGGAATATATCTTTGACTTTCACTACATCTATTATTTTGGCATCGATGGGCACTCCTTTTTCGGGATAAGCTAGCTCTGTGGGAAGCACAGGTTTCTTGTTGAAGCTGTGAAGAAGATTAAATATTTCTATGACAGCATTGTCAATGAACTGCTCTGTTTTTACCTACCCAGGGTAATGTTCGTCCAATTAGAAAGCCATCCATTTAGAAGGGGAAATAGAAATTTTGAGTTCCTTAGGAATTTTTCCCACACTGGATTCTGAGAAACAAAACTTCATATACTAGTCAGGCCACCAGTGCTTAAACTCTAATATTGGAAAGTCATCAATAGTTTCCACTGAAAATTTGTTCGACGGTATTTTAATCATAATGGCATACTCCTTGGGTACATGACATCTCAAAGAGTTTCTTTAAGGTGACAAAATCTCTAATGTTTGAGACGAACTGTGCCCTCGAATGGGGAAATATGATTTATGTTCTTACATCTCCCAGTTGTAACAGGTGTTAAACAAAACAGAATCATTATGTGGTTCTTATTTTGACCAGTGAACCCATTCTTGGCTACCCCTTCATGGTATACATAAAAGCGTGATAACTAGTTTTTAAATTACGCATGCCAAACATATTTACCCACAACTGTCTCAAATAGAAAATATCTTGAGCCGAAATATTTAGTAGAGATAAATTTTGCATGTAGTCAATCCACATACACTATTCTTCTTTTCACTACGCTCCACAATCTCATTGGTTTTACTGTAATATTTTCGGACCTTTTGTGATGAATCATTATTTCAGACTTGCAGTGCTTTTTAGAGACTAGCAAGATGTGGACTGTGTATTTTAGCTGACAGTTCACATATACAGCAAGTATTGAATTGTGGGCACTCAAATCTTGGGCTGAATTTTCCTGGAAATACTTGAAGTAGAACTTATACCTAATTTTTAAGTCAGGACATAACTGCTTTACAAATAACTGCTGCATTGATTTTATATCCAGTAGGCAGGCATATAAACAATGTAATTCCCTTCCAGAATTATGTGTGATCTTTTTTGGAAAAGATTTAATGTGATTGCTGACCTTTTGACATATCTCTCCTGGTATGGCATCGCCTTTGACAAGCTTCCTCTAAGATCATGAGGACTGCTGTCCTGAACTAGTAACAGACATAATCCACAAACTCTTTTTTTCTGTTTTTCTGAGCAGGCTAATAAATGCTTTTTTACACATCTTCAACTTTTTTGTCTGTAGTCATGAAATAGTTAAAATTTCTTACTGAAGGCTCCTCCTTTCGCAGCCTTCTGGTCTTCACACCTAAGTAAATCACCCTTGTAGAAAGATATCCTGTTGATTTTTATCACCGAAGTTGTTCAAGTGTGTGTCCTCGTCCACCAAAGAAAAGCAGTTCTTCTTACACCTAAAACAATAAAAATTATCATTACAATACTGCTCAAAATGATCTACAGATTAAGTCATATACTGCTTTACACATCAGTAATCTTAATAATGTACTCACTTGTAATCATATCCTGTTTCCGAGGTGTAACCTTGTCTCCTTTCCAATTTACATATTCCACTCCTTTTACTTTTTAATCACGAATAATATTTATCTTGTATTTAACAGCATTTTTTGTATGTTTCTTCCCTTTAGGAAAATACTCTTGAGTCAGAAGAAGGATCACTCATGTTTACACATTGATATCAGTCTTCCAAATAGCCTACAATAATGCATTGTAACTTTAAACTACAATGCACAACAACAATGGATTATTACAGTGTACAAAACTTGAGCCGAGAAAACATTAAGTAAATCATCAAAACCTGCCAATATTGTCTGCGTTCAACTGAACACATCAAGTTATAGTCATTGCAAAAAGGGCACAAGTAAATGACTTATGCCCTTTCTGCATGAAGCGAATATTTCGAGCTCGAATCGTGATGCAAACTGAACTTTTACTACTAACCTTCATGCACGGACTGATCCGGCTACCCCAATTCATGCTGTTCCAATATAACTCATTTTCATAAAATAAAGTTGACTCATGACTTTTTGCAATGACCAATTCAATTACATTTCCTGGAGTGTAGTGCTAAGCAAATGATGCATTGTTGATGGCACATTACATCACATATTGCAGGCATCAGTGAAGTAACGAATTTACATTTATCTGAATAAGTGTGTGAAACAGGTTGTTAGATATCTTTCACAAGCTAGCCATGGATGGAATGTACCATAAGGTAGAAAGCTTATGGCCTTCTTGCTTTTTGTTGACGTAGACATGGATTCTATCGTTACTAACTTGGATAGGACATACTAAGAGAGATGCTCACATTGGCACAGCAAACACAACAGACCTCTCCCAATATAAAAAATCCACAAGTCATAATCCATGTCAATTCAGGCAGGGGCTTACCTTCACAGTCTCAGATGTTAATGAATATAATATATGTTAAAATTCAGGATAAAGTAAGAAACCCATTTTCTTTGTTTTTCCCAAAAAAATTCCTGGGCCGAGATACAGGTCACCAAAGATGGCGTCTCAGATGCCATTTCTAGAGTGTGATTTTTGGAAAAAGTTTAAAGTGCTCTATTTCTGGAACGGTTCAAGACATTTTGTTGTTTCTTTTTTTATTTGAAAGATAATAATGTTCTGCTTCAAATGATATCCTAATTTTGGAAATGCATGTACAGGGTGTTTTGTTTTAGCCTTTTGAATTTTTTTGTGATAAATCAAAAATATGTTTTTTCTCAAAAATGCCAATCCCAAAAATTCTGATTTTTTTACTGTTGATCAGAACCAAACAGTACTACATTCCCTGAAAAGGAGATCTTCCACTTTTCAGTTTCACAGGTTGTCAACGCTTGACATTATTTTGAAACAAAACTATTTTAAATTTGACGATAAAATATATATACAAGAAGATGGCCTGGCCATGGGATCGCCACTATCAGGAATCTTATCTGAAACATTCTTACAACACGTAGAAAAAGAATACATAGAAAAAATCATAGCCGATCATAAAATCAAAATTTACTACAGGTACGTAGATGATATACTGCTAATATGTGAAGAAAACAAAATTAACAATTTACTCGACGAATTCAATAAAATTCACAAGAATCTAGAATTTACTATAGAGAAGGAAAATAAAAACAGTATAAATTTCTTGGATCTTAATATAAAGAGGGCTCACAACGCACTACAATTTAAGATCTACAGGAAAGACACTTACACTGATAATATAATAAATAATAAATCAAATCACCCAAATACCCATAAAATGGCTGCCTTCAACCATATGGTACACAGACTAATCAACATACCCATGACTAAACAAGATTATAATAAGGAACTAAAAACTATTTTACAAATAGCAAACAACAATGGTTACAAAGAATCGTTAATTCATAAACTTATTAGAAAGAAAAAGAATAAACTACAAAAAACAAAAAATCCTACTTCGCTACTAACTCCAATAAAACAAGACAATGAAGATAACAAAAAATATGCCATTTTTAACTATACAGATAGAAAAATTCACAAAATAGTAAAGCCATTGCAACAACAAAAAATAAAAATAGCATATAAAACTAACAATAACTTAAAACACCTATTATACGATGTAAGCAGAAATAAAGAAGATAATTTTCTAAATAGCGGTGTATATCAACTAGAATGTGGAAACTGTAATCATGTTTACATAGGGCAAACGGGTAGGACTTTCAAACAAAGATTCCAAGAACACGTTATGGACTTTAAATACAATAGAAACAGATCAGCATTTGCCAAACATCTTATCAATAACAACCATGATTTACAGCCTATTAACAAAACACTTAAAATTCTACATAAACAAAATAAAAGCCGTAAACTTAACACATTAGAAAATTTCGAAATATACAGACACAGACATAAAATTATAAACGAAAACACAATAGAACACAATGAACTATATGAACTATACTCAGAACGTTACCCTATTACAAACAATACGTAATTTCTTCAGTATGACATTTATACTCAAGCACTCCACACGTCGGAAACTATCAGGTGAGTCTTAAGTTTCATCATACAATAGTTAAATATAAATGACTTCAAACAACAACAACATACTAAATGTTTTTTATATATAAATTGTAGGACTGAAGATGATCTAAGGATCGAAATGCGCATATCCGCATGTAACAGAAGCCAAAACAATTGATGCAACGGAATACATTTACAAGCCGCCTACATTCCAACTATTTTTACAACTAGTGCACTCAAGTACTATTTTATTATTAACGACTTTGCTGAGAAGATTTCGGCAAAATAATTTCTACTGTTTATCGGATAGACAACTGACTGTCATATATTCAAGAAGAATTATATTTTTAATGACTATTGCTGAAAAAACTCGGCATAAGTGTACATATTTTAACAGATGTCAACAGTGTGTTTTTTAAAATCAGTGTGATTAAATCTGTATCAGTGTATATATTTTAATGGTTAGGTTTTAGTTGAATACATATAGCACTTTGCTATCTTAAATGTGATTGTATTGTATGTAACTATATAATTTTATATGCAACTTATATTTTATGACATAGTGATACATAAATAGGAATGTATATGTGCATAAATCTAGTAAATATTATAATGTTATAGGGCTTTATGACGTTGCATCTATTGAACTTTTGGTCTATTGGGTTTGTGGTTAGGTGGATAAGTCATTTCATAATAACAAATTTATGAACATTGTTCATTTTTTAACTTCTGTTGCTGATTTCTTTAATGCAGTTTTGTTCTTTGGAAACCATCCAGATTATTCCAGAATGCAAGAGAACCTTTTAAAACATTTTGGAACAATTCAGGTAATTCCAGAATGTAACATAACCTTCCAGAAGACCTGCATTGTTGGCAATAATCTGCCGTGGGGGGAAAAATGTCTACATTTCTTAAATTATTAAAATATGAAGGAGGTGAGAAAACAAGCTGAATTTGTGGTCACATGATTAACATATATGTACAATTGTGTAGTAAAAATTTCTTTACCATAGGTATATGCCCACTCAGTTAATTTGTAAGTCAATGATTGGTCTAAAAGTGCATTTTTTGAGCCGGAGGCCTTTCTAGAGCCCTCTTACTTCTAAAGTAAGACTCTGATATAGTCAAGAAGCCTTCTGCAGATAGCCACATCCTCAAATAAAAGGAATCCAGCGTCAATAGCCTGTAGTGAATCATACTAGGATGACAGCTGCCTCGTGAAAATTGAAATTATTTTTGTATGTAAAAAGATCACTACTTTCGAGGCCAGTAGCTCAGAAACTAAAAGAGATACACCTTTTCTGACGGTAGATTCTGAAACCATAAACACAAGAGCACAGTCATACACACAAGCCACAAACAATCCTCTTCATAGTTTGTGAATCTGAACACCCTCGGGTCATTCCATATGAACTCAACCAGAGGTTGACAAACTCAGATTTGGCTAAAAGAAAAAAAAATTGTGCTGGTACATTGACATATATAATGAACAATTAGCAAATTCTAGCCCAAAATTCCTAAGGGTTTCTATGCTGTGACCCTTTAAAAAAGATCTGTTGTCCCATTTTTGACACTCATAAATTTTGCATGATCCTTTGCATCCAAATTTGGGTACCCATATCTCTGGAATGGCATATTATATCTGCCTGAAATTCACTATACTGGGTAATTTGAACCCAGGCTTTCAGAATTCGTCGTCAGAAAAGGTGTATCTCTTCTAGTTTCTGAGCTACTGGCCTCCAAAGTAGTGATCTTTTTACATACAAAAATGATAATTTCAATTTTCACGAGGCAGCTGTCATCCTAGTATGATTCACTACAGGCTATTGACACTGGATTCCTTTTATTTGAGGATGTGGCTATCTGTAGAAGGCTTCTTGACTATATCAGAGTCTTACTTTAGAAGTAAGAGGGCTCTAGAAAGGCCTCCGGCTCAAAAAATGCACTTTTAGACCAATCTTTGACTTAGAAATTAACTAAGTGGGCATATACCTACGGTAAAGAAATTTTTTCTGCACAATTGTACATATATGTTAATCATGTGACCACAAATTCAGCTTGTTTTCTCACCTCCTTCATATTTTAATAATTTAAGAAATGTAGACTTTTTCTCCCCACGGCAGATTATGTTAAACTACGATTATTGCCAACAATGCAGATCTTCTGGAAGGTTATGTTACATTCTGGAATTATCTGAATTGTTCCAGAATGTTTTAAAAGGTTCTCTTGCCTTCTGGAATAATCTGGATGGTTCCAAAGAACCAAACTGCATTAAAGAAATTAGCAACAGAAGTTAAAAAATGAACAATGTTCATAAAACCTGTTAAACTGAAAAGTGGAAGATCTCCTTTTCAGGGAATGTAGTACTGTTTGGTACTGATCAACAGTAAAAAAAATCAGAATTTTTGGGATTGGCATTTTTGAGAAAAAACATATTTTTGATTTATCACAAAAAAATTCAAAAGGCTAAAACAAAACACCCTGTACATGCATTACCAAACTTAGGATACCATTTGAAGCAGAACAAAAAAGTGATATAAAAAAAAGAAACAACAAAATATCTTTAACCGTTCCAGAAATAGAGCACTTTAAAAGTTTTTCCGAACATCACACTCGAGAAATGGCATCTGAGACGCCATCTTTGGTGGCCTGTATCTCGGCCCAGGAATTTTTTTGGGCAAAACAAAGAAAATGGGTTTCTTACTTTATCCTGAATTTTAACATATATTAAATTCATTAACATTTGAGACTATGAAGGTAAGCCCCTGCCTGAATTGACATGGATTATGCCACAAAGAGAATAATTGAATGCCACAACAACCCTAAGATAAGCAGGCACTATTGGTGTAGGCACCATTTTTAGAGTTCAAAGCAACAGTAAACACAGCAAGTTTTCTACAGCTGGGAACAAAACGTCTGGCAAAATATGTGCCCTTGAACCAGCCTACATCCTGGAAGATTTCTAGCATTGAAGATTACACCTGTGAAAACGTCAAATTCATGAGAAATGACGATATTCTATGAAATTATTAACATTCTTCAAAAAAGTCGAAAATATAAATACTTTTAACTCCACTTACATCAATTTATAAAATGGAGTAAAACTTCCAAAACTAGTCAGATTTTATAAATGGACATTACGTGGAGTTAATAGTGTTTTTTATTTTCGCCTTTCCTCAAAATTCAGAATGCTCCACTGTTTATATCACTTCATTTTAATTTGATTTAATTATTAACATTTTGGATATATTTAATAATTCTGTAATAATGTTTCCATTCAAGTTCATTATTTTTCATTAATGTACCGGTACAGTAGAGTCCTACTATTTCGAACTAATTGGGACTGAACACCGTTCGGTTTAGCGGGAATTGGGAAAAGGCGGATTTCATTAATGATGTCAATATATTGACTTGTTAAGGCGTAAATTAAGTGCGGAGAATTGTATAAATGGAGCCAACATGTGCTGTAAGTAACTAGCTTTCATTCCAATTTGGTTTCAAGCGTTTTCATCAAGCTTAGGCTCTATATATGTCTTTAATTAACTTCTTTGTATAACAATAAGTGTACTTTTTTTCGCGAACGTCTTTTTAATTTCACCTGTTTTAAAGTTTAAAAAAATCGGTATTTTTTTCGAACCCTGTTCGGAATAGGCAGATTTGTGGAATAGTGGGGTTCGGAATAGCAAGACTCTACTGTATAATGTAAATTAAAACATAAAATTATTAACAGACACAGAGAAAGTTGAATTGAAAAATCACTTAACATCATTAGAAATCCACGTGCTTCATTTATGGTGGCTGGATTTTCCAAAATGTGCCTTCAATTTTGGTTCTAGGATCTGCAACTTTTTGTGCTAAGCAACTTAAGAAACTCCATCATGTTGGTGCAAGTATTGGACATCTCTTCTTTACTATCCTGTCTAATAGATTTCCTTTTTGAGGAAGGTCCAAGAAAAGTTAGCCAAAAAAAAAAAAAAAAAAAAAAAAAAAAAAAAAAAAAAAAAAAAAACACACTCTACAAGATTTTATACATGACACTGCCTGAGATAACACCAAATTCAGCTTGTGGATGGAACAATATACAACTATGGTTTGAGGAATTACTTCCGCCACCTTTGCCAGTACTCCATTTAAATGTCCTGCCATGATGCCTGCCCCATCATGGGTCTGCGTTACCACTTTCCCTTTGCACTCAATACTGTGTAAGTTGTTATATTGCAAGGCTATCAAGGGAGTCAACTGATCTATCAGCACTAACATTGCTAAATCCTACAAATCATTCAAAGAACTACCCCTTATATATATATATATATATATATATATATATATCTGAACACAATTGGTGGATGTGAAAAGTTTGTGATATCAGAAATGTCATCTAGTAAAATAGCAAAAAATATTGATGCTTTAATCTGACTGATCCAGTAATAGATCACAACAAGAGACTTTAATCTAACAGTTGACAATCAATTAGTTGCAGAAGTACAAGAACACAAATTTTTAGAAATTTGGGTGGATAAAAATATGACTTGGGCCTCTCACATAAATGATACATGCTCTAAAGTATGTAAATCTGTGTATATTTGCAGATATTTCTTAATTTTTTTTTATAAAAATGGACTAACATAATATTATGATATAATATATTACATTTTCATAAAAGTATCTAGAATGGAAAGCATCAGGGTCGATTTTTATGTTCATTGCTTTTACCGTGAAATAATAATAATAAAAATAACTTGGGGTTTGCATGGTTTCCTCAATCTCAAAGGCAAAAATACAGGACATACTGAGATATCGCCGAACAATAAAGCAAATGCTACACGAATGAGTTATTAATTACAATAGCCTACTGGTAAAGTTGGGTGGCCACGAGGTTTCATTTGAACCCAGGACCTCTTCCCTATTAGCCTTTACCACCTTGCTGTAATTGGTTTTGGTGTGTGACTGAGCTAAATAGAATGCATTTCACAACATTTAGTTTTCTTGTTACTAAGAGCAACAAGGTAGGCCTATCATTCGTATTTTAATTAACATATGTTCTGAAATTCGCATTTAAGTCATATTTATTTCGTTTCTATCTTGATACCTATTAATTGTATAAAAAAAAGGTTTAACAAAAAATGTTTAATTTAATTTTCTCTACAACTTTACTGTGGTAGGTTTTCGTGTATCGCCTACTGCAATGGAGATAATCTACACTAATGGAAATTAAATACGAGTTAAGTACCCCCGAAGTCATTTTCCAAGAAAAACGGATATAGCTATTGTAGTAGTCATAGATAAGAGTTCCCAATTTTACATTTTTATTAAAATCGTTCGAGCCAATTTTTAAAAAAATATTTCAAGTCCCCTTAATATTTCAGTTATAAAACTCAATCTCTGGGCGGTTCGATATTATTCCAAAAAAGTCCATAATTCAAAAAATAAACTAAATACAATGAACCGTTTACCCGCTGTGCTTGTCCACAGACAGACGGACAGACAGACAGACGTCATTCCAAAAACATTTTTTTTGGTTTCTAGGCATCGTGAAACATGCTTTCCCGGTGTTATCTCGATTTCGATTTTTTGTCACGATCACAATACTTTCTCTATACTATGTATAGATCCCGCACAAAAACTGTGCTGATTGCCTGAGTCATTACATTACGTTTTCGTGGGGACTGTAGCGTCGATTGGCCTGCTACCTATCTCTCTCGCACAATAGCATGCCTCTCTCTAGAGAGTAATGGTCTCATCGGCACAGATTTCGTGCGAGATCTTTATATGCGAGAAAGTAAAAAACAATATATTAACATATAAAAGGAAAACATCTCAGGATAAACAGTAACATACATAACTGCAATACTAGATAGAATAAAGACTGCCATAGATATCGCATAAAGTAATCCTCAACCAAGAAAGATATGTACATAATGGGACCTATACTATTTTGCCAAAGCATACAAAAGCAGTAAATGGTTTAAGAGCTTTTCAATAAATAAATGATTGTATTCTTCAGAAGATTTGTAATGTTAGTGGTATATCTGAACATTGTTTTGTATATATTTGTGTAAGACCACCTGCATGGTCTTGTGGTTAGCGTCGCAGACTACAGATCCATAGGCGTGGGTTCATTTCTGGTATCTCCTCGGATTTTTCTGAGGTAGGGAGGTCCGGGACGGGGTGTACTAAGTCTCATGGTTCAAATAGAGGAGCTACTTGATAGAGAAGTAGCAGCTCCAGTCACGGAACTACCAATAATGGCCGTGGGTGTCGGCATGCTGACCACATTCCCCCAATCCTGCCATCTGCCCTATGGTAGATGACGCAGCAGTCAGGTGGCAAGCCTAGTCCCTTCAGGGATATAGCGCAATAGAGTTTAGTTTTTTTTAATATGTTTTGTATGGACCTGTTTAGGATAAGATATGGCCTGCCCTTGTGTATGGAATCGAACCGATATGGGAACATCTCACATACAAAATTATTAGAAGAGATAGAAAAAATAAAAGCCAGGTACCACAAGAAAGTTCTATGTGTATCATGGATCATGACTAGACTTCGGACTTTTAGGTCGTTAAAAATGCTGTTTTAGGTACCTAAAATAGGCTCTAAAAATTGGAAAATAGGTTTTAAAAATCGTAAAATAGTCTCTTATAAAATTGTTAAGTTGCCAATTTTCTGAAATATCTCAATTGCAATGCAGAATATTATATTTATTGAAGTCACCATTAATCACTAATCATGATAAAGCACAGATATAGGCTACCATAACTTTCATATAGGGCCTACTATATAATTTTAGAAAGCAATGTTCATGAATTAATAGACCTGTAAACAACATTGATCAATTCCTTACAATTCTTACCCGTAATTTGCTTCACAATAAACAACTAGTACATTTTCTAGATTTTCTAGTGCAAAACAATGTCACCTACCGCTCAACACTAACTTATAGGCTAAAAATGAACGCTCCTCATCTACAGGAAATTACAGGAGCTATTTAGCGTCCCATACTGTCAGTAGTTTCATCTACCGAAAGCCATATATGTGAATCAATGACTAAACAAATTCTACAAAGAGCTTCTTCGTATGTAGCCAACTGTCAACATAGTTCTTTCTGATGGTGGATTCTGAAGGAATATTCCTCTGGCAACATTTTTGCAAGAACCTTTTAAATGGGGATTGTTAACGGGATGTTTGCTGCAATGATGGCTCGGCAGAGGCCTGCGTGAAATTCATTTTCGGTTGTTGAACTGTTTGGCTGAGTTAGAAGAGACTGTTTTGATTTTACTTTTCGCGCCACGTTTCCCTGATGTGTAGCACCTTGCACATGTTGAGTTAAATGAGATTTTTTGTCACTGGATGCCTACAAAAAACGAAATGAAAAGTAATTGAAATCCATGCATCAAAATAATTTAGTGTAAATCAGATCTAAAATAATCGTATTTATTAAATTTTTCGTGCTTAGAATAGGCCAAAGAATTTAGCGATGCTAGTTTTTAAAATCAAAATCATCAGGAAATTCTACGCACGCTAGCATATTCAATCCTTTGTATCCCTCAGTGATTCAGAGAGCTATTTTTCTTTTTTAATATACTGTATATTGGATGTGGGAGTCTGGAGAAAAACACTACATTCTCTTGGAAATTCCAAGGAATTTTTCTACTGAAGACGAAACATTCCTTACTATTTAACCACGTCACAAATGTGTCATGTACTGGACATTCCGAGCTAAAAATTTAGTACGAACTTAAAATAAATGCTAGAATTTATAACAAACTAGCTGAAAGGCCCGGCGTCGCTCGGGTTTTGTATTTTGTAGGCCTAAATGCGAAAATAACTTATGAAGGACTTTCGATTTTCAAACTCTAGGTCTTCATATAGGTATTTAGAATTTGAAATGAGGAAGAACGGCTTATCAAATTCGAACTATTCCCTCAGAAAACGATAGACATAGCTTTTTATAGCTTATAGCATATCCCCGAGGATTCGCCTACGATAATTAATCAGACGATTAAAAATTAAGAGCAAAATAATTAAAATATATTTATTAACACTTTGCACGCGAAACATTCATAGGTCTAAACTAAACGATTGATAGGCCTAATTAATAACACAGCTATAAATCCGGCTTTGAAGTGAATTTCGCGATTAGAAAATAAATGGAAAAATTTGGTATTCGAAAGATTATGAGTAGAGACCGGGGGTTAGGCATAATGCCTATTCTTAAATGTTATAGATATAATAAAAATGTCTTAATAGAAGTTCAAGATACTATCGGTAGAGCTGTTTTTCATAAAGTTAACTCTGCCTATTTTTGCCTATTTCAACTTATAATGCCTATAAATGCCTATTTCCGCTTTTCCGAAGAAAAACAGCGTTTATTGAAAATTTACATAAAAATTAGTGAAATCCATGCAATTTGCATCTCATGGGTTAATGACATTACTTAAATTTGCTTACACCCATTGTCAGATGCCGTAATAAATCATAAATTACAATACATTATTAAATACATAGGAATGATTCTTAGTGGTGAAACCAGAGTTTCAAGTTATAATGATCCACAAATTCTTCCACTCTACAAGTACGCTCCGATAACGTCTGTAGAAGTGTTAAGGTCGTTTTTGGTACTAAAAAATGTACTGTCTAATAGGAGGCATAAGCTAAGAGTAGAAAATTTGAAAAAAGTATCTTATTTTTATGTGCAATCAAAGATGTTTGTTAATGATTGGCAAAAGGTGTTTGTAAAGGTAATATTGAGCGTCAAATGTAGTACCGGTACAGTGCTCTAATGAAGTGAACAATATTGTTTATACAGTGTTTTGGTTAGATCCATCTATATTATTGTGTATCGGGTAGGCCTATGTTATTTTGATTATATACTGCATGATTTAAATGTTTTATTTCAATTAGTAAGAAGAGACATCCAGAATGTGTTCATATTTTTCGACCTAATGTCTCCTTTTGCATGCAACTGTGAATGTTTCAGCACTTATTTTGACTGTTTTAGTGCCTATTTTACCTGCCTATTTTGCAGTTTTTAAGTGCCTTTTTGCCTGCCTATTTTGAACTTTTTAAGTGCCTAACGTCCGGTCTCTAATTATGAGAATTGAAATCGATTAAACTCACGATGAAAAAAATGTGTGTAAATGTACTATGTGACAGACAGACATATAACTTATTCGTTTTTATTTATATAGATGACAAATGGAATAAGCCATTGAGGCCGTGGTTTCTACGGTATATTCATTTGTCCAGACTTATAATTCCGTTACATTTCAGGCAGATTTAACGACCCTACATAAGAGATTTTAATTATGATTACATATAGAAATGTTAAATAAATAATTAATATTACCTTATCATGAACTTCTCTAGCGTTTACAATAACACGAGATATCCATTGCCTTCCATAGCGATCGCGATGATATTATTTCCATGGTATGACAATAGACAAAGCCTTCTGTAACTGATTTGACAACTGAAATGCATTACTGAAAATTGATGATTCGAAAGCGCAAGAAATGCACGTCTTCCCGTGTTTCACTCATAACTCGCGAACGAAAGCTAAAATTAAAAATGTAGTATGCCAGAAACCTTCCCGAGAATGTACTCAACAACTTCCCAAAGTTTCATGGCGAACGAATGAATGGTGTAGTAATGCATAAAGGACAGACACACATAAATTCATTTTTATATATATAGATAATAACTTATTTTGAACTTTAGAGGAAAAAGAAGCAAAAAGGGCAATATTAGGCTCTAACGTAAATATAGGCTGTTTTAGGTTCTATAAAAGTATCGGTTTTAGGCATAGTCACTTATGAAACATGCATATACAAGTTTTCGTCCACATATCACTTAAGGATTAAAATAGGTTTTTACCTAAAATCCGAAGTCTAATCATGACATTACAGCTGGTATACAAACTCAGAGAGATCTTCTTAATAGAGGATATGCTACTACCTTCTAGTCAAGCCTACAATGTACTTCTATATGACTTATTTGAGAAGAAAGAGGGGATGCCAATTAACTTCTATGCAACCTGCACGATGCAAGACAAAAGATGGACACAGGCAAACTGTGAAATGCATCATGTGACTACAAGATTGGCAGTCCACGGCTTCCACGATAAGATGTGCTCCAAGAAGGTTTTCCATGAACCTAGTGATAACTGCATCTGTGATTTGTGTTCAGAAAAATGTGAGAAGTACCATATACTGAATTGTAAAAAACTGTGTAAATCAATCGCTGCTTATAGCAAGGACGGCTAATCACATGTTATATCTTGCACGTTCTGCGCACTCTTCTCCTTTATTACATACTTTGTACGAATGTAATCTCACCTTACCTTTATAGTTTTTTTTTAAATTGCAACTAATTACGTATCACTACATGTAAACTGACATCACTACATGTAAACTGACAATGTCAGAAACTCCTACGGAGTCTACTTACAGCAAAAAATTTATTCTTATTCTTAAATCATTTTGTATCAGCAGAGATAATCCAGCAAATACAGTGGCAGTAGCCAAAAGTGTTCACACTGTGTGTCATCGAACTCTACCAACAAATGAATATCTCTACATCATTCCCTGGATTGTTGGAATCTGAAATATCATTATGCCCTTGAAATACTAATTGTTGTTGCTATAAAAAGCATGTGGCTGCTGTCAGTCTATTTAAAACTTCCTGCTTATTTTCACAGTCTAATTGTGCTCTTGTTCAAAGGACACACATCCTTCCCAAACAACGAACACGGCCAGCAGAAGATCTTACACAAAGTTTTAGACCCTCACAACCAAACTATCTTTCTATAAAGTTCAGAGTTAAGTGATGCTCAAAGTTATTCACTTTGTTCTTGGTCTTTAAACTTTTTAAAATCAGGAATAGGTCAGTTTTTCTTAATTAACTCTAACTTATCACTGGATGAACGTAAATGGAAAGGTTTATTACATATACTTAACATCACTTTTAGAATCGCACCTATTTTGAACATTCGTGGCAAAATTCACTAAAATACACTCAACAAAGAATCTTCACACCTTTGATGCACTGACACGTGGCACATGCCCACAGGAGTTCTTTTAAATGCTTGTGTATCTACAAAGTCCTCTGATCGAACCCGCAAACTTGCAGCAGCATGATAATGACTGCACTTTCCAGGGCTATGTGCTGCATTGCTTTACAAGAATGTTTATAGTTAATGTTGAAAATGATCACATTATGTTTATAGTTAATGTTGAAAATGACCACATTTAACAGGTATGCAGGCAACATATCTCATTAACCAATTTTTGCATACTATAGCTAGGATTTCTAAGTTTTGCCGAATATTCTCATCCACATAAAAAATACGAATCATCAATGTAACAAACTCACCACAGTAAACTGTATCCTACGAATGTCCCCACAAATAAAAATCGAAAGGATTGACGAGAAAGGTGTAACAATATGCTGTACTTTTAACCAAGTACATTCTGTGCTTGAAAAACAGAATAATTATGTATCATTTGAACTTAGGGACTCTATGATCATTTTTGTCAGTCTCAATATGTAAAATCGTACGGAACATTTTACTGTATTTCTATCATGTCATCAGCATGTACTGCAAGATGTAACTACTATTATTACTATCATTTTTGTTGTTATTATTATTATATTAAATATATTATATAACACATAATTTTCTATACCTTAAAAACTGAGCAATATAACTTTCACACTTCTAGTAAATCTCATATAGAATAAGAGAACGTATTGCAGGGAACATATTCAGTTTTACAAGCCTTACAAAAAGATTTAGTGTTTACCACACAAGTCTTAGAACATGAATATGTACAAAACAATGAGTGGCTATTACAAAATTGTGACTGACTTTTCGACAAAAATAACTTGAAATTAGAAACTCCTCTTAAGATGGAATAAGAGCAGTGGTAATGTTGAACTTTACACGCCCTACAGTTTGAATATATAGGTGCAGTTCTAATATTTTTTGCTAGAAGCCTGTCTTAAAGATTATGTTTTAAGTTTGATTACACACTGTACTGTACAGTCGGTCAAATAAAAAACGTCGGGTGGTATTTGATTAAGTATCACGAACGAGCATATGCGCATGTACAGGAAGACTTAAGGTTAGGTTCACACATGCCTCTTGTCTATCCATGTATTTTCTTGATTATTTAGTCAGTTTTGTTCCAAAACAAACATGTATAGAAGGCTGTGGCTATATGCCTCAAATCCGCCATATTCTTGGTTGCAAATTTTTATAATATTAATAATTAATAGATTCGCGAGGAATATGTTTATTCAAGGAGCATTTTTTAAAGATTTTATTTTATAATACCGGTACTTCTAGTGCAAAATCAATTACTTACGCTCAACTTCTGCAACCAATCTAGCATCGAAATACGCGGGCTTCCGCAGATCCACGCTTCCTATGAAAACTTCCGGTCGCATTATAGTAAAGTTCGCACCACTGAGCTGCTCTTTCATAAATATGGAACGTTCTCGCTGCTTCAGAGGCCGAAAAATGCAGGTCAATTACAGCCCTAACTACACTTTCTCTCTCTTTAGCATTTGTATGTGGCAATGACACAAAGCAAAATGAATTATGACAATACATTAAGTTGAATATCATGTGTTGAGCTTTCCTCGTTGTTCATTTTTTCCCTCATGTCGCATGGCCTCATATGTTCCGAAAATGACCTGTATTTTATGTTTTTTATATGAAACTTGTGAACTAATGCCTTAAAACTTTAATTTTAACTGCATACAAGTCCCGACGTTTTTTATTTGACAGACTGTACATTTTACTTAAATTGGGGATCTATGACAACAGTAAAAACATGGACAAAAAACTTAGTTTTGGTTTATCACAAGTAAAAAAAAGTTATGTTTTGTATATATTAGCAAAACTTAACATTGAACACAACTCTTTCAGTAGATTGTTTTGAATTTGCATTAGAATTAAGGAAAGTAAATTGGAAGAAAAATTTAAGTTTCAAGGAAAATTACAGAATACTGTAGCAAAAAATAAACTGTGGGCAATTGTTAACTGTTCTCTTTACAAAGTGGCATGGTTTAAGGGAGGAATTGAGTTCCGTGCATTTAAAAATTAAGCAATGGAAGTAAATGTTTGCTTCAAGATAGCTTTAATAAAAAGTGGAACTAACACAAGATACATAAGGTAAAAAGTGTAACATTAACCAACTTCACTTTCAGTCGCATGGAAAATACTCTTTCAGAGAAGAATAAATGTACAGTATATAAATCACATAATATTAAATATTTAAGAAATATTAACTTGATAAAAATTTACTTCTTAAATGTTAAATTCTCATGGTGGTAGCAAAAATCACCATACTTGGTGGTTGAAAAGCATTGTCAGCTCCATTCATCTTGACAGTCATGCATCCAGTGGTGATATTCAGCCGGTTCGCACTGGTTCACGAGAACCGGTTGTTAAACATCTTGTAGGTTCTCCGAACCAGTAACTTCACATGAGTGATTGCCTTTTTCCAAGATCAGATTCACACCAATCCACAACAGTGATAATACATATATGAATTTGCTAGAACCAAAACATGCCATTTATGTTCGCTAGCGGTGGTCTACCACCATTGGTAGCAGGCGTGCGGTTAAGTTGGCAGACTCTCTTATTTGTGCACATCCGATCGTCTCGACACTCGCTCCCTTTGCTTTCGATGTTAGATTATAAAACGGATTGTGGTCTTCTTTTGTTGTGTAAGGTTATGTTTTAAGGAAGCTGAGTAAGTTTAGTATGGGTATGAAAAGACAAAAATAACAAAATAGTTCATTGGGCTATTTTGAATCAACATCAAATACCCTGATGAGAACCAGTTGCTAAACTGTTTGAATATCACCACTGCAGGCATCAGTAACCAATAACCTGTCTGTGCAAGTACATATGTATATGCGGCTGTGAGTAGCAGGGCAGCTCAAGACTCCAATTTGGCTACATAGTACATAATTCAATAGACAAATCTAATTTTTCACAAATATTATTGGACAAATATAGTGTATGATATACATCAGCGTTTTTCAACAGGTGTGCTGCAGCACATTGGTGTCCTCTGAATGAGCCGCTGGTGTTCCACAAGAAAATGAAAATGTTATCAATCATTAATATCAATCCTTAATTAATGATGCAAATCCTTAATAAAACACACACTCTAAGAGAAGTTCATTCTTAGAAGTAGTCCATTATTATTTCTTTGTTTTTGTTGCAATTACCTTCAAGAACAATAAAAAGATGTGTTTAAAATTATTCCAAAATCAGTGGATAAAGGTTAAAAAATCAAAACACAAGGTTTCAACTCTGCCCTTGAGTTTTCCTCAGGTGACTTCTCACACAGTACTGTGAGCCTTTGTCAAATTTCAGGGAACCCACCGAGATGCAATTTTTCGTATTCACAGGCGTTTCTTTAGAATTTGAAAAACAGTCATATGCGATAGTCCCATCTCCAGAGCTAACTCACGTAGGCCTACCGTCTGTCATCAATCCGTGTCTAGACTTGCCGAAACAGTTTCCACGTCCTCTTCACTAATACTGGGACCACCTGGCCTAGCCATGTGTTCCAAGCGGTCATGCCCCTCATTGAAGGCTCTAACCCATCTCGCCACAGTTCTGTATGGCAATGCCATCTCCCAACATGCTTCCACAAGACCTTCATGACATTGTCGTGCTGTACGACCATGGGCACATTAATTTTCAGCAAAGTTCGCTGTTTCCACTTTGTAAACATGGCAAAACACAACACAACACAACACAACACAACAGCTTAGAGCAGCAACTCACAGGAGACTAAATTCCTCTCTCCAAAGCTCATGCACTTTGAGACGTACGGACGAGTCCATTTAATGTGAGGTAGGTCAGACATATATTAACATGTGACAAAAGTTACAACAATTAACTCCGTCTGGTTTTGCTTGTACAGCAGTTTTGAAACGATTAAAGTTACAGCCCATGTAAATAACAATTTTTTTTTATTTCCCTTTTATGCTTTCATTATGGAATCTCCACCTTACTGAACAGGAGCAACATTATAGCAAATTATCACAGACAACAAATATATTATTTCCTAGTTGAGTTCAATTTTCCTGTGTCTTGATATATTTCTCAATATTGAGTTGCTAACTATGGCACACACTTCAAGTATTCTATTTAGTGACTGCCACCAATACTGAGATAGTCATAAAGTTCTAAAGGACTAATAAATTAGTATTCTGTGTGCCTTTAATCACCATCTCAAATGGCTGTCCTTATGTAATTACTTTGGACTGGGTTCAAGTCCCAGTGTCGGAGGAATTATTCTCCTATAATATTCTCATTTAATGTCCAACAGAGACAACAATCTGTGGCTCATGAATGTTTATATATATTTTATTGCATTTATTTGATAAAGTGTTAAAAACAATAAATAAAAGGTTTCCTTCTACAGATATTTCTAATAGTCACAAGAATATTATGTATAGCCAGGTTCGTGATTGAGCAATGACTTTGTAGATAAGAATACTTTCCTAACCTAAATGTATTTTTATAGATTTGAATATTAATTAAAAACCAATGAAATTACCTAGAAAGAAATTGGAAAATAATTGAAACTGTTAACATTTAGTTGCTGCCGAATTCACGTGACTTCCCTCGGTGACCAAGCGAAAGATGCTTTAAAACATAATGGAAATACAAGTAAACCCATTACTACACATATTTTTACAAGCGAATGAACATTCAATTAAAATTGAAGAGTGTAACCCAAATACCAGCTAAGTGCCAAAAAGTTGTTTAGGAGTTACAGTAAAAAATGTATTCCTAAATGCATGAGGGACATAGATGAGTTTCCATCTTGTGATCAATTTTTGAACTAAACTAAATACTGTGACACATTGCCGTGTCTCGGGTCAATTGGCAATGACATATAGATGGGTTTTGATGCAAAAACTAATTTTTTACAAAAATGGCACTTAGCAGCTATTTGGGTTACACTCTTCAATTATGTATTGAAATATTAACCTCCTTATACCCCAAAGACTATGTGCTTTCAAATTCACATCTCGAAATTATAGAGAGATTCGCCATGTAGTAATTGGGCACTGGGAAATCAATGGTCTTCACGATCAGCTGACACTGCCCAACCTGGGGATGGAATCACTGTTTAGGTGACATCAAAAGCCTGAAGTCTCAAAAAAATATTAAAAATTAATTATTTGTTTAATTGCCATTTAGCCTACAGAATTTATGCAATCAATGCTACTTTTCTTTTTAGATCGTCAGATTATCACTTTTTTAGAGTAACCAAATTTTGATCACAGATACTTTTAAACTGCTTATTGTTGTATGAAATGTATCTAAATGGTCCATTTGGTGCAAATTATTGTACAGACAAATATTGTACAGAGGAGAATTATTACAGGAGTTAGAGTCTGCTTTTGGGATAAAAAAAGTTTATGAAATTTATAAGATTTATAACATGGAATATAAAAAGGTATTTTATTCAAGAATATTATTATCATCTATTTCGTTAAATATTTGTATAAAAACAACAATGCATGACAATTTTGTCTGTGTGATAATTGAGGGATATTGAAATACTGTGTAACTGTTTGCAATATGTATATTTTAGAAATTTATCTTGCATGACTTGATTGATTTACTGTATTTAATGGTAGCGGGATTCTAAATTATTTAGCAATTTTGGTCTGACAATGGTTCTATATAGTCTAAATATTGTATTTATACTACAATATTTAGAGTTCCTAATAATAAACCCAAGATTTTTAAGAGTTTTACAAATAGTAGGCCTATTATTAATGTGATTCGACAAAGTTCAATTAATCTAGAATAATATTCGTACATCATTCATTGTGGAAATTTTGTTCAACTGAATACCTTTAATACAATATTGCCAAGACATACTATTTTCACATCTAGAGAAAGTCATTCTGCATTTTTTTTTTAATCAGTTTAAAATCACCCAGCAACATCAGTGCTTTACAGATTAGTGTTAACTTAACAATCACACACATACACACATAAAACAAACAAACAAACAAGACCTGAGGTCAGCCAATGGCCCCTCTGTAACAATATACATATTTCTGGTTTAAAGATAAGGTGATGCTTCAGGTACTATCTTCGTCCGATGTTTCTGGTGTTGACAGGAGATTGTCTTGAGGTAGTCTGCTTTTAATTCTAGTTTGTTGAGATATTTAAAGGTAATCTATTATCCACTCCATTTACTTAAATCATTCTGTAGTTTCATACAATCAAAATTATTAAGTGCCAGAATGGTACGGTACTTGATGAGATTGTGTGGACAGGAAAATGTCTGTCCATGAGTCTGTAGGCATGAAAACTCAAATACGCTTCATCGGATTATCATGAAACTTGGTCTACGCATTTATAACGTCCATGGGAAGAAGCCTATTGATATTGGACCAAATTGGTTGACCGGTACTGGAGTAATGCCCAATTTCGTGCTGATTTTATGCTAATATATTAGAATTTATCAAATGAAAATCGGTTATCATGACAACATATTGTTTTACAGTATTCATATATGGCTTTGGAAGTTGCACAGTTAGCAATGTATTCTTTCACATATGCTTATCAAATTAAACCTATATCCTTCGGTAAGCCCTGCTCAATGAATCGATCTGGAGCTTAACTCTGAAATCGATAACAAAAATAACTTATTTTCTACCTATCATAATTACAATTATCACTGATTAAACTGAAGCATTCTGGCACTTTGCTACAACAGTTTACATGATTTTATTTTTAATAATTTTATATCATCAGCAAATGCAGTAATATTTGAAAAATAGACCTGATTAAAGATGTCATTAATAACAGAAGAAAAAATAATGGACAAAGAGTTGATCCCTGACGAACACCAGAAATTACATTTATTATTTCAGATTAATGACATTTATATGATACAACCTGTGCTGTTACTTAAATAAAACAGCAAGTGTAAGTAGGAGTGAAGCAAAATTATAAACCATTAGTTTTTTAATTAAAATGTCATTCTATTTTAACAAACGCTTTTTTAAAGTCATTACCAAGTTTTTTCTTTTATCTAATCCAGATGAAACATAGTGAATAAGATTCAAAAGATTTGTGAGTGTTTATCTTCTAGGCATGATTCAATGTTGATTTGCAGATATATTAATTTTCACGTGACTGAAGATATGGGAATATAATAAGCTTCCAAATATTTTAGCAGGTGCTGATAATACAGATATCTGTCTAATTCCACTAATTATGGGTTACCTGATTTATATGCCTCAAATTTCAATAAAATATCATCAGTGTTTATAACCATAACATGTGATTTTTCAGTCTTCCTCATCATGATCTTACAATTTCTAATCCAAATGAATTTAATATTCTCCCTCCTCCTTACTTCCCATGCCTTTGGCAAATGTTGTATGTGGTGGTGTAGGTTCATGATGTTACACTTTTGCCTTGATCTTTTTTGGGGGCATTTAATTTTTGGCATGATCTGTCTAGATTATTATTGTTGTTCTTCACCTACCCTTTTACACTTAATGCAGTGTTAGGGGATCAACTCATATCCATCTTCTATAACCTTCTCTGTGACACTACTACTACAAAGTTAAGGAACTGTTTTCCCTTTCTTTCAGCAATCTGCTTCACAACATCCTCCCATGTTCAATTCTTAAAACTTCTTTTCCAGTTAGTGTTATAATATTCCATGTAGTAATTCATGGTCCTCTCTCCTTGTTCAGTTGTCGCTGTTTCATCAATTCTATTCTGAGGTTATCAATCATTCACTGAATCTTGAATACTTCAGGCAGGTGATTAGCCAAGCGCTGAAGACCCTTTACCTTGGACAACTAGTCTCCCAATATTTATGTCCCCTCGGGAGCCCGGGTGGTCCAGTTATACCCCCAGACACTGGGTACCCATTTCCATCGCCTCTTACGATTCGCATGAGCTACGGTGGGACTATTCTTTCCCGGTCCCACACAGGAGAGATTGTAGTGTTACTGGAATAAATCCATGTTGAGCCTCTTCCCAGATACCACTCATGGTGCCTCTGTCACAGTTCTTTCTACAGTGTGAGTATGGCAAGGTAAAGATGCAATAGTTTCATTAGCCATTGAAGCCGCCTTCACATTTTCTTTCAGCGTCTCCAAGCTCAAGTGTCTTGTCAGCAGTGACTCTGTCAGCATGCATGTTGACCAATTAATCATATTAACATGGTTTGTTGCTTCTACGTACATTGGGAATGAGGAATTAACATATCGGTACCAGATTACCAGTTGGCGACAATCACCAGATTGTCTTGCTTTTAGGACTCACCTTCAGCCTAGAACTTATCATTTTGGTCAGTCAACATTGGCAAAATTAGGTTCTCAGGATGGCCATACTGCACATTTATACTGATTGCTGGGTCAATTTTTTTGGTATTTCGTTTCCATGCGTTGAATTGATGAATTGCCACAAATGACAAGTTCCTTCTGCATATGATTTATTACAGATCCCAGCAATCCAGAGTGGTGGGTAGATTTCCATGATGAAGTGGACAATGGCTTTAGGCTCTTCAGTTGGTTAATTTATCACATAAGAGCACAAGACCCTACATCCTGTAGTTAGCCACCTGACTTGAAGAAATTGACCAGGATTCTTGTCAGAGCATTCTCCTGTAGGAAATGCTTAGCAGATAGTCAGCAAATATTCTTAATTCATGCTTAATGAATTTTTGGTGAAGTTGAGAATATATTTTACTTGAACAAGTTGAAAAATCTGCCATGACAATTCTTCACAAGTTAAAACTGCTAACCTGACTAGTCCTCTAAACATATTTTGACCAGTAGTTCTGCAGTCAAATATCAAAGTTGGAGCTCATTGGTGTGTATAATACAGATAATTCTCTGAGGAGATTTGTTGAGAAATCTTCAGTATGCACATTCTTCAGTAGGCACATTCCTACCATTCTTTGGTCCAGTGTTGGTAGTAGTAGGCTACTGTCACAATTCAGAACAAACAGGGATATTTTGATGAACAAGGAATTTTGTGACGCTAACCCCTATGCCAGAATTTAACCCCCAATAAAATTCAAGGTAAAAGGTAACCTCTATGCTAGTATTTAATATTCAGTTTATGTATTCACAGTTTTAAGAATATTACATTCTAGAGAAGTTAACTAATGACAAATCATGCTAATCATCCATTTCACTTCATCAGTGATATAAACCTTCACCACCGTTTAATTATTATGATGATGGAACTGAACTGCTGCTAGCTCCCAGGGTAGTTCTGGGTTGTTTTCATCATCACTGTTTAGAAATGAGAAAAGAGCTGTAATCTCAAAAAAGATTTCTTACCTAATTAACTGTTCACATAATGTAATGTATTTTTATGGGATAACGAATACAATTAACTTTCAGGCATTTTATACTGATGAAGCTGACGTAAAAAATAAATAGACCTTTCTAACAAAAAATATATATATCTATATATATATATCTATATTACATATGTTAGAAATATTGAAACTTAAGGCTCCTGTTGTCACCTGACGAAATTTACAATCAACCTACGGTTTTCTACATGTATTATGGAAGCAATTTTGCAAAAATAAATCACTTACGAATTGTCTATTGCCATTGAGCGAGTAAGTAAGTAATCAAGTAAACATGACAAGAGAATATGTTTTATAAACACCACTTACTTGTCTTTAAATTACAAAAATTGTTATACTTTTAATTAATTTCAATAATTCAGGTGGGCTTTCTTCCTTTCCTTCATGCCCAAAGCACGTGTATATATTGCTTACATGGTTAATCCAGCAGTTGACTATGTGGTGAGAATACCTCAGCACCTCGCATAGACTGTGAGAAGAACTAAAAAGCAATGACACACAAGTATGCCGACACGAGTATGTTACTGAACCTAGTCAACTCTTCTTTGGAACAGAATTCATGGTATTCTCTCTTAGTTTGTGGGTGTTGACTGTCAAGGGAAGTCACATGAATTCAGCAACAGCTATGGGGTAGATTCAACACTGGGCTATATTAAGTATATTTCTATTTTTTTTTTTTTTTTTTTGTACAATCATATGCATAGTTGCCAATTTTACAAATAACACCTGCATTCTACTTTTGTTTACATTTGGTTTGGTTTCTTGTGTGTTACATGGCTTGATATTTTTCGAGTCATTGAGGTTAGTCAGCAGGGTAAGTTTTATACTCAAATAATTCTTAGATTAATAGTGTGATATAATGACAATTGATTTTATTTGGGCATTTAGACTTCTCATGTAAACATATTAATTGTTGAAATCAATAGTGGCATTAGGTTAGCGATGACATTTTTGTTTTCTCTTTACTGAGTGGGGTACTTTCAGCATGATGAAACTACCCCATAATGATAATATTAACCAGACCTAAACTGATGTAAGGAAGACTGACAGAGCACAAATTAGTGAAGAAATCATAAAAAGGGCCTTAATCGATGTCTTCGGCAATGTCAAAAGCATTAAAAATGCTGCGGAAACATACGGAATTAAGCAGCAAATTCTGCAAAGCAGAAAAAATTCCAAAATAGGAGTTTCTTAGGAAATTCCACAGTGAATTAATGAAATGATGCAGGGCATGACAGCGATGAAAGTAGTGAAGAACTAGCTACTAGTAGTAAATATGCTGAAAGGCAAGTTTTCTCAACCAAGGAAGAACAATATTGGGTGTGTTACTGAGAAAATAGGATTTTCAGAGCTTAAGGTACAGTTTCTGCACCAAAAAGGGTCATCCAACAACTTCTATTGGCCACAAGTTGAAGATAAATGTGTAATTGAAATAGGCGATGTGGTCAGCAAACTACTGAAACAGTACACTAAGGGCACAGCTGGAACATGCGACATTTTCAAGTTTCCTTTTAAATTTGAGCCACTTACTGTCCTGTGACATTCATTTCTTTGCCAAAGCAATGTCATATTATGGTATGCCATATGTACCCCACAAGCATGACAAAACTATCCCATCGATGGGGTGGTTTCAGCACTTTGAATTAACATTTTGTTTCTGAACTTTCTTGTAGTTGAAATTATTATACAGATAAACTAAAGTCTCTGTTATATTAATAAAGGTTATGTTTAATAAGTAATATGAAAAATCTTTTGCAAACTAATAAAATATTACTGAAAAATATTAAAATTGAAAAATGTGCCAAATGTACCCCACTGTCCCCTACCAGTACAATAAAAATTTTCAATACTTTCCAATTTCTTTACACAAGTTGGAAAGTATTTCATGTCTACAATCATTGCTCAAACATGAAATGGGCTATGCACATGCTCGTGACTGTTGAAATATAACTGTAGAATGAACTTTTCATTTATTGCTTTTGACACTTTAGCAAATAAATACAATACAATAAATAGATTACAATGAGTTTTCTTCTGGATCTATGCTACATTGAACTTATGTATATTGGAAACTATTTCTAAACATGAGAATACATAAAGTGTAAAGTAATACTAAATTTACAATGATAGCGCCGATCGGCGATGTCACGTCTCTGTTAGCTCCTGTGAAATTGAGTTATTCGTGACATAAAGTGTAGTAAGTGCAACAAAAATGTGCAAAACGGAATTTTGTGTGATATTTGTGATGAATGGAGACATTTCCGCTGTGCAAACATAGACAATAACTTAATACCAGATGAAAATCAAGACTGGATTTGTAAGGGGTGTGAGGAACAAAATGCAAGACAGAAGCAAAATGGCATCCTGTGTCAATAATGTGGATGTAAATAGTGAAAATGAGTCACTTGCTGAGGTAATCAGAGTTTTAAACACTGAAATACATCTATACCTAAGGGACAGTTTAATGACTGAAACAACTCATCTTGAACTGCATGTAAATACTGATGACCAGTCCATAACCTCACATTTACTCAATAAGGACATAGTAATTGTACCGGGGAGCTTTGAGGGCAGACAATGGAAAATATAAAGAAAGGCAGGGCAAACAACCTATACTACAACTTGGATGAACATTTTCCCGCCTTAACAAATAGTTATAGTGTTTTGAGTAATCTTGAGGAACAATCTGGAGATAGAAATAGGCCAGCTCTGAGTGATGGCTGTCTGACTGGGCAAGTGAAATCACAAAGGAAAGTTGCCAAAATCCCCTCTAAGCAAAAAAAAAAACTCAAATAACATTGTTATCCGACAGTCAGGGAAGTAATGTATCTTCTATTCTGGTGGATAAACTACCTAGAACTCGCTTCAGCACCACTGGCTTAGTTAAACCCTCTTGTCAGGTTTGAGGACATTACCAAGGACAGTGCTTCTAGCTCAGCAAGATTAGGTCCTGATGATTTTACAGTTTTCTTGGCAGGGACTAATGATGTGGCTACTAATGACGCCAAAGGTCTCCTACCCTCACTTAGTAGCCCCTTTATGATAAGCCAGCTTTTTTAAGAGTATAACCCCAGCATTACTAACATGGTCTATTGCTTCTTCCAGCAAAAGTCCTAACAGTACCTTCAGTGTGCTGTCCTGGAATATTCAAGGCCTACTCTGTAAAATGGATTATCTTGAATTACTAGCGGATCAAACCAATTCAGATGCAATCACATTGTCAGAACATTGGTTATGAAATAGCGAAATAGCACATGCTCATATAGCAAACTACCAGCTAGCAGCAAACTATTGTAGGCCTACCAGAATCCATGGTGGTGCAGCTATTTTCTTAAAAGATTACTTCTTCAGTCTAATTAAAGAGGTTGGTATTATGACTGAGGAAATGACTTGTAAGGCATGTGCTGTTAAATGTAATTATACTATCATTCTACAGGCCATATAATAATGATCTCAATACTCAATACTTCCTCAATAGAAGGAAGTTAACACTGAAATCAACCATTTTATTTCACCAATAAATCAGGGCCCTACGTATATCACTTGAATGATGTCATTGCTCTCAGCTTTTCCATTTTTCCTCTATTACTTTCTATTCATATTTTGTCTACTTATTAGTTTTAAGATAATTTTAGTCTAACACTTCTCCTAAAACCATGGGCATGTATAAATGTAACAGCTGAACTTCCCCCGAGCACGACCTCCTACGCTTTCAGAGTTTCAGGACCAACATGTATATTATTGAAGTTTTTATGTCATAGACTTTGTGAATTTTTAGTTAGCATAGTGTTTTATCTAGTTCATGAATTTATTGTAAATAATATAGAATGAATTATTTTTATTCTATGTCAGTAATTTATGTAATATATTACATGAATTGTAATTAATATATTAGTTTATTTTGCAATGTCTAATAGATGCTTATCTTTGGAAGATACAATACATTGAATAAGTAAATTAATTAACTAATTAATTTAACTAGGTCCAAAACAAGACGAGAAAAACAACTTAATCATTAAGAGTGTTCATAGCAGCATAACAAAAGTAGAAAGATAATAGACCTATAACAAATTGAAAAAAAAAATGTTTTAAATAGGGCACCAAACAAGGTAAAACAGTACCCTTAAGAAGGTCAAAACAGGGGACTTACTTAATTACTGAAGGGGTTCGATGCCATCCATACAATCAGAGTCACTGCTGTTACTGTTATCACCACTGCTATCACTGTCGGCTTCACCTGGATTTTTCACTATAGGTTCTATATCATCTTGAATGTCGTCTGCTCTCCAAGTATCCACCTTGACTCGTTTCACACTTTCCACGCAGTTCCTCAATTTCTGCGGTGAAACCTCTCTGAACCCCTTATAAATTAATTCCACAACATCCTTATCTTGAATGTGGTGTTATGCATTTCACATATTGTTTAACTTGGGCCCATACAAGTTCAATGGGATTCAATCCGCAGTGGTAAGGGGGTAGATGCAGAACTATATGACCTTTCACTCGGGCCATTTCGTCGATCTTATATTTGTCATATATTGGACGAATTCGGGCAACAATATCCATTAAATGTTTCTTATCATATAGGGCTTGTACGTCTCTTCATGCAAAGTGATCCACTCCATTATTGCGTCCTTTCCCCAAGCCACTGTAGGGATTGGTTCTAACTTGAGACTGTGATAACAGGCATTATCCAGCACAATTACTGAATTTGGCGGAAAATTTGGAAGCACTTGTTCATTAAAATAAACGCTCATATGTCTCCCATCCACTTCATCATGAGCATCGGCTGTATTCTTCTTGCAGGCAAACACAAGCTGTGCGTTCGGTAGAAAGCCATTTTCATTACCTGTGTGGATTATTGCAACCCGTGGCCCACGTGAAGTTGGCTGTTTCAGACCTACAGAGAGACCTGCTATGAAAGCCTGCTTTGGCGTTTTCACCATGGTGTCATGCCATACGCTGGTCACAGTAGAGCCTGCATTCACCCAAGTTTCGTCAGTGTAAAATATGTTTCTACCCTCGCTCCTAAATCTCTCCATATTGTGACCAGGAAGTCACGTCTCCAGGCCACAATATCTGCTCTTTCTATCATAGTAGATTTGTTCCCTCACTTGGAATACTAAAATCCCATTTCTTTTAGTAATCTATACAGAGTAGATTTTTTGAAAGTCGGCAGCTCCGAGTTGTTATTAACTGCAGCTCATATTGAATCCAGTATTGGAGGTTGATTCTGTAGATAGAACAAATGCACCTTTTTCCTTATAATACTCAAGAGTAAATTCGTCAAATTTTACCTCCCTATTAATTTTGGTGGCACACTTTCCGTTTCTTTTTTTGTTTGATGTTACCACCACACCATGTGAATCCTCACTCCTGATCTTATAAACTGAACGTTCTGAAATTGATGTTTTCAGGTATGCAAAGACAGACAATACCATTTTTCTACATTCACTGTTTAATATTTTCCCATGTTTCTGATGACTTGCCATTGTACCACTGCCACTCATAAAATACACTACTTGTTGAGGTCACTTAGCTTCAGACTGTACGGGGCTTCCCAAGAAGGTAACAAGGGGTGTGAAGAGGAGAGAAGGGGTGGAAATGACTGTCCCATATAACCAATGCCGTAATCTTAACGTGAAATGCTCTATAGCTTAGCTGGGAGTTGACTTCTCAAACAGATTTTCCCAGATCATTGTACCCAATTCTTGGCCAAAGCACTCCATCTGGCAGATAAATACAATATCAGGTGGTTGTCATACAGGCCCTAAGTATTGCATCAAGTGCAGTTAATGCTAATGAAGTAACTAACAAGTAGTAAGTAGCTAACCATCATAGTTAATTAAGATTAGTTTGTGTATATCTGACTGCATTCGTTGCTTACATATAATTTGAAAAAAAAACTTCGGTTTGTGTTGCAGAAGCAAGTGAATTCATAGTTGTTTAGTACGATTATAGGAACAAGGGGTGCACATGGTTCACAAGTAGAGAAGTGAAATGAGTAAAATAAGAAATTATTATGTAATGATGAGCAATAAAAGAAAGCATGACAATATTATTAATGTATCTCGTAAACCTGCAAGTGAATAAACTGAATCTGAACAGAATGTCACAAGTACCGGTAATTTTACAGCAATTTAGGGGATAAGCATTTCTGACCAACTGTTGGACATTAACTCAGAAAAATTATTTCTGGGAGAAGTGTGGGAGCTCCTGTGAGATTCAGTAAGTTTCGGTTTCCACCTTTTCACCTTTTCCGTTAGAAACAAAATCAATGGAGATTTATTTGCATTCTTACTGTAAGATTAAATTTCTAATTTTGATAAATGAAAATTTATTTTATATCAGTAGCCTACATTACACTGGTCAACAATGATTTTGTTACATAAACAATTTTGGGTGTTTCTTATGTATTTTCATCTGCTGATTCCAAAAATGAAGTCAGTAATTTTCCATCACCCACCATTTTTTTTTAAATCCTGTTTATTATCATTTCTGGTATATACGGTAACATGCTGATTAGAATTAGTATTCTACATTTATATTTCATTTCATTGTGTCAATAATTGACTTATAACGTTTGGTGATTGTTGCCTTGAATTCATGAGTTACAATACCTTATTTAGTCATCACGGCCTACTTGATCATATGCAAAATTGTGATTGTAAGGTAAAGTTTGCAGATGAATAGAAGCTTTCTTAGAATAAAAGCTAATTCTGTACTCTCTTCCGTTGTCAATTGAATTGTGATAGAAGTGTATATTACCATCCTTAGTAGTGCATTATAAGGAGTAGTGTAAAAGTGTATAGTGATAAGAAACATGTCTCGAAAGAGTGTTAATGATAGAAACAACTTCTGTTTTGTGTGTGGTGAGCTGACTTTCAAAGCGCAGAGACGAAACTTTACTCCTCTAATGAGAAGAGCTTATCACTGTTATTTTAACAACAAAATAGACCAGAGCAAGACATGGCCCCAGAAATCTGTTGTACCAAATGTGTAACACTATTATCTGGCTGGTTGAAAGGATCCCGTCATATGCCTTTTGCAGTCCCCATGATATGGCGCGAACCTAAGGACCATTTGACTGACTGCTACTTCTGCTTGACAAATATATCTGGAATAAGTTCGAAGTCCAGACACACTGTTAAATATCCATCTTTAGATTCAGCAATTCGACCGGTGCTTCATGGGCCAGGACTTCCCATACCATCTCCACCAGATGACATAACAATGACTGAAGAATTTCCTGATATTCAGGATGAATTACAGAATGATTCAGATTTTGTGGAAGAAGATGCTACAAATGTACCTCACTTTCTAACACAGGATGATTTAAATGATTTGGTTCGGGATCTTGGTTTAAGTAAAAATAAGGCAGAATTACTCGCCTCAAGATTGAAAGGATGGAAGCTACTGCAGGGTGACACCAAAGTAAGTTTTTTCCGCCAACGCCAAAAGGAATTTGAGCATTTGTTTTCTAAAGAGAAGGACCTAGTTTTCTGCAATGATGTTGAAAATTTGTTCCAGTCAATGGGTGTTGAGCATAAATCTGAGGATTGGCGTTTATTCATAGACTCCTCAAAAACAAGTTTGAAAGGAGTGTTACTACATAATGGAAACATATATCCATCCATTCCATGCAGTTGGGTTGAAGGAAAATTATGATAATGTGAAGCTTTTATTATCCTCTATAGAGTATGAGAATTTTTCTTGGCAGATATGCGGGGATTTAAAAGTAATAGCCATCTTACTTGGGTTACAGCTTGGTTATACTAAATTTTGCTGCTTCTTGTGCAAGTGGACTAGCAGAGATAGATGTAACCATTATATTATAAAGAACTGGCCAAAGAGAGAGTCACTTAATCCAGGACAAGAAAATGTTCTTCATCAACCACTTGTATGTTCTGAAAAAATCTTATTGCCTCCACTGCATATAAAACTAGGCTTGATAAAACAATTTGTGAAAGCAATGGATCATGATGGCAATGCATTTCTCTTCCTGCAAAATAAGTTCCCAAGGATCAGCGAAGCCAAACTAAAAGAAGGAATATTTGTCGGCCCCCAAATAAGGGAACTGATGAAAGATACGCAATTTGAAATCCAATTAAATATGGAAGAAGCAGCTGCATGGCAATCTTTCAAAAAAGTTGTCACAAACTTTCTAGGAAACTTCAGGTCTGATAACTACAGAGAACTTATCAGTGAGATGATTGAGAACTACAAGATAATGGGATGTGAAATGTCTTTAAAAATACACTTTCTGCACTCCCATCTTGATTTCTTCCCTGAAAACCTAGGGGCTGTGAGCGACGAACACGGGGAGCGTTTCCACCAGGACATTGCGGAAATGGAAAGGCGCTACCAGGGTAAATGGTGTCCAAATGTGTTGGCAGACTACTGTTGGACACTGAAGAGGGATGTTCCTCAAGCGAAGTACAGCCGAAAATCCAATTCACATACATTTTAGGTAGTAAATGTAATTTCAGTTAAGATATCATAACACTAAAGTGTATAGAAACGAAAAATGTTTTCCATGCGATTACTCAAAAACCCTGGGTGATGGAAAACTTCTGTAAAAAGATTTGAAATCAGCACAAAAAAGTAAGTCAGACACACCCATTGTTTCTCTTGTAACATAAAAAAGTTCAAATTTTGTTGACCAGTGTTATTTTTGCTTTATTACAAGTGTAAGAGGGGACCAAAATTAGCTTAGAGCATCTAAGGGTCTAAATACAGCCCTGCGCATAGTCCGCTATCATGATGTCATAACAGCAACCTGTCATGTAGAGTGTAATGCATACACCTTATATTAGAGCGTTGAAGGTGTGAACATTCTTTGTTGAGTGTACTTAAGTGATTTTTGCCATAGGATTTTTAAAGTATGGGTGATTCTGAAAGCGGTGTTATATTAAGCATATTTAATAAACCTTTTCAATCATGTTCATCCAGTCATAAGTTAGAGATAGTTAAGAAAGGGACACCTGTTCCCGATTAGAATAACTCAGAGCATGAAGTGAAGATGCTACTGTGGCTGCCACTTCTTAAAAGACTTTTTTACAAGAACTGCTGCTACCTATTGTCAACCTAATCCTCTATGATCTGTTATTCAGAGAACAGAAAAGTAATTAGGTGTACTCACACTTGTCTGCAGTCCAGTACAATTGTCAAATATGTACCACAGCACGTTTATTTATATTTAGCTTTAATTTAGAAGTAATAGAGATTGGATGCAGAAATTGTAGTGTAATAAGTGAAGTGTTTAGTTGACAATGTTTGAACATGATGACTATCTCTGTAGCTTGACCTATATACCCACAAAAATAATTCCTTGCATCAGTGGAAATACCGTGCAGTAGTGAGTAGTCAAAAGTAGAAAAGGACAAGATCAAACTAAAGACCTTCTGGGAATGTTAGTAAGTAATAGCACTCCATAATAGTGATAAATATAAGCATTGTAAAAATCACAGTACAACAAAGAGGTTATGTCAAAAAGGCTATCACAGAGGGAGCTGACAAAAGTCGCTTCAAACCGGAAGTGACATGCAAACAGCGCTGTACAACGGTTAGAAATGCAGGTAACATGAATGCCATCGGTGTGAAAAGAGAAAACTACGTAGCGCTAACAGCAGCGATAAACGCCACAAACACAGAGAAGAACCTAACAGTGACAGATAGCACAACAACACCCATCTCCGGCAGCTCACAAGATAAAACAATCACCGAAACGATGCTGGCCACATCTAAGAAAGCACAACATAACACAACAAACCAATGAAATGTCACATCAAAGTCGAACGATAAGAAAGAAGAAGACAGTGATGATACAAAACAAATGCTAACAGAAATCTTAATGACAATGAAAGATATGAAACATGAAAATCAACACATAAGTAAAGAAATATGAGACATCAAGAAACAAAATGAAAACTTCAGAGAAGAAACAAAAAGAGAAATAGAAGAGTTGAAAGTAGAACTCAGAAAGAAAGACCAAAAAATGGGACGGTGACCGAAGTGATCTTTAAAAAAAAAAAATGGAAAATATAGAAAACTTGATTGAATCAAGATTCGAAAATATGCAGCAACGCTTTCAGAAAATGGAAGAACAAGAAGAGAGAAGAAGTATAAATGAAAGAAAAAATATTATAAAAAAAGCCAAGGCATAGAAACCAATAAAGAAAAAATAGAAGACGAAATAACAAGAATCTTAAAACAAATTGGAAGTCGAGGCCAAACCAGAATGACTGCGCTATATAGGAAAAGACTGGAAAGGAAGAGGACTAGCACTAGCAAACAAGAAAACTTTGATGAGAAAATTGAAGTAATGAAAGCCAAGAGCAAATTGGAAGGCCAAGACAGCTACATAGAAGACGATATGACTAAAAAAGGTAGAGAAATCCAAGCTATAATAAGAAGAAGAGCAAGAACAGAAAGAGAGAAAGGCCACACAGTGAAAATAGGCTTCCAAAAAATTCAAATCGATGGACAATGGGAATACTGGAAACACGAACAAACAATGGAATAAAAAAGTAAGCTCTGAAAAACAAGAAAAGAAAAATGAAAGATGTAATAGCACAGACACACTCCAAATTGCAATTTTTAATGTAAGAACCTTAAGAACAGAGGACAGAGAATACAAACTAGAACTAGCACTCAGAGATTTCAATTATGACATAATAGGCCTCAGTGAAGTACGTAAATTAGGTGAAGGATATTAGAAAAAGATGGAGATTAGATAAACTACATAGGCGAGACAAAAGGCCAAAAAGGGGTTGGATTCCTAATTCTTAGAAACATAAAGGACAAAATCGACGAAATAATAGGAATTTCAGAAAGAATAGCAACAATCACTATAAACTCCAACAAAACATTTCCATCATCCAAGTGTATGCACCAACAGAGAGCAGCTCAGAATAAGAGATAGAAAATTTGTACAATGATTTAGAAGATGCATACCTTAAATACAGATCAGATGTAAACCTAATCATTGGAGACTTTAATACAGTGGCAGCTATTCAGGGGAAGTAGGTGAAGTAGCACTTGAGTGTTTTTCCATTACAATACATATTTTTAAAATTCATTTTCCATATCACGATTGTAGGTTTTTAGTATAAATTTATTTGTGTACTTTTGTATTGCCCACCACGACTGGTGTCAAAGCTAGGCACCTAGGAGGCAGTGAGCTCCCGTGCAAGCATGAAGCTGAACAAGTTATTCACTTCCCCTGTTGCATCGGTAGTCTGTTCCAAGCAGCAAGCTTGTTGGTGCAAGCAGCATTTTTCTCGCTTATCCCACATCCATGCTGAGGGGATCAGACTACCCATGAAGGAGTCCAGCTCCTTGTTGAGACCTTTGCACTTGAATACAGAGCGTGGTCGTCCTTCGGCTTCATGATGGCACGTGATTACCAAAGCAAGCTGCTACAATTGTAAGTGACAGTGTTTGGCGGGTTTCAAACCTACTCCTCTGCTAATAGCTTCATTAATAACAAAGCACCAATTTCACTTTCTCTACCCGTACCAAAGGTAATAAATGTTTTTCACAAAAATACCTGTTTTGAATTCTCCTCTGTCCAATAATATTTTCAGGAACATGTCTGTGTCACTTCAAAACTAAACATCGTGTATAAATAAAACGTATTTCGATTAGATATCTTCTGGGGAGATTGACAACTTTTTCTTACTTTTATATGGTATCCTTATACTTTGAAGGGTAGTTACAAGCCAGCTATCGTTTGTAAAAACTCTGGTTTTCAAGTTTTCCATCTTTGGGCAAGGCTAGAACAGACTTCCATTCTTCATGATTTTATCAAAAACGACTAACAATTTTGTTTAAAATTTCCACACGATTTGCATAGACTCTAAAGAGCTAGAATTTTTATTTTTTTAAATTTCCAATTAATTATCTGAAAGGTGTTTATAAACAACCATATACTTCATTGAAACATTAATGGTAGAGGAGCTTGGATTCTTCCTAATAAAATTAAATATCATTAACGCAAAAAAAATCTTATTTATAGGCATACAATTCTATTAACACAAAAGTAAGGCATAGGGATGAGACTAGATGTTAATTTATTTAATGTGTGTCACCATATACCAAGATTACTGTGTACTGTGATGAAAGACCACTGTCACGTGTCACAACACTGAACCAGCTTCGGAGATTGTCACCAATAGGACGCCATAGGACGGTAATGCTGGATCACAATGTTTCATTCCTACAATGCATATTTTTTCATGGTTATCATACGACATGTGACATATTAATCACTACATATTAATGCCTTGAAGTTTCCAATAAGAAGCTAAAGTTTATCAGATAAAATTGCATCTTTCAGACTCTTGCAAGCATATTAACTTATAAGATAAACAACAGTCATTGAACGATATCCGAGGCATTGCTAAAGATTGTAGTCAATATCAAGTCCGCATCGCATGAATGGAATATTCTGAATAATCTGATTAGGAGAATAATAATTATGTTAAACATCGATAGATTTGCGGCGGAGAAGCAGGATCAAATTTATCTCATGAAACTCATAATCCCGAGTGGGATTTATTAAGAGTATTCCATGAATAAAATGTATCAGATTTTAAAAATAATAACTACATTTTTACCCGCAATGTTTAAAACCAAATCATCATTGTGCCAGCTGTCAGATCACGACGTAGGCCTACTAAATGAAGAATAAATAATGTTGCCAGATACTAACTAATCTACCAGGTATCTTGTGTAGCGAATATTTCAATTCAGAAAGAACTTCTACTGCAGCTAGAAGAAAAGCAGTCATTCTATGATTATATCACCGACAAGTTTGCAGCCTTAAAGGACTATCGAAGGATTGATTTGGTATACAAGACATAGTTGTGTTCGGTTATTAACATAAGCATTTGGCATTTTTTCTCTTCGCCTAATTTTCTGGCCACGAGCCGCCACTGCTTTAATAGTAAAACTGGAAAGAAGGAACACGACTGCGAACAAGCTATAGGACCCCAAGGCATAGGAGAAAGAAATGAATGCAATAGCAGATTAATACAGTTTGCAGAAAATCACAATCTCATAATAGCAAACTCGTTCTTCAAAGGCAACTCAGAAAACAAATGGACATGGCATTCCCCAAATGGACAGACAAAAAATGAGATTGACTTCATACTAACAGACCAACTGAAGAAAATAGTAAGACTAAAAGTACTAAATGGACTAAAATTAGAATCTGATCACAGAATGGTTAAAGCAAAACTGATCATTGGTAAAAGATCCAGGAAGAAATACTATACAAGAAGAAAATAAACATAACAGAAAATTGCGACTGATATAAACAGCTGCTTCAAGAAAAATTAAATGAAACAAACTTTACAGTCGGTACTCTACAAGAAAAATATTCAACACTAGAGGAATGTATCTTACAGGCTAGCAATGGAACACCTAGTCAAGGCAAGAAAAACTAAGCCTAGATACATTGAAACTGTTAGACGAGAGAGAACGCATAAAACCACAAATGAAACAGAGGACAGTAGAATACATTAACAAGAGCTAAATAAAACTACAAAGGGAGCAATAAAAACTGACCTAAGAAGACATAACAGAGCTAATAAAAACAATAATGGAAACAACAAGATCTACTAGAACAGCAAAAAAAGAAATTTCCAAAAACAAAAACCTCATGTTAACTGCAACAGACACCATTGGAAGGTAAAATCAAGAAAAGGAATTGTAGATACTGCAACAGAATATTACAAAGAACTATATTCAAGCACATTAAATGACATCACAAACCAAGTGCAAGGCTACACCAATCTAGAAGTAGACGGAGAAGTCCCTCCCATTATCACCTCAGAAATAAGAACAGCCTTGAGAGAGCTGAAAAAAAGAAAAACTCCCGGCGAGGATGGGATTACCAACAATGTCTTCAACTGAGTCAAGAAATTATCACAAAACCATTACAAGAAATCTTCAATGATATTATCGTCCAAGAGAAAATCCCACAACAATGGACAGAAAGCACGATTATACTATTGCATAAAAAGGGACACAAAGACGGCCTTAATAACTATCGCCCAATCAGTCTTTCATCGAATGTTTATAAATTGTTCTCTAAAATTTTAACCAGAAGAATGACCAAAATACTAGATGAGAACCAGCCACCTGAAGAAGCAGGCTTTAGAGCTGGATTCTCTACTGTCGATCACCTACAAACAGTATGTCAAATCTTCGAGAAATGTCAAGAATTTAATATCAACCTATATGTGGCATTTGTCTACTTTCGGAAAGCTTTCGACTGCTTGGAACACCCTCATGTTCTTGGAGCACTGAAAAATAAATATATCAGACTACTGGCGAACATCTATTTGCACAGCTACGCAAAGGTAAAAACGGATAAAGGAGGCCCTCTCTTCAAGTTGCAAAGAGGCGTCAAACAAGGTGACCCATTATCTCCTAAATTATTTACATGCCTATTATTAGAAGAAACATTCCACCAATTAAACCTAAGATTCGCAGATGATGTATTATTTGCAAATTCAGCAAAAGAACTAGAAACCATGCTTTGTGAACTTCAGATACTATGCCAACAAGTAGGACTACAAATAAATATGAACAAAACCAAAGTTATGACAAACAAAGATGAAATCGACATAAAATTAGGAACAAAAGATATAGAATATGTAGATGAATACCTATATCTAGGACAAACCATATCATTTCACAACATCTCCCACAAAGAAATAAATAAAAGAATATCTCAAGCCTGGAAAAATTCTGGGGCCTTGGCTTTATTCTATTGGACGAATCTCAGAAACTACAAATAAAGAGAGATATTTTCGACAGCTGTATCCTTCCAGTACTAACATATGGATCACAAACTTGGACATTAACACGACGACAGAAGACCCTAATACAAGTGACACAGAGGAAAATGGAAAGAAAAATGCTAAATATATCAGTGAAAGACCACATAAGAAACTCAGAAATAAGAAAAACGATCCAAATAAAAGATTATCCACAGTTAAATCACTCAACTGGAGATGGGCAGGGCATACAGCACGACTGAACCACTACCGATGGGCATACATCACCACTTCATGGGATCAAGGAACGGAAATATCTCCCAGGAAGACCGAGAACAAGACGGGCCGACGAAATAATAGCAATAGCCGGAAATCTTTGGACCCGGACTGCTTGAGACAGAGAAAAGTGGAAGAAGCAGCAATGTGTATAACTTTTAGTGTCAGTGATTAGTGTATAGTAATTGTTTAATTAATAATATATAACAATCAGAAAAGGGGATGAGAACCACAATACAAAAAAGTGTTAAAACCAAAGTGAATAGAAAATAAACTCAAAATAGGTTATAGTGACAAACAATCTATTAGCACAGAATCTAAGTAGAATCATACAAATACACCTAAACCCACATACCTAGCTCAAATATGGGTCAGGAACTTGAGAAAACCCTCCTTCTGAGGGAGGCCTTTTGCCCTTTAAGGGATTGTTATAGGCTATTCTTATTCTTAGTTGACAAGCGTTAAGGTGTAGTTGTGCCAATGTCGAGTATAGTGTATAGTGTGAATGCAGATTTAATAGCAATGTATGAAGTTCATTGAGAAAGTAAATTCTGATGCCGATAAAGAAAATAAAAACATCAATAAATAAGAAATAATTCCGGGGTGCGCGGGCAAAAATTGAGATGTGTCCATAGAGTTATAGATAAAAACGTTATCTACATTTGTGTTAAGTCCAGTAAGTCATATTCAAAATTGTACGGTAGTTATGTATGTGTGCCTCATGGGTTTATCCATCTCTAAAGCTATGTTGGGCTGGTATAGTGTGTTAAGTCACTCGAATTCTCAGTTACAAGAAAGTGGACTTAACTCTCTTTCCCCGCGCACTCCGGAATTATTGCAATATTTACAGAGATTTACTGGCTATTTCTCTACATAGTCACCACAATTACTGAGGCATACATCGTAGCGGTGTACCAACAACTGTATACCCATCTCATGGCACCCCATCGATGTCTAGAGCAAAGAAATCACTGCCATCTGTACCTCAGCGTTATCGTGTGTGATGTTGTAGAAATGGACTTACGCAAACTATATGTAAGTGCAGTGAAACTTCGAGAAATGTGGTGAACGTGGTGTATGAAATGTTATAAACTTTGATGTCATGAGAACTGTAGAAGTTAATATAAACACTTGGTGAACTGAGCATGATTAAACGGTTACAGAAACAAAGGTGCATCTGAGCATGTGCATGCAGTTTGAATTGTTTTTGCAAGTGATAATAGAACACAGAGAGAGTCTTGTAGAAGAAGTATAGACTGAAGAGTACGGTCAGAGTTGCATGAGTTCTGCAACGTTATGTTGTAAAGGACGAGAAAGAACGTCAACAGATGTATGATCACAGCTGGATACATTTTCCAGAGAGGAAGAGTGGAATGAGTAGGTTTGCTAGCGGTTATATTCTCCGAGAGGGAGAATGGAATGAGTCAAATTTACAAAAATGTAGCCCTTGGCTTGGGGCTAATATCTCGTTGTAGGGATAACAGTGATGGAACTTATTGTTCATGCAGATGGATAGTTACAACAAGGAATGCCTCACTGTTGGTGTTTATGGATCTTGGTTGGAGCCAAGATATAAATCCTGATGGACAGAAAGAAGACTTGGAATATGGAGGCAGAATATCAGCTGGGACATCTGTCTTGGTAAAGCAGTTATGGACATCCATGGTATAAGGGAAGTACAACAGAACCCCAGTTGCTGAGGAAGAAGACGTGATACGCAGGAAACATGGAGTCCACATCCATGCTAAGACTACAACGGACACTGTGCCATGATAAGTTTAAGTACAAATTATCAAAGTTACTTATAGTACAGCTTTATTTGTGTAAATAATACATTAGAATTCAGCATTTTATGTGTAAAATTAATAAGAGTACTTTGGATTAGAAATAAGGTAATGTTTGTAATGGTTGACTGATGAGAACCGGGCATTTTTTAAATGAACAGTACTCGCTTGTTTTTGTATCAAGGAGCTATTTTATGACACAATAATATTTGGAATTACATGCCATTTGAAATGCATTTTATGAGTGAAAGATAATGTCAGACAGGTGGTGTCCACTTGCTTGAATGCAGGATTCAAGTCAGGAAGACGTCCACACAACAATGAAAATGTGTTTTTTCAGCAAGATGATGCCACCCCTCATACTGCACGTGCTACAATGGACTTGGTTCGTTGCATGTTTCCTGGAAGGGTCATTTCACATTTTGGCGATATCCCATGGCCTTGGAGGTCCCCTGATTTAAGCACTTGCAACTTTTTTTTTTTTGTGGGGATTTCTGAAATCACGTGTCTTTTCTCATAGACCATGCACCTTGTCCGATCTGAAGGAGGCAATCAGGCAGGAACTGACAGCAATTTATCGCGAGATGTTGGACCGCTTACACATGGCTTTTCTGCAAAGGATTGAACCCTGCATTCAAGCAAGTGGACACCACCTGTCTGAAATTATCTTCCATTCATAAGATGCATTTCAAATGGCATGTAATTCCAAATATTATTGTGTAATAAAATAGCTTCTTGGAACAAAAACAAGCGAGTACTGTTCATTTAAAAAAGTCTAGTTCCCGTCGGTCACCCTGTATAAAGAAGAGGGATTATTAGAAACCGAAAGAGTTAAATTGCAGTTAAAATAGAGTAACTGGATTAATAAATGTAAAAAGGGTTTCTTAGTAAACAAAGAGTAAAGACAAATAAGTGTAAGTTATACAAAGAGGTGAAGATTTGTAATGAGATTAAGCTATAGAAAAAAAATAAAGGTTGAAGCTGTTCAGACAGGTCAACATTATAAGAAGTTAAAGTTTTAACTGAAGAAAAGGTTTATTGTACAGTTCTAGAAAAAGAAAGTTTTCTACGGAATAGAAAGAACGGTTAAGTTAATACAACAAAATATTGAGGTTTATAGTTGGAGTGGAAGGGTCTGTGTGTGTGGAGCAAGGGGCTCTATTTTCTTGTGCATGTCCAGCACCTTAGCCATACAATAAAGGGGATGATGTGTAAGTGTTCATCACCCATACACATCGATCTGTAACGTAATAGACATTTCATTATAAACTGGGAACATAAGTGGTTCAAAAAGTTAGTAAGAATGTCTAAATATCCAGTCAGAGTAAGCTTAGTAATGATTCCATTTGAGGGATGAATAAGTTTTTCTTAAAAAGAAAGAAACGAAACGGATGAGAAACAAATAAATGGTGCAAAAATATGTCGCACAAACTTTCTCGCATATACGTGTTAAAGGCTAGCACAGAAAAAATTAAATTAAAGAGACTATTCCACTCATATGCCGCGTGTTTGATATTGACCAATAACGTTTAGCAAATCCTCGGATATAGACCAATCACGGCCGCTTATCTTACAATATTCTTGTAGGAATTGCGAGGATAGCATTTTATCGGGTAAAACACGCTGTTCGTTACTGAACTGTAACAGTATCGGTATGCAGTGATACTAAATTACGTCATCCATTGTCGGCGCTAAATTGAAAACAGAAATGGCAGCCTCAAGTTTGGTAATGCATCTGTTGACGAAATTGACATTATTATAAAGGAAGCTAGGCCACAAAATACCGAAAGAAATAGAAAATGCATATGGATCCAGTTCCAATAGTTTTGTGAGGAACGTAAGTACAAATTGACTAAAGAAACTGAAATGCAACAGATTGCTGATATATTAAAATTACGTTCTTGAATTAAAATGTGTCTTTATTTCGTATCTTGATTTTTAGGTTAACTACGGCATTTTATCAATATACGTTGGTAGCATTGATTAGTAATCCATTATGGAGACTGTTCATTTATTTAGTATGCCGTGATCTGACAACTGACAGTATTAATTATTTCATTTTAAACTAACAAGAAGAAAGTAATTATTATTCATGTAATCTATTACATTTTATTCGTGAAATAGTCTTAATAAATCCAACTCGAGGTTACGAGTTTCCTAAGATAAATTCGCTCCTGCTGCGCAGTAGCGAATCTATCGATAAACTCGTAACCTCTCGTGGGATTACCTATGACAATTAAATTTTACTTATTACATTTTCATAAAACTAACAAGCATCTAGAATGGAAAGCATCAGGGTCGATATTTATGTTCAATGCTTTTACCGTTAAATAATAATAATAATAATAATAATAATAATAATAACCAATGGCAGTAAAACTGCATATTATTAGTACTACTACTACTATGGGAAAATTCAAATATGTCGCACCTTGGGAAGAATCGGTCCCACCCAACCCATCCTCACCGATGCAGTTTCTTTTATACCACGATCTAGCGAATTCTTCTGTCCTCGTATTATGAAGAAACTCATGATAGGACGTTGGATGTGTGAAGTCTTACTGCTAGACGAGAGGTGGCAGGCTGACAAACCTTGCGGGAGATATAATATGCCACATTTTCAAAACCTACAAACAGTGTATCGTACATTATTCGAAAATGGAAGGGTGCTTCGCTATGACTGCCGCCTCAGCTTCATGCACTTAACTATTCGGTTAGTGTTAAGCATTATTTAGCTGTATGTAGAGGTGGATACAAGGCACTTGCGACAATATACAAGGGCAGTTGGTCACTCTGCTTCGCCCAGAAACAAAATACATCACACAGTCCATGCAAATGTGAATATCAAACGGGTGGAGCTTAAGAGGCAACTTGAATTTCGCCACTACTACTACTACTACTACTACTACTTAGGTTATATTGCACGCTTTAACTGCATGTAGGTCATATCACGTGTTTAGTATGTTTGGGTGAACCATTACTAATCTATATCAGCGTTTAACCTTTTTGAACCAGAGGACCTCTAAAATGTCTAGAAAACTTTACGGACCCCTAATATTACATCCCATTTTTAAAAGTAGGCTATATGTAGGCCTATATTCTTAATATTTGGGGTATTAAATTATAGTTCGTTATAACGAAATTGATTTTTTCTCATTCAACGGAAACACAGTTATTGAATTGGAATGAAACTATTGACAGTAAAATTATATTTTGAACACACTTTAATATGCATTACCAATTTAATAATATAATTAATATTATGTTATTACTCAATTTTAATGAGACGGTTGAGCTTGTCGCCTCTTGCAGAGTTCCTGGATATTTGGCTCAATATTAGTCAAATTTAGTCGAAGATCAGCAGATACATTAAGTCGGTTTCTGTATTATGTTTTTAGTTAAACGAGCGATGAAAATCCCTTCTCACAAAGATAGGTTGTTGAAACCTGCATGGCGCCTCCAATAACAAATTCCGAAAGAATCTTATTTTTTAGGGTTTGGAATGAAAGAGGCAACCATAAACGACAGTGCATCAGGGGTTTGAAACAGTGGTTCGTAACTGCAAAAGTAAGGAAACTTGTAATAGGACCTGTATTTTTGAAGATTTTAAAAACTTTGACATCTAGTGTCAATTTTATGTGAAAAATTTCTACTTCTTTACTTCCCACTTTGTTTATGATATTTTTTTAAATTAAATATGATTGCGGACCATCTGCATCATCTTCGCGGACCATAGGTCGAGAAACGCTGGTCTATATTAACAACTCATTCGCGTCATCTGTTTCTTTGTTTAGTGATGTCTTCTTATGCGGTATTCAGTTTAAACGATTATAATATCCAGTAACACAGCGGCGATGAGTTACGGAAAATAAGCAAGTCCTACAAACCCGGCGTTTGCCTTTGCGAACAAGGAAACCATGAAAAACCCAAGTCAATTTGGGTGGCCACGAGGTTTGATTTGAACTCAGGACCTCTTCACTGTTAGCCTGTATCACCTCGCTGTAATTGGTTTTGGTGTGTTTATTGCAACTGAGCTAAACTGATTGCATTTCACAACAATAAGTGCATTAGGCCTTTAGTTTTCTTGTTACTAGGGGCAACAATATGTCATTCATATTTTAATTGACATTATGTTCTGAAATTCGCATTTAAGCCGTACTTATTTCGTTTTTGTCTTGATATCTATTAAATTTATAAAGAAATGTGTTAAACAAAAAATGTTCATTTTAATTTTCTCTACAACTTTACTGTGATAGGTTTTCATGTATCGCCTACTGTAATGGATATAATCTAGAAAAATTGAAAATGGATATGAATAAAGCACCCCTTAAGTCATTTTTGCAGAAATACAGATATAGCCATTTTATTAGTCATGGATAAGTGTTTCCAATTTTACATTTTTATTAAAATCCTTAGAGCCATTTTTTCAATAATCAAAATTTTTAAAAAGTTTTCATGAAAAGTCTCCTTAATATTTCAGTTGTAAAACTAAATTTCTGGGCGGTTTGACAAAATTTCGAAAAAGTCCTTAATTCAAAAACTGAAGTAAATACAATGAACCGTTTACCCGCTGTGCTTGTCCACGGACAGACGTCATTCTAAAAATGCTTTTTTCGGTTACTAGGCTAGACATTTTCGATATTCAAGGCTATATGTTTTGTTGGACATTTTGTTCTCAGCTGCAGAAAACTTCAGTGGCTGTGTTTACTCTAAAAATGGTGCCTATGCCAATCATGCTTGCTTATCTTAGGGTTGTTGTGGCATCAATCTTTATTTTCTCCATGGACTGTTTTTACATTGGAGTGGGGCTCTTGCGTTTGCTGTACCAATTAGAGCGTGTCTCATTGTAGTAAGTCCTGTCCGAGAGTTAGTAACTATAGAATCCACATCAAAAAGAAAGAAGACCACAAGCTCTTTACACAGTGTTTCATGTACAAGTTGGCTAATCATGGGGGTTTCTGAGTCATGGTGGCCACTGCTCGAACTCCAGAGTTATTTGGTGAAATATTTATGCAAATAAAGTCACTAACTAGTGTAATGATTAAAGTTCTCACAATTACAATTAAAATTACAATGAAAATAATCACAAAAGCCTACCTTATCACAAGAGATATTGGAAATGTCCTCCTCTTGCATCTACACAACATTGGCACCTTTTTAGGCAATTTTCTTTGACACGCATAAGTTCAGCTCCCGAAATAGAGTTAATTTCCCTTGTGATATTGCCTTTAAGTTATTCTAATGTACGGGGGCTTGACCTATACACTTTATTTTTCCAAGTTCCCCCTTAAATTATAGTCACATACTGATAGGTCCAGTGACCATGCAGGCCACAAACCCCTATTAATTACTTGATCTTCAAAAATTTCTTAAATTAACTTTAATGACTCATCAGCTGTACATGCAGTGGCAGAGTCTTCCTGGAAATAAGCATGCCGACAGTCCATTTCAGTCAGTTCTTTAAAGAATTGTTTAAGTATGATATTCCTATAACACTTAGCATTTACTGTTAGCTGTTTCCAGTTGCGGCCTGTGATCATGTTGCAGTTTTGCACAATGACCAGTTTTTAATGTAAAGAATATTTAGATTTAGTATTACTTTATTCTAATAAGCTACTGTACTTCGAAATAATCTTTGTGCAGGTTCTAATTGACCTTATTGAACGAAAAAATGCTTCACATGATATTTCTACAATTATAAATCATTTAGGCCCGATTGTATAAACAGTTTGATCATGGATCAGAGACTAAATTGATCTCAGTTCACGCAGAACTCGGAAATTTTTGTTGTATAAACGCTAATCTGAGATCAATTCGCACTGAACTAGGAACAATTTTGACTGGAGAAATTTCTCCGATCAAACTCGATCTCAGTTCAAGGTGCTGTTTTCCTATTTGAGACATAAGCTTAGCTCATTATAAACATAATATTAGGCCTACCTGTGTGGTTACGATAAATATAAATTGTGGGCTACAGCAGTCTAAATACATAGAATTTATCTTTGATGCAGTGATAGTTCATTAAAAAAAAAAACTGAAAACTACACTAAGGGGTTTGGAGGCAGAGCCCCAAACGAGCAAAGCGAGAATTTATATATTATCAGGTTACAAGTAATCTTAGCATGTATTTGTGTGTACACTCACAATCCCCCACTGACCGTTTCAGTTACCTAGATATTTCACCCAAACTTGAACTTTAAAAATAAAGTGTATAGGTCAAACCCCATACATTATAAAAACTTAAAGACAATAACCGAACCTAAGAAGGTGCTTGTGATGTGTGGATGCAAGACAATAATATTTTCAACCATCTCTTGTCATGAGGTACATGGTTATTTTTATTGTAATTTTAACTGAAATTGGAGAACCCTAGTAGCACACTTCGTTGGCCTAACGGAGGGATTTCGTTGGCATGGTTGGGATATGTTGGGAAAACGTTCGTTGTAATTTCCTCGGTTAGCCCACGTTACGTTTCCGTTGCGTCATGCGCTAAGTCCAACCGTTGGGGCTATGACGTTGGCCCAACGAGGGCTCTTCCTACCGTTCCTACCGTTGGGGTTATGATTGCTGGCCCAACAATAAATCTCGTTGTAATGTGATCGCATTTATGTTAAAATTAAAAAGTGTTGAAATAACATTATAAGCGTTAAATTTTCATTTCCTATAAAATAAAACAGTTTTAATTCATTAATTATTCGAGCTCTTTGTGCGCGTTACATGCTAAATCTCCACCTCTTCCTGCCTGTCTTCGGCAATTTCCGGCGTAGTTCGGGTCATCATGAAGACATGAAGATACAACAGTTATTCGCCATCTTGATATGTTGGTGTTTTACTTCTATTAATATTAGGGCTCTTTATTTGTTCTCTGAAAATAACGTTATCATATATTCACATCAAATATTCAAAATACGAGATGTATATCCTTCTTACTATTTATCATGTATTACACATCTCTGTAGTAAATAGGCTAGAAGAATTCTCGATTTTTATTTCAACGAGCTCTAATAGCGTAGTGGTTAAAGCGATAGACTATAACGCTAGCGGTTCCGAGATCGAATCCCCATAGGTGCGAATTTTATACGATAGGAATAGGTAGGTAGGGTGAAGGAGAGAAGGTAGTTAATAGGGAAAAGAGGAGAAAAGGGATGAAAGGGAAAATAAAAAATTAAATTTTGTGTGCTTCTAGTATTTCCGCCAGATGTCTCTGCGCTGCGTAGTAGTTCCACCATTACCTAATAGATGTCTCTCAACTGTTGGGATTTTGTTGTATATTGGTTGGCTACAGTTGGCAGTTGGTTGGATAAAACGCTTCTTGGCAACCGAACCCCGACGGACATTCCTAACCGTTGACCAACGAAACATGGCGATCATTCCCCAACATTGGCCCAACGATCTGTGCTACTAGGGAACCTGAATCATTATATAGTTAGTGGCTTTATTTGCACAGACATTTTACCCAATAGCTCAGGAGTTAGAGCTGTGACTGCTGCAATGCAGAAACTTGTATACGAAATAACTGTTGGCCTACATTCCATTCATTTCAAACTGCTTGGTTGGGCACCATTAACTATCTGTAGGCTACACTGCACTCCTGGAAATCTATTTTTATAAATGAGTAATGGAGTCCATGTGTACAAAGAAAAAGCCTGGAACAATTGTGTTATGGTGGTTTGAGTGTAAGGTTTGTGTTTAAATCAATAAATCTGAAATGATGTACTCACATAACTTTCTCTACTCTGGGCATGTGTTTCCCTGTAGAAGACCAGTCACAGGTCCAATGGTCTCAGTCACAACCAAGATAATCTTCACCCCTGAAAAGGACTCGAACCTATAATTTGTCCTCATTGGTTTTGCACCATTAAGTGGTCCCAAAAATATGAGTTCCAGTGAAGCTAGCCAATGCGTCTTCTTTGTATCCACAAGTCCCTGTAGCCAATGCTGTCTTCAAAATGTCTCTCTTACAAGATGTCCACCAATCTGTAGCCAACAGCTCGAAAATGCCCCAGTTTCTGAAACATCAAAGAACACAATATAGCATATCTATTCAGAAAGAAAGTACCTCAAGTCATTCTTTCATTATTTTTCATGTGTACCAAAGATAAACTAACCGTCGAGATGGAAAAAAAAGGACAGTGGAATAAGCGAGTGAGTTCAGGAAGCAGACAAAGCTTTCAAGTGAGGCATTTTCTCCAAGAAGTGATGTCTAATGTTATCTGCTATCGATAAGTAATACAGGGGTGCCCACAGGGGGGGAGGGGTTAAGACGCAGACTGCGTCATTGAAATTTCTGGGAGGCAAAATATAGTTTTATGAATTTTCTGGGGGGGGGGGGGTTGAAAATTGTTGCAAAATTAGCGTTTTATATGTTAAAAATAAAAACGGTCAAGTTTTACAATTTTAAAAGGTCTCTTCTAATTCTTTAGAAGTGAATAGTCAATAAATTATCTAAAACGGAAGGCATCAGGGCCGATATTTATGTGCAACCTTTATATTGTGAAATAATAATAATAAAATCAGGTAAACTGATATAACAAAGTGCCAGAATGCTTTTTTTAATCAGTGATAATTGCGATTATGATAGGCCCAGGCAGAAAAGAAATTATTTTTGAAATAGATCTCAGAGTTGAACTCCAAAAACAAAATGCACTGGCAATAATATTAATGTGCAATAGGCCTATGATTCGCTGACATTTAAAGCAACCAGGTTATGAATGAATAAAAAGTCAATCTGAAATCTGTCAGGAATTACATTAGGTATATTGCTGCACAGGAACGAATAAGAAAAATACTCACATTAAAATATAATATAGATATCGGTATCTATAGAATGCACAATTGCCTATAATATCAATATCCAACGGCTAGTTGTGCTTTAAATATTTTATTTACACTATTTTTTACAATGACAATATGAAGAAATGATTCAATCAAGGCGGGCTAGCAAAATCAAATCACTATTGGCAATTTGTTACGTTATGTTTAATATTATATTGAGGGCCTTCCAATAAATAATATTGTAGCATTTTATATCCATTACAAATTTAATATTGATATACTCGTTATTTCTGTACCAGTCAACCGATAGGTCCAATATCAATAGGCTTCTTCCCATGGACGTTATAAATTCCTATACCAAGTTTCATGAAAATCCGATAAAGCGTATTTGAGTTATTGCGCATACAGACACACGGATGGACAGATATTTTCCAGTCCCCACACACAATCTCATAAAGTACCACACTGGCACTTAATAACACTAATAATAATAATAATAATCAATGGCGGATGGATATTTTGAGTGGGTATAGACATCAGTCAATGTAGCCTATCAATAATATCAATAATATTCCACAACGTCAAATTTTATGCCATAAAAAACCTAATTTTTAGCATGTAATTGTAACCAGTGCTTAAGAATAATAGTAATAGGGCATGCCTTTCAACGTGGTTTCCGTAAGTTTCATTAGTGGACTCAAAATTTCCAATAAAAAATTGTGAAAATAGACTTTAATCTAAGTTCTCATAACAATTTTTTATTGAATTACGTGTAGTTTAATGGGTATCTTATAGTGAGCCAAGATGGCAGCTGAGTGCAAGGCTAGACTTCACCGCCGATACCCAGATTGACGGGCTGTGAGTTGAATTTTAAAATAAAATGGGCATAATCCCATGGGCAACCCATTCAGACGATATTCACATTTCCACGGACTGTGTGATGTTTTTTGTTTATGAGCAAGGCAGTGTAGCCAATTGTTCTTGTTGTTAGGTTAGGAACGTTTATGTTAGTTAAGGAGCAATATACTGAATAGCACGAGGTTTCTATCACAACCACCATTTCTTACGAGCAGTTAGTGGCTTGTACCTTTGTAGGTTTGTCAGACTGTTCACCCACAATCATATCTCGTTAGTGATATGACGTCACACCTCCAACGTCCAATCACGAGGACGAGGACAGTAAAATGGCGTAGAACAAGGGAGTTTTCACTAGATCGTGATATAAAAGAAAGTGTATCAACTGTGGTGGACGGGTTGGACCTAATCATTCACCAAGACAACATCTCCTCTCCACACATCTATCTATTACAAAATTCGTGTGATATAAGTGTTTTATGAAGAGAATCTCGGTTCTATAAATGGGTCTGCGCCTATGGGATTTTACCATAAAATGTTAATAAATAAATTGAGAACAACCAGGCAATCAATATCCTTAATTTTTCTGCATAATGACACACTAAGATTACAAGTGCTGTAAGTTGTGCAATAATTTCACTCTTGTGCTAATAGTGCCTTCACCTTATATAAGATTCCACAAGATTACGGGTTGTCTCCAGTAGAACAGAGCCTACTCAGTTTATACATGTGACTATTAGAATAATACACTCATGTAGAGTTGGTCAAATAAAAAACGTCGGGCGGTATTTGATTAAGTATCACGAACGAGCATATGCGCATGTACAGGAAGACTTAAGGTTAGGTTCACACACGCCTCTTGTCTATCCATGTAGGCCTATTTTCTTGATTATTTAGTCAGTTTTGTTCCAAAACAAACATGTATAGAAGGCTGTGGCTATATGCCTCAAATCCGCCATATTCTTGGTTGCAAATTTTTATAATATTAATAATTAATAGATTCGCGAGGAATATGTTTATTCAAGGAGCATTTTTTTAAAGATTTTATTTTATAATACCGGTACTTCTAGTGCAAAATCAATTACTTACGCTCAACTTGTGCAACCAATCAAGCATCGAAATACGCAGCCTTCCGCAGATCCATGCTTCCTATGAAAACTTCCGGTCGCATTATAGTAAAGTTCACACCACTGAGCTGCTCTTTCATAAATATGGAACCTTCTCGCTGCTTCAGAGGCCGAAAAATGCAGGTCAATTACAGCCCTAACTACACTTTCTCTCTCTTTAGCATTTGTATGTGGCGATGACACAAAGCAAAATGAATTATGACAATACATTAAGTTGAATATCATGTGTTGAGCTTTCCGCGTTGTTCACTTTTTCCCTCCTGTCGCATGGCCTCATATGTTCCGAAAATGACCTGTATTTTATGTTTTTTATAGGAAACTTAAAACTTAAATTTTAACTGCATACGAGTCCCGACGTTTTTTATTTGACCGACTGTATATGCGCCATCCATGGGTTTCATTATAAGCAGTTAATGACCAGAACCTATCACCAACCAACGGAGGGAATACATTCCAAAATAAGCACTACAATTTGGGGATTAACTTCGTTTACATTATGTTTTAGTTTGTTTTAATATTTCACTGGATATTAACTAATGGTCTTTACCACAAATTTTAGGAAGCTTGGCTTTGTTTTATAACATCTAGAAGGAACGAACAAATCGTAGCTCCTGTGTTTAACCACTGCATTTATGTGAGGAGAGTAAAATATTAAATATTCCAATCAACCACTGCATTTATATGAGGAGAGTAAAATATTAAATATACCAATCAGTAAAAGAACACAAGTGCATAGTGTTAACCAGCTCAAAGTGGAAAAAGCTGTAACATGTTATTTAGCCTATAAAACACATTTTAATTAAAAATTACCCTGCTACAATAATTTTTAAATTTTTTATACATTGGTGTCTTTTGTCAACGTCTGAATTAAAGAACACGTCCTATTTAAAATAAGGCTGTAATTGAAAGTGTTATATCACATTTCACAAGATTACGGTTTGTCACCGGTAGAACAGAGCCTACTCTGTTTATATTATGTGGCTATTAAAATAAATTTCAGCACTTGCACACTCATGTATATGGGATCCAGAACGCATCACCACACAACAGAGGGAAGCATGTAATCATTATGTTGAACAGAGTGTGACAGAAAACATGCTTTTGGTGCAATGTCAAAGTTTTATGCTGCACCCTAGGCTCCTCTTTAATGAGGCCCGCCTAGGAAGATGGGGTTTAGGGTTTCGTCACAGAAGAAGTTCAATGTGAGACATAATAAACCTCGTGCTATTCAGTATATTGCTCCTAAACTATCATAAACGTTCCTAACCTAACAAAATGGCAGAGCTTGGCTGGGGTGCAGCATAAATCTACCTTTTGCATTAATTTGAATCCAGATAAGATTGTTCACTGAGGGCTGGTTTCACCAGATGAGATTGAAATGTCGAGTAGTTAAACTCGAGTAAAAGTTACTCTTCGAAATTAATCTCAGACAACACAATATTGTGTTTCACCACTCTTTCATGTGGATAAATATAATCTCGAGTAGTTACACGGATATTTATTCCATGATGGTGCTGATCCTGCAATTTCTCATACTGAAATATGTGAATCCACTATGCCGTGACCAACATTTGTATGAACAGCAGACGATAGTGTGTAGTGACAGTTGACATACAAACATAAACAAACTTGAAAATAGATATGGAAACAAATACAATTAGCAAGCAGGAGAATTGGAGATATAGAAGTCAAAACTGGCTTCCGTCCGAGAAAATGTTCAGAAACAGGTTCAAACACCGGTCGTGACTTTTTTTCCATAATATTTTTAAAGCCTAATTGCAGTGAAATGTATAAAATTTAAGAATTCAATGCCACACGCTTATGTTTCTTTGTTTTCATAATATTTTTAAAACGTAAATACAATGTTCCGTACTTGTTTTTTAAGAATTCGCTGCCACACGCTTATATTTTGTTCTTTTCATAATATTTTAAAAACGTAAATACTTCGTACTTGTTTAAGAATTCGCTACCTTGTACCCTATTATTTTTTGCTTTCATGTATTTTAAAAACGTAAATACAGGGTACCGTATAACATTTTAAAAATTCACGCCCACTGTCATTATATAATTGAATAATAATAATATGTGGGAATGCACCCAATGGGTATTAGTTGAGTTTATCACTCTTTGCAAAATAATTTAATTTAATAATCTTATAATTATAATTTAAATATAATTTAATAAACTGTCACAATGATTCAGACTGCAGTCTACTGAATAAAACTTTATGAATTCTCTGTAATTACCTTATATAATAATTCTTCACCAAGAATTATACAGGGCAGTGACAGTGAATTGTTAAATATTTTATACAGTAACGGTACACTAATTCAAATTAAAACTATTATTTAAAAAAAAAAAAATCTGCCCCCATCGGGGTTTGAACCTGCGATCCCTTGCGTCATGGGTTAGCACTATAACAACTGAGCCACGAACGACACTGAAAAGAGCTTGACTATTGTGAATGTAAAGCGTAAGTTTTCGCCTATAACTCGCTTCAAAACTTTAAATGATCTTTGTAGGTCTATGAGATGTGTTTAGGTAATCTTTATTGTACTATTCAGTTCGGAAAAATGGAATTATGATACTGATAACAATAATAACGAGACCTAATTCGTCTAAAAAGAGAAATATGAGAAGAAGAGTCTCACCTACTGTTTGCACGCTGAATGCAAGACCGGCTTTGGTTCCCGGTCATGACGTCAGTAATGGTTTGTAAAGGGCGTGCTCTCTTTTACTAACTACAAATTACAACAGTAATAGCTTTATAGTATACCATATTTTCACTCTAGTAATTCTAAAGCGAATATTATTAGCGATCTCTTGTAGCTTTATAGTATAGGGCCCGGGTTATGGGTGTGTTGCTACTCCAAGATTAAGGAAGTTACTCGCTGAAATTTGGCCGTGTTAATATTAATCTCGATTAACCTAGTTACTCGCGTATAACTTTGTGGTGAAACGATTTGAACGGTTACTCGAGATTAAGTCCGTACTTACTCTCGTGTAAAACGTTACTCTAGTTTGGTGAAACTGGGCCTGAGAAATTTTTAAATTAAAGCAACCTAACGGAGACTTCAAATGATATACAGTGTGCCTTAAGTGCACCAAACCCTTCGTTAATTATACAGAATTGCTACTTACAGACGGCTGCATCATTTACACGAAGACATGAGCACCATCACTTTGAAAATTATGAAACGCAATTACAAGACATACGCCGAGAATATTTCTTAAGAATATCAACATATTCAGAATGGATGAATTAGTCCCTAGAGGGGTATGTCTGCTGACACCAAATGTTACCTGTCACGTGATCCATTAGACACTCAATGCGTGAATACTAGCTTGAAATTTTCTAATTAAAACAATGTCCAATTGTGGTTACATAAGCAATAATATAACTGAAATTCGAAAAACCCTTGATTATTAAAGTAAGGGAATCAGACCGAATATCACGGCGCACGTTGAACCTGTTTGCCAACTTGAAAGTACAAGGGAACCATGGTTTGACTTTATACAAGAAACACGAATAGCTTTGGGTACGCAGTTATATGAATACATACTTGTGTAATGTTCAAAAACTTACCATGCACATGATGGAAAAGACAGAATTTGTAAGGTCTGCATTATTACCTCTCGCATTTGCAACTACCACGCAACATCAACCACCGCCGCCGCCGCCGCCGCCTAATCGACGTAAACCTTATGTGACGAGAAAGCCAACTCAACTGCTCACACAGAATGGCTGCAACCAGGAAGAAGACAAACGTGGACGCACTCTAGCGGCCAACAAGTCAGTTACAGTACCAACAAAAGAACATTGAGCCGCGTAGTCGGCGCACAGTTTCTCTATTGACTCTGTAGTCATGGGGCATTCGAATAGAAAATTAACCGTAAACGTTTGGGGCCATGTTTTTTTCAACGTGACCATTCACAATGCATCACGTAAACGTGAAACTTAAACATCAAGCTTCTGCGTTATGTTTATGCTAAAACTAATAATAAAGTAAGAAGAGCGCACAATGTGCAGCAGAACTTCACTAATGTTTCTTGGCGGAGTCGTGACGAGATTTGCTATGCTAAAAATAACGATACAACCAATCAGAGAACAGAACATGAGACGGAAGTGGAAGTAGCCAAGTAGTCTTTGAATGAGAAACTCGTAACGTTGTATCCTATCCCTGTCTTTATGATAAAAGGCATCCACTGTATAAATATGCAGCATTGAAGGAAACTATGTGAACATTAGTTCCCAAGAAATGAAGTAAATACAGCTCATATAATATTGTGTTAATTTTTATGTCTGCATATGCTTGTAAGATTTCAATTTTTAATGGCCTACACGTGCTTAATAGAAGGATCATGAAAGTAGCCTATTTTCGTCTGCTGCAGCCAGCAGCATTTTATCAGCTACGTTCTCGTTTGTGATTGGAGAGTAACAGGCAGCGATGACCGTCGGCGGTGACCGCTGGCGATAAACGCCGTAGACAAACCGCAGCTTAAATTCTTGCTGCTTATTTTTCCTTTCCTCCATGTGGATGGTCCAGCTGTTTGGCTGGTATAACATGGAATATAACCATAGTAATTAGAATGCTATGTTACGTCTATCTACCTACCATGGAATATAACCATAGTAGTTAGAACGATATATCATGAAAAAAGACGCACTTGGCGCGGTTTCCAAATGTTTAAAATAAAAGGTTTAACCCCAGCGTTTTTTCAGTTTTGAATTTCGAAACATTATATTATTATAATTTTGTCCGACATTAAAAAAGACGTATTATAGCTTTCTACGCGGTTTCCATATATTTAACATTAAAAGTTGGTCCCCTGATGTTATTTATTTTTTAATACCGAACTTCTTTTACGCTGGAGGTATTCCGAATTGAAAAGGATGTTTTTCACCCATTTAACTTTTTCGTCCCTGGCCTTTTTGACCAGTCGAACCCTGTTATCTCGTAAACTATGCGTCGTACGGAATTGTCACAAAGGCAGGGGCGGATCCAGAGAGACATTTTGGGGGGGAACCAAAGTAGAGAGGGAAGTTTTTACTCATAAAAATTAATTATTCCCAGTACACAATTGAAAACAAAATGAACATTTCAGCATTTTCTTACAAAGGTATTTCAAAGTAATGAATGTCGTTGCTTTAATTAAGTATTTGGGTTATGTTCTAATAAATGTTGAATAATTTTTGCTTAATGTTAAACATTTTGGGGGGGGGGGGAATTTCCCCCATTCCCCCCCCCCCCGTGAATCCGCCCCTGCACAAAGGACAATTTTACTGGTAATCGAAAGATACGCATTTCGTCTGTTGACGGTTTTTGGCTAGGAGGATGAATAAACGAGATTTTTTTAAGAATTTTCCTCACTTTTTCCAGTAAATAACCGTAAAAATTAAATTTACATTTCTTCATTCTTGTTCGACAGAAAAAAAGGCGTATGATAGCACTTTGCGCGGTTTCCAAATATATGAAATTAAAAAGTTGGTTTCACATTGACGGCCACATAGTAGGAAACCAAATCTTTTTTAGTTTTTGATTCCAAAACTTTTTATTATTGTATTTGTGTTATAAAGCATAATAAAAGACGTATTTTCTACCTTTTTATGTTGTTTCCATTCACTGTCCAAGTTTCTACCTCATGCGGAAAGGGGTAAACATTAAAGTCAGTCAGTCAGGTGACTTTTCATTATAAGGATACGATAGTGTCTAGTAGGACCGTACGTGTGGTATCGTGGTTAGCGTTAAATCCACAGGTTGGGTTTGATCCCCGGTATCTACTTGAATCTTTCTGATGTAAGGAGGTCTGGCCCAGGGTGTACTCAGCCTCATGATACAAATGAGGGGCAACTTGATTGAGAAGTAGCAGCTCTGGTCGTGGAAACCAACATTTATGGCTTGGGTGTCTGCATGCTGACCATATGCCCCCAATCCTGCTAACTGCCTATTGTAGATGACGCAGTGGTTGGATGATAGGTCTAGTGCCTATTGGGAGGTACAGCCACAGAGTTTAGTTCTAATAGAATATAGATCTCACCCCAAAGTGACTACATTTTCAATTGGTATCTCTGTGAGGGACTTAATAGCTCATGCTCTTGGAGAAGGGAAATCTTGCTTGCAGACAGCAGCCAACACGATGTAGAGAAGCTCATGTGCTTCAGGGCGCTCTAGCAGCGAATACAAGAATCACACCTTGTCGGAAACTGCTTGCAAGGACCAAAAGCCGGGAGTGTTATTACAAAGTAAAGCACCTGGACATGCTACGCATCTGCAGGATGAGGCAGAAAGTCCTTGCAACTGGATTACGACAACCAATGCACATTTACATTAATTAAATTGTAAAATATCATGTGAAGCATATTTTCAGTCAATAAGAACATATCACAGAGATGATTTTGAAGTAGTTTAATAGTATAAGGTAATAAAAATCTAAATATTCTTTACATTATAGACTGGACTTGTGCAATGTCATCAGAGGCTACCGCTGATACACTCGTTGGTTTCATTTAATCCTTGCACCACAAGCCAATTATTGCAACACTAACAGCAATGCAGATATTTTGAAACAGTTTTCATTACTATGATAAACTTTTCTCAAAATGAGGTGGACAAAATATTAAATATAAAGGCATTCATATGAAAAATTATATACATTAATAATAATATTAAGGTAATACAACACAATAAATTAAAAAATGAATATGGTGCACATGGTGTGCAACATAAATTCCTTGAAAAACTATGGTTCAATCTGTTTATCAATTTCTGGAACCACTCTTTCATTCGTTTGACCTCCAAGTCCTGTGAAATTCTATTACAAGTCCCTGAGCTGGGAAGTGCAAGTCACAACACAATTAATTACAACAGTCCAGGTCAACACAAAACAATTACGAAGCAACTGCTTTGACATACCTTCCCTCTCCCCACTCCACAAGGAAAACAAAGATTAGGTATCGTATGTGATCCCTGGTGAGCCAATGAGGATTTTTTAGGCAGACGGTTGCCAGTATATTTTACTGAACTGTCTTTTCCTATGCATTGACATTCTTCCAACCAGCTTCCTTTATTCGGCTCTGTTTAACTTCACCCAAAAACTTCCCGTTGAGGCATTCTTGAGCTACCGTCAATTTTTTTTTATTTGTTTACATCATATTATTCTGAAAATGACAAAATAAATCCAGGGATATTAGAAGAACAGTATGTGGAAATGGTCGATATAAGTGACAACAAAGTTAAAAATAAAGATTCTTTAAACCAAGAAGTATCGGAAATCAGTGAAATAATAAACCAAATAAATGAAATGTAAGGAAAAGAAATTGAATGTGTTTTAAGCTGAATCTGTCATTGGAGAAAAGAACAAGTCAAGTTTTATTATTTCATTGTATTAATTGTGTTGTATTAATTACCTAAAAACTTTCGCGAAAGGTATTTAGTTAAATTACATCAATTCAGGCATGTGAAAGTGCGTATTCATGTAGGCCTACATGTATAATGCTACGACTTTTACACTATTTTCTATATTCTGAAGACCTGGAGAGAAATTGTCTAAATAGGCCTAAATATATTACTTTATTCATTTATCCAGCGATATATTCTACTATAATATCTGAATCAATATAAAGTCATTAGTTTGGTAGCGAGATTGAAAGTCTACAAATAACAGTTAGTTCCATTATGTAACAGCATAAAACTACACACGTTATATTTTCTGGTAATTGGCAACCCTTCAGAAACGTCAATTTCAACTCACCGCCTTCTGCAATAGTCAGTCTCTTATACTGCATGCTCCCCTCACCCCCGCATTTTTTCAGCTCAAGATAAAGTGTGAGCATAATATTTGCACTCACCCAAACATGGGGCACAAGTGTATTTATTTTGCATAAAGGGCACGTTTGTTTCTAACAACCAGAGGAATCAAGATTTAATCCTAAGAATAATGGAAATATGCTCCAGTTTATTTCGTTTAATTATATGTATCATAAACCATTACAACACTAAAATTATTTCCAAATAACTTTAAGAAAATGTATTTTGTCCTGTGTGCGTTAGCTTATGAGTGTTGAGATAAGATTTCTGTGAAAATGCTTTGGAACAGATATCACAGGAGAAGGAGTTCTCTCCAGTATGAACAACCTGATGTGTCTTCAGTGTACTACCATCAGCAAATGATTTTGTACACATGCCACATGAAAATAGCTTCTGATAAATGGGTTCCCACTAAAAATTTTTAATAAGTTTAAATACCTAGGTGTAACGCTACAAACTCAAGGAACAGTGTTCACCACTCATACAAGGTGGGGCAGAATGGACTCCCTAGTTTCGAAAATTCACTGGAGGTACTCCAGAGAAGGTAGAAAGGTGGGACAGGTGCCATTAGGTTGAAGTGACAATGCAGTTTTCAGTAGTTACCATGCTGTGGACAGGTGAGCAACGGGGCTTTGTTGTGGAGACCTTTTTTAAAAGCAAAGTTTTCACCCACTTTTGCCAGAATATCTTGTGGAATTCCGGTGATTACATCCTCAGTTGCCTCTTTCAGAGCTTCCAGGGTTCGAGGTCAAACTTTATAAACTGCAGCTTTCAGGTAGCCCCATAGGAAAAAATCACAGGGGCTCAAATCCGGGGAGCAAGGGGGCCATGGAACACCCCCTCGTAAGGAGATCAGGCGGCCGGGAAACATTTATTGCAAAACTTCGTGTGAACGACAGGCAGGATGGGCCATGGCTCGATCCTGTTGAAACCAGAAGTCTTCTAAGTCATAGTCCCTGCCAAACTCTTCCACTTTGGGGCATAAAAGTTCTCTAGCATGTCACAATAGCACCTTAAATTCATAGTCACAGTTGAGCCATCTTCTTCAAAAAAACTAGGTCCAATTATGCCTATCAAGGGCATAGCACATCAAACTGTCACTTTAGGGCTGTGAAGTGGTCTTTGGTGCAGTTCACGAGGGTTTTCAGTTGCCCAGTAAAGAAACTTTTGCTTGCTTACTGTACCGCTAAGGTGAAAATGCACCACTACACTTTCGTTTTTTAAAAAAGGCCTCCCGTGGTCACCACATGGTGACTACTGAAAATTGCATTGTCACTCCAACCTAATGGCACTGGTTAGTACTGGTTAGACAGGTACCTGTTAGTACTGGTAGACTTTGCTGTGCTTAGGGATAATCTTCTTAGTAGTTTTATGTCGTCAATGGCTTTTATTGCTCTTTCTTGTATGTGGATCAGGAAAGATTTCAATGTAGTTTGGAGGGTGATGCCTAGGTACTTGTAAGCAATAGCTGTGAGTAGGGGCTCGTTTTTGTAGAAGATGTGGTCTTCTGCGGCTTCCTTTCCTCCCTTTCGGAATATCATTTGGATGGTTTTCTTCGTGTTAATTTTAAGTCCGTTTTCGTCTGACCATGTTTCAAGTGAATTCATTGCCTTTTGTAGCTCGTTCTTGTCTTACGAGGCTATGACCATGTTGTCTGTGTATATGCAGACTGATAATTCACTTGTCTGCTGTTTTAAGACATCTAATATGTCGTGTGTGGCAATGTTGAAAAGGAGAGGGCTAATTGGGTCTCCCTGTAATACACCTTTTGATTGAGTTATACCCCTTGAAACGTTGACGTTGTCATTTACGAACACTTTGTTGTATGCGAGCAAGTTATGAATCAGGGTTCCCATTGGGTTGTTCTGGCCAATCATTTTTTCAAGTTTCTTGTCTAGTATCGTTCTGTCCAGGTTGGCAAAGTCCACGAAGACGGCATATAGTTTCCCGCATGAGTATTTCAATGAGTTATCTATAGCCTATCCTCCATTAGATTGTAGACCGCCTGAAGCGTGCTTCTTCCAGCTCTGAAACCAAACTGCTCTTCCGGTATTCTGTTGTCCACTTCTCGTATGAGTCTCGTCGTGAAGAGTTTGGTAAGAATTTTCATTAGATTGATCTCCAGAGCGATGCCTCTGTAGGATTCGGGTCTCCTTTTCCTTTATGTAGAACTTTAATTGTGCAGTTTCTCCAAGGTGTTGGGATGTTTCCTGTCTGTAAACATAGGTTCATTAAGGCGGTGAAAGGCATGATGAGGGAGCTCGTAGCTAGCTTGATGTGTTCAATAAAGACACCATCTGGTCAGGCTGCCTTGTTGTTCTTTGTTGCCATTATGGTTTTGTGAACTTCTTCCGTCGTGAATAGTATAGGTGGTTTGTTGTCATTGTTGGTGTTGTTTTGCATCAACGCCATAGTTCCATTTCCTGCTTTTAGAATGTGGGTGAAGTGTACTTCCCACTCCTCCATGCCTATCTTCTCGCCGGTTACGGTTTTTCTTGGTTTTAGCTTCCATTTCAAGCTGTGTAAGACAAAAGGTTATCATAACCCGAATCCTCAGTGTGTATGTGTTCTATGTGAAAATGCATGCAAGCGATACCAAGCACTACGTTGCAAGAACAGAACAGAACAGAACCCCTAATAAGTTCTGTAGTGAATAAACTCTATGCACATTGTGCGCAGTTCTGTTTATTATTATATTGTACCAAGAATAATCAAAACAAAATATCTTCTCACCCGCATGAGAGAGCTGATGTCTTCTCATGTGATGTTTATGTGAAAATACTTTGAAACAGACATCACAAGAGAAAGATTTCCCTCCTGCATGAATTAGCTGATGTCTTTTGAGTGTACTTTTAAAAAGCTTTTCTTCTGTATGAATAAGCTGATGTCTCGACAGTGTTCTTTCAGCAGAAAATGACTACGTACAGACACTACACGAGAAACGCTCTTCCCCTGTATGAATAAGCAGATATTTTTTTTTAAGTGATGTCTATGTAAAAACACTTTGAAACAGATATCACAAGAGAACGGTTTCTCTCCTGTATGAATTAACTAATGTCTCTCGAGTATTCTTTTATCAGAAAATGCCTTGGAACAGATGTCACAAGAGAAACTCCTCTCTCCTGTATGAGAGAGTAGATCTCGTTTGAGAATACTCCGACCGGAAAATGCCTTGGTACAGACATCACATGAGAAATGCTTCTCTCCGGAATGAGAAAGCTGATGTGTTTTCAGGTCATTTCCTCGAGTTTTGATTCGGATACAAAAGCCTCACCCTAGACAATTACATTACATTAGAAAGGATCATAGCTTCTATGAATCACCTTATGCTTTCCGAAATCATCTTTTCGGACGAACTTCAAGAAACATATATCACACGAGAATGGTTTGTTACCAGTATGAGTAAACATATGATTTTTCCAAATAATAGTTTGAAGGGTCACCCGAGAGGGCATTGTTAATGAGGTTCACTCCTTGCCGTAGTCATTCAGTGATCTTAGATTCTTTGGACACTTCGATAGGTGGTATTGTTCGCATCTAGCATTGCACAGTTGGCATATACATGCTTCACTAGCTTCATGGAATCCCTTGGTTTGACACACTTTGTAGTGGAATCCGTGTACTGCATACCTCGTTATTATATGTCTTCGTTCCTGGTTTTCTTTTCTCCAATTCTTTTCTAGCATGGCTCCCGTGGCATAAAATTCCGGATTGATTTGGTTTCTTTTGTTCTCTCTTGCTTCCAATAATTTTCTGTATGCTTCCGTGCCTGGTAGTAGCATTTGCATCCTGATGTCTTCAATGTAGAATGACTCTCCGGCCAGCTCATTATGCTAATCGTGATGGTGCATTTCTTCCAATTCTCAAGATATATTTAAGAAACTTTGCTTTTACTTTTTCAATCTTCTGTAAGTCACTGTAGGTTAGCTTGTTCCAGATTATGTGTATACCATAAGTAATTATTGGTGTGATTACACTTTTGAAGAGCAGTAGAGCTGTTGTTAGTGAAAGCCTATGTGGATCCTTTATGTTGTACATTGCTCTTATTGCAGCCGCTGTTTTCTCCTGGATGTGGTGACTAAATGATGAGGTTGTTGTCTGAATCGTGATGCCCAGATATTTAGTTTCTTTCACTACTTTTATAGGCTTGCCATACAGTGTCAGGTTATCTCCTGCAGCTGCTCTTCCCCCTTTCCTAAATGTCATTTGGACGGTTTTTTCCATGTTTATATGAAATCTGTTTTCTTCTGCCCATTTCTCCATCTCTGTCAGAGTTGTCTGTAGTGCGGTTTTATTCGTGCTCCCTATTACCATGTTGTCTGCATACATAATCAGTGTAATTTGTGGGTCGTTGCTTGTGATATCTGCAGTAGCAATGTTGAACAAGAGTGGGCTTATCGGATCCCCTTGGAGTACGCCGTTTGTTTGTCATATGGGTCTTGATTCTGCAACGCCATCGTCTATCCTTATGTCATTGTCAGCAAGTATGTTTTGTACTATTTTTCCCAAATAGTTGTCATTTCCAATCATGTTATTTAGTTTTCTGACTAGAACTTCCCTGTCGATCAGATCGAACGCTTTCCTGTAGTCGATAAATACGGCATAGTACTTCCTTCTGGGTATTCTGAGAGCTTCTTCCACTTCACTTAATAGGTATTCTACAGCTTGGACTGTGTTCTTTCCCTTTGTGAATCCGAACTGGCATTCTGGTATCTTTGCTTCTCTCTCGAGTCTCTTTGTGATTATATTCATGTATATTTTGAATATATTGTTCTCAAGTGCGACGCCTCTGTAATTGTTTGGATCATCCATGCCTCCTTTGACTTTGTACAGAATTTTCATGGTTGCAGTTCTCCAACTCTCGGGTATCACTGCCGTGAGCATGCATTTGTTGAAAAGTTCCATCCATAGGGGAAGTAGGTACTATTCTTGTGTGCTTTTAATTATCTCATTACAGATTTTATCGGGTCCCGCTGCTTTTCTATATTTTGCCTTCCTGATGGCGCTCCGGATCTCCATTTGTGTAATTTCATTTGGTTGCTCGGTTTGGGTTCTGATGGGCATTGTATCGAAGACTATTCCATGGTTGTTTTGATTCAATAGGTTTCCAAAATGGTTCTCCCACGCGTGCATTGGTATCTCACTGCCTTGCATTTTGTGATGCTTTTTGATTGCTATAAATGGGTCGGATTTCGCTTCTTCTGCTGTACGCTTGGCTTCTGATTCTATATATTCAGCCTTCTTTTCTTTCAGCAACTTCTTGTACTTTTGTCTTCTTTCTGCATACTGTCATAGTTCTGCTTCTCCTCCTATTGTTCTTGCTGCATGTAAGGCTTTTAATGTTTGTTTCCTTGTCATATAACAGGTTTGATCGAACCAAGGCTGTGCTTTTCTCTTTTTCGCCAGTACCCTGGCCTCTTGGATTACGTTATTTACTACTTTCAGTGCTTCATCAAGTTGGTTCCTTTTCACCATTAGCCTTGCTTCACTTATGTCCTCTTTATGGTTTTCAAGAATTTCGTTGTTTACTTTCCTTGATAATTTCGATCTTTCGCTTCTTTCCTCTATATGAGTATTCTTCCAGCTGAATTTTGTTAGTATTGGAATGTACTTCCGAACTGGCGTAGCTGTTGTTGTCCACAGTCCTTCTTGTTTCTCTGCTTTTATGTCCACACCTCTCCAAAATATTAGATCAATGGCGTTGGTTCCATTGTGTGCGAAATATGTTTTAGGTCTGCTTTGTTTATCAGAGAAAATCCTTCATTTTTTAGGGTTTGCAGCACCAGTTCTGTTTTCAGATTAGGCTTGTCTAGCCTGCAGTTTAAGTCTCCCGCCAAGATGACGTTCCTGTCATGTTTCACACGTGTTGTGATCTCCATTATTCTTTCAATCACATCTTCTGAAGAACTTTGGGGGGCCGAGTAAATCACTATTAGTGTCACTTTGTTTGTTTTTACTATTATTTGAATGAAAGGAACAGCGCACCAACGTGCATAGTATATTTCATTTACGTCTTTTAGCGAGACAGATCGGGTTTTGCACTTTGTTATGTGTTATCTACAGTGCGCCCGAGAACAGTCTCCGCAGTTGCTATTTGCTGGAGAGAGGGCTAGCTGCAGCAGTTACGTTGGCATCACGAGCTTTTATAAAAACAAACCGCCAGCTGTGTATGCAGGCAGGCAGAGGTCATTGTCACTTTATCAATGGGTGCATTGTCTAATTACTAATCAGTACATATTGCAGTGTGCAAGCATTTAGATTGAATATTGTGACAGCACTTCCAGCACCTGCAATGCTCGGCTTTGGTGAGTGCCAACTTAACTGCTGCAGCTAGCTGCCTCTCCAACAAGTAGCCGCTGCGGAGACTATTCTCGGGCGCAGTGTATCACAATACAATTCACATAGGGAGCACATGCAATCACTGTCGGGGGTATGATAATATTTTGTTCTGCATATTTTGTGGTGGTAGCCATGTACAGCTAGGCTTGTTAGCATGTGTCGCAAGTCCTGGTTGGTCTTTGTCCATCCTCTGTCAACCATGGCACTATTATTTGATTCTGCCCTTTTTGCACTTCTGTAAGATTGCCTATTTTAGGCTTGAAGAAGCAAGAAACATATGATTTTTGAGACTGCGTTTTTCAGCAAATTCCTTACTACATATATCACACGAGAAAGGTTTGCATCCAGTATGAGTAAAAACATGATTTTTTAGATTGCCTTTTTCAGAAAATTCTTTACCACAAATATTACAAGAGAATGGTTTTTGTCCAGTATGAGTTCTCAGATGTTTCTTGAGACCACCTTTGAGGGAAAATTTCATGTTGCACATGTCGCAGGAGCATGGCTTTTGTCCAGAGTGAGTATGCAGGTGTCTTTTAAGGTTCCTTGGTTGAGAAAATTTCAAGGTGCACATTTCACACGAGTATGGCTTGTGTCCATGAGTGAGAATGTGATTTGAGATTCTGCATTTGGGAAATTTCCCTGCTACATATATTACACGAGAATGGCTTCTATCCAGTGTGAGTTGATGTATTTCGAGATTCTGCTTTGTGGAAAATTCCTTGGTACATACATCACACGTAAATGGCTTATGTCCTGTGTGAACTAACTGATGGCTTTTGAGATTCCCTCTTAGGGAAAATTTCTTGGTACATACATCACATGAGTATTGTTTGTCTGGAGTACTAGCTAGCTGTTTACTGATTCCTGCAGAGGATGTGCTTGTACATACAGCAGGTGAGTGTGATTGCATTAGCGGATCCTCTTCTTCATTATTTACTTGAGAAACTCCTGAAATCTGCTCTAACTTCTGAATGGCGCTGCATGTTGAAGAATCGTTGTTGTCTGTACTCTCAAAAGTCACACAATCACGACAACGTGTTCGTTTACTAAACTGAAATTAAGATAATATTTTTACTTGCATTAATATATTATCGCACCGGGAGTAAGTGTTTATAGGTATTATCCGACAGGCAATGAATCGTACTCTTCTGAACAGTCAACAAAGAGTGTACTGTTTTTCAGCGTTACTGAGAAAAATGGCGGCTTCATTAAATTGCTGGAATTTCGGCAATAATAATAATAATAATAATAATAATAATAATAATAATAATAATCATCATCATCATCTTTACTTTTTAATTTCCCTTTAGTATATGACATTAGGAAATTTCATACCACAGCCAGACTAATTGTTGCCCAGCTAGAATGACTCGAGAGTATAAAGGCCAAATACCTGAAGAAGGCACTAGGGCTCTCCAAGTACACCCCATCAAGGACGGTATATGAGATGGCAAGGGAGGAATTTTACCTGTTGGATTTGAGACTGAAACACTTGCTACCATCTACTAACAACTTAGAAGAAGCTCTCCGCAGAAGACGAGAAAAGAGGAAAGAAATAGACTGAGACTTTTATGGGACGACTGCAATGATAGACAGAAATTGGAAAAAAGCTAACTTTGAAATGAGACATATTTTTACACGCTATGCAGTGCATGGATTTCATTACAAGATATGCACCGAGAAGAAGCGGCATAATCCATGTGAGCTGTGCAGGAAGAGATGTGAAAAGTACCATCTTGATATGTGCACAAGGAGAAAGAGATCGCTCAAGGAGTATGCAACAGAGCAGTAAAATCTAATATAATATTATGCTCATTTGAGTGCGATTTCCTAATAATTAGGAAATTTCAGGAAAACAAGGTAGAACTAGAATTAAATGGCAATTACCCAATCTTAGCTTATGCAAATCAGGGGCGGATCTAAAACTTATTGAAGGGTGGACCAACATAAATGAAAGTTAAGATAAGATAAGATTTATTGCAGTTCTGCATAATGTTGGCATATTTCAGAACATTGTCAATATGTGGGTTAAATACATAAGGTGGATATGAAGCATTTGAAACAGAACAAAATATAACAAAATTGCTTGCAATTACTGGGGGTGTTGAGGTATGGAATATCCCGAACATCAGGAATATATACAGGGTCCTCCCCAGAAAAAAAAATTAAGCCCTCTGAGAGAATATTTCAAATTTCTCTTTAATGTACAGAAATTTAGTGGTTAGTTTTACATGATATACCGTACAAAAATTAAATTTACATTTAAATATGTGTTAAATATAATGATCTGTAAATATTTGGACGCGTCTTATAAAATCTCGAACATGTTTAGGACTAAATAAATCTACTCTATACTTACACAATGGCAATAAACAATTCCTAAGTAAGCTAAAGGAATGTTATCTTTTTTATGGATCCCGAAGGTTCATTGCCGTGCTTACCTGAGCCCGCCATTCAACCCTATTCTGTGCTAACTCCATTCAATCGTCCCTTGCAAATCCAACTTCCCAAAATCTATCCTTATACTGTCCTCCCACCTACGTCTAGGTCTTCCAGGTGCCAATGACTTTAAATTAAAAGTGTTACTAATATATGTCATGCAATACCTCCACCGTAGTAGTGATGGGGTACAACTTTACAGGTTTATCTTGTCTTAGGTTAGAATTAATAAGATCTTATTTGCCACAGCAGTAACTTTGTAGAAGTTGAAGAACTGTGACTTTTCATTTTCCTCACCACATACAAAATATGTTGGTGACAGCACTATCTCCTCGACATTACAATTTTCCTTTTTTGCAAATCAACAAGTACTTACTTTTGTTACAAGAATTTATTAAGAGGTAAAACTAGTCGTATTTTAAACTTTATCATGTATTTTTACCTACTTTCAATGAATTCATTTTTATTATGCCATATTATGGTTCTGAGCAAAGCAGGATACCAACTATAGGGTCATTCCATGCCAAATCATCACAATAAAGTGTAATTTCCAACCCGACCATCTCAGATTTACATGAAATTCGGTAAGAAGTTAAAATACATGAAGTTGTACACACACGCAAAATTTTACCCCTCAGTGATTTACGATATTAATACAGCAGGATTGCAAACATGATAAAAATTGTAAAATTTTCCCTTGCATGCTCTGCAAAAATAAATCATAACTTTACTTCTAATTGAGGTAAAACCTTCATGTTGGTCTCATTTTGAAGCTAAAGGTACATAGTTTCCATTAAAAATAGTTGCATTTCAAAATATTATATTTTTCATTCCAAGGTCAAAAGGTGTAACCTTTGACCTTGAGTATCTAAGAAACTTTATCTTTAATTTTATTGAAGGAAAGATATGTTAGGCAGTTAAATGCATTCTATCTTTGGTACGAATTTCATTTTGGGATGGCTTTGGGAACAGGAGACAAAAATTTTCCTATAATATAAAGCCACATGGCTGACTCACTCACTCACTGACATTAATGTTTGCCCACTTTCAGATGAGCTAGAAACTTGAAATTTGGTACACGTATAGCGTTTAGGCTGTAAACCACATGAAAATTCCAAAAAGGTTATTTTTTTTATTTTTAGCCCTAAAAACTCCCCGAAAAAGGGCTCGGCTCGGCTCACCGACATTAATGTTTGCCTAATTCCAGATGAGCTAGAAACTTGAAGTTTGGTAAACGTATAGCTTTTAGGCTGTAAACCACAGAATAATTCCAAAAAATTAATTTTTTTTAATTTTTAGCCCTAAAAACACCCCGAAAAAGGGCTCGGCTCGACTCACCGACATTAATGTTTGCCCACTTCCAGATGAACTAGAAACTTGAAATTTGGTACACATATAGCGTTTAAGCTGTAAACCACAGGAAAATTCCAAAAAGTTTTGTTTTAAATTTGTAGCCCTAAAAACCCCCCGAAAAGGGCTCGGGTCGGCTCACTGACATTAATGTTTGCCCACTTCCAGATGTGCTAGAAACTTGAAATTTGGTACACTTATAGCTTTTAGGCTGTAAACCACAGGAAAATTCCAAAAAATTAATTTTTTTTAATTTTTAGCCCTAAAAACACCCCGAAAAAGGGCTCGGCTCGACTCACCGACATTAATGTTTGCCCACTTCCAGATGAACTAGAAACTTGAAATTTGGTACACATATAGCGTTTAAGCTGTAAAGCACAGGAAAATTCCAAAAAGTTTTGTTTTAAATTTGTAGCCCTAAAAACCCCCCGAAAAGGGCTCGGGTCGGCTCACTGACATTAATGTTTGCCCACTTCCAGATGTGCTAGAAATTTGAAATTTGGTACACTTATAGTTTTTAGGCTGTAAACCACAGGAAAATTCCAAAAGTTTTTTTTTTTAGTTTTTAGCCCTAAAAACTCCCGAGAAAGGGCTCGGCTCGGCTCGGCTCGAATGAATGAATGAAAATGAATGGGTTGGGCCCTTTCGGTCCCGTGCACGTAGGCCACATAATTGGGCCCATTGTGCCCCTCTTACTGGAGAATTCATTCAAGTCCTGTTGCCTTCAGGAAGGACAGGATAGATCTTGGGTTAGTTCTCCTTATGTCATCTGGTCTCAGTTTATCCGAGCCCAGGAGAAAGTGTCTGATTGTAGCAAGTGCTTCGCACTCGCACAAGATGTGTAGAGAGGACTCATCTTCTCTACCACACTTCCTACATGTGGGATCCGCACTAAGCTTCATCACATGTAGGTGTCTCTTTAGGGTGTTATGTCCTGTTAACAGGCCAACTACACCTCTAAGTTGTACCCGGTTAAGGGTTAACAGAATCTTGCTGTTCTTCTTGCTAGGTCCCTCGATCATAGCTCGAGCCTGCCTAGCAGTAGTGAGATTACTCCAGAAAGTGCCATGCTGATGAGACATCCAGTCTAAGACCTCACGTCTGGCCCTTCTTGGAGTAATACCAAGGACAGGTTCCGGTCCAATAAAGACATTGGCCGAGCCCTCCCTTGCTAGCTTATCCGCTAGTTCATTTCCTCTGATTCCAGCATGCCCAGGAACCCAGCAAAGCTGTACTGGTCGGCGGGAGCAGAGAATATCCAAGGTTTTTTGGCACTCTCGTACCAACCTAGACCTTGTTGTACTGGCACATAGTGCCTTCAGGGCAGCCTGGCTGTCAGAACAGATACTAATCCGACCTTGCAGCCAAGGCATCCCTAAAATATGATAAGCACAGGCCAAAATAGCAAATATTTCAGCCTGGAATACTGTAGTATAACCTCCCAAAGAGTACGACAGCCTCGTCTTAGGCCCATAGATGCCAGCCCCAGTCCCCTCGTCCGTCTTGGAGCCATCCGTATACCAGACAAGCCCCTTGACAGACTCCGGAGCCCGTGGGCCACGAGTCCATTCCTCTCTGGGCGGAATACTGACCCTATATATAGAGTCAAAGTTATAACTTGGCTTCATATTGTCACAGCCCATCGCAAGGATAGGCTGCGACTTCTGAAGTCTGCTAAGTATTTCTCTGTGTCCTTTAACTGGATTTTTAAAAGACCAACAGCCCAAACTCCAGAGACGATGAGCAGTCACTCCGGCCTCTCCCTGAATAACTAGATCCAAAGGAGGTAAGCCAAGCAGCGCCTCAAGGGCACTGAGTGGAGTGGTGCGCAAGGCTCCAGTAATCCCCAAACACGCTAAGCGTTGGATTTTATTTAATTTGTTCTTGGTGGCCTGTGTCTTAACACATGGCCACCACACAACCGAGGCATAGGTGATGGAAGGCCTAATGATGGAGACATAGAGCCAATAAACCACACGTGGTTTAAGTCCCCACCTCACACCAAAGGCCCTCCGACAGGCCCACAAAGTATTGCAGGCCTTAGTCACCTTGATTTCAATGTGCTCTTTCCAAGTCAGCCTAGAATCCAGAATGACTCCCAGATACTTGACCGACGTAGATCGAATCAGCTTCTTCCCGAAGAAGGTAGGTTCATGTAGACCATCAAGCCGTCGCTTCCTCGTGAACACAATGAGGTTAGTTTTATCAGGGTTAGCTGACAATTCTACCTCACGACACCATCTTTCAACAGTTTCAAGGGCACCTTGTATAAGGCCCGAAACTGTATCAGCGAATTTGCCCCTGACCACAATGCAGATATCATCTGCATAGCCTTGGGCATATACTCCACTTTCATTGAGCCTGGCAAGTAATTCATCTACCACCAGGCACCAAATAAGTGGGGATAGAACCCCTCCCTGGGGGCAGCCTCTGGGCATAGTGCACATCAGCTCGCACTGATTAAGAGACACTATTGCCCGGCGGCCCTCCAGGGAAGCCATAATCCATCGAGTTACACACAAGTTAACTCCATGTCTAATCAACCCTCTATAGATAGAGCCATATGAAGTAAAATTAAAGGCCCCCTCTATGTCCAAAAACACTGCCATGGCTAGCTCTCCCTGGTCAAGCACTTCTTCAGCCCTTGAAATCAGCTGATGAAGCGCCGTCTCCACGGATTTGCCAGCCTGATAGGCATGTTGTTCAGCACTTAGAGGCCTTTCAATTAAGATAGGTCCTCTGATATATCTGTCTATTAGCCTTTCCAAAGTCTTTAAAAGAAAGGAAGTCAGACTAATAGGTCTAAAATCCTTAGGCCCAAGGTAAGAGCTCCTACCGGGCTTAGGAATAAAAACTAGTCTTGCCTGCCTCCACGACGAGTGTACATAACCCATCGCCAGGCAAGATCTGAAAATTCTTACCAGGTTTGGAATGAGTAAATCCTGTCCCTGCTGAAGCAGGGCCGGGAAAATCCCATCCATCCCTGGGCTTTTAAAAGGGGCAAATGATTGAATTGCCCACTTTATTCGCTTATAGGTGACAATATCTTTGGCAGTCCGCCATTCCTGCATAGCAGGCCGGCAAGCCTGACTAGATACAGCCTCCTCATTAACTACCTGTGATTCAGGGAAGTGCGTCCCAAGCAAGAGTCGTAAAGTATCCTCCTCCGAGCCAGTATATGTCCCAGAGGGGGTCCTTAATGAGCCCAATTTGGATCTAGAGTCTCGCATTAGGATTTTATAGAATCTAGCTGTACTTGGTAGATTGTTGATACTCTGACAGAAGTCTCTCCAGGCTTCCCTGGAGGACTTCTTCAGTTCTTGCTTATACTTGCGCTGTGAATCCCTATGCAGGTTCCAGCTCTCAGTATCATGATTACCTTTAGCTCTGTTAAAAAGCCGTCTCGTGGAGTTCCGAAGGTTACTCAAAGTTGAGTTCCAGCGGAACCTCCCATTTACTGTCCTAACTGCTCTAGGTGGACAGTTATCCTCAAAGGAAGATCTGAGGGCCGTACTGATCCAATCAATGCAGTCCCCCAAGTTTTCCTTGTTATAAGAATTTCTAGGCATTCCCCCAGCGATCCTGCCCCTCAGGTCCTCCCTATAAGAGTCCCAATTGGTCCTCTTGGGGTCCCTGAAGGTCCTTGGATCAAGGGAGCCTGCCAACCGAAATTCTATGTGTCTGTGGTCGGAAAGGGACGGTTCACTACTGACCCTCCAACCACTAACCTTGTCCAGGATTCCTATGGATCCTAGTGTTATGTCTATAGCTTCCTCCCTTCTGTTATTACAGTATGTAGGTTCGCCGTTATTCAAGATTTCCAAATCCGTTGTACTTATGTAGTTGGCAAGAGCCTCGCCCCTGGCGTTAACGTTGGTGCTACCCCAAATCCCATGATGGGAATTAGAGTCGCAGCCAACCACCAGGTCAAGTCCCTCCCGTCCACAATAAGTAACAAGGTCCTCAAACTCCCTTGAGGGAGGAGGATCCTCAGAATCATAAGGGAAATATGCAGAGCAGACAACTAATTGCCGCTCTGCATTTCCCTCCTTATAGCTCACAAGAACAGCTACCACGTCCTGAGAACAGAACTGCGGTAGTGCCCATGCATTCATACCTTTAATTAGGATGCATACTCTAGGCCTATCTGTAGTGCGAGCACTAAAAGTAGAGAAGCCTGCTGCAGTCAACCCCATGATACGGCCCTCACGAGTCCATGGTTCCTGTATCAGGGCGATATGTATCCCTCCAGTCTGTAGCCGTCGGGTAAGAACCCTAGAGGCCACAAAACTGTGTTGAAGGTTAGCCTGCAGACAGTAAATAACCCTAATGGTACTCACCATATGCCTTAAAAATAGAGCTTCTTTCTAGCTTCAGGTTCCTGCTGTGTGAGGTCCCTGAGGCTATGTCGGGTCCGATCCCTTTATCTTTGGAGTCCCCTGTTAAGGAGCTCTCTGATCTCTTGAGTTCCCCGGCGCAGTAACCCATAGAAACAGAGTCCCCTATAGAGGAGCGCTCTAGTTCCCTGGGTTCCACAGCCAGATTTCTCTCAAACTTTACCCATTCCGAGTCCCCAATTAAGGAGAGCTCTAGATTGTCATAGGAGTCCCCCTTTAAGGAGCCTTCCGATTTTATAAGTTCCCTGAAAATTTTCCCCATGGGAACTAAGTCCCCCGTGGAGCGCTCTAGTCCCCCGGGTTCCATTGCCAGGGTTCTATCAAGGTTTATGCTATCTGAGTCCCCTGCTAAGGAGCACTCTGGATGATATAGCTTGCTAGACTCAATAATGGTCCCACGAGCTGGGGGAAATATCTGTCACTACTCCTGGAGCCCCCACAGAAGTAGAAGGTCTGAATACCATGGGGTTCGACCTGGTTCCCCAAGGGGATCGTTCGCAACACCATCTAACCCTGGTGCCATTCAGCCCTCAGCACGATGCCTCCCACCTTAGCTTGGGTAGGGAAAAGGGAAGGAAACAGGACAGGATATGGAAGATAGGCCGTTGCAGGACGCCTTCGTCAGGCTTCTCCGCGTGAGACCTTCCCGACATGGGTGACCCTTCTGGTAGCTAGCTACCGTCGGTATAGCTCTCCGCCTCATTGAAGCACGCAAACCTCCCCGCCTGCACGGACAGTGCTTCGATAAGGCGACGTCCCCTGGGGAGGTCGGCTCGGCTCACTGACATTAATGTTTGTCCACTTCCAGATAAGCTAGGAACTTGAAATTTGGTACACATATAGCTTTCAGGCTGTAAACCACAGGAAAATTCCAAAAGTTTTTTTTTTAGTTTTTAGCCCTAAATCTCCCGAGAAAGGGCTCGGCTCGGCTCACTGACATTAATGTTTATCCACTTCCAGATAAGCTAGGAACTTGAAATTTGGTACACATATAGCTTTCAGGCTGTAAACCACAGGAAAATTCCAAAAAGTTACTTTTTTAATTTTTAGATATTCCACCCAATCGGTCAAGAGTTGGAGCTGCAGCCTCCGCGAGGCAGAAACCCACACAAATTTTTAAAAAAGCTTTTTGGAATTTTCCTGTGGTTTGCAGCCTAAAATTTAAAAAGCCTAAAAGTGTATCAAATTTCAAGTTTCTGGCTCATCTGGAAGTGATCAAACATTAGTGTCAGTGAGCCGAGCCGAGCCGAGCCCTTTTTCGGGGGATTTTAGGGCTAAAAATAAACAAATAACCTTTTTGGAATTTTTATGTGGTTTACAGCCTAAACGCTATACGTGTACCAAATTTCAAGTTTCTAGCTCATCTGAAAGTGGGCAAACATTAATGTCAGTGAGTGAGTGAGTGAGTCAGCCATGTGGCTTTATATTATAGGAAAATTTTTGTCTCCTGTTCCCAAAGCCATCCCAAAATGAAATTCGTACCAAAGATAGAATGCATTTAACTGCCTAACATATCTTTTCTTCAATAAAATTAAAGATACAGTTTCTTAGATACTCAAGGTCAAAGGTTACACCTTTTGACCTTGGAATGAAAAATATAATATTTTGAAATGCAACTATTTTTAATGGAAACTATGTACCTTTAGCTTCAAAATGAGACCAACATGAAGGTTTTACCTCAATTAGAAGTAAAGTTATGATTTATTTTTGCAGAGCATGCAAGGGAAAATTTTACAATTTTTATGATGTTTGCAACCCTGCTGTATGAATATCGTAAATCACTGAGGAGTAAAATTTTGCGTGTGTGTACAACTTGATGTATTTTAACTTCTTACCGAATTTCATGTAAATCTGAGATGGTCGGGTTGGGAGCTGTGATGATTTGGCATGGAATGACCCTATACTTCTTGCATTAAGGTAAGTAGTGGCAGGCAGATTCTATTTTAGTGGCAGTTAGGTTAGGTTACGAACAGTGGTATTAGTTTAGTAGGGCATACCGAATTAACACGTTTTGAAAATGTGCCATATTACAGTTTGTTGAGTTGGTCAACCTGTTACCCACAATTCTAAGTCAAGTCACTAACAAGGCCATCAGTTATGTGTTTTTATCATTAATTATGCATTTTAAGGTAAGAGAATTACAGGATGTATTCTTATATATTAACAAATTTCGCACCTAATTATAATCCTTGCACCTAGGGACACATTTTCAACATTTTGTTTCGTAAAAATTAAAACTGTAATGTCGAGGAGATAGGGCTGGACCCTCCTTGACCTACTTTGACGAACTTGACTTCTCCCTCCACTAACCTTGCGAGTTGCGTCTGACTTATAAGCATAGGCTACTTATATGTGTGAATAATGGAAGATAATTAAAAGTTTCCCAAAATATAGGCAATACATGCATAACATATATTGCATGTATATTGCATGTATAGCATATTCTATTCTAATATAATGAGTAAGATTTAGTTTATGGCAATTACACAAAAACATTTTTCAACTCCCCCTTCCCAGATGGTGAAGGGTAAAGGCATATTTTTCTATGTTCCTATGTTTTTTTTTCTTTTTTTCTTTAAGACACTAAAAACTGATCAATTTATGGTTGTGCTACTTTACAAGCTATAGAATTCGTATATAAACTCAGCTTGTATTTAGAAATATAACTACGAGTAAGCTTATAAGTAAAATCGTGAAGTAAAAGTTATCTAATATAAAATGCATATCACACACTAGTTATTTACTGGCAAACAGACATACTGTAATGAAAGTAAATAAAAATAAAAGTGTATTGATTTAAAATTGGTTTTAGGGTTACCTAACCTTCGAAACAGAGGGGGTCGCGATCACATTGCCAACCTCAGAAGCATCAATGGAATCTCAAAAGAAATTACTCTTTGATTACTCAAAGGCAATCGTGTTGATCATTGTAAAATGCAAATGGCTACGAGACAGGTGGGCATACCAGAGCACTGATTTCTTCCTGGTTTATCTGGTTTCAAGTCCACAAGGCATAAAAAGCCATCTCACATCACATTTTGGTGAAATTTTACAGCAAAGTTCAAATTAAATGCTACAAAATGCGTGTATAATTTTAAGATTAAATAAAATCAGATAAACTGATGTAACAAAGTGCCTAAATGCTTTTTTTAATCAGTGAAAATTGCAATTATGATAGGCCCATGCAGAAAAGAAGTAATTTTTATAATACATCTCAGAGATAAACTTAAAAAAACAAAATGTGCTGGCAATAATATTAATGATGCAATAGACCTACGATACGCTGACATGTTTGTTTCAGGTTTAGAGCAGATTTATAGGTTAAGAATGAAAATCCGAAATCTGTCAGGAATTACATTAGGTATATTAATGCACAGGAACGAATAAGAAAAATACTCATATTAAAATATCTACTATTATACAATTCAACAGCCTTCAAAAGCATGCTCACTCGCTCCCTCACTTCATGAGACATTGGGTATACAGGGCGATTTTCGTCTCTCTTTCATAGCTCTGAACCACAAACATTTTTAATAAACTGCAAGTGTAAATTTCTTAAAAATCCTGGAGCCAATTAATAATGATGGGTGAAGCCGCGGGAACCAGCTATAATGTATTGATAGTTTAACCCTGGAAGTATCGCGGACAATAAAAATCCAAACAAACCATTCCTTCCCTTGAAAAATTATATAATTTCTGAAAATTACACTTTATTTATCAAATCAAATTCACATCATATTCATCTGTCAACAAACAGTTGAGAAACGATACGTATTATCAGTGTCCACAGGTAGCTTTGGAACTGCATAAAACTTACGACATAATTAATTTCTGAAATCTACGTACTGGTAGGAATGAATTAAATTCTAAAGGAAAAAGCGTAATATATTCAGATAAGGAAGCATTGAAACATGGTTGACCATAATGCCTGCGTTCCTTCCAAGAGGCCACGATTAAATATTGGGTAATCGATTATAGAACAGAATGGAAAAGAGAACAGAAAAGAACTGCTAAGCATCATTTTAACCGTGGCAAAGCCACGGGTTATTTTCTGATAATGTACATATCGGTATCTATAGAATGCACAATATATTATCAATGGGGGTACGCCGTAGCGTAGTGGTTGAGGCGCTGCGCTACAAACCGGAAGGTCGCGGGTTCGATCCCCGATGAGGTCGTTGGAGTTTTTCAATTGGCCTAATCCTTCTGGTGGCACTATGGCCCTGGGGTCGACTCAGCCTCTAACAGAAATGAGTACCAGGAGCAATCCTGGGGGTAAAGGCGGCCGGTGCGTAAGGCCGACAACCTTACCACCTCCATGTGCCGATGTCTAAAAATCTGGGAGCCTCAACCTCCTGGAACCCTCTGGGCCTCCATGGCCTGTAATAGGGAACACTTTACTTTTATTATCAATATTCAACGGCTAGTTGTGTTTTAAATCATTTACTTACACTGACATCGTTACGAAGAAATGAATCAATCAAGGCAGGCTAGCAATATCAATAAAAAATTGGCAATTTGTTACGTAATGTATAATATATTGTGGGCCATGATAAATATTGTAGCGTGTTATGTCTAATACTTATATTAAATTGGAAATGAAAGCATGCTCTTTTAATAAGTAATTTTGCCTATTATTTCTATTTACAGAATTGATTACATTATGACATTGGTTACAAGAGCTCGGCCGCTGATGGATTAGCTGGGAGCAAATCAGCATGCATCGAATTATCAGAGATCGAAGATTATATTATAATAGATGTGACTTAATTACTCGTTATTTCGGTATCGGTCAACCAAATTGGTCCAAAGTCAAGAGGCTTTTTTTCCATGGACACTACAAATATGTATACAAAGTTTCATGAAAATCCGAAAAAGCTTATTTGAGTTATCGCGTGTACACACACAGATGGACAGACAGACAGACAGACATTTTCCCGTCCCCCAAACAAACTCATAAAGTACCATTCTGGCACATAATAATGAATGGCATAAGAATATAAATTAATAAATTTCCTTAAAAGTGCTGTTTATTTGTAAATTACTAACCTATAAATTTATTTCTTATTCTTGTTTACAGTATTTATGAATATCGAACAATATCTCATATCAATTGAAAGTAGAAATTATCGATTCCACATGCTTCCACAGTCATAAGATACATATCAAACAAACCAGCAGAATGAATGGTAACAGCACACTTGTGAACTCAACTTCCTGTATAATAAAGAATGAAGACAGTGGACGACATCATCAGATTCACCACTAAAAAAAGATGGGAGGGCAGCACAAGCACCAGTTTGATATAAGTGGTTCTGAAGTGATTAACTAGTGATAGAAGCTCTTGTTGGCTTAAAATTAACTGCATTTTTAAAAGGCACCCAGAAAGCTTTTACTGTTACGCATATCGACATATGGGTCGGGAAATGTGAAGGATAAACAACACCACATGTGCATCATGTGACCTAGAAAACACTTTGCATTTAATTAGAAAACACAAGATACATATGAGAAGGAGTACCTTACAGGATATTTTACACGGATTACAAAAATTACAGATGACTAGCACGTTAGTAAATAGAGAAGGAATATTCTAGTTAAGGCCCCTTAAATATGAATAATGTGAGAGATCCCCATCTAACCCTTATGCCACCAAACTCCGTCCAATACATCAACACTCAACCTCACATAATTAAAGGAATTTTATACGAAAACAAATATTCAATAAGGCAAGTAATTGTACAGTTTGGAGGTAAGTCAGTGATATATGTGTAAAATAAATGGTGCAAAATATGTTGCACAAACTTTCTTACATGTTTTCAAAATTTGTCATATGGAGATAATAACTATATACATGTTTTCAAAATTTGTCATATGGAGATAATAACTATATAAGAGTTGAATTTTACACAAAAACCTCACTTTTGGTGTAGTTTACCTGTACCAGTTTCGGCATCTTCGCTACCATTGTCAACAGCTATACTTCAGTTGAACTAGCAAAGGTGCCGAAACTAGTACAGGTAAACTATACCAAAAGTGAAATTTTTGTGTAAAATTCAACCCATTATATAATTATTATGTTATATAACTTCACTGTGTTAACTTCCAATACAATTTAAAATTGTCATATTGAGGTTTCAAGTTAGAGGAAAGAAACCACCTTACAAAATTTTCTTTACAACTTTAGTGTGCTAGGTTTTCATGTATTGCCTATTGTAATGGAGTTAGCTTAGAAAAATTAAAAATAGATAAAAGTAAAGTACCACTTAAGTCATTTTTACAGAAAAACAATTGTAGCCATTTTATTAGCCTTAGATAATGTTTCAAAATTTACATTGTTATTGAAATCGTTAGAGCCATTTTTTCAAAAATCAAAATTTTAGAAAAAGTTTCCATGAAAAGTTTCAATTATAAAAAACCAAATTCTAGGTGGTAAGCCCTTAATTCAAGAAAGGAAGTAACATACTGAACCATTTACCAGGTAAAACTCTACTTTTGCTGTGATTACTTTAGTTAAAAAAGTACTGTCTCATAGTTGATCAGATTTACTTGAACTTCTGAGTTGTCAGGCAACACAAGAGGTGTCGATAATAACGAATAGCTTAAGAACTGATAATAATGGTTTCATGTGCCAAGTTCATCTGGTGTGCAATTTTACATCTCATCCAATAAAAAGAATGAAAATTTGCATTTTGATGAACCATTCCCAAACGCTGAGGAATTATTTATCACTGTAAGAACTGAGACTAGTTCAGACTTGGCAACGTAAGTACTGAGCGAGGCAAGTACATGCTAGGCAATGTTAAGAACTGTTAACATAAGAACTAAGGCAAGTTTTTGTGGCTTGACAAAGTAAGAACTCAGATGGGTAGAAGTTTGGCAACACATGGACTACAGACTTGGCAACATAAGGGCTGTATGTTAGTGGGGCCCACTAACCCCTAGAATGCAGGGCTTATAGGAAAATATGAGAAGATTTACATCACAGTCTAAAGAACAAAATATGTTCACATATGAGCCTGCCATTGGAAAAGCTGCTTTCTTTTATAAAAATCTCACTCCAGAATGTTTTCAACATCCCGGCATATCAAAAATATACGAGATAAGAGTCTAGTGGGGCGACAATGTTCTCGGCCACGCTATCTTTGCGTCTATTCTCTTGTACGCAAACATACAGTGTTTGCCAGCCTCCGCAACATTCCCTTTGATATCTTGGGGGCACTCCCCGTCTGCCAGCAGAGTTTCTGAAACAGAAACAAGTCAATACAACTCAAAACTCATTGACCCATGGCTCATAGGCTTCCTAACTTGCAAGCGGTAAGTGGAAACATGCCTAGTTCAACTAACTCAACAGAAAGCAGTTAAGTGGAAACATGCCTAGCTCAACAGAAAGCAGTAAGTGGAAACATGCCTAGCTCAACAGAAAGCAGTAAATGGAAACATGCCTAGCTCAACAGAAAGCAGTAAGTGGAAACATGCCTAGCTCAACAGAAAGCAGTAAATGGAAACATGCCTAGCTCAACAGAAAGCAGTAAATGGAAACATGCCTAGCAGAAATTAACATTCAAGACATTCACCTATCATCCTTTGGCCGAGAAAGATTATAAAAAGTGTTTCAGGAATTCAATATAAAACTAGCTGAACATTACGTCAGATCAGAAATAACAAATACCAGATTGATTGGGAAAAGAGAAGCACACTATCTCGAAAGTAACTCAGAAGCCAAGCTCACACAGAATTAATAGTTTGGGAAAAATTGTTAATTCAGAAAAACAGAGGAAAATTGATTAATCTTGCGATTCCAGCAAAAGACAACTGATCCATCCACCACCAGAGGGACAACACAGCACCTGGGAGTCAAGATTAGTTCACGATGAGCCGAAGGTCTTAAAACATTATGTTCTGAGGTAAAGCACCTTTCTTGTGAAGTCACAGCATAGAATCATTAATATTTTTCAGTTTTTAAAAAAATCTTCTCATTTCAACCCCCTTGGTCAAATTATGTCCATTAATAACTTGTGACTTGAGATTTTCCTTTTCAGTAATTATGTACCTGTCTGAATGAATTTGTGCCAATTAAAAAAAAGTTATATATAGCTCTAAGGTATTTTGAAAAATTTAAAATCAAATGTTTTTGAGGATACAAAATACCTTCCATAAGAAACAGACGAGTAGTTAGATTGTTGTGGAAAACAGTATTCAACTGAGAAATTAATTCAAGATGGCCTTGCTCGGTTGCTACGGGTACCATGATTCATTTGTTTACAATTTGCAGAGATCTGATTCTTTTAAAATAGGTGGACAGAAGGGGAGAATGGATGCACGTCTTAGGCCCGATTGCATAAAAGCTCCAGATATCTTCTAGACAGCTACAGGTTCTATACATCTTAAATACTCGATAACACCTTCCCAATTCCGAAAGCGAATACGCTCGGTAAATAGCTAATGTCAGATAAATGAGTTGAGCACTTTGTCAATAGATGGAGAAATGATGAATACTGTAGTATCAAATTGGCCGTGATTGAGTAGCAACCAATGAGAGCGCTTCTAGCTATTGTATTCAATATGGCTGAATTTTCTGTCTGCTGTTTCTCTGGTAAAATGAATGTAAAACGTGAGAGAAACTTCGGCAATTTCGACTTCGAGACTTGTGCATTAGAGAAAATGTCACCCATCACAATCTGACAACGTAATGCATAAAACGTAACACGATAGTTAAGTTATAGCTGATTTATCACTGAGAAAGGAATGCTTCGATTTCTTCCCAATTCTATTTATCCATAGGTCACTGCTTTGACAGCCTGATTCTTTCCGAAACACAATATTGTCAAAGATCTAATTCTTTCAAAGAATATTTTTGCTTTACACATCTCTAGGCCTAATTATTGCCTCAGGATGAAGATGACGAGAAAGAAGATGATTATGAATTAATATTCATGCTGTAAAAAGGCAATATTTTCTTCATAAAGTGTTGCATCAGAAAATAAAATTAATATACTTAAGCTACTTTTTTCCGAATCTGAATATCATCGCACTTCTTGAAAGGATTGCTATATTTCTTTCAGGGAATATTTACTCTGTATAGACCTAGGCCTTATACGATCTGGCATTGAAGATGACCAGCAAGAAAATATGATGTGAATTAATATTTGCGATGTTTTCCTAAAAGTATTACAACAGAAAATTAAATTAATACAAATAAACGATGGATACATTAATAGCCTAGGCTATAACAAAGTTCATCAAACCGATAATATACAATTTTTCTAGTATTAGGAATTATTTCACACACAAATTAATAACCAATGCCAGCTTCATTACTACTTTTCATTTTAATACCATAACAAGCTAGTAACATCATGTAAGATAAAGTGCTAACATAATAACAAAACATACATCAACATAAATGTATCGTACGTCCACCATACTGAATGTTTATCTGGAGCTTCGTGACATATCTAGTGATCTGTCTACCGATAATTTATCGAGTGTTTCATTGAATGGATAACAGTCATCTGACGCTTCAGAAATACATATGGATGAATTAATGCAATCTAATAGATATCTAACGTTTCAGAAACCCGGCCTTAATAGGAAAACAATGAATGACTTGGACGAAACACACTATGTGGGTTTTTTGGACTAGGGAACTTGAATTTCAGGTCTTTTTCCCCCCGGGCGGCGCAGTATGATCGTGAAATGCACCTCGAAGACAGATTTTAGCTTTTTAATTATCAATCATTATAATAAAGTTGTTCATGCATGATTTGGGTAAGGTTCATGAATCTGTAGTTCATTTTAATCGTTTCATTTCGAATCTGTAGCCCATATGACAGCATAAGATCCGTTTTGTTCGTTTATTTATATTTTTAATGCTGAACAACACAATTAAGAATAAAATTATGAAAGTCATGTAATTTATGTAAAAATGATGTCGGTGCTAATAAATATGGTGTTTTAATTATTTTTGTATTAAATAAATGATTTAAACAGAACATCCAGCAGTTGAGTAATTAATTGCAGGCAAAGCCGCGGACACCTGCTAGTACAGTATATATAGATTCTCATGCGATATGTAAGTTCTACTGCCAATGTAGCAGCATAGCCACTTGCATTCCATTAAAAAGCACACACACAGAGTAGAGTTACTAACTGAATTCAGACTTACCTTCCCCATCGACCAACTTGAAGAGCCCATAGTCTTGAGGATCGGTGATACGCACTTTGTGAGCGATGATCTTGCACACATCACGCGTCGTCATATTGGGTCTCACCGGCAGTCTTGGTGATGATTGCTCCATGCATTTCATCGGGAACCACAATCTTGAGCACAGACCTGAACTCCGTGAGCGATGCTACTCGCATCTGGAAAGACAAAGGCACAGCTATCAGCTACTAAACTAATATCAAGGGAATACGTCCTGCAAAAATGTAAGGAAAAGTGAAGCCTAAAGTGTTTATTAGTCAACAACTTAGTTAACTACATAATTTGTTGCTTCACTGTATTAAGTTCCGTTATGTCTTGATTCTTCATAATGTGTTAATTCATTTCATTATAACAAACTAGCTTAAAAGGCCCGGCGTCGCTCGGGTTTTGTATTTTGTAAATTTGAAAATAACTTATAGGTCCTTATATAGGTATTTAGTATTTGAAATGAGGAAGAATGGCTTAACACACTGAAACTATTCCCTCAGAAAACTATAAATATAGCTTTTTATGGCTTATAGCAAATCCCTGCAGCTTCACCCACGATAATTAATAAAAAGATCAACAATTATGAGCAAAATAATAAAATAACTTATTTATTAACACTTTCCACACAAAACATTCATAGGTCTAAACTAAACGATTGATAGGCCTAATTAATGAAACAGCTATAAATCCGGCTTTGAAGTGAATTCCACAATTAGAAAGCGCAGAAGCGCAGCATGGGAAAAATAACCTCAGATTCGAGTTCCCTGGCCCAGAAAACCCCTGCAGAGTGAGTGTCGTCTAAATCGAACAATGTTTATGCATTGAGACCTATATTCATTATCCCTCTGCCGTCTAGGTTGAAAATTTTAGATGTCTGCTTGCCTTGACATTATAAACAAATGAATCGACAACGTGGGTTTACAAAATTCAAGCGATCGCGATGCTTTTATTTCCAAGGTATGACAAAAATAAACAAAGCCAACTGCAACTGATATGACAACTGAAATGTATTATGTTACTGAGAACCGATGCTTCAAAAGCACAAAAAATGCATGTCTTCCCGTTTTTCGCTCATAACTCGCGAACGAAAGCAAAAATAAAAAATCTACTATGCCAGAAATCTGCACGGGAACATACTCAACAATTTCCCAAAGTTTCATGGTGATCGGATGAATGGTTTAGTAATGCATAAAGGACAGACACATACATTCGTTTTTATATATATAGATTTAGAACTTTCAGTGCAACAAAATAAAATTTTGCTTGTTTGCCTGTACATAATTTTATTTTTCCGGTGTATGCTGTGTAATATTGCCTCAGGGAGAGACATTAATGCTAAGTAGTGTTGAATGCTGAATGGAAATAGCTTAAAGAAGAAATAATAATCACCAACTGCTTTAGGAAAGCTGGACGCAGAAAGAGAAGAGAACTGGAAAAGTAAGATGGGCCTGCAAGGGTGAATCTTAATGACTATGTCAGTGTGGACTGTGATGTGAAATCACAGATGATGGAAATCCATGTGATGATGAGGTTGAAGAGGAAGGTGTGCAACACAGTGATCAACAGAGTTTGACAACACATGGCATGTAGTCTTCAAGATTTTCTTCTATTACAAAGCAGTATGCCACATTACATTTTAAATTCATGTGCAGTGGTTGGTGTCTATTTTTACTGTTTAAAAAAATAAAGTCCAGAACATTGCACACCTGTTAAATTTCAGTATATAACAAACTTTCCCTTCAACAAACTCATTTCTGAGGTCCCCAAATTTTGTTATACTGCTATTTTACTGCATTACTTATTACAGGAATCTCAATATATAAATCAGTCATGACTTCTATGATTTTATCATGATGTCAACAGCAAATGAATTCACGACGGCGTAGAAATATATGGTAAGGCAGAGCAACAGTATCTCACACCAACTTCATGTCCTGCATCCCAAAACATCCAGTACTACTAAAATGTGTCCATGGACACAAGGAGCTTTCAGTTTGGGAGAGGATTTTCATTCACAAGAAGGGGAACTAACTGATGAACTTTGTTATCCTGACCAATGACGATCTCATCTCAAAATTTGTACCACGTCTGTCATGGCAGTTTAAGTATAGCTGTTGACAATGGTAGCGAGAGTAGTTGAGGTAAACTATACCAAAAGTGAAGGTTATAATTATATCTTATATTATTATCTTATATAACTTCCAATGCAATTTAATATTGATAATCATTAACTTGTTTATATTTGAATATTCCTATGCATTTTAAGGAGACTATTCCACTCATATGCCGCGTGTTTGATATTGACCATTAACGTTTAGCAATGCCTCAAATATAGATCAATCACGGTCGTTTATTGTAAATATTCTTGTAGGAATCGCGAGGAAGCTGTATTACCTGATAAAACATCAGCTTGCTACTGAACTATGAAGTGATTACTAGATTAAGTCATCCAATGTCAGCGCTAATGAAAACAAAAACTGAAAGCTCACGGTTTGGTAATGCATCTGTTGACAACACTGATAATATCATAAAGGAAGCTAAACCACATGATACTGAAAGAAATATAAAATGCATATATATCCAGTCACAACAGTTCTGTGAAGATTGTAAGTACAGTTGAATTGAATTGACTAGGGAATCTCAAACGCAGCAGATTGGGTTATCAATAAGAGAAAATCCAACGGAGAAGAAAATTGTGTTTTTAACCAATGCACATTCAAGTAGACATTGGGTCGTATAAATAAAGACGAGAAATTACTTTTTACTCCAAGTTTTGAGAAAATTCTCACACCGTATCATTAAAATTGACTCATCTTAAGAGCAATTTCTCTGGCTAAGAGAATTTTCTCAACAACATTCAGCGTTGCGCAATTTGCTCACTTTGGTATCATTAAAAATTACTTTTTACTCACAGGTTGGAGAAATTGCTCACAAATTTTGGAGTAACCTCAATAGGTGACTTCAAATAAACTGAGCAACACTAGTTTACTGCAATGGCAAAGTATTTGATAGTTTAGATGTAAAAAACTTGCAGAAACTCATCGGTGATTGATTATAAATAGGGTTCCGATGTTTATGACAAAAAAATGGAAAATATGACTGCAAATATGATCTTAAAAGTGACTAAATATGACCCAAAAATCCTAAATATGACCTCATAAAGGAACATGTTTCCTAAAAATAAATGTTCCACATTTAAACGTTTAATGACACTAAATTATTATACCACATTAATTCAATCAGATAATCACTTTTTAACAATTTTACAGGTGATTTACAGTTTTGCTTGTAAAAACTTCTAATCTGTTAGTGTTTCTAGATGCCACTGCAAATGTGAACTGTTAATATTTTTAAAATATGTATATTGGAAGTTTTTAACTACAAGGAGGAAGAGGTATTTGTTCTATTACATGTTGTTGTCCCTTCACATTTCAGTTACAGTAAAACCAAAATATTTGGTTCTTTTTTGGAAAAAAATTAAGTCGACAATTGAGTGCGCATACTGCATAACTGTACTCTTCTACCGCGTTTATAACTGCAATATGACGTTAAATTACAAATATGACCGAAATATGACCAAGACCATGAAAATGACAAAAATATGACACTACATGCAAAATGAAAATGGTCCTATTAGGATAACAAATGTGCAATTCATGTTTAATTTGTGTTTGCGGCGAGAATGGAGGTCAGAATAAAAATATGACAGTTCATAAACATCCGAACCCTAATTATAAATGTCTACGCACATTTTGGAAAGAAAATGTCAGATGGCTACCACAAAACTTTCTGGGTCTGGAAATTAGTGAAATAAGAGAGGAAGAAACGATGTGAATTTTCTTACAATGCATAGACGATCCAGTATTTCTGACTGTAGTAGTAGAAGATGTCGGTGTGAATCAAAGTGCAGTACTTCTGATAATTTATTGTGTTATTGATGGAATAATAAGAAAAGCACATCATTTCCTAAAATCTCCATTAATCTGAATCTGCAAAAGCTGAATAGCAGTAACGATATAGACTACTTTTCCTGCTGCAATAGGATCTATTTATTGTACTCATGTACCTATCCATATAGAAGCCTAGCATTCATGCAGACGACTTTTTTTCCCCCTCCACCGCCCCCGGAGCCTCGACCATAGGCCCTACTCCGGTCCCAACAACTTTTCGGCGCTTGTGTTCTATTGCTCTACTTTTCGCTCTTGTGTACTTTAAGCTTGTGGGACCTAGGTATTTTAACCGAAAAGTGGTGGCCAGTAATGTACAAGCTATTTGTAATTCTAAAGAACTATTCACTAGTGTTGACGCTACTTGGCCAGGTCCAGTACATGATTTGGGGATTTGGAAAATTCTGATGTGTATAAATTAACGATGAAAATCGAACAAATGCATATTTTCTGGGCGATGCAATAGCTTTTTAGCTCATGCATGGACGTCCGCAGAAATTTTGTCAAAGGGGGGGGGGGGCAAATGAAGAAATTATTGCCACCCCCACCAACACTATGCTACTATAATAATAATAACAATAATAATAATTATTATTATTATTATCCACATCATCATCCACATCCTTGATTTAATGTAGTTGGCCCATGAGTATGGATACACAGTAAAAATGTAATATATAATCTACCCCTTACAATTTCACAGATTAACCTACTATTCACATAAAATGGGTCAGACTACATCCATTGCTTTACCTTCATTGCAATAAATTGCTTGGCAGGAAATGATTTCAAGTTTAGTGGAATTAATTATTCCTAAATGTTCATATCAATCATATCAATTTCCTGATTCATATCTGAGAAGTCAGCTGTTACCACTCGTTTTTCTTGATTTTGTCCAAACAACTCATATTATAGTATGTGGAAACCTAAGCCTCACTTCATATTAGTTGTAATAGCTATAATAATTTAGAGAATATTATAGGAGAAAAATTCCTCCGGCACTGGGACTTGAACCCAGGACCTTTGGCTATTCGCGCCAATGCTCTACCAACTGAGCTAAGTCGGAGCTCAATTCACAGCGCCAGATGGAACTTCTCTCCTATGACTGATTGCCCTAATGGTCTACCTCACAGACAGACAAGTTATGTCATATGCAGTACTGTGAGGCACACTAAGTAGTGATTTTTGTGACCGGGCTCCCACTGTTATTGTACAGTTAACATTCAAGACAGATATATAAGCATTCATGAGCCACAGATTATTGTCTCTGTTGGACACAACATGAGAAGCAGTGGGAGCCCGGTCACAAAAATCACTACTTAGTGTGCCTCACAGTACTGCATATGACATAGCTTGTCTGTCTGTGAGGTAGACCATTAGGGCAATCAGTCATAGGAGAGAAGTTCCATCTGGCACTGTGAATTGAGCTCCGACTTAGTAGAGCATTGGTAGAGTTGGTAGAGCATTGGCGCGAATAGCCAAAGGTCCTGGGTTCAAGTCCCAGTGCCGGAGGAATTTTTCTCCTATAATATTCTCATGTAGTGTCCAACAGAGACAATAATCTGTGGCTCATGAATGCTTATATATCTGTCTATAATAATTTAGTTTACAGATTTATGTATAAAGAAAATTTCCAGAGGGGGCTGCGGCCCCACCCATTACGCACGGCCATGGGCTCATGGCATTCACCGAAATAGTATTTCCCCACAAGATAAATTTTATAATAAGTGTACAGACTAAAGCTATGTTCACACTGAGGAATTTGTTGCAAGAATATGTGTCCGGGTACATGTATAGCAACCTATTTGCCACAAGTCGTAAACCTATTGAACATATTCCTAGTTCCCGGACACAAACAGTGAATAAAATGTACCAGAAACAAGGTTTCGCCACAAGTTCTTGTTTACGCTCCGAAAGCGAAAACATTGAACAGATCCCAGCGAAAATACTATTTGCGAATGTGCTATATCATGTTTCTTGTGACAGTTGACTCTGTTTGTGGTTATGATCAATTCCATATTGCTACGTTCACGCTGTTTATTTTACGAAATCGCCGATATTTTGCTATGGAGTGCTCTAAATAGAACATAAGTCGATGTAGAAGTATTCTCCCTCACATTCATAATCCCTTTGCAGAAAATTTAAATTTAGGCCTAAGTTATAGGCACACTTCTTCCTTGAAGAGATTCTGTGTTTAATATGAAATAATCAAGAGAACATCTACATGTGCTTACTGAAAAAGTTGATGAAATAGAAGAGATATTAGAACAGTATCAGAATTGAATTAGGCCTAGGCGGGATTCGTGGCAGATGATGTGTCTGTGTAGATCTTGAAGCATATTTTCAACGAAGCTGTCACATATAGCCTAATATGTGGTAAATGAAGGGTAGGCACTTCTAGCACCTCTTATAAACAGTTTAAGCACAATAATATACAATTTTAGTATGGATTATACAGTTATTTTTCGAGGTTAAACAAACCCTTTCTCTATCGACTACAATGGATCGAAGTTATCGGCTATCGTTTCAACACCTGCCGATCGGCTTGACTGCGAAACTGCGGGCTCATAAAACACGCTCTGCTAAAAAAAGTTAAGCAAGCTTGAATTTACAAAAATTTATGCGACCGAACACATCTTTAAAGTTAAAATATTAATGGCTAATAAACTATTCTTACCGTAAAATTCAGAATTAAAAATACTGACTGCCCAGATAAATATAAATCCCGCTTTTTACTGCCGACTAACGTGATCCTATAGCTCGGAAGATTTAATCAGCATTAGTACAGTATAATATTGTCATTTTCTTCCGCAAATTGAGTGTTTGTGGGTTACAAACTTGTTCTGGGTGAATCATCAATTCATTTAAAGCAGAAAAAAGCAAACGTTTATGCATCTAAAGCCATACTTGTGCCTGATAACAAATTCCTCAGTGTGAACGCTCACATGGGATATTTGTGCAAAGAACATGTACTTAGGATAAGTATCCAGATACAAGAATCACGGAAATGGATCTGGAATTTGTTTGGAGTATTTGTGTCTGCAACAAATTCCTCAGTGTGAACGTACCATAAGTAATGCAAGTTTAATACCTGAAAGGAGTTTTAAGCAAGTCAAACAATTTCCTATTTTTCAAAGCAAAAGAAGAATAACAATAGCAAAAGTTCCATCAGTTATGATGTGCAGTTTTTGTTCTCCATCTAAATTTAGGTGGGATGGACTTCTCCAGTAGGCCTACAACTTGATGATCTTTAAAAATTATTTAATACTAGCGTGTGCCCGCGGCTTCGCACGTGATAATTATTTCAAAAATTAAAAATTAAGAGCATAATAGTTAAATCATTATATTTATTAACACCAAAATCACGTGGACTACATACCACGATTAGATAGCGTCGCCTGGTAAAAGCGACCTCAGATTCGAGTTCCCTGGCCCAGAAAACCCCTGCATAGTGAGTTTCGTCCAAGTCGAACAATGTTTGACCATATTTAGGCCTATATTGAATATCCCTCTTCCGTGTAGGTTGAAAATTTCATACGTCTGTGGGACTTGATATTCTAAACAAATGAATCGTCAAGGATGGACCTACAAAATCAAGCGATCGCCCGCGATAATTATTTCAGAAATTAAAAATTAAGAGCATAATAGTTAAATCATTATATTTATTAACACCTAAATCACGTGAATTACATACCATGATTAGATAGCGTCGCCTGGTAAAAGCGACCTCAGATTCGAGGTACTTGGCCCAGAAAACCCCTGTATAGTGAGTTTCGTCCAAATCGAACAACGTTTGACCCCATTTAGGCGTCGCGTGGTAAAAGCGACCTCAGATTCGAGGTACTTGGCCCAGAAAACCCCTGTATAGTGAGTTTCGTCCAAATCGAACAACGTTTGACCATATTTAGGCCTATATTGATTATCCCTCTTATAATAATAATAATAATAATAATAAAATCAGGTAAACTGATATAACAAAGTGCCAGTATGTTTTGTTTAATCAGTTATGATATGCAGAATATAAAAAAAAAGTCAAATTGGCCGGTTTCGGGATTTGAGCCATGGAACTCCAGAATGTGACACCAAGACGTTACCATCTCAGCCACCTGGGTCAGTTATGGGATAAGCGCATTTAAAGCAATAGTGTTGTCATAGCTAACTGTATTTTAATTGCCAATGCCTTAGAAATCACAGTAAAACAAAAGCTTATGTTGTCAAGATAACTGATTTTCATTTTTTAAAATAAATTCTTTCGAATACGTATATTACCATAAAATAGGCACTAAATTGAGCATAACTCCGAAACAGGTCAACCGATTTTATCCAGTATCAATAGACGTCTTCCCATGGACATTATAAATGTGTATACGAAGTTTCATAAAAATCCGGTAAAGTATATTTGAGTTACCGCGTCTTTAAAATAGACACTAAATTGGGTTTTACTACGGTACCGGTCTACCGATTTGGTCCAATATCAGTAGACTGCTTCCCATGTACATTATAAATGGGTATACAAAGTTTCAAGAAAATCCAATAAAGCATATTTGAGTTATCGCGACTTCTTATATATTAACATAAAATGCACTAAATTGGGCATTATTCTGGTACTGGCCAACCGATTTGGTCGAATATCAATAGATGTCTTTCCATGGATATTATAAATGCGTGTACGAAGTTTCATAAAAATCCGAAGAAGCATATTCGAATTATTGCGCCTTTAAAATATACACTAAATTGGGTTTTACTCTGGTACCGGTCAACAGATTAGGTTCAAATTCAATAGGGCACTTTTCATGGGCGTCATAAATGGGTATACCAAGTTTTGTGGCAATCGGATACAGCGTATTTGAGCTATGGCGCCTTGCTAATATAATCTATTAAAATAGGCACTAAATGGGGCATTACTCCGGTAACGGTGAACCGATTTGGTTCAATATCAATAGGGTTCTTCCCATGGACATTATAAATGTGTTTTCAAAGTTTCATGAAAATCCAAGAAAGCATATTTGAGTTATGGTGCGTACAGACACACGGACAGACAGACAGACAGACGGACAGACATTTTTTCGTCCACCACACAATCTCATAAAGTACCATACTGACACTTAATAATAATCCTCTTCGGTGTTGGTTGAAAATTTCATATATCTGCGTGCCTTGACATGATAAACAAATGAGTCGACCAGCGTGAGCTACAACATTCAAGCGATCGTAATGGTTTTATGACAAAAATAGCCAAAGCCTACTGTAATTGATTTGACATTGAAATGTGTAACTGAAAATTGATGCTTCGAAAACGCTAAAATACACGTTTTCTGCCCGTTTTTCACTCATAACTCAATAACGAAAGCAAAAACTAAAAATGTAATATGCCGAAAACCTTCCCGGGAATGTACTCAACAACTTCCCAAAGTTTCATGGCGATCGGATGAATGGTGTAGTAATGCATAAAGGACACACACACAGACACACACACATACATTCATTTTTATATATATAGATTATATAGAAAAACAAGATTGTAAAATGCATTTAAAAATGTGTTATAACTTAAATGCTGGTATTTAGACAACCTTGAATTAAATAGAAATAGTAATAGTTACTTTTCCTGAAGGGCAGGGATGTATGACCTAGCATAACACATTTATTTTGTGCATGTGATGTGTGTTGATGAATGAAGAGCTCCTTTGTTTGTTTATCTTAGTCATGTTTAGCTGTGAGGGGAGGTAATTACTCCCATCGAGGAGTAATTTTTCCGCAGTCAGAGGCAACTTTTAATGATACCAAATGGAGAAATTGCTCTTAGGTTGAGTAAATTCCTTTTTACTCAAAAGAGACTTCTCTGGAGAAATTGCTCAGTTTTATTCATACGACCCATTGGCAAATTACAAATAAATTACGTTCTTGAAAAAGCATTCTTATTTTGTTGCAATGTTAGCTTCTCTTAATTTTGAGATTAACTCTTTTGTCACTACTTCGTTGGTAGCATTGCTTAGTATTCCATAATGCAGACTGTTAATTTAGTACGCCGTGATCTGATAGCTGACACATTTAAGACTTTATTTTAAACAAACCACAAATAACTATTTATTTAATCCATTATGTTTTATTCATGGAAAATTCTTAGTAAATCCAACTCGAGGTTATGAGAACCTCTCATAGGATTACCTATGATAAATAAGGCTTACATCTAGAGTAGCTCCAGGACCCAGCGTCTTGATCTGCTCCTCCGAACACACTCTGAAGTTCTTGAGCACTGCACTGCACTGGACAGCGTAGTGAGGTAGTACCCTCCCTCTCCAGACAGCAGAGAGGGGTGCAAGAGACCCCACATGTAGTCAGCCTCTATCTCGGCAGCCACCATCCCACTCTGCACCAGAACCTACACAAACAGCGGCAGAAAGTCGTCAGCTCCGAGCACACATCTCTGGTTGGTTGCTTTCACCTGCAAATACAAGAGAATGGCATTAATACACTTCACAACCTTTTAGGTGCATCCATGTACAAAATTATTAGAACAGTTCTTGATAATCCACAAGACACAAAATTTTCTTCCTGTGAAGTAAGATTAAAAGTGAGAGAAAGTCATTGCCAATATTTGTGTCGTATCCCCAGCAGATACCTAACCAAAATACAACATTTTGTTTTCATATGATTTTCTGTTCTGAAGGTAGGCTGTTCACACACACAGATATGTTTCTGAAAACAGTATTTGTGGATTCAGGGGACCTCAAAACGTGAATTTATGTTAAAAATTCAACTTGGAATTTGGGGTGGAACACAATACTTCCTCTACCAGTAGTATCTATGATACGGGCACAGGAAGTAAAAATATAATCTATATTAATAAAAATCAATTGCCAAAATGTGTGTTGACGCATCACTTGAGAACGGCTCTACCGATTTGGCTGATTTGTTTTTTGTTGTGTTCGTAATTGTCAGGACAAGGTTTGTATGAAAGACAATTTTTGGAAAATCCACGGGAAAAGACGGAAATGTGAAATGAGGCACAATTAGAGAGTTCTGCTGTCAATTGTTTACATAAAAAAAGATTTAAAAAATTGAAGTGTGATAAAGAAGTGTGACATATTCACAGTTTGAGAGTTCCGCTGTCACATGTTTTCATAACCAAAAAAAAAGTGTGAGTCTTGTAACCAAGTCAAATCGAAAGTGTGTATGTATGTATGTGGTTATGTATGTTCCCAATACAAATCTACATTTCTTGACCAATTTGCACGAAATTTTGCACACATACCCAGTTAAGCCCGAGAAGTAACGCGATCAAATTAAAATTCAAACAAGCCACTCCTTCCCTTGCAACAAATTTATATAATTTCAGAAAATATTATACTGAAAAAATGAAATGCAATTCAATTATCACGACAACAGTGTATTGTTTACAGTGTTCACATAGGGCTTTGAACTATATAATACTGGGCTTTAACAAATTCTGTTGCTATCGATGTAACACATTTGTGAAAATAATTCTTGAAGAATGAAATCCACAAAATAAAGCACAATGAGATGCAGTCAAATAACTTTCTCTGCGCTCGACATGGAAAATATAATTTTCTCAGTTCACATTTTGATGTAGAATAAGCGGCCGTATTGCAGGGACAGCTTAAGGATTTGCCAATGAGTATGCTATATCAGAAGTCGGTAAAAAAAGTCCTGTCCACTGATACGTTATTCATAGCTGTAGGCTTTGCATTGGTTGAGAAATAGGGATGTTTATCAGAGGCCCTAAGCATCTAAAAGAAGACAAAATGGGATGGAACATTTTCAGTCCTACACGCACAGTATATTATGTCCCAGGTTTTTGGGAAGGAAAGTATGAAAGTGATATAGAATTCCTTTTTATTTCAGCCCCGAAACGGTTGTATGGTAATATGAGAGTGAGAAATAAAATTTTCTGTCTTGACAATACAATCTTATGTAACCGGAATTTCTCTTTCTTCTTATTTCAACCCCTCCCAGGCATGGTGTGTAGAAGCAACGGAATGCAACATTTGACATCCTCTATGAGCCATAAAAGCTATATCTAGCATTTTCTGAGGGAACAGTTTAGAATAGTTTGAGTGTGATATGTTGTTCTTCCTCATTTCAAATTCTACATACATATTATAAAAAGGACCTAGAGTTTCAAAATTGAAAGTCCTCCATAAGTTAATTTCACATTACAAAATACAAAATCCGGGCAACACCGGGCCTTTTAAGCTAGTTTAATATAAATTTGAATAACAGGAACAAGAAAAACATTCCACACCCTTAAAAATATTTATTTTCCAGAGATGCCTACCATTCCACACCTATAGCCGAGAGGCACAGTCATCGCATTCGCTGCAATTAGAGGATCGATGCCAATTTTATTTAGTAGCCTATTCTTTTCATAGAGGAATATTGTCATGACTTAATTGTAACACTTTACACTTTGCTGCTTCATCAATCAAGAGAACTCCTTAACGTACAAGTAGGCAGACAGTCTACTATTAATTCTTCTCTTATCTAAACTCATCTTCAACAACAACAACAACAATAATAATAATAATAATAATAATAATAAAAAAATCAGGTAAACTGAAGTAACGAAGTGCCAGATGGAGTTCATAGGCTATATTTGAGAAACTATTGAGTTTTATTCCATGGTTTCTTGAGAAAGTTTGATAAGTATATGTGAAGGAATAAGCGGGATAACTAAAATATTAATGGAACAAATTTACAGCAAATTCCTCACATCAACAATAGGCCTATTTCTATGTTTTTATCAAAACATCTGAAGGCATACAAGTATGCAGTCAAAACCTTTCATTTTGGAGGAAAGAACTTTCTGGAATTTCCCCATTAGTTAAAGGATAAAAATAATAAGTTTCCCAAATTTCATGTTTCTAGCTATGTGGATTTGGTTAATATCATTGTTAATGAGTGGATGATTAGGGTGTCATAGCTGTAAATGATGTCACGGCTATCCAGCAAGTTATGGGGCATGTTTATGGCAATGTATGTGCCAACATTCCCGCCAAATATCACAATTTTAGCTGTCCTATAAGTAGGGCCCGGATTCTTAGGTTTTAAACTATTTTGTTTCTTGCTAGCTAACTGTGATATTTCAACATAATTATCCGTTTCATTGTCCTGGCAGTCGCATAGTCCAATCTTTTAAAACCTAAAAATGGCTAAATAAGACATTAGAAACTAACAATTGCTATAACTGCTTTTCAATTAAAATATGATAAAATAACAATAATAGTTAGAATATTAATCTAATAATTATTATTGTTCAACTAAAAAATACTTTTTTAAATACCTGCCTACATTTTTCATCTTGCTCACTGTTGCCAGTATATTATTGTGTAAGATAAAATATAGCATTGCATTTAGTAATTTTGTACCCCATTGTCTTGGTAAAGGAAATCCTTGGTAAACTGAAATCCCCGGATTCTTTACAAACAAATTAAATGCATTCTTAAGGAGCTTACACTTCAAGTGTATTCGCAGTGTTTGCTCACAGCAAGACGCCGAAAGTAAAGTATTCTAAAAGTTGGTTGATTCATTGAAACACACTCTTGATGAGTTTGTGGTGTTGGAAATGACAGGGGTGGTTCTAAAACTAAGCAAAAATTATTCCTAAAGTTTTGTGGCTCAGAACCATGGAAATTTAAGGAAAAATAAAATTAGTTAATATATTTTTTCAATGTGTTTATTAAAGTGAAATGGTGAAAAACTAAAATGAAACTTTTTTTTATGTTTAAAAAACTAAAACAGTTTTATAAAAACCTAAAAATCTGGGTCCTACCAGCATTATCTGAACTTCAAAAATTTAAACTCCAGTTCTATCAATTCCAAATATAATTAAATTTCCCTTCAAAGAAATCCCAATTAATATTCCCAACTTCAATTGAATACTCGGTTTATGTAACAAACACATTGACTTTGATTGCAAGTAACTGTGCAATCCGGAACAACGTTGTCTTTTAAATAATAGTTATTAACGGATACCACATTGAAGAGAGAAAAGCAGCAGCAATAAGAGCCTCGTAAAACATCCTGAACATAGCCAACTTATCGACAACCACAGCAATGAAACTATTTAGAACGACAGTGGCGCCAATCACAATACACAGAATACAGACTATGTGGGAAAAGCTCAAGATCGGTGGCCTGAAAAGAATTGGAAAAGTAAAAACAATGTTCATGAAACGGATATTAAGAGTAGGAAAAACAGCGCCATCCCGCCTGGTATATCAACTCATGAGGGAGACCTAGGCCTAGTATATCAGAACACAGCACTGGCTACCATCCACAAGACCACACCAGGAACTAGTGAATAGCAGGGAAATAGATCTCGATTTCTACACCACATCAGCCATGCTGAACTACAGCTGGACCAGAGAGTCTAAGTCCCTTAGACACATCACTACAAGACTCACAATACATGGATTTCACCACAAAATATGTGCAAATAAGAAATTTCATGAGCCCATCAAAGATTGCAAACTTGTGTTATGTGGTCAAAGGTGCACGAAATTTCACATCTTAACATGTGAGAAAAGAACAAAATCAATAACGGACTACAGCAAAGACTAAACTATACATTAATGCTAAATTTGAGTGCACATTTCATATTATTATTATTAACGGTTACCCCAAATCTAGATTCCTTAATAATTTATCCATAAATATCAGTTTGAATGACTCAGAATCATAGATCAGTACATCTACTGCACATGAGCTAATCTGAATTAACTAGTACCACCTTTCACATGCTTCTCAACAGGTATCAGCCTCTTTTCTGTTTCCTGTGAGGACAGTCTTGACTGTTTCACTCTTTATTATCAAACCACTAGAATCGACATGTGTGTGCAATTTTTTGGTTCACCTTTGGACTTTTTCACTAGAAATTGTAGTGAAAAGGAGCACTTATTTCACTCCAGTGCTTCCTCGATCTCACCGTGTGTTTTAGTTCTGAGCCAGAATATTTTCCTTTCAGTAGACCAATTGTCAGATCACTCAACCTTCAATAACCCTAAACATTAATCTATCGCTGTAATAAAATGTTAAAATCAAGGTTTACATTCTTTTCAATTTCTGGGATCAAAGTTAATCAGCTTTGAAAATGCAAACGGCATTGAGCAGTTGCTGTTGTCACTTACCGAGTGGAAGATGGTTGCAATGCAGGCCAGGAGGTTCTCCAGCTTCTCCAGGGGCGAGTCCACCTCCTGCAGTTTGCTCAGATACTGGCAGATGCTTTCCATCGACTTCTCTGACGGGGGTGAGATCTTGGCACACACTCCCAGCTCGTGCATCGGTTTTGTGCATGCGTACTGAATGTTATCTTCCAGGAGCTGTATTGCTCCGGTGCCAGTGTAGTACTCGTCCACAAACAAGCGATACAAGTGTTCTTTGAGCGGTCTCACAACTAGCTTGTGCATCACACTCTCTAGAATTGCATCTAGATTGAGAAACTCTGTAGACTTGAGCTGCAACAGAAAACAACCGGTTCAAAATGGATATGATCAGCATTCTTACATCAAAATTGTCACTATCCGAGGAAGCTTTGGGAATAATGCCCATCTGAACCAAACTTTAGGGATCATGGAATGGACATGTGTGCTTTCATGCTTCACATTAGAGTGGCACGATGCAGTCGCATATAGATGTTTATGGGTGTTTGTTTCCTTCCTTATCCTACATCTAGTACCCATAATCTGCATAAAATAGTTGTCTCGGCACTTCAAGATTAAGGCATTCATTCAACTTTGTTCAGTGCAGGAAAGTATTTGTTTGGCAACATTGATAATTCATTTATTGACAAAGGAATATTGGAAATTATGAAACGTTCCTTAAAAATGAACTGAAGTTGAACTTTTATGCTAATAAAACATGAAATTTTGACCATACGCTTATTACGTGTGATGAAATGGTACCATAATGATATTCATTTCAAAACTGATTTTCATTATAACACTCGCATGGTATCGATTACTATCGAACACTGAACAATCTTGAAACTTGAGAGTAGAAACTGAAAACAGTAATGAACAACTTGTATTTAAATAAAATCAATTCTGTTTGTGTTAATTTTAATATCATATTAGAAAGAAATCATTTCATGTCATCCAAATCTGATGGTTTCAAGAAAACTACCAAAAAGAAGTTTTGATTTATCCGGATGCCATCTGTTGCAGAAGGCAAGAACTAAGAGAAACAGCTGATTGCAAAGGACAGTGTGCCCGAGTGAATTTAAAATCTCAAAATTTACACATTTAGACTAATTATGGTTGAACAGAAACAGTAATGGCTGATTAAGATACCACTCCTATGAAAATTATGAAACTTGCTTGTTTTATAAACAAATTCATACGCTTCTTGCATAATGTACTATTTGATCCTGGATGTCACTTAAGATAGAACTTGTTTTCACAAGAACTAGAAATTATGTTTAAATAAATGGTGCATAATATGTTACACAAACTTTCTTGCATATACCTGTTTATAGCCAGCACAGAAAAAAGTAAATTATAGAGACAACTACATTTTGTTTAATAGATTTTTATAACACTAAGGCAGCGTTCACACTGAGGCGATAAGCGATAAGCGATATATCGCAAGGACGATGTTGCGGTGATATAGGCCTACTGCGAGCGATAAATCAGCGTGACCTGGGCAATAAAAATATGGTGGAACACAATCCTCACTACTTCAGTTACAATTATGAGCTCAAGTGAGGAAGACGTTGTAGTGGCTTATTGGTTCAGGCGTAGAATGAGAAGAAAAAGAAAATATTGGGTACATCCCTACAATCTTACCAACGTGCACCATAGCTCGGCTGTTGTTTCTCGACAGCTGTCTCAACATGAATCAAAATTCAGGGAGTTTTATCGAATAAACCCTGAAAACTTATTTCGAAAATTTATTAAGTGCCAGTATGGTACTTTATGAGATTGTGTGGGGGACGAAAAATGTCTGTCCGTCTGTCTGTCCGTCCGTCCGTGTGTCTGTACGCGCTCTAACTCAAATACGCTTTTTCAGATTTTCATGAAACTTGGCAAACACATTTATAATGTCAATGGGAAGAACCCTATTGATATTGAACCAAATCGGTTCACCGGTACCGGAGTAATGCCCAATTTAGTGCCTATTTTAATAGATTATGGCGCCTTTCTAATAGAAAGGCGCCATAATTCAAATACGCTGTATCGGATTTCCATTAAACTTGGTATACGCATTTATGACGTCCATGAAAAGTACTCTGTTAAATTTGAACCTAATCTGTTGACCGGTACCGGAGTAAAACCCAATTTAGTGTATATTTTAAAGGCGCAATAGCTCAAATACGCCTTATCGGATATTTATGAAACTTCGTATACGCATTTATACTATCCATGGAAAGACGTCTGTTGATGTTCAACCAAATCGGTTGGCCAGTACCGGAATAATGCCCAATTTATTGCCTTTTATGTTAATATATGAGAAGTCGTGATAACTCAAATATGCTTTATTGGATTTTCCTGAAACTTTGTATACCCATTTATAATGTACATGGGAATATGTCTACCGATATTGGACCAAATCGGTTGACCGGTACCGGAGTTAAACCCAATTTAGTGTCTATTTTAAAAACGCGGTAACTCAAATACGCTTTACCGGATTTTTATGGAATTTGGTATACACATTTATAGTGTTCATGGGAAGACGTCTACTGATACTGGATGAAATCGGTTCACCTGTTTCGGAGTAATGCTCAATTTGGTGCCTATTTTATGATAATATACGTATTCGAAAGAATTTGTATAAAAAAAAAAAGCAAATCATTTATCATGACAACATAGTCAATTGTTTAACTGTTATATTATACGGCTTTGGAAATTAAAATAGAGATAGCTATGACCAAAAACACTATTGTTTTACATGCGCTTATCCAACTAGACCGTTAAACTGACCCAGGTGACCGAGATGGTAACGTTTTGGCCTCACGGTATGGAGTTCCATGGTTCAAATCCCGAAAGCAGCCAATTTCACTTTCTTTTTCGTATTTTTATGTGAGTGTGCGATTGTCAAGATATCAAAAATCTGTACAGTTCAGCTGATGCTGGAAGATTTTAATCTGATTAAAAAGAAAACTAGACCTTTGTTCTTCCCTAAGCCCTGCTTAATGAATAAATCTGGAGCTTAACTTGTAAATCAATTAAAAAAACATATTCTGCATATCATAATTGCAGTCATAACTGATTAAAAAAAACACACTGGCACTTTTTTACATCAGTTTACCTGATTTTATTTGTTTGTAGAAACTCTGTTTTGGCTGTTGAACAAATAAAGTGTGCGTGGAACGCCACGCAACAGAAGTGAAACTTGTTTTAATTTTTTATTGTTTCAATGTTTGATTATTGGATTTTTCAATTTCGCCTCATTGAACTTTTTAAAATTGTGGTTTTGGACTTTTTAATTTTTAATTTTGGATTTTTTAATTTTAAATCTTTGAATTTTTTAATGTTGAATTGTTAATATTTTCGATCTTTGAAGTTTTTATTTTTTGATCTTTAAATTTTGGAGATGTGTCGGTTTACAATACCCAGCCATTTAGTACAACAAATACTTTATATACCTGTAGCCTATATGCTTGGGGAAAAAAAGAATACCAAAGTTTAAAAGTTTAATAAGTGTAAGTAATAATGGAAAATTCATTGGTCTTTAAAAAAAATTCCTTGTCATTGTTTCACTATTTTAGGTAATAAATGCATTTTTCTATTTTGCATTTTTTCATTATTTTATGGTCATTAAATGCCTTTCCCTACTCATTAGTAAGTAACTGGATACATTTGGCAGGAGTCATTGGTTTTAAGTGGGAAAGATTCTCCCTTGACAAGCACCGCTTGCAGTTTCCCGCGAAGTAGGTGTTAGCTAAGCAGGTGTTACGTTTCGTGTCAATTGTTGAAAGATTATAAATAGTAAGAAGTAAATAGAGCTAGCGATTCTTGAATGATAAACAATCCTGAGAAGAGCATGACAATATAATTATGACATCCCCGGGATTCTGAAAATTTCATTTCCTCAGGCACATATGGCTATGCAAAATATACTCCCCATGTTAATTCTGTCAAATTGTATTATAATGAGGGCCCGGATTCTGATGACCTAAAATTGTTTGAAAAATGACCCTAAATTTAAAGAAAATGACTTAATAATTATAACAAAATTACCTAAAAACTGACATTTTATTTATAACAAATTATTATTGTACACACAAAGTTATAGACTAGTTTGTACATAATTATAAAAATTGTAAATAACTGTAATGTTGTGAATGTTCTTTTCTCACGGAAATTTATACTGGCACTGAGGCACTGGCGAGTCAAAATTCGCCATTTCCTTTTGTGGTCTGCTGGATTATGTTATTTAATTGAGGGTAAACAGTAGTTTGCACTCTCAAATCCAAGCAGGTGACAGACTCTGGTGCCAAGTCAATCTAATAACAATAGTAATATAATACAAAATTTTGGAGTTTCTTTGATTCTCATTTCCGACTGAGACATGACAACACTTAACGCCGAATGTTTCCTTCTTGCATTAAACAAACAACACTTCAAAGACAGCACTGCTAGCGACGAAAAAAAGTTAATACACTCAATGTAAATACAGTACATGAAAATGACTAAATAAGGAAGCAAATGACACGAAAATGACAAAATAATGACCTTAAATTGAAATAAATGCCCTAAAAATATAAGATTGCCTAAAATGACAAAAAATGACCTAATAAAAATGCATTCCTATAATCTAGAGGTCATGATTAGGATTTATCCACAAGTTGGCAATGCCTATGTAGCATCAATAAAAAGGTGACATGTCATTAGAATCCGGGCCATGATGATCCCTGAATTATAATTAAATTACTTATTTATTGTGTCAGAGTTTCGAAATATTTACATTATGAGTAAATAATATAACAATTTGATTACTTACTTGTCTTACACAATAAATAATTAAATAATGTATTTACCTGTGTCTTTTACTTCTGCTGCAATTTGCTACATGCGGCACTCGTCACATCTGTCTTACATTTTGTTTTATTTTTTATTTTTATAACCTTACAACTAGTGTTGTGGCATCGAATCTTATGATCCCTACCACACATGAAACTGTTTACACATCTAGGATATTATTACACATAATTAATTAATCCACCACTCACAAATTCTTACTATATGCGGCAATGGAATAGTTCCAGATGCACTCACGAGCTTTCACTAAATGAATTCAATGAATAAATTACAGAATTGTCTTCTCTTCTTCCCGACACGTTCACTGCTCGAAATATCGTAAGCAACAAATCGCTCAGGCGACCAGCATGCTGCACTTCGAGAGAGATATCGCTTTTGCGATATATCGCTATCGCGTGAGTGTGAACCTTTTTTATCGCCTCCCTTTAGAATTCAAGTATCTGTCCGTGCGTGTCGCGTATCGTATATCGCTCACGATATATCGCTTATCGCTTATCGCCTGAGTGTGAACCCTGCCTGAACCTTTTTTTATCGCCTCCCTGTAGATTTCAAGTATATGTCAGTGCGTGTCGCGTATCGTATATCGCTTATCGCCTCAGTGTGAACGCTGCCTTACAGGTATCTAGAAAGGAAGTCATCAGGGACGACCTTTATGTACAACGTTTTTACCTTGAAATAATAATGATAATAATAATAATCAATAGCAGCTCCACTACGGTTGCCGTCTCCCCACCACGTGCTTAACTATGTGGATGGTATTATGCATTATTTAGATATCTTTTCAAAATGTGTTACTTAAGAAAGTGAGTTGTAGAATTAATTTTAATGCACCACGTCCCATTGTGGTACAAGCTGCAGTCAATATAACAGTGAGCTGCATTGACAGCATGCTGTTGGCAGCATCGTACGATCGTTTGTAGACAACTGACAGACCACAGAAACACACAAAGCAGCAATTGGAAAACTGCAGTATCAGTATGATTGTTGTTATTATTATTATTATTATTATTGTTACTACTCAGGTTATACTGCACGCTTTAATTGCATGTAGAACATATCACATGTTTAGAATGTTTGCATGAAACAGTAGTCTATTGTAACAACTCATTCGCGTGCCTCTGTTTCTACTGTTCAGTGATGTCTTCTATTCTGATATTCATTTTAAACGATTATAATATCCAGTGACATGGCGATGATGAGTTACGGAAAATAAACAAGTTTGCCTTTGCGAATGAAGAAATCATGAAAAACCCAAGTCAATTCGGGTGGCCACAAGGTTTGATTTCAAACCGGGACCTCTTCCCTATATTAGCCTATACCACCTCGCTGTAAATGGTTTTGGTGTGTTCATTATGACTGAGCTAAACTGACTGCATTTCACAACAATAATTAGATTATAGTTTTCTTGTTACTATGGACAACAAAATATCATTTTATTTTAATTGACATAGGCCTATGTTCTGATATTCGCATTTAAACCGTACTTATTTTGCTTTTATCTTGATACCTATTAATTTTATAAAGAAATGTGTCTAACAAAAAGTGTTTATTTTAATTTTCACTACAACTTGACTGTGATAGGTTTTCATGTACCGTTTACTGTAATGGAGAAAAATTTTAAATAGATACGAGTAAAGTACCCCCTAAGTGATTTTTAAGAAAAACTGATATAGCCATTTTATTAGTCATAGATAAAAGTTTCCAGTTTTAAATTTTTATTAAAAGGGTTAGAGCCAATTTTTCAAAAAAACAAAGTTTAAACAAAAAAAATTCATGAGAAGTCCTCTTAATATTTCAGTTATAAAAACCAAATTCTGGGCAGTTCAATAAAAGTCCGAAAAAGTCCTTTCATTAAAAACATGAAGTAAATACAATGAACTCGCTGTGCTTGTCCACAGACAGACAGACATTCCAAAAATACTTTGTTTGGTTTCTAGGTATCATGAAACAAATTTTCCCAGTGTTATCTCGATTTTGATTTTTTGTCACGATCTCAATACTTTCTCTACCGGTATACTACGTATATGCGAGAAAGTAAAAATTATTTATTTTCAAGGTACCAAAATTAGTCAATCAATGAAATGAAGATATACGAATTAATATCTTCCAAAACTCATTCCATTATGTTGAACAGGGAATGATTCTCAGGTATGCAAATTAAGTTTATAATGAGTTAGTGTTAGCATTTACATGTGCAGTTACCTTCATCCGCTCCTTTTCAACTTCTTTCTCGAACTCGCCGTGCTTGACGAGGTAGTTCTTCATGCCGGACATGAACTGCCTCATGTTTCTCATCACCAATTGCAGGTTTGTCTCACGGGAATCACGAGTGCAAGCGATGAAGTTATCTATGTTCTGTGCGAACGTGGTGCTCTTGTCTGCTGCCAGGTGCAGCGTGTACGCCCTTATCGAGGCACCCGTCCCTCCGAGGTCCTTGTTCCTCAGCGCTTGTAGTCTGGGAGGAGCTGAAACAACACAACATCTGTTGTATAAAACTACTGATCAATAATTGATAAGCAAACACTGCCACAGACGTAGTTTTACATGAACAACATGACTGACACATATAACAGACATATAACAGACCGATATAATTTTGATTCTGATGCGAGTCTAATTAATTGAAGGGTGATGGGTAAGAAAGATCATAGTGCAATGACATTTCATAGTTCAATACAGACAGAACACAAGTATGATTCTATTTGATACAGTTCTACTAGTTCCTTATTATTTTCCGCAATTGCTCCAATTGAAATACTTCAAAAATATTTAGCCTTTTTAAATATGAGCTAGATAGTTCGGTTAAAATGTATTGCTCATTTCTTTAATTTAAGGATATTTAAACACAATATATGGGTCATTCCATGTCAAGTGAACCAATGGAAAAACGTGACCACCTCCGATTTTAGTCATACTTGGTTGTCATGAAGTACCACCTGAGATATGTTGAAGTACAAAATATCAGATTTTTATGTGTTGTAGTTTTCCAGTTATACCCTTCTGAAATATGGAAAAAAACCAAATTTTCTGCATAAGTGCAATCACAAAATGACGCATAAATCAAGCTGGAATTGACATAGATGAGTGGGAAAAGTATCAAAATGTAGCTTATATTATGAGCTTTAATTTGATACCTCACACGACTACTTTCGAAAAAAAATATTTTCAAGGTTACCCAAAAAAAATTTGAAAACTGAATTTTTCAAAAACCTATATTTTGAAAATTTTGAAACAATTCTCATAGAAACATACATATTTCAGCATCATGTCCTACAAGTTTTGATAAGGGATCGCAATGGGATCATATTTTTTTACATTTATAACAAATACTATGCACGCTGGGTAAGAATATATGACACAGGAATATTGCACTTAATTCTAAAATCCATTCCTTTGTCCAGGGAGTTGTTTACCAACATGCATATACCAACTTGTGCAAGTGGTCAAATGGGTATGAGTAAACACAGTCTGCAAGCATGTGAGTCAGCCAGGGAATGCAAGTTGTAACCTGTTGGACCTGGCTTCAGTTGTGCCTTGACTCTCATGCAGTGTGCTTCCTTTCTTCAAAGGCTGTACAAAGACTGTATTGCTGCATGTAAAGTAGTGGGTTCAGTGATTAAAATAGGCATTGTGTATTTCCCCAGTATGGCTGAAAAAGTAAGTGAAACAGCAAAGATTTTCTGCTGCAACCCTTTCAAGAAAGACAGACATCAGGGTGTGAAAAGAAGTGTGAGGCCTGTTACTGACTGGATGTGTGACATGTTTGACACCATTGTGGTAGGTATGAAAATTTGTGACAGTTGTAGGAAAGAACTATCAAAGCAGAAACAGGTTACAGATACAACAGATGACTGTTTAGTACCAGTAGCCAATACCACTAGGCCTACTAATGTTGATGAATCATTTGTAGCTTTAGATGTTACCTTAGAGTACCTTAATAAGTCTCTAAGCTCTCTAGAGGAGTCACCTGTTGCTAAGAGGAAGTTGCAAATGAAATCATACTGTGATAAAAAATACAGTAAAATAAAAAAATGTTTGACAGAAAAGGTACTAACAGCAGCAAGTACAAATACAGAGAAAACTGTTGACCATAAATCAGAATCATGTGAAGTCATTTGTCAGCTAAAAGAAAAGTTTCAAGAAGAAAATATAAGTGTTAGTGAAAAATTGCAAATTTTAACAGTACTACCTAAAAGCTGGTCATGCAGTGAAATACAAAATGAATTTCAGGTTAGCAACAGAATGGCAAGAAAAGCTAAAGCATTGGTGAAAGCGAAGGGTATTCTGGCAACACCAAATCCTAAACCAGGAAAGGTTTTAAATGAATCTGTGATTGAGAAGGTAATAGGGTTCTACAACAGTGATGATGTCAGCCGTCTTATGCCTGGAAAAAAAGACTTTGTTTCTGTGAAAACGGGTGACAGTAGTAGAATTCATGTACAGAAGAGGCTAGTGATGGGCAACTTGAAGGAAGTGTACGAGCTGTTCAAAAACAAAAATCCTACTGATAAGATTGGATTTTCGAAATTTGCTGATTTACGACCTAAACATTGCGTCTTGGCTGGAGGAAGTGGTACCCACACAGTATGCGTTTGTACAGTGCATCAGAATGTTAAATTAATGCTACAAGTGTTGAAATCCAAACAAATTACACTGAATGATGGCACAGATATAAGTAATTATAATTCCTGTTTAGCGAAGTTAATGTGTGAAGAGCCAGGCACAGCATGCCACCTTAATGAATGTCCTTCATGTCCAGGTGTAGATAATTTGAAAGATGAGTTACAGTTGCTGCTAGATAATGAACTGGTGGACAACATTACATACAAGCAGTGGGTTTCTGTTGACAGATGTAATTTAGTAACCTTCATCAAAACTGCAGATGAGTTTATAGAAACTTTGTGTGAACAGTTGTTGATTTTGAAGAGACATTCTTTTATTGCAAGAAGACAGGCAGAATATTATAATCACTTGAAGCAGAATATTGGAGTAAATGAAGCTGTGGTATGTATGGACTTTGCAGAAAATTATTCGTTTGTACTACAGGATGAAGCCCAGTCTTTTCATTGGAACAATGATCAAGCAACTATTTTTCCTATAGCAGTCTACTACAATGATCATAATATACACTACAAAAGTATTGTATGTATCTCTGAATGTCTACAGCATGACACCACTGCTGTTCATTTATTCCAAAAAAGGCTTATCTCTCATTTGAAGTTGGAAGTAATTAGAGATTTGAAAAAAATTTACTACTTCTCAGATGGTGCAGCTGCGCAATTTAAAAACAGAAAAAACTTGTCAAACTTATGCCACCATGTTCATGATTTTGGAATTGAGGCAGAGTGGCATTTCTGTGCAACAGCCCATGGGAAAGGAGTATGTGACGGTCTGGGTGGTACTGTGAAAAGACTTGCAGGAAAGGCAAGCCTACAGCGGCCATACGAGCATCAAATCATGACACCAGCACAGCTGTTTACATGGAGTGAGGAAAACATCGACTCCATGCAGTTCTTCTTCTTCAATGAAGCACAATACAACAAAGAGGAAAAAATACTTGCAGACAGATTTCTGTCTACAAAAGCAATACCAGGCACACAGAAGTTCCACAGTTTCATCCCATTGTCAGATAAAGTGTTGTTGACAAAGGTATTTTCAAGAAGTGAACAGTCATCCACTTTTTCAGTGTTAGGACCACGTGTGCAACAGAGGCTGAAGCTAGCAGAAGTAAAAGGATATGTTACATGTGAGAACAACAATCATTGGTGGCTTGGTGTAGTTGTGGACAAAAATGAGACAGCACAGATAGTGGAACTGATGTTTCTGCACCCTGCAGGTCCTTCTCCATCATTTACTTTCAAAAGTGACTGTCCAAATAAACTGACTGTGCCTCTCTCTCAGATCCTCACCCTTGTGCAACCTACATGTCCCACTGGCCGTAGTTATTACCTCTCGAAGGAAGAGATGGATGCGGCAACCATGGCTCTAGAAAATTACTGTAGACAATAAATTCACGTTTTTGTCATTGAAGAAGGGAAGGTAACATGTTTTCTGTAAGTTTTTCTTTTTGATTGTAATGAAATTTTAGAATTAAGTGCAAGATAACGGTGCCATATATTCTTACCCAGCGTGCATAGTATTTGTTATAAATGTAAAAAAATATGATCCCATTTCGATCCCATAACAAAACTTGTAGGACATGATGCTGAAATATGTATGTTTCTGTGAGATTTTTTTCAAAATTTTCAAAATATAGGTTTTTGAAAAATTCAGTTTTCAAATTTTTTGGGGGTAACCTTGAAAATATTTTTTTTTCGAAAGTACTCGTGTGACATATCAAATTAAAGCTCATAATATAAGCTACATTTTGGTACTTTTCCCACTCATCTATGTCAATTCCAGCTTGATTTATGCGTCATTTTGTGATTGCACTTATGCAGAAAATTTGGTTTTTTTCCATATTTCAGAAGGGTATAACTGGAAAACTACAACACATAAAAATCTGATATTTTGCACTTTAACATATCTCAGGTGGTACTTCATGACAACCAAGTATGACTAAAATCGGAGATGGTCATGTTCAAAATTGACAAAAAATTGGTTCACTTGACATGGAATGACCCATATGCTGTTTTTCATGATTCCCAAAAGGGCTGAAAAATTCTGCCTTCAGATTTGAAACTTGGAGCCCTGTGAGAAGAGCGAAGAAAATGTATAATTTACTGTAGCTATGTAACTTGTAAGTTAATTAATGTTTCCATTTTCTCTGATTCCACTATTATTTCCATCTACACAGCCTTAGACGTATCAAAATAACTGTTTAGAATATTATATGTTCACTACAATGTACATTGCATTAGGGTGCGTATACATTTGCACTCCTCTCGCGTTCCGCTCTGTCCGCGTGTCGACACGCGTATTGACATGCGTATCGACACGCGAACAGTTCGTTGAAATTATCCATAGGAAAGCGACGAACATATTGCGAACCACCAGCATCATTATTATTATTGTGTTATTTATATTTGTATTTGTAATAATTTGTATTTTTGTAATTTGTAATAACTAGAACATTTTGTAATAATAATAATAATTATTATTATTATTATTATTGTGATAAAAATCATATCACAGCCCAATAACTCTAATATAGGGCCCACAACATTTTTATATTAAAACTAGCTTCGCTGGGGGGCGGAGCCCCCAAACCCCCACTGAGGTTCTAGAAAGAGGTTTTTTAAAACATCTATGGGAGATAGAGTGCGTGTATTTAATCTGTCAGAGCCCCACGTGAACACAGTTTGATAAAACCGTTCCCATGGAAACCAAGCCCTTTTTCGGGAGTTTTAGGGCTAAAAATAAAAAATAAAAAAACCTTTTTGGAATTTTCCTTTGGTTTACAGCCTAAAAGCTATATGTGTACCAAATTTCAAGTTTCTAGCTCATCTGGAAGTGGGAAAACATTAATGTCGGTGAGCGAGCCCTTTTTCGGGGGTTTTTAGGGCTAAAAATAAAAAAATAAACTTTTGGAATTTTTCTGCAGTTTACAGTCTAAAAGCTATATGTATACCAAATTTCAAGTTTCTAGCTCATCTGGAAGTGGGCAAACAATGTCGGTAAGTGAGCCCTTTTTCGGGGGTTTTTAGGGCTAAAAATAAAAAAAATAAACTTTTTGGAATTTTTCTGCGGTTTACAGCCTAAAAGCTATATGTATACCAAATTTCAAGTTTCTAGCTCATCTGATGCGTACATTCCTAAAACAAAGTTTAATATCCAAATCGAGGTCCGACAAACGCAAATTACAAATTTTATTTCGCATAAAAACACATATTTTACAAAAAAAGTTATGTGAATAAATATTTTCGATATTTTCTTCATAAATATATATTTTAGTACTTTTTCGGATTTTTATGTAATTTTTTTTTCCTGATGCTCTTGTCAAGGTCCGACAACCGCAAATTCCAAATTTTATTTTACATAAAAACACATGATTTACAAAATAAGTTATGTGAATAAATATTTTCGCTATATTCTCCACAAATAAATATTTTAGTACTTTTCCTCATTCTCTTTTAACATTTTACAACACAAATATCTATCTCGAAAGAATTCAACAGAAATTGCAATGAGGTGAAAGTGATTGACTTGCACTTGCTTGTCGGGGAAGAACAGAACTCAATCTCAACATTGCGTAATTCAGTTAAAGAAATACAATATGTTGAAAGGCAACTTAACACTATCTCAGGTTCGAAAATAGAAGTTCTAAGAACAAAATTTAAAGGTATGTTTGAGAAAAATGGTGGCTACCAAACCCTCTGCAAAGTCGCTCAAGTTTTGGAAGGCCAAAACATAAGTGAACTTGATCGTGTGTTAGTGATATAGGCTACAGTACACCTCTTGAAATATGCAAGGTTAACATCGTGTGATGTAGAACGTTCATTTTCTCAATATAAGGCATTATTCTCGGATAATAGCCAAGGATTTGTGATCCATAATCTGGAGATGACATTTGTTGTGCACTGCAACTCCAGTCAGCATTTTACATATGATATTTAGCTGCAATTGGTGATTTTCAATATAATTTGTTCTAGTAAGTTATGAACATTCTGGTGTTTTTATTCCTTTTCCAGAAAAAAAAATTATAGTTTTAGCACATATTTTTAAAATTTTACCATATATTTTTAACATTTTTAGCACATAAAAAATATATATTTGTAAGTTTTTAAGCACATAAAAATCCGTGCACTAATGATATTAATATTGAACTTTGTATAATCATTGTGTGCACAGCTGCCGGATGTTATTGTTGCTGGTGTTCGAAATCAAAACAACATGCTTGAGCAGAGAGCAGAACGAAAATGACACGCGGACGGAGCGCAACTACCAAAAACACGTCCCAATATGAAATCAGAAATCCTTTGTATTCGTCGAAAAAACCGACAGGAGACGGATCGCGGCGAACTGTCTGCGTGTCGACACACGAACACCTCAAATGCCGTCCCAATCTGCGCTCTGTACGCGTGTCGACACGCGTACAGAGCGCAAATGTATACGCACCCTTACGTGTAGCAGGTTATACTAATGTTCCTGTAACTTCGGCAGACAAAAGAAATATTGATTAAAATTCAGGAGCTATCATAGCTACCATATCAAGTACTTTCACAATGTTACCAGCAAATTAAAAACAATACATATAACAAGTGGCACTACATCTGGGGCAACCTGAAAAGTCCGCCATCGTCGAATATTGACTCGATATGGGCCACGAGATGGACTACCTCAACACAGCGGTACTGGTTCTACCATGGGCTTATGGGACTGTCTCATCAAAGAAGCCATTCACATCAGACTGAACCCCAATAACATGAACAGAGACGGAGGGTTCCAATTGGCCACTTCCTGGCAACCTGCTATTTCTCTGCTCCAATCACGAAGGGAGAGACCGTTTACTTCCATCGACCAATCATGATCCACGACTGCATCTGACTAATCCTACCAAGGATATAACGCCATAACCTCTGGATCTCACTTCTCCGAAGATGATGACGCAGACAGTCGCTGAAAGCTCAGGTTTTAATTCTCTCACTACCAGACTGGAAACCCGAGAACAGTTTCTACAATACATGTAACGTAATTCATGATAGATGTTTACAATATTGCAACATGGCCATTTGAGGTTAAGTTTACTACGATTCTCTGCTCGATAGTGTTACGAGGTTGACTATGATTGTCCATCTTGTTAGTTGCCAACAGGAAACACGAGGGTTGTGTCAGGTTACAGAGCTAATATTTATATTGCAAAACTCTTCCTGCCTTTGTTAGTATTCAAAAGAAAATTTAAGTCTTCTCCACTTTGTGTGTAGACCTGTATGTAAGCTATATGTGTCACCTGGAAACCATAAAGATGGCACAAGTATAGCAGTCATGTACACATTCCTGCAATATCTCAAGTGTTTTCATGAATCCTACCTTTAGTTCATTTTTGGTTTAAGGAGGCTAGCATACACACTAACTTTAAAAATCCCCCAAAAGATCCATATTCAAACAGTGTTCTGCTTTGTCCTGCAAAGGCCAAAACTACTGATTTGAATTTTCCAAGCCATGTCTTCACAGGATGGGCTGACGGAACAGGATCATGTGCAGATCTCCTGTCCACTGCTCCATTGCAACTGAAATGGCATTGTTTAAGGAATAAAAAAGAGGCTGTTGTCAAGTAATATTTAGTGCTGATAGATTTAAAATCGCCATTCCACATGCATCACCGTGTATAATGTAATATTAAGTGTATGTTTTTGTGACTTTTATATTTTACATTATTTCCTGATGTTATACTACAATTGCATTGTTTCTGGCAAATAAACCATCCATCTACCTATATCTAGGTTAGGTAAGTGGTAGATAGCCATAGCAACAACACCTTAACCTTCACGATGAGATTGACTCTATACACCATCCCCCGACTTCCCCAATGTCATGTCGAACATTCAAGTAACCAATACAAATTATGGCATTTTAGGTTATGTGTCTGCTCATCCATGAATTTCCTCCATTTTGCTTCTTTTAGGAACAAACCGAGTTCATGTATGATTTCTAAAGAACATTATAACCTCAAATATGGCCGCCATTCATGTTTATGGTAGTCTTTGAATATAATACTGTGTTTCTCACACTGTGATATCCTAGTACAGTTTTCGGCAAACTGGTACTTTGCGACACAAGCTGGTCCCCTTCCCACAGGCCACTGGCCTGGCCACTTCCCGCTTCCCCGCAATGCATGCCACCATGCCGGTAGCCGCTGCCTAACCCCAACGCCAGTAATGAATAATTGCAATTGACATGTCCCCTAATATTTCACAATAAAAAAAGACCCTTGCACCTCCACATAATATTTCATAATTATAAAAACGACCCCTGCAACAAAATAGGCTATTTCACAATACAAAAATACCCTTGCACCTTACATAATATTTCACAATTATAAAAAATGCCGTATTATAACATTAAATATGGCTTAATTTGAAGCAGGGAAATTCCCTTGCACCAACACTACTCTTTTCATAACTAACAAAATATCTCAAAATTGTAAAAACCGATTCTTGCATTAAAACTCATGAAATCCCCCTATCATAACTCAAATATACGAAAGCTTCCGGGGATGGTCCACCTCTCTACTTGAAGTGATATTTTCATTTTAAAAGCACGGAAAACGACCAAATTTGATGTTATATTATCCTTTAAAACCTATAGATTCCATTTATAAGCACCATATATTTGTTTAAAGGTCCTAAATATAAGTAAAAACGTGAAGAAGTAGGGACAAAATTAACCTAAAATGGCGCTGGGAACTGCTGTCAAAACACGAATCTCCATGCGCTGGCCGATGTTCTGTTTTCACGCAATCGGTCACGTGCCGATAATCCAATACTGGAAACTTAACGATAAAAACCCGGTCTCAATGGCTCAGTCGGTATCGAGGCCGAGGTACCTATCGTATACGTAACTTCATATCTACCCCAGATTTCCCTGTTTTCCTGTATTGGGGGCTTCGCCCTTCCTGCTTTCCACCAGACCCCTTCAACAGAGGACGGTAACTTTGCATTAGCTCCGGATCCCTTTCTTGTTTTTCTTTTTTGGGGGCTTTGCCCCCAAGCTTCCATCAGACCCCCTTCACACCGGGAGCTTGGAGTGCGGTACTTATCATAAACTAACGGGGGAACTTAACCATATAACTCAAATGGAAAGCATGAGAATATAGAACTATTGGTAGCACTGGAGAAGCCTTTGGGAAAATGGCCGCCGGCCAATGGGAGTGTTGGTTCCCAACCGAGGGCCCGCATAACGATTGCAGCACGGCGCGTGGAATTCTAGTAAAGTCGTGGACCATACCCGCTTCCTTCACTGCTCAACACTCACTTGTGGCATAATGGCTAAGACTCCTAGCTATAATGCTAGGGGTCCCGAGTTCAAGTCCCAGTCGAACCAAAATTTACTAGTAGGAAGAGGTATTAAATAGGTAGGTAGGATGAAGAGGAGGTGAGAGGAAGAGAAGAAGTAGACGGGAGAGGAAGAGAAGAAGAGAATAAAGAAATAAATAAATTATTTTGTCTGTTTCATCAGTTGCATAAGAGATAGCGCTACCGCCGGTGCTAGTAGTTCAAATGCCGCCGCTAGGGGAGGGATTGAGAGTAGGTGTGGGGGACTCGGGTGTGTCGTAATGTACCATTTTCCCCACTTTTCTGTTGTTCGAGCGCCCTACCAGCCAAAACAGGAATGATTTTAATGTATTTAATTATTCACTGCTATCACAACCCCAAGCTTGTGTTGTTTCTCTACCTCAGTCATTAAATTTACTATTTTCTTGCTTCTGATTCCAGCTCTTGGAACACTCATGCAACTTTATTTCCCTCGATCATTAAAATTACTATTTTCTCGTGTCTTAGTTTGACTTCCCCTCCCCCGTATTTACATAAACCATCAGTGTGAAACCCTAGACAGGAGCTTCGGTATCTTGTAGCAGGCTGTAAGAGTTACAAAGTAAGTTACAGGGGCGAAAGATAGTTTCAGGTCGCGCAGCAGTTATAAGAATCTTAGCATCCCCAAGGTTAAGAATTAGTTTCTTTTGGCTTTACAACACTAACGAAATAAGATGATAAGTAATACAAAATATTTAATTAAGGACTATAACAATCAGAATTATAACTATCAAGATACAAAAAAAAGTTATGATTTTTCGTACCAGTAGCAAGGAGCAAGATGGCGGCTTTTGTTATGAAACCAAAACTGAAACATGTTTTTAAGCGAATTTCAAACGCAAATATTCACTACTGTATGCTATTAACACCGTATGTAAATAATGAATTCACCAAAGATATTTCCTTGCATCAGTGAAATGCCTTTAGAGTATAATTTACCGCTGGATTTTAATATAATACGGGAGCAAATTCACAACACGTCTTTACCGCCACTCTCAACTCGATACTGATTGTCACAATCGATTATCGATATGGGCACGTTTTTAAAGTCATCAGTAAATCCACCGGTGGAAAAATCCGATGAATATAGGATGAACGGCATCCACCATTATTTTTTTGCAATGAGCCTCTGATTGCCGTTGCAATAATTACTGTATCATAGATTAGCAAGAAGCGGAAATTACAATATATAATGAGCAGGGAACCAAAAAACTACCATTCTAATAAATCATGTTTTGATAATATTAAAATCCATAATACATTTCATATAATAAAATACGATACCTAACCTTAACGGGCAATTATGGATGCGCTGTCAATTTCGAGATATTTGCAAAAACAAAATTAATTAATTAATACGTGAAAAGCAAAACACGTCTACAATATGTTTCTTCACAGGAAAGCTTTTTAGAAATCTGGCCGAGTTTTATAACCTGGGGTTTTCAGTAATTCTATTGGTCGGAAAAATAAAGGAAACCTGTGATAATGACGTCTAGAAGTAAAGTAAAGTAAAGTAAATTAAGAAAGCATTCCATAGATCCCATAAAAGTCTGATGTGGAACTTGTCAAAGCATTAAACAGAATTACATTTATAAACTATTAACCTATTAACATATTATTTGTCACAGGGTTGGAATGTTTAAAACAAGTGCTTTTTTTTTAAGTTTGTTTAAAACGTTTATGCATATAATAGGCCCTATACATTAAAATGGTTGTTTTAAACAAAATGAATGATTTAACTTCTGTAACACACACACACAAAATTAGAATTTTAAGGATAAGCAAGAATACATTAATACTTAGTCTGAATCATTCAAATTTCTTGGGGCCTTGAAAATTGATGAAAAATTATAATTAGGTGTGCTATAAATATTCAAGTTTATAATTTTAGAAGTTAATTAGAACTACTCCTTTAACTACAGCAACTGGCAAAGGACAGTGCTTCATTTGTAGCAGAAAAGGTGATAAAAATATGGAGAGACTCTGATATTACAAGTTTAAACTTAACTTATGAACTTTGTAAAATTGAGTTTCTTAAAATGTAAGAATTCTCATCTTTCCTGTATACTTATACAGTATGCGACTTACACTTGGAACTATTCCTGAGCACCCCACAGCCAGAAGAGACAAACCAGAAGCCAGGAGCCAGGACCCATGAGCCTGGAGCCCTTTATTGTAGAATTGTAGAAAGGACACTCTTTCTCTTCAATCTAATTAGTTCATCCTTTGTAATCCCCAGGGTTTTACATTGTGTAAATGCCAGCATACAGTAGTATATCTCTAATAAACGAACAAAAGATTAGGATTTTAAAGAATAAGCAAGGATACATTAATACTTAGTGTGAATCATCAAACTTCTTAGGGCCTTTAAAATTGTTGAAAGATTATAATTATGTGTGCTATAAAAATTAAAGTTTAAAATTTTAGAAGTGAATCAGAACTACTCCTTGAAGTACAGCAACTGGAAAAGGACAGTGCTTCATTTGTAGCAGAAAAGGTGATCAAATATGGAGGGACTCAGAAATTAGACGATTAAACTTTTCTTCTTTTCAGAATATTGATATGGGATGTGACTTACACTTGGAACTATTGCTGACAACCCCACAGCCAGAAGAGAGAAACCAGATGCCAGGAGCCCTCAATTGTAGATTTGTAAAAAGGACACTCTTACACTTCTATCTTCTTAGTTCGTTTCTTGTAATCCTCAGGGTTGTACATCCTTAATTGGAAGCACATAGTAGTTTATCTGTAACAAACAAAAGATTATGATTTTTAAGAATAAGCAAGGGTAAATTAATACTCTCTTTTTATTCTTTAAAATTGTTGAAAAATTCGGTATTTTATGTGCAAAAAATATTAAACTTACAAAACTTTTAGAAGTGAATTAAAAGTTTTCATTTTAATAAGAAAGCATTGTCTTATCTAACTGCAGTTTTAGTATTGTTAGTACAACAAACTACACTTTAATTACTCTGAACTACTCTTTAACTACAGCAATTAGAATAGGACAATGATTCAATTGAGAGTAGAAAACAAGATGAAAATAGGAATGGAATCAGAATTTTAAAGTTTAAACTTCTGAACTCTTTACTTTCCATTGAACATACCTGGGACTTCTAAAATAGTTGTTAAAGTAGCATTTTTGTGCTTAAACATTTAGTAGTAAATTAAATCTTTTTAATTTTATAAGAAAGCATTGACCTATATATCTGCAATTATAGTATCGTTAGTGCTAGCTAACAAACTACTCTTTAAATAATCTGAACTACTCTTTACTGCAGCAAATATATGAGGATAGTGCTTTGTTTGTAGCAGAAAAATGATGAAAATACTGATGGAATCAGATGTTGCAACTTTAAACTTATAAACTCTAAACTTTCTAAAATTAAATTTCTTAAAATGTAACAATACTCATCTTTTTTATGTAGTGACACAGGATGTGAGTTACACTTGAAATTATTGTTGACCACACCACAGCCACAACCCAGAAACCAGAAGCACTCAATTGTAGTAGACTTCTATAAAGGACACTTACCCTTCTATCTTCTTAGGGTTGTACATGTGTAACCGCCAGAATACAGTAGTATATCTGTAACACAAGAACAAAATATTATGATTTTATAGAATAATCAAGGATACATTAATACTTAGTGTGAATCTTTGAAATTTAAAATTGTATCAAAATTATCATTTTATATACTAAGAAAATTCAAGTTACAAAACTTTTAGAAATGAATCAGAACTACTCCTTTAACTACAGCAACTGGAAGAGGTCAGTGCTTCATTTGTAACAGAAAAGGTGATAAAACTACGGAGGGACTCAGAAATTGGAAGTTTATGAAATTTGTGAAATTGTGTTTCTAAAAATGGAAGAATTCTCATCTTTTCTGTGTACTGATACGGGATGTGACTTACACTTGGTACTATTGCTGACCACCCCACAAGCAGAAGACAGAAACCAGAAGCTAGGAGACAGGAGCCATGACCCTGGAGCCTTGAGCCTGGAGCCCTAAATTGTAGATTTGTAGAAAGGACACTCTTACTCTTCAATTTTCTTAGTTCATGCTTTGTAATCCTCACGGTTATACATTGTGTCAACGCCAGCATACTGTAGTATATCTGTAATACACGAACAAAAGATTAGGATTTTAAAGAACAAAAAGGATACATTAATACAAAGTGTGAATCATTCAAATTTCTTGGGGCCTTTAAAAGTGTTGCAAAATTACCGTATATACTCTAATACTACCCGCACATTTTTTCCAAAAATCGCGAGTGAAAAACTGGGGTGCAGGTATTATTTGAATACTGGTCTCCTCTCATCTGAATTTCGACAGTTTCTACCATATCGACTCAATATAGCACGATGCTTTGTAGTAGTATCACAGTATAGTATAACCGTAGCGAAGCTGTAATTAAAGGAAAATGAGACAAAGAAAGTGCTTTCTAATGCACATGGTCCGCCATGACTGGCCGTGAAACAAAGCTTTACGTATAGAGACGCCAAGGAAGTAACATTACAGTACAAGCGAGGTTTTCCCTCACCTATGAGACAAATGTCAGGTAACTTTAGGCCCTAGTGGTCCCCGGATATCATCTGGCCGTCATTATCATCTTCATCCTCATCCTCGCCTTGTTCTGAGTGAGTGTGTGTGTGAATGGTGGTTATCGTCCTATGTGTTCGTGTTGTCTCGGAGGTGGCCCCGGCATTGGGCTGATCACTCATCCGGGGAGGCCCTCCATGTCCTTGTCTGGTCAAAAAAGTATGTATGTGATCCAAAGGTAATTCCTCTCCCGACAGGTCGTGGCCCTGTAAGGCACGGGCGGCATGGGTCGCTTAAATCCTAAAAACGGGAGAGGTAAAACTACGAAAAAAGGAAGAAAGAAAGACAACTGCAACTGGGACTGGATGACAAGTCATTACAATACAATGTGCCGAGATAGTAACATTTCAACCCTTTATAAGATAACGGAAACAATAGAATCAGTAGGAAGACTGAGATCGGAAATATACACACTAACTTCGCTGAAAGGTATATTTACCAGGATGATCATTTCATTGGGTCGGAATCAGCTGATGGTGATGGGAAGTCCCATTGAAATGATCATACTGGGTAAATATACCTTTTAGTGAAAGTAGTGTGTTTATTTTCGATCTTGATCTTGCTACAGATATCAACACTTCACTGTAGATTTCCATCTATTATTAATATTGATGAGCAGAATCAATATTAACAAAAACAAATTTTGCTAAACTACAAGGTGGAAGGGGTAAGGATAGTAGTTCGCATTACAATAAATATAAAACCTACTTTACCAGTTGGGATTATGTTTATGAAGTTTTCACAGAATTGCAACAGCTCACAGGCAGATAGCATGTATCTAGGGATGGGTCCTCGATACATTCGAAACTTTGATACTCTCGATACTTGCATGGTATCGGCATCAAACGATACTTCAGAAAACTGGCTCGATACTTTTTTGATATTTCAGTAATTCTGCAATTCAGTGAGAATGCTAGTATTTTTTAACAAAAACTTGTAAGTGGACTGTTTCAAAAACTAATTTTAGTTTTAATGTAAAGTTTAAAAATAATTATAGGCTACTGATGATATTAAATTTTGTCTTATTAAATATTCAGACTTAATTAATTTAGTTGGTATTACACAGTTCTGTCAAATTTTAATTTTAATGTACCTATTTATTGAAACTTGAAATGTTGAAGGTATTGAGTATCGAAGTATCAAGTATCGAGGAAAAAATCATGTGTCAGTATCGAGTATCGCGTATAGAGAAAATCTGGTATCGACCCATCTCTACATGTATCAAATGGAATTGACCTATGTTATGCTTGTAATAACAGATCGTGAGACACTTTATCTCCGGTCCATCTAATAATATCTGCATTTTATATGCACAAAAACCGCTAACTTCATAGAAGTACAGTGAACTCTTGATAATTCGGACCTCAGTATGCTTTACTTCGGATAACTTGGACAGATTCTTGGCAAACCAGACCCAGATCTACAGCCATTCTACGGCTACTTCAGAACTGCAAGAGAAGTAATTATTCAAAAGCAACAGATTTTTTGTAACTACCCTTCAAAAATGCAGGGTCGTCTTAGTAGTAATAGGCAAGCTGCGTATTAAAAATGGCCGCCAACCGACGCCGCCCCCGGCGTCGCGACGCCTACCTTGAACCATGTCACGTCTGCACTAACGTGACGCTATTATACACGCTTCGAAATAGTGAGAGACGCCTTTTCACCCTGTGCTAACCCCGTCTCATCCAGACGCCCCGTTTAAAAGTTAGGACCTTTTGCCAACCGACGCCGCCCCCGACGCTCACTTAGGTCCTTTGATCCATGACGTAACGGGAATGTTTCAAACAAGGGGATACGCTCTTACACGTTATGGTATTCCCCTGTTCATCCCTATGGCCGCCCCCGACGCATACTTAGGTCCTTTGCTCCATGACGTCATCTGTTAGAACACGTCCTTCGTTTATACCTTTTTACCATTAGGCCCTATTAGACTATCTTTCCCACCGTTCTCTAGACCAAATATACCCTGTGGATAGAGTGACTGTAACAAGGACCTATGTACAACATCATGGCTATGAGGAAATATAATAAAAGAATTCCTTTTAAAATCTTATCTCCAGCGAAAACATCCAAACACGGAAGTGTATCTCTGCAATACATCCCTAGGCTAGCTTAAGGATAACAATATGTTATACAATCAATATCTGGAGAGAGAGTTTTTAAAGATGTTGTTGTCATTCGTGCCCTAGTTACCTGTATAAATACACTATTCCGTACACTCCTAAGTTAAGAGTGACCGCTTAGTGTGTAGAGCGAAGAATCTTCCAACTGTTCCTGTGGTAAGTAATAAATATTTTCATTTATTTACTAATTAAGTGACAGTTTATTTTTTTAAAAAAAGGATTGTGCTAGGATTTCATAATGACAGATTATTAAAAAAAAACATATGCTAATATTTGTTCATTGTGTTAGTTTCACTTAGGCCTTATATTATTTCATCAACTCAGTGTTATTAACAAATTGACAACATATGCCTTAGGTTTCGCCAGTGTTTATTATAAGTGACAGTTTATTTAAAAAAATGATTGTGCTAGGATTTTATAGTGACAGATTATAAAAAAAAAACAAATGCTAATATTTGTTCATTGTGTTAGTTTCACTTAGGCCGTATATTATTTCATCAACTCAGTGTTATTAACAACAATATTTCAAAGGAAAAAAAACCGGCACTTTTTTTTCTTACAACATAAGGCCTAGGTTTCGCCCGTCTTTATTGATTATAACTGTATTATAAGTAGGTGCAAGGTTTCTATGACATGTCATATATTCTCCCCTTTGCATTCTTTCCAACTAACTTTAAAATCCTATTCCAATCATCCTGGTGAAAATGGAACGGTTTGTAGGATGCATGCATATATCCTATTTAATGTCATAGAAAGCCTCCACCTAATTATATGGAAAGTTTGATTAAAAGAAGTTTCGGTGTTACAACAAAACAAAAAACAAAATTATTTAAACAAAAAACAAATGCTAATATATTATTTCATCAACTCGGTGTATTTTTTTTCGAAAATATGTAATGTTCCAAGGGAGATTATTATTAACAACAATATTTCAAAGGTAAAAACAGGTACCTTTTTACAACATATGGTCTAGGTTTCACCCCCTTTATTACTAGCCTCCAGGATTTTATAGTGATGCGTATGGATGACAACATTAACACCTTTTTTGTTCCGAATGTCTCAAATCTGGGAGCCTCAACCTCCTGGCACCTTCAGTACCTCCATGCCTGTAATAAGGAACACTTTTTTAATAGGTCTATATAAGAAATTAAATCCTGACTGTTCATTGTGGTAGGTTCACCTAGGCCCTATATTATTTCATCAACTCTGTACAACAATATTTCAAAGGTAAAAACAGGCACCTTTTTACAACATATGGCCTAGGTTTCGCCCCCTTTATTAATAGACTCCAGGATTTTTAGTGATAAGTATGGATGACAACAATAACACCTTTTTGTGCCGAATGTCTAAAATCTGGGAGCCTCAACCTCATGGCACCTTCAGTGCCTCCATGCCCTGTAATAAGGAACACTTTTTAATAGGTCTATATATAATAAATTAAATCCTGACATAGGAGCAGGATTGTGTGAGAGGAAGGGAATACATTAATTAAATAATAATACGATACAAAGTGAATCTGATTTTTATAAATATTATTACAAGGTGACTTAGTTATATAGCTATATATATACTTAACAATTATTCTGTTTACCACAAGTGTTTCTAATACATCGAAACGTAACAACAATATTTTATTACATTTGTCCTTTATGTATTTATACAAAAAAGCTACACATGTTGTCATTCATCAGCCATGTTTGTAAAGCTAATACATTCCTATACGAACATATTCCATAGGGAAAACTATGATATTCACAAGTTATGTTAGTTTTAGGAAGACACCTTAAGCTTGGACATTCATAGTTCGTAAGATCCATGATTTGAACATCTTTTGAAACTATAGTTTGTAAAAAACGTTTTTTCCAATGCCTTTTACAAATACATACATACAGTTTCCTACATCGTTTTGTATTATACATGGCAAATGATCGTACTTCTCAACACCAAACTCGTAGTGCAGTCCATGATAAAAATGTTCAAGAAAATGTTTAGTACCTTCGTCCACAATACAGTCTCTTGGTGATTCAAATAACAGGTGAAGCACACGAAAGGCAGTAGTAGTAAGATCAACTGAAGCATATTCTTTCAGTATGAAGTTTTTTGTACTCTGTTCATAATAGCCTTGCAAATCAACTATGCGACAGTCCCTGATGAAAGCAAAACAATAATTAATTACGTATAGTTATACGGTTTAGGAAGAAGAATTATTTAATATCAGTAGTGTATATGGGAATGAATTAAACATTACAATATCCATTTGTTCAGTACATCAACACAAACACTTGAGAAGTAATAAACATTCATAGCAACAGTATCCATTCTATATTCCTTAGAGGGAGAAACATGTAACTAGGCATTAACCAAGGACAGGTTATATGCCTTCGAATTGGGGAAAGTTCCTTTATAAATCAGATCAACCCTAGTTTCACCACTGTTTATTCCACAGATCTCTGTTTCGCTAAACACATCTGTATACTTTTTAGGTAAGAATACCGATAACAGATCTATACTTTCGCTCTTTCGAATATGTAATAACACACAACGACCATATCTTGTTTCCTTTATGGCCGCATATACAATATTGTAAGGCACGTTCTCTACGAGCTCTGACATTCCTACGCACCTTGGTAAAGACGATGCTGAGTTAAATTTCGCAACTAGAGAGGCCATCTGTAAAAACAAGAACGAAGTCTGATTAACTACTTTATTAATATTAATAATAAAGGTACCACACAAAGCTGTAAAGATTATGTCATAAAATAGTGTAGATGTAGTCTTACCTTATAAGTTTTTAAAGTAGAAGAAGAAGATGACTGAACAACTGTAGATCCGCTTACACACTTAACATGACCCCGTAAATACATGTCTTTTATACAAAACTCTTCGAGCAACACTATGACGTAGTAACAGAGACCTCGAAATATATTTTCATACCTTCTAAATAACTTTTCGATGATGTAGTAACAGCTACCTTGAGATATTTTTAAGTAAGTAGACAGATAACGCAAACATAACAAATACGTTACGACACAGGAAAATCCCAATGCTTCATACTTTCTAAAAAATAACATTTCGATAGCTAGTATAAATAGACCCATCTTACTTTCACTTCTCAGTGTACTACAACGCTTTCTACATATAAGGTGAGTGTTATTGTGCTTTTAATTAGCATACATTTATATGTTAATTATACTGTTACATATATGAATATTTCTACTGTTTCCAGATTCATTCTTCACTTATGTTTGTTGAGTTTTGATAATACTGATAATGTCTGCCCCTGTATATACTATCTCCTCGCAATCTGACAACGAGATGGACACTATTACGCTAGAAGATTCTGAACCCGAGGTATATACAGTGTCTAGTACGGAATCATCTAACGAGATGGAAACTATTACGTTAGATGATTCCGAGCCTGAGATTTATAATGTATCTAGTTCAGAATCCGATAACGGGATAGGAACTGTCACGCTGTCAGATTCTGACGTAGTTGAATCCGAAGAAGAAGAAGAACTAACTTCAGACAACGAATTAGATATAATGGATGAAAATGAGGAGGAACACGTACCTGTAGCGTCGACGTCACGTAATACTGGCGAAAACGCTACGGGAAACGTCCCTCCTTTGTTTTCACTCCTTGAAAGTAGTCGTAAAGACTACAAGCGATTTAATTCCGTTGGTCTGCAGCTAGTGATACAGCTCAAAGAACCAGGTGCGAATGCAGGACCAAACCCATTTGAACGTTCCCTTAAACAGGCTATAGACCATGCTTTAGTAGAAGCGAAAGACCATGATATGGTTGGCATTTCGATTTCCAACCAGGAAAACGAAATGGATAAGCCTATCGGTCTCTCGTACAGGCGTAAAGATCAAGTCAGTGTTGAAGTTATAAGCAGCGTTGTACAGAAAGTATGTCAATCGAACGCTCGATTCAATGCCACCGACCGTTTGCGTTTGGTTGTGGACATTGTTCACATGCCTAACGGAAACGGGCGAGATAGAGGTATAGCTACGAAGGGCCGTACGATTGATGTACTTGCCCATTTGAAGACAAGCGTAGTCTTCGTGAAAGCAATCGTGAACTGTTTAGCATTTGCAATAGTAATTGCTATTGCTAGACTTGGTGAACGTAAAATATATAGATCGTATATCATTAACAACATGACAAGCAAAAAACTCAAAGCAGAGGTGGATAAGTTGATAAGAGATTCAGGTGTCGATCTCTCGCAAGGTGGAGGTATCCCTGAGCTTGAGGCCTTTCAGACATATCTTAAGGATTCCTATAGGTTAGTTGTGTATAGCGGTTTTAATCTTGACTCTGTTATGTACGACGGTGGAAATATAGGGAAACAGGTACTTTACCTACTGTACGACCCTGACACCCTCCACTACCATACCATCGTAAACCTCACCGGTGCTATGGCTAAACGTTTCGTTTGTCAAGGATGTCATAATGGGTTCAGTAAAGGAGCGCAGCATTCCTGCCATTACGTCTGCTTTTGTTGTAGAACCACACCTCCTTGCGACCCTAGCAAGGACGTGGTGACTTGCGATGTTTGTCGTAGAGACTTCCGCGGACGCGCATGTTTCGATAATCAAAGGCGCACCAAGATTCAAGGGCGCACTGTATGCATGGGTCTGCAGAAATGTTTAGACTGTGGAAAGTTTAAAACATTTCAGCAGAAACATGAATGTTTCAAAATTTATTGTAGCTTATGTAAAACTTTTCAAGCAGAGACAGGACACGATTGTTACATGGCACCTCTGAAAGAGACTAGGAGTTCAAACAGGGTGATGTATATCCATTACGATGCGGAGACAACCCAAGACACCCTAATTAAAGACAATACCTTTCTACACGTCCCTATTCTGATATGTGCACAACAATCTTGTTCTCTCTGCGAGACGTCCAAGGACGAAGATTGTGCAAGATGCGGAAAACGCAGTCATTCTTTCTGGGAAGATCCCGTCCGTGATTTCATGGACTATCTGAGAATGGATAGAGCGTTCGATAAGATTATCGTCATTGCTCACAATGCTAGAGCGTTCGACCTCCAATTCATTCTCGAGTACGCTATTAGGCAAAAGTGGGTTCCCGACTTGGTTATGTCTGGATGCAAGATTCTTTGCATGAAGCTCGAGCATCTCGTCTTTCTAGACAGCTTGAACTTCATTCCGCTGCCTCTGCGTAGTTTCCCCAAGACCTTCGATCTCAAAGATGCCGTTAAGGGATATTTTCCTCATTTTCACAACAAGGCCGAGAACTTGGACAAGGTTTACCCCCATCATCCAGATCGAGAGCTTTACGGGCCCGACACCATGTCTGTGAAAGACAGAGAGGCATTTATGACATGGTACGGGACCGTTAAGGATCTTCCTTTCAATACACGTGTAGAGCTCGAAAGGTATTGCCAGGCCGATGTTACGGTGTTGAGAGAAGCCTGCACTCTCTTTAAATCCCTTTTCAAACAGATTGCCAACATAGATATTTTCCTTGAGGCTATCACTATTGCATCGGCCTGTAATAGAATCTTTAGATTGATGTTTCTAAAACCTCAAACCATTGGCATTGCTCCCTCCTGCGGCTATAGAAAAGCAGACAGGCATTCCCGTAAATCCTTGATGTGGCTTATCCACGAAGCCCGGGAGAGGAACGTCGTCATACGTCATGCAGGTAACGGACGCGAGGTACGGCTTCCCGAACTTCCCCAATGGAAGGTGGACGGTTTCTGCGAAGAAACAGGAGAGGTTTTTGAATTTCCCGGCTGTTATTATCACGGCTGTCTCTGTCAGCCAAACAGAGACGTACCCCTGATGGATTCTTCAGAATCCCTTGCCGAGAGGTACGAAAACACCATGGGCCGACTTGACATGATCCGATCAAAGGGTTATACCGTCCACGTGATGTGGGAATGCAAGTTCGACGTTGTACTCGAACGGCTCCCCGCACTCAGAGACGATCCTTTGATCGGAGATGTCCCGTTGATCCTTAGGGACTCTGTCTACGGAGGACGTACCGAAGCCATGCGTCTTTACCATAAGGCGGATGTGACGAAAAACGAAAAAATCCTGTACAGCGACATAATGTCATTATATCCATCCGTATGTAAATATAACAAGTTTCCTGTAGGTCACCCCACTGTTCACGTTAGCGACCAGTGTACAGATACGGATAGCATGTTGAAGAAAGAAGGCCTCGTTAAATGTACAGTCCTGCCACCGCAAGGGCTCTACCATCCCGTTTTACCTTTCAGGTGGAATGGTAGGCTCTTGTTTCCCCTTTGCCGCACCTGTGTTATGACTATGGAACAAGGTAGCTGCAACCATGCAAACGAGGAAGAGAGAGTTCTCACTGGTACCTGAGTTGTGGACGAAGTGAGATTAGCACTAGAAAAAGGCTATAGAGTGATTAAAATCCACGAATTTCTCGAGTACGGTGTTACGCAGTACTCGCGTGAAACCCATGAGGGAGGGTTATTCGTTGATTATATCAATCTATTCCTGAAGATTAAGACGGAATCCAGCGGATACCCTGCTTGGGTGAAAACCGAGGCCCAGAAACAGGAATATATCGATTTGTTTTATAAACACGAAGGTGTTAAGAACGCTGGAAAAAGGACCTTAAGCAAGCTTTGTTTGAATTCTTTCTGGGGTAAGCTCATTGAAGATCCAAACAGAAGTAAAACAAAGCTTATTAAAGAACCAAAAGAGCTGCACAGGTTCCTCACGACACCGGGAATAGAAGTTAAAAGGCTGCTTTTTGCTAACGATGAAGTCGTGTGGGTTAATTGGATCTCTATAGAAGAGGAACAGGTCTCTCTTCCTCATACTAGTGTCGTTCACGGTACCTATGTAACAACGGGTGGTAGAATGGCCCTTTATGGTTACCTGAACAATCTGCAACGTAGAGCCTTGTACTGCGACACAGACAGCGTAATATACACAGAGACGCCTGATGACGCTAAAAAGTACACTGTTCCCTTAGGTGATTATTTAGGCGACATGACTAGTGAACTCATCGACTATGGGGAGGACGCTTACATTTCGGAATTTGCAAGCGGGGGTCCTAAAAACTATGGGTTTAGGGTTACCGTTCCCTCAAACAACACCGCCGATACCTTTGTGTGTAAAGTCAGAGGTATCACTCTTAAAACGCTGAAGGATGTCAACTTCGACGCCATTAAAACCATGGTTTTAAACGGTGATCCTACAGTGACTATCTCTGTGAGAACGGAGAAGAAAATTAAGAGACGTCCCGGGCCACAGATCATCTCTGAACCGGAAGATAAGACATACCGACTCTGTTTTCGAAAAAGACGCAGAGTCAGCGGAGGGTACGATTCCATGCCCTTCGGGTATAAATAGGGAAGGGACGACAACACCGTGTCAGTATGGACTCGTCCTCGTCTTTGGAGTGTATAGCTATTGCTTGGATGGACCTTCACCTATGATTAAATATTGTTATGGTTGTAATTCAATTTGACCACCCTTTCTCTTTGATAGTTTCAAGACCATCTTTCTCCGGGAAAACAACATTCTGTGTTAAGCTTATTAATAATTTGCAACAATTGTGTAACGTGACTAAGTACGAAAGTATTCTATGGTGTTTTAGTGAAAGTAACGCTGTCCCTCCCCAGACAAAATTCAATACTAACGTGACGTACCACGAAGGTCTTCCTGACTTTAAACAAGAACAATGCACTAAACCAAAACTAGTTATTTTAGACGATTTGCCAGACAAAGCTTATTCGACAGAAGTGAGTTCGTTATTTACAAAAGGCTGCCATTATAGAAACATTTCGGTTATTCTCATAACGCAAAACCTGTTTCACCAGTCTGCTCACAGCAGAGACATCTCTTTGAACACAAAGTATATGGTTTTGTTTAGAAACCTGAGAGATAAAAATCAAATTACTTTTCTAGCAAGACAAGTGTATCCCGAAGATTGGAGGTCCTTCTACAGAGCTTTCCTAGACGCAACAAAGAAACCTCACGGGTATTTACTGATAGACTTTTGTCAAAGAACCAACGATTTACTTAGATTTAGAACTAAAATATTTCCCTCGGAAGTTACAAAGGTTTACGTCCCTGTAAAGGATGAAAAGGATAAAATCCAATTACCATATGTTACAAGTTCTTAAAAAGGCAACTCCCAAGGTACGAAACGTTATTCTAAAAAGTGCAAACAAAGACCTGATACTTGGTATTATAGACTGTGTTCTTAATGTTTTGAACGGTCAGTGTAAATTATCTTCGTGTTCTAAACGTAAGCTGTTTAAACATAAACATTCCTTAAGACATCTTCTAGATAGGAACGTATCCTTGTCTAGGAAAAAGAAAACTTTGGTACAGAAAGGAGGATTTTTAATTCCTCTCTTGTCCTCTGTGTTATCCGTCTTGGGATCTTTAACATAATGTTACAGAAAATGTTTCTGGTTAGTGCTAAAGAGTACAAACGTTTAAAACGTTGTGTCGAAGGTTCAAACCCGGCAGTTGATGTTACGGATCCGTACAAAGAGTGGTCTAAAATACGCGAGAGTGAAGATCCTATATTCAAGAGAAAACAGAACAGAATACTTGAACAGGAAGTAGCTGAATCGAGGAAAAGAGTTAGAGATTTATCACCCGAGAAAAAAACCTATCTCCGAGGACGAAGCTAAACGTAACGTTATAGGTGATGTAGCAGGTAAATATTTATCGGCTTATGTAACATCGCCAAAGATTGTAGACACACAGTTTGGAATCTATAAAAAGAAAGAGACGGGAGAGTACATGATTGGTAATTTTAAAATTCAATTGTTAAACAATAGTTTGATCATTCACGGTATAAAATACGATGCGAGTGCAGGTTTGTGGGAGTTGCTTACTAGGAATAAGGTGGATATGAATCTTGTTACGCAGGAAGACCTCGACACGTACAAAGACATTTTAACTAGGACCGAAGGACATAACAGCGTCTATAATAAAACCGCTAGAACAGTTAAATACAAACAAGTCATTTCAAAATTGTTTCCATCGAGAGAGCTTAGGTGGAGTACCTATAAACAACGGAGATGATGAAGGAAACATTACACAAGTTGTATTACGACCCTGAGGCATCTACGGGTTTTTCCACTATTGCTAAACTTTCACAAGCGTGTACCGTTACAGATAAAAATATCGAGCAATGGCTAGTTGAACAGGATGTTTACTCCTTACATAAACCCATCAGGAGAAAGTTTCCTAGGAATCCGTATTCTGTAAATAACCTTTACGACGTGTTTGAACTTGATCTAGCCGATGTACAAAGCATTGCAAAACGTAATGACAACGCAAGATATTTAGGGTGGCGTGCACCAAACTCATGCAATTTACTCTTTTAGTAAGCCTTACTTCTTTAGTTCTAACTACTTTAGTAAGCTACTCTTTTAGTAACCGTACTCTTTTAGTAAGGACGGCGTGCACCAACCAGGAGTAAACTAAATTCGGCGGCTTTCAACATAGAGGAATGTACTAAAGAAGTAAAAATTTTATTTACTCCCAGAGTAAATGAACTTACTCCACAAGTGGTGGAGAGCACCAACACGGAGTACGTTACTAACGTAGTAAGTTGTGGAGTAAATAAGGCCAATATTTACTCCTACTCAGGGGGTGGAGTAAAGTTGTGGAGTAAGTGTGTTCTGTGGCATTTGCGTGAGTTATGAGTTACATATCACATTAAATGGATTACATCGTTCAAACTGAGGATAAGTTATTGAGATGAAGAAGGTTGTATACCAAAAATGAGAGTTGTGGCAGGTGATTTAATAAATATTAAGCGAACCATACCTAGTAGGGCATTTAATAACGTAAATAATTAAGCTCATAAATCCTTACATGAAATTTTGGCGTTTGGAAGAAACGATGTCAGATTCTCACTACATCCATGTGATTTCAGCCAGTCAAATGTGGAAATATCATTGCGGAGAGCGATCCAATTAGGAAGACGTCCACCAAAGGTGAGGGGAAGAGTGAGTGGAAGGGACGTTTGCATTGCACGGTACAAGGAGCTCATGTGCTCTTAAATATCTTCCTAGCTGGATCGGCCTTTAGATGTTGCAGTTCTCCCTAACTTTGGGTCAGAAAACGACGATGTATTTCAAGCTAATCATATGGATACAGATATCAGCGAGGTATAGTACATTCCAATACATGAAAGCCTCCGTTCTTGGAGCTACCCAGAAAACACTTCCCCCTGCTACTTAACCATAGAATTACTGAACAATAGGTGATTCTCATTGTTAAACGATTTAATGTAATTATTGTAAATTAATTTTATTACATTACACTTCTATAGCTTAACTTAAAGCACAACATTGCGAATGCCAGATTATAATAATAATTATAAGAGCTAAAAGTTCAATAGTTGCACCCGCAGTGTTAATGAATAATATGTCCTTTTTTCTAACCCAGGTGTAAAAATGTCCAAACAGGCCACATCGGAAGAAAATTTGACTGACTCTGGGATTAGCGTACATTGAGAAGGGGACACATTGTAAAACCATTCCTTAAAGACTCCCCAAGTCTCGAATGGAGGAGTGAGACGAGACTTTCATGTTTGGGAATAAACTATAGCAGATGCTGCAGGCCTATAGTATGCTGCTAACTATTTTAATTAACCCTGTGGACAGGAAAGTGAGAAGCATTATAAACTATATAGAAAAAAATGCCAACATGAGTGCCGAAAGAAAATTTTAAGGAGGGGCCCGGAGGTTGAAGCTGCACAGGATCTAGAGAAGTAGTCACTGAAATTATTTTTAAACACACAACCATCTACATAATTGTTATTGGAGTTCATAGCTTCCGAAATATTGTACCGCCATTTTTTGTTTAAATATTACATTCCTCAGTTGTAATATTATTATTTTTATAAGGTAATATTTTTTAAGTAAATGTTCTGTGCATTTGAAAAAGGACAGAAACATAATGCCCCTTATTAGTTTTGTTATCCTTTTTATCCCCCCTTTTTCATGATTTTGTGTAATACTTCTTATTAATATTGTTAAACAGTCAATAAGTATTAATAATTCATTATAGTGAGATTTATGATAAACAACTATAGAATAATTGATTTATCGTTTTTGGGGAAGAATATGTAACTTTAGGAAGTATAAATATTTTAATATATTTTAGAACTTTATTATTATTATGAGAGAAATAATTATAATATTGACAGTGAATCAATTATGAAAATCAACTGGAAATTCCAATTGTTTGCATTATAATACAGAAATAGTTTGCACAAAAATTGTAATCACAGTACCCATACGTAGGCTACTAAACTGAAAATACTCAATTGAAGGAATTAAAATTAGTAATGAATAAAACATTACTATTAGACCTATTTTAAAACATGAAGATTGTCATTAGTAATATTTGGAACAACCCAAATTCATATTCATTGTTTCAGCGAACCTTTCCTTTTCATTATCTGGCACTTGAATAATACTGGCAATTGAAATGCACGTGTTCTGCTGCGCTGCACTAACGTTTCTGCTCTGTTCTGCGCAGAATTCGACTACTTCTTTAGTAAAAATCGCTTACTACTTTAGTAACAACTAAAGAAGTAACTATCAATTGAGCTCTCCAACACCAACTAAAAGAGTAAGTTACTAAAAGAGTAGCACTAAAGTAGTAAATTTAGGAAGGGAACCTTACGTAACAAAAACCGGTTTGTCTGTCTCACTCTAGCACATACATTAGTATGACTTAAGAGTGAGACAGATGTACTGGTTCTTGTATACTCCAGGTCTCCGTCTTAAATTTACTACTTTAGTAAGATTTACTCCTGGATGGTGCACGCCACCCTTAGTATTAAATCACTTTCGATAAACAAATTTGAGTCTTTAAATGTAGAAGAACATTCCGAATGCAGTGTGGTTAATCTCGTATATTACAAAATTATCATAATATGTATTTATAGAAATCCAAGTAGTAATTTTAAGATTTTTTTTCATAATCTCGAAATACTTTTAAGTAATGTGCAAAAAACCAAAATGCAAATTATACTTGTGGGAGACTTGAATATAGATTTTTTAAAAGATAACCATGACAAGAGAGAACTAGAAAATCTCTTATATGAATTCGGTATGCAAGCTCAGATAAATGAGCCAACCAGAGTTAGATCTACATCTCAAACTGCTATCGATCAGATCTTTCTAAATTCAAATTCGCACTCTTCGATTGTTGTATTTCAAACAGGCTTATCAGATCATTTCGGACAGTTGTTGACACTAGATAATACAGGCCTATTAAATAAATGTAATGTCAACACTAAAACTAATGAGATGCTTTATGAAAATATTAGAATAATTAATGAAGAAACTATAAATTATTTTAGCTATCTTCTCTCTAAGGAAGAATGGAACAATATTTACGAGCAAACTGATATTGACGCTGCAACTAACAATTTTTTATACTCTGTCACTTATTGTTACAACATTGCATTTCCAATTAAAAGAATTAATATTTTAAAAAAAGAACGAATTGTTAATAGATGGATTACAAGAGGTATCCGCAAATCATACGAAACACTTAAGTCCCTTAGCAGATTTGTCAAAACCAACAACGCATCCCCTGAATTTATAAACTATTTTCAAAATTATAAAAAAGTTTACAATACAGTTGTCAGAGAAGCTAAAAAAATGTACAATAGTAAAGTCGTTCTAGAGTCTATGAATAAATCCAAACGAATATGGGACGTAATTAAAAATGAGTTAAATAAAAACAATCCCGTAAAAATTGATAAAACAAATACTATAAAACTTAACGGTCAACTCGTGTCTGAACCTAGAGAAATTGCTAATGCATTTAATGATTATTTTGTTAATGTTGCTGAAAGGCTGAAGAGTCATCCTAAAATAGGAAATAGTATAACTTCAAGAAATAGCCAAAATCTTGCTACGTCAATATTTTTCACGCCCGTTAATGAAGGCGAAGTCTCGAACATAATCAAGGGCCTAAAAAATAAAAAGTCAAGTGGGTTTGACGAAATTTCTAGTTTTCTAATTAAAAGATGTCACGCATATTTACTAGGGCCGTTATCATTTCTCATAAATTTATCGCTTTCTATTGGTCAAGTTCCCGAAAACCTAAAAATTGCTAAAATAAAACCTCTGTTTAAGAAAGGCGCTAAGGATGAATTAGGAAACTATCGTCCTATAGCAATACTCTCCACATTTTCAAAAATTCTTGAAAGAGCTGTTTATAACAGAATAATTATTTTTTTTAATAAGTACGAAATTTTAACGAATAGTCAAAATGGTTTCCGTAAAGGTAAATCCACTGATACAGCATTAGAACAATTTTTAGAAGAAATATACAGAAAATTAGACAGTAAGAAAGTTTGCATTGGCTTATTCTTGGATTTATCTAAAGCCTTTGATTTAGTAAATCATGACATTTTGTTATCAAAATTAAATTCTTGTGGTATCAGGGGAATTGCAAATAAATGGTTTGAATCTTATCTCAAAAATAGAAAGCAGATAGTTGAATGGAATGACGTGGACACAACAAAGAAGGAATCAAAACCCATATATTCTCAAGTAAAAGATGTTCATTGTGGTGTCCCACAGGGCTCCATATTGGGACCACTTTTATTCTTAATATATATAAATGATTTAGATAAAACTATCGAAAATTGTAATGATATCAAATTAACAATGTTTGCTGATGATACAAATCTTTTAATTTCAGGAAGGGATATAAATGAAGTAAATCTAAATCTAGAGAAATTAAAAGAGAGATTCATACCCTGGTTTCATGAAAATGGTCTTATTATAAATATCGATAAAACAGTTTCAATTGGTTTCCATCATAAAGTAAACAAAAGTTTAATTTTCCCTGATTTTATTTTAACTGATACGAAGATTTCTTACAAACATCACACAAAATTTTTAGGTGTATGGATTGATGAAAATTTAAATTGGAAAGTCCATGTAGAAAACTTGACGAAACAACTTAGTAAACTTTGCTTTGCCTTTAAAACGTTAAAGAATTCGGTTCATATGAATATTATCAGAACAGCGTATTTTGCTTATTTTCATTGCCTATTAAAACAGGGTATAATGTTTTGGGGGGGAATGAAGATTTCCAATAGAGTTTTCAGGGTACAAAAAAGAGTAGTACGAATAATCTGTAATATTCCAAGATTCGAAAGCTGTAAACAATATTTCAAAAAGTTAAGCATTATGACGTTACCATGTATGTACATGTTCTATGTTATTTTGCACGTAAAATCGTTCATTAATAAATTCACAACAAATTCAGCAATACATTCTCATAATACAAGAGGAAAATCGAATTTAGCCTTAATCAGTCACAATACAAAATTATTTGAAAATTCTCTCACACATAATGGAATACAACTTTTCAATAAATTACCTACCAAAATTAAAGAAATTGAAAATTTTACCAAATTCAAGACTCAATTATCTGCTTTCCTATGTAATGAATCGTACTATTCTGTAGATGAATATTTGTGTTAATAGATGGGTAAATTGTTTATGTATTTATTATATTCATTAAGTTAAATTATTCTATGATTATTATTGTATTATTGTATTATTATTGTATGATTATTATTGTATGACGTGTCCCATATCATGTAATGATATATTGGACGAATAAAACAATTCAATTCAATTCAATTTACTTGTTGCTATCGATGTGTTTTCCAAATACGTATGGGTTGTACCTTTAAAATCTAAAAGAGGTAAGGATGTGACAGACGGATTTAAAAAGGTGTTGGAGAAATCCGATAGGAATCCTGTCGCTGTAAGAACCGATAGGGGTAAAGAATTTCTAAACAAATCTTTTCAAGACTTGTTAAAAAAAAGAGAATATCGAGTTTCAAGTGTGTAGGAATCCCGATGTTAAATGTTCCGTAGTGGAAAGGTTTAATAGGACCCTAAAAACTAAAATGTACAAATATTTTACTTTCAAGAACAGTTACAAGTATCTCGACGTGTTGGATAAGTTTGTGAAGGGATATAACGATAGCGTACACAATACAACAGGAATGGCCCCTGGTAAGGTTAGCGATCAAGATGTTTTGAAAATATGGCGACGTATGGCAAAGAAACAGATTCGTGTGAAACCAAGACCTGTAAAGTTTTCGGTAGGGCAAACGGTAAGAATAGGTAGAGAGAAAATGAAATTCGCTAAAGGTTTCGAGCAAAACTATTCTACCGAAGTATTCAGAATCGTAAAGGTCATTAAACATTCTCCTCAACCCGTATACGAACTAGAAGATCTCAAGGACACACCTATTTACGGTCAGTTTTACAGTTACGAGCTCACACCTGTAACTATAGGGAAAGACACTGTTTACAAAATAGATAAAATTCTACGCACACGTAAAGTAAAGGGTAGTAGCGAACATCTCGTTCGCTGGAGAGGTTACGGTCCAGAGTTTGATTCTTGGGTTAAAGCTAAGGATTTAGCGTAATGGGAGAAGAATTTTACGTTACTCTCCTGAGCGATGCATCGTACAAATCGTTTCCTAGTAACACTCTTGCTAGTTTCCAGGTGCAGTTGGCACAGAGCATAAAGTTGGAGAGGAATCATTGGGATGTGGGCTTGTGCGAAATTAGTTACTCTCAAGGGAACGTATCGGAAACGATAGCTTCGACACCCAATCTAACATTGGAATCGAAATCTTTGAAAACAAATCTAAATAGGAAAGAACTTGTTTTTATATACTGTAATATAATAAAACCGCAACTTGTAGGAGATGCGTACGTTAAATGTCTTAGAATTATTCAGTTTCCTTTAAATACAGCAACTCATGTCTTTCCTGAAGTTTATTATGTTCCTGTCGAATCTTCCGAATTTCAGGTGATAGGTATAGAAATGACAACAAAACTAGGAGGACTAGCTATCATAACCGATAGCACTAAACCTACGATGCTCGTTTTATATTTTAAAAAGAGAAGGCAGATGGTGTTATGAATTAGTTTGCGATGGACCACCTTACAGCATACTACGTGAATCAGTCGGGAGGACGTCTAGGCAATGTTGGTCCATTCTACAGCGGCAGCCCCTATGTTCAACACGGTGGTGGAATAGGTAGTTTCTTGGGAGGATTATTTAGAATGAAAAAACCGATTCTCTTTTCGGGTGCTAAAGCGGTAGGTCGTGAAACTCTTTCGGCAGGAGCAAATATTTTAACCGATATAGCAAGTAGAAAGGAAGGTGATAAGGTAAAAGATATTATTGCTAATAGAGTAAACGAATCAACTCAGAAACTCGTGAATAAAATGAAGGGTAGGGGTAGAAAGAGAAAGAGGGCGTCTCCTAAGATGCGAGATATATTTAGCGATGTAAAGAGGAGAAAGTAGTCAGTCGTGTAAAGATGTTTGCCGTGACAAAGTCAGAGTTTGACCTTTTCGAGAAGAGCCCTATTCAAACATCGGTGGTGGGAAATGTTACTACATTATGCAAAGCCATTACTCCGGTGGAACAGAGCGTTCTCGAATTCGTAATTGCTGCGGACAGCGAACACTATACAGATTTAAACGTACAACTCATGGTGCAGGGAAAATTCATTAAAAGCGACGGGACAGATATAGCTGAAGGGGATAAGGTTACAGGAGTAAACAACTTGCTTCATTCGCTTTTCAGTCATCTTAGCGTTTCCTTGAACGGGACATCAATCACCCCTTCGGAGGACTTGTACAATTACGGGTCTTACCTCGAAACATTGTTTGCATACGGTGAGGATGCTTCTAAAACTTATCTGACAAACGGTTTTTGGTATGCCGATAAAGCTATCGAAGGTTTGACAGAACCTAAAGAACTGCTCGAATTAAACGGAACGTTAGGAGCAAATGTTAAAAACGACGGTTGGGTCGAAAGATACAACAAGTCTAAGAATTCTAAAGTATTGGTAATGATAGGTAAACTACACGGTGATATTTTCAATCTGTCTAAACTTTTACTGCCAGGAGTAAACATGCATATACGACTTACGAAAGCAAAGAGAGAGTTTTATCTCTTGGGTGTAAACGATACTTCGAAAGTCTTCTTTAAATTTCAAGATGCAGGTCTATACGTAAGGAAAATTAAAGCTTCGCCTAGCATTCTGCTAGCACACATCAAAACTCTAGAGAAAGGTCATAATGCTCACTATCCTATCACAAGAGTGGATTTGAAAACCTTTACGTTTAGTTCGGGAGCTAGTTCTATTTCTATAGACAATGCATACATTGGTACTCTACCTAAACGACTTCTCTTCTCGATGGTGAAGAATTCTTCTTTCTCCGGCACAGTGGAGTCCAATCCCTACGAGTTTCGACATTTTGCTTTGAGTTCTTTTGTTATGTATGTCAATGGACAACAGGTTCCTTCGGAAGGATTACACATTTCCACAGATCATGAGAAGACTACTACTCTAGCTTACGATACACTTTTTAAAGGTTCGGGGATTCATCATAGCAATAGCGGGATGCTAATCACTCACGACATGTATATAAATGGGTATTTCACACTGATGTATGATCTTACACCTGATGTTTCGGCATCGCATGGTCATAGAAGTTTGCCCTGTAGTGGGAACATTAGAATAGAAGCAAAGTTCGATAAGGCTTTAGAACAAGCCATCACTTGTATCCTCTACTCCGAATACGATAACTGTATCGAGATCACTAAAGATAGAAGAGTGATTACAGATTTTTAGAATAATGAATAGTAACCAAATAAACTATGCTTTACGTCACGTAGAAACATTCGGTGGGGTTTACCCTAGCGATATGTTACCATCTGTTGTAACGCATAAGCCTAAGATTTATGTCATTAACTTTGATCCTCATTCTTCGCCTGGTTCTTATTGGGTTGCCGTGATTTTCAAAAATCAAAATTTTGCATATTACTTTGATTCTTTTGGTCTACCACTCATCATTCCTGGGGTAACAAAATTTATAAAACAAAACTCTATACAATGGCTGTACAACACTCAAAGACTACAAGGACTGACAACGGCGGTATGTGGACATTATGTCTGTTTGTTCACATACTTCATGAATAAAGGATGGACGATGCAGGAGTTTGTAAACATGTTTACTACGTCTCCAGACATAGAGGTCGTCCGCATCTTCCACAAATTCCTTGGAACTCTCTGTGGAACGAGGAAGGGTGGAGGTCAGAGATGTTTTCCAGGACATGTGCATTGTAAGTATTTATCTACATGGATTTATTGTTAGCTTAGGAAAGTAGGTTACGCGTAAGTTAAAACCTTTACTTTCTGATTTCAGAACGAAAAGATATAAAGCAGCTCGATTTAATCGGACTAGGTCAGTTTCGTTGCAGTGTCTGGAACGAGAGGTCCTCGCATCCTATAGCCACCGAGATGTCTTCGTCAGAGACGGGAAGGAACAAATCCAAATGTAAAAAGGTTTGTATTATATTATTCATTACTCTAATATAATTAGGCTTCTTACATGTATTGTATGTTTGTTTCAGGTTTTCATCATAGGGCTCTGTATAAAATTAGATTTCTTACGCGTATTGTTTGTTTGTTTGTTTCAGGTTGCATCAGGCTCTGTAAAGAAACAGAAGACGATCGACAAGGTGGTGAAGGAAGCTGTGACAACAACAAGAGTTGCTCCTTCGGTATTAGCACGCAGAACCTATTTCCTCAACAACAGAAAGGACCGATACATCAGTTTTGGATTCTACTCCATTGTGAATTACACTGGATGTGCCGAGATTGGAACTGCAAACGGTGCTTGTGTGATTTTGTCGCCCTACCTCCTGTCTTCGTTCTTGTTACATTTACCTAAAATGTGTGAAAATATGTGTTATTCTAAACCTTATCTGTTTAAAGAAGACTCTTTCAAATTACAGACACGTAAAGACTTGAAAGAATGTGTGATGCAATACGATAGTGCTCGGATTGTTTTACGTAATGATGACATTACTTACCTCGTTATGAATTCTATCATAATAAATGACATTATGAATAAGTTTGTACTAATGCAAAGCGAAGTGTTTAACTATATAAACAACAAACAAAGTGTTCCTGCAAGTTGTGAAATTCTGTCTTTATTAGACATGGTTACCGATGAAATAAATCATCCAGCTCTATTACTGTGAAGCTATTTGTTTATACACTTTATTTCATAGGAGCGTGACAACCTTATGATACGGGATAAGGTTGTGACGCTCTGCAATGAAAAAACATAATCCTAACCTTTTCCTAGTCCTGACATAGTCATTTTCAATTATTTGATAGTAAACACTGTTCATCTAGAAGGAGAAGAAGAAGAAAGAGTTATGTAAGTATAAACTTTTTATTTTTATTTTGTTGTTTATTGATCACTAGAGAACGGTGGGAAAGATAGTCTAATAGGGCCTAATGGTAAAAAGGTATAAACGAAGGACGTGTTCTAACCCATGACGTCATGGAGCAAAGGACCTAAGTATGCGTCGGGGGGCGGCCGTAGGGATGAACAGGGGAATACCATAACGTGTAAGAGCGTATCCCCTTGTTTGAAACATTCCCGTTACGTCATGGATCAAAGGACCTAAGTGAGCGTCGGGGGCGGCGTCGGTTGGCAAAAGGTCCTAACTTTTAAACGGGGCGTCTGGATGAGACGGGGTTAGCACAGGGTGAAAAGGCGTCTCTCACTATTTCGAAGCGTGTATAATAGCGTCACGTTAGTGCAGACGTGACATGGTTCAAGGGCGGCGTCGGTTGGCGGCCATTTTTAATACGCAGCTTGCCTATTACTACTCGTCTTATAATCGAGGTCGTCTTATTTTCAGGCCAATACGGTATTAATAAAGAAAATAGTAGACTTAAAAGTAGAATACTATATTTTCTTGAACAAGCCTGAATTGAAAAAAAAATAATGAAAAGTATTCAGATAATGTACTGCATAGGTCCCTACAAACATCTCCACTTAAAAATAGCAGTAATTAAAGCAGATCTAAGTCATATTATATTGATTTTGTTTAATTTGCATTCTTTTGCATGATTTATATGAAATCTATTTAACCTGGAGGGTATTCATGAATTCTTGAATGTGAGAAAGTTTGTGCAACATTTTTTGCACGGTTTATGTACTACCTGCGCGCGATTTCTTGGGCGCTCGGCTCCCTAGTCCTCATTCGGTAGGTTTCGTTCAACTTCGTAGGTAAAGCTGACAACATTGAAACACGAAGTACGCTATACACCCTGACTTCAGGGCTTCAATACTAAGCTTTCATTCTGTATCAGGATTCTTATTAAGTGCCAGTATGGTACTTTATGAGATTGTGTGGGGGACGAAAAATGTCTGTCCGTCTGTCCGTCCGTGTGTCTGTACGCGCTCTAACTCAAATACGCTTTATCGAATTTTAATGAAACTTGGTATACGTGTTTATAATGTCCATGGGAAGAACCCTATTGAAATTGGACCAAATCGGTTCACCGGTACCGGAGTAAAACCCAATTAAGTGTATATTTTAAAGGCGCCATAACTCACATACGCTTTATCGGATTTTCATGAAACTTGGAATACCTATTTATAATGTCCGTGGGAAGATGTCTATTGATATTGGACCAGATCGGTTGGGCGGTACCGGAATAATGCCCAATTTAGTGTCTTTTTATGGTAATATATCACAAAGGCGTGGATAACTCAAATACGCTTTATCGGATTTTCTTGAAACTTGGTATACGAATTTATGACGTTTTTGGGTACAAGCCTATTGAATTAGGGCCAAATCGGTTGATCGGTACCGAAGTAACGCGTATATCAATATTAATTTTGTAATCAATATTCTTTCAAGGCCCACAATGTATTAAAAAAACTTAACAAATTGCCAATCGTTTATTCATATTGTTAAACGATTTATAACAACTAGCCGTTGAATATTGATATTATAATGTGTATTCTATGGTTATGTAGACTACCGATATTTACATTAGGCTATATTTTACTGAGAGTTTTTTTCTTATCGTTCCTGTGCAGCAATATACCTAATGTAATTCCTGACAGATAGATTTCATATGCTTATTATTCATTCATAACCTTTAAGGCTGCTTTAAATTGAAACAGAGATATCAGCGAATCGTAGGTCTATTGCATCATTATTATTATTGCCGGCACATTTTGTTTTTGGAGTTAACTCGGACATCTATTACAAAAATAACTTTTATGCATGGGCCTATCATAATTGCGTGTATCACTGATTAAAAAAAACATACTGGCACTTGGTTATATCAGTTTACCTGATTTTTTTTTTATTTTTTGACATTATCTTTTCTGACGCATGGAGTTATGGGGGAAAATACAATCTTTCGAATTGCTGATTTCACAAACACTTCATTGTACATCCAACACTTTCCTCACCTCTAAGAATTCCGTATCTGCTAATTTCTGTCGATCCCGTGAACTCTGATGTCAATTTCGTGGACTGAAAGTTGAGCGAATTTTTCACAAAACGTATTAAATACGTTTAAAATTAGGCCTATAGTTTTCTCCACTTTTAGATGCCTTACCTCTCTTATGTTTTACAACACGAAATGGTGAAGCATGTTCTGCTAAGACTCTTCTTTATGCTTAAAATTAGTCATCCAGTGTAAAAATATTGAGCCTATATTATGTATAATATTCTTATTTGATGGCTTATTTGATAACCAAACGCTTATGACGTGTAATTAATTGTTTCGCAATACCTCACCACGTTATATTATTGGACTGCATTAAAATCGTTGTATATTAAATGTCACTACATAAATTACCATACGCGCGATTCTGCTAATGAAAACTTTATATCTCGGCCCCTATGAAGTATAGAGGGAAACTTTGTTTGAATAAATTAGAGTACTCCCTATGGAGTTTACAGTGACACCAACGATTCGGGGGTTTTGGGGGTACGAGTGGGGATGGGGTGGGGGGGATGGAAATTCGAAATTTTTGAAACCACGTCTTGTGGGGTATCGTTGAAAAGCTCTTGATGAGTACTCTACAAATCAATAACTAGTTTCTCGACAGCACTCATTTAAGGCGAGATTTGAATGTTTGAAAAAGTACTCTTTCCTCTTTTTTGCAATTATTATTGCGGGTTTGTCATGCCAAGGCTAAAGAAGAAGAGTGCGGCGCAGCGACAATAAATTAACCCAAAAGCACTTCGAAATCTATCTCAGCCTGTAGGCCTGCCTAAAGGGATTTTTTGCGTTCTGCTCATTATATTCAGGTCATCCGCGATGTATCATTTTGTGCTTTAATGTTGATGATGTATCTACAGGTAATTTAATGACCACATATTCCATCACTAAATTCAAGATGATGGGAAAATATGGCACATAATGAAACTAATATCACTGTTCCTAACCTAATTACCACTGACACTGGTATTACAGGATAGTTGGTCATCCTGAACTCATCATCGCAGTGTGTATGCAAAGGGTTCATACTGTGATTATATAAATGATTTTTAATATTCATTGGTGAAATAGTCTTTATAAACTATTAATAATTTTGAACTTTTCGTTTCGCTTATGCAATGTTCAGAGTTTTAATTTAGTAAAGAGGCTAGATCAAACACATCAAACTTAACTTTTAATAATGGTCAACTCAACTTAATAAATTGAAGTCCAAGGGATGCCCGCATGAAAAAAGGTAAATATAATCATTTGATCTTATACAATTTAAGCATGTTTTATATTATGTAAAAAGTGACCACAGTAAACTTTAACACACCATAGAACAAAACACTACATATCATTCTTGCCATTTCATGCTATGTGTATTATTTTATTAAAATACACTTTAAATACAGTGCATAGAAAACGTGTGGAGAACCAAAATAACAGGACAGTAACACAAAATTACTTAGGAAGGCTTGCATACATTATTCATTAATTAAATGTTTTATGCTGAAAACACAATGCCTGAAAATCAGGGTTGGGTAGAGAAAGAATTATTTCATATTTTTTCATATTTATTTAATCCATTTTGACCACAGTTCTGCGGTATAGGATACAATATAACAACAATATAACAAACTATTATAGTACAAGGGTACAAGAATAATATTAGAAATACATACATTGAAATATAAAGAGATACAAAGAAACACAAAGAAATACAGGATCAATACAACACTACAAAACAATAAATAATTAAATAAAAAGTGCAATGTGTAGGTCAAATAGTAGGTACTGAAAGATTATTTAAAGTTTTTGGCTACCTCAAAAAATTCATCATTTTTGTAGAAGCAGATTTGTTTTATTTTCATCAGTACTAAGCCTTTAAAGTGTTTAAAAGTTAAATTTCTAGTAGCAACCGGAAGAGAATTAAACATTTTCACTGACATGTACCTAAAATTATGTTTGGTTGTTGCAAACAAGCATTGATCCTGTAAAATGTTATTGCAATTTCTGGTGCCAAAGGTATGTACATCAGAATAAGTTTTAAAGTTATCAGAATTACTCTTAACATATAACAAACACTGTAAAATATATATAGATGGTAGGCTGAGAATACCAGATGAGATGAAAAGAGGTTTACAGTGGGCTTTCCAATCAGCACCATAGATTATCCTCAAAGCCTTCTTCTGTAATTTGAAGATGTTAAGTGCAGAACTACAATTACCCCAAAGTAGAGTACCATAAGTTAAATGGCTATGAACATAAGCATAGTATGCAGAAATTAATACCTCTCTAGTCACATATTTTTGCAGTCTGCGAAGCACAAATATGCCTCTGGCAATCTTATTAGAGATTAATACAACATGAGATGACCAATTTAAACCTCCTTGGAGGACGATGCCAAGAAATTTAGCATCCTTATAGAAGTACTGATGTTTCCTATCAAAAGTGAATTTCAAGTCAGTAACTTTAGAGTCATTAACATATAGAGAATTAGCTGCAGTCCAATCTAGAACAATATCATCACTAACTTTTAAGAGATTTAAGGTGTTGAGGTCACAGTCAGTTACAGCAGTCAGAGCCAGATCATCTGCATAGAGATACGAATTTAGGAAATCTTTAGATGTGTTATTATAGACAGACAAGACACTAGGCAAATCATTTATATAAATAATAAATAAAATAGGGCCCAATATAGAACCCTGTGGTACACCATGTTTGATAGACTTAAACTGTGATTGCATACCATTGAAGTGAACACATTGCAGTCTTCCAGATAGATATGACTGAATTAAGTTAAGAGCTTCATCACTAAAACCATAAAATCTCAATTTATCAGCTAGAGTCACATGTGAGATAGTGTCAAAGGCTCTTGAAAAATCATACATTTTACACCATGTAGATTCTTTCTTGTTAAGTCCTGATAGGCAGTCATACACCAGGTTAATAACAGCATCACTAGTACATCGACCCTTGCGGAATCCAAACTGACAATTTGAGAAAAGATTTTCATTTTCAAAATATTTGATAATTTTATCATTAAGAATACACTCAAATACTTTAGAGACAATTGGTAAGACAGAAACAGGTCTATAATTTTTAACATCAGATTTGTCACCTTTTTTGAAGACAGGTGTGATTTTACCAACCTTCAACAGTTCAGGAAAATAGCCTAGGTTGATACATTTGTTGATTAAAAATGATATAGGTTCAGCCACATATGGTGCTGACATCTTCACTAAAATGGAGTTGATACCATATATGTCTAGAGCTTTACTGTTCTTAAGTGATAAAATCTTACTATATACAGTATCTACTGTAACTTCACTAAAATTGAATGACCTACAGAGATCACCATTGTTCTCCCTCATATTATGAGTGGGCCTATTATTAGTATTATTTTTTTCAACCAACTCCATGTAATAGGATGAGTTATGTTCACATACTTTAATATCTCTTAAGATTTCATCACCAATATTCAAAAAGTAATTATTAAACTCATCAGCAGAAATTTCAAGATTCACAGAGACAGGCTTACTGTTAATACCAGAGGTGTCCTTAATTACCGACCATATAGCTTTGGATTTATTAGAAGAGGAATTAATAAGATTGGAATTATAGTTTATCTTGGCTAGTTTGACTTCCTTAATGTATAATTTTTTGTGAAACAAGTAAGCCCTTACTTGCATTAAGAGGCATTAAGTTGCCTCTTACCAGTTGCCTTTCCCTAGGCCTGAGTTTCAAATTAAAAGTCTGAATATTACTACACTAAGAAATTACATATTGATTTTTCCATAGTGATTTTAAATTTGTCACTTAAATTGTCCTGCAGTATCTATCATGAATGTCAAATCTTCAAGTCAATTATCGTCACATAGGGTGGCGTGCACCAAACACATGTTGTATACTCTTTTAGTAAACCTTACTTCTTTAGTTCTAACTACTTTAGTAAATTACTCTTTTAGTAATGTACTCTTTTAGTAAGGGCGGCATGCACCAACCAGCAGTAAACTAAACACGGCGGCTTTCAACCTAGAGTGATGTACTAAAGAAGTAAAAATTTTATTTACTCCCAGATTAAATGAACTTACTCCACAAGTGGTGGAGAGCAACAACACGGAGTACGTTACTAACGTAGTAAGTTGTGGAGTAAATAAGGTCAAAGTTTACTCCTACTCGGGGGTGGAGTAAAGTTGTGTTCTGTGGCATTTGCGTGAGTTATGAGTTACATATCACATTAAATGGATTATATAGATCATACTGACGATAAGTTATTGAGATGAAGAAGGTCGTATACAAAAAATGACAGTAGTTAAGGAGAGCAGAGACCCATTTACAATGTACAATGTCCACGAATACAGACAAAGGTTTGAGTTCCATAAGAAATATATAGAAATGCTGGTTGATATGGTGGAACCATTTCGATACAATTCTGACAAGAAATCCGCTCTATCCCGAAGACTACAATTTCTTTGTGGACTACGAATCTCCAGTACAGGTGTTTTTAAAATTGGGGCAGGTGATTTAATAAATATTAATCGAACCACACCTAGTAGGGCATTTAATAACGTAAATAATTAAGCTCATAAATCCTTACATTAAATTTTGGTGTTTGGAAGAAACGTTGTGAGATTTTCACTACATCCATGAGATTTCAGCCAGCCAAATATGGAAATATCATTTCGGAGAGCGGTCCAACTAGGAAGACGTCCACCAAAAGGTGAGGGGGAGAGTGAGTGGAAGAGAACTTTGCATTGCACGGTACCAAGAGCGCATGTGCGCTCAAATATCTTCCTAGCTGGAGAGCCCTTTAGATGCTGCAGTTCTCCATAACTTTGGGTTAGAAAACGACGATGTATTTCAAGCTAATCCTATGGATGCAGATGTCGGTGAGGTATAGTATATTCCAATAAATGAAAGCCTCCGTTCTTAGAGCTAGCCAGAAAACACTTCCCCCCTGCTAGTTAACCATAGAGATTACTGAACAATAGGTGATTCTCATTGTTAAACGATTTATTGTTATTATTATAATTTTATTATATTACACTTCTATAGTTTAACTTAAAGCACAACATTGCGAATGCCAGAATTATAGTAATAATTATAAGAGCTAAAAGTTTAATAGTTGCACCCTCAGTGTTAATGTATAATATGCCCATTTTTGTGACCCAGGTGTAAAAATGGCCAAACAGGCCATATCGGAAGAAAATTTGACTGACTTTGGGATTAGCGAACAATGAGAAGGGGACACATTGTACAACCATTCCTTAAAGACTCCACAAGTCTCGATGGTGGAGTGAGACGAGGCATTTATGTTTGGGAATAAACTATAGCAGATGCTGCAGGTCTATAGTATAGCCTACTGCTAACTATTTTAATTAACCTGTGGACAGGAAAGTGGGAAGCATTATAAATTATATAGAAGAAAAATGCCAACATTAGTGCCGAAAGAAAATTTTAAGGTGGGGCACTGGAGGTTGAAGCTGCACAGGATCTAAAGAAGTAGTCACTGAAATGATTTTCAAACACACCACCACCTACTTAATTATTATTGGAGTTCATAGCTTGCTAAATATTGTACCACCATTTTTTGTTTAAATATTATATTTCTGAGTTGTAATAATATTATTTTTATAAGGTAATATTTTTTTAAGTAAATGTTCTGTGCATTTTAAAAAGGACAGAAACATAATGCCTCTTATTAGCTTTGTTGTTATCATTTTTATCCCCCTCTTTTCCATGATTTTGTGTGATACTCATTAATATTGTTAAACAGTCAATAAGTATTAATAATTCATTACAACTGTTGAATAATTGACTTATCGTTTTTGAGAAGAATCTGTAACTTTAGGCAATATAAATATTTGAATACATTTTATAACTTTATTATTATTATTATTATTATTGTTATGAGAGAAATAATTGTAATAATGACAGTGAATCAATTATGAAAATCAATAGGAAAGTCCAATTGTTTGCATTATAATACAGAAATAGTTTGCACAAAAATTGTAATCACAGTACCCTAACTTACTATACTGAAAATATTGAACTGAAGGAACTGAAATTAGTAATGAATAAACACGCTACAAATAGGCCTATTTTAAAATATGACGATTGTCATTAGTAATAACTCGTACTACCCAAACCCATATTCATTGTTTCAGCGAACCTTTCCTTTTCATTCTCTGGAACTATAATACTGGCAATTGAAATGCATGTGTTCTGCCGTGCTGTACTAACGTTTCTACTCGGTTCGGTGCAGAATTTGTATACTTCTTTAATAAAAATCGTTTAATACTTTAGTTACAACTAAAGAAGTAACTATAAATTGAGCTATTCAACACTAACTAAAAGAGTAAGTTACTAAAAGAGTAGCACTAAAGTAGTAAATGTAAGAAGGAAACCTAAGGTGACAAAAACCGGTTTGTCTGTCACACTCTTAAGTCACAGGAGTAATCTGCTAGAGTGAGACAGATGTATTGGTTTTCTTTTTTTTACTTCAGGTTTACGGTACAACTCGTTGTGTTAACTACATTCTGGCTGTTAATGGTCTTACATTGTAAATAACTATTAATGGTTCCATGTGTGCCCTAATCATTTAAAGGGTTTCTACAGTTAAGAAGTTGGAGAAACCTATGGTGTTAACAAGGAATGTTTGACTGATAATACAATAATCTGCAACATCAGGACTTATTTATGCATGCGTATACAAATTGTTGGTGGGGAGTGTTTGTTGCAATGAACTCTCGGTGCATGTGCTTTGTCTGAGCTAATGCCTAAGCTAATAACAACTTCGTCCGAAGATGGTCCAATACAATCCAAGGCTGGCTACATCATCTTGAACGTTTTTCATAGTGCACTTACTTGGATTCAAGCTGCTGAAATGAATGTGGTAGACAGCTGTAAAAAAATGTCAATAATGAGAAATTAATCAGAACTACACTGATTAGACTAGAACTTTATGTTTTTCTCGGTCAGAATTTTGAAGAATAGAATTCAACATATAATAATTGGAATTAATAATTAATCTCCGCAATGTAGCCCACTTCAGTGAAATATACAACAACGCATGACACTGTTGACAGTAATTTGTCTGCACTGTGCACTGCGTATTTATATTGATAGAATGAACAATACAAATGATAAAGAAGATAATCAGTAGGTTAATAATCCATTTCTCATTCATGCTTTCATGGCGGGAACTCGAGTCTCCTACACTCAGTGCCGGTAACCTAATTTAGAGCACAGGTAAGCCTGCAACTTTCGATATACTCATTATACAACTATAATCATATTTGCTAAAATTTCTATGTTACCTGTCTTTACTTCCTTTTTAGTCTTTAATATTGACTTAATTTAATTCATCAGACAGCTGGGTTAGGATGGCCTTGCATCGGATACCCAAACAATTGTTTTGTTGATCGCCACCAAGATTTAGTTTCATAATATTGTTATAGATTAACCAAACCAAGTAGAGAATAGTTTATTGCAATTAGTTTCTGTATTCTTGACGAATTTTCTCTTACTTTCTTATCAGAAAAACATTGTTACGCATTACCTGTGTGTGAAGTGTGTAACAGAATCTCATAAATAGAAAACTCTACATATTTCCCCCAAGTCTTGATTCTGTTAAAACGCACTATCACTATATAGGCTACTATTAGGGGAACCACAGTGAAGTAACGAATACGAGGGATGGAGCATATAAACCAAGGCAACGTTTTTTCTCACACTAAGGCAATGGTACCATGAGAAGTTTGTCAGACGGGAATGTGCTATCTCTAGTATGTGGATTTACCATTTGGTAGTATTGTGATGTACGGTTATAGGAATAGAGGTGAGTGGTAATTTCTTGTGAGTCAGCCATCATGCAGAATGTTTATGACAAGATATGAACAGTCACTATTCGAGGGAGAAATGCCAGAGAACACCACAAGGAGCTGATGGAAGCTTTGGGACAGAATCCCCATCCATACCGAACTTTAAGCGATCATGGAGTGGGTATGTGTGCTTTCGTGCTTCGCATTAGAGTAGCACGATGCAGTCGCGTACGGATGTTTATGGGTGCCTGTTTGCTTCACTATCCTACCTCTAGTACCCATAATCTGCGTTATACATACATTCCATGCCGTGCCTTTTCATTTGTATATTTCAAAATTTTAAAATGATAGTTGCCATGACTCCCCATCCCCATTATCATTGTCAACTTTACTATTGCAATGTTGAATATTAATAAGAAATGAGTGTTCAAATGTTACTATTATTACAACACTTGTAACTTATATAACTTTTTTAAAGCTAGCTTGAATAAAGAATAGAATTTCTAACAGAAAACACACGAAGTAAAAGTGGCTTGTTTATCGCAGAAGTGCAAACAAATTCAGTGTACCAAACTTTGGTTTCACTCACATGGAAAATAATCTTTTAGTTAAGAATATTATGGTTATTAAATTTAAAACGTTAGATTCCATGACGTCTTTTTAAATTTGATCACAAAAATCAATATTTGTTGGTTGTCAACTTCATTCCTTATGTTGGAAGTCGTGTTCCAGCAAGTCAGTAACCTCTGCATGCAGGCATGTATATGCCTCTGTAGATGGGAGAGCAGCTGAAGACTCCAATATGGTACCCCGTACATAATTGTTAGAGAGACATCTAATATTTATTATTATTATTATTATTATTATTATTATTATCATCATCATCATCATTTTGCACATATTAATTGGTGTTTAAAAATGATATAGATGTTAAATTATTTTTTATTTAATCCGTATGGCCTCGTTTTGCAAATATATCTACTTGCAAAATATAGTCTATTTTTTACCACTTGTATCATAAAAAAAAATATTTACATTCTAATGTACTTACATTCGCAAGAACCAGGAGTACAATATCCATAAATCACATAGGTTTTACAATCAGTTGCCAATATAACGTAGTCACCACTCCACTCAGCTGGAAGAGAATCAGTTCTTTTGAATTTAATTCTGTTTTTATATTTGATCATTAGTTATGTCATTAATAAACTTGTGAATTTTTTACGTACTTACGTTTACATGGAATCATATATGTAAGTACGTTGTCTCTTAGTATGGCTGTGCCGTAATTTGTCTGGCCGCATCCACTGAAAATGGAAAAACATCACATAACTTCTTTTACCCTAAGAATAAAGTATAGCACACTTTGAAGAATTGATTTCAGCTTACACTATGCATGTTTAGAATAAGCTTCGAAAGTACAATCCTAAGCCAATGTTCCACAATCTAATTTTTTATTCAAAATTTTTAATCAAGCAGCATTTCTATACAGTAATTATATCTGACTGTGTGTACTGTTAACTCTTCAGTATGCATACACTGCCAAATCTTCTTCATAATTTCTGAAACTCCTCAACATTTTCACTGGCTGTAATAGAAAAAAAGTAAAATGATGACTGTATTGGCCATGGAGACACCAGGGTTCCAGGAGGTTGTGGCTCCCAGAATAATACATTTGACGATTGACCTCCATTTATACCTGGACTTCGCACTACATTCATTCCCTTTTACTAAGAAGTGAGGCCACTTTTTCGACTAGTCTCGCCCGGAAACTTTGGCAGGAAACTATTTGTCTGCTCAATACGAAACGTCAAATCGCCTTTCTTGTACGGAATTATCGCAAGTTTGGTTTGGAAAATAAATTTGGAAATACAATGGACAGAATTAGTTTCGCATAAAAGGATGAGCTTACGTAGGAAAAGATTGAAACTGATTACCTTAGATTAGCACATGTGGTGCATGTGCAATATTTTATTTTAAAGGTTATGGCAATTACACTTGCATTATTTAGCTTACTGAGGTTTGTCTATTGTAAGTAAGTATCTTCAGATTATGTCAAGACTGCCTACTTTCCATTTTTTCAAAGCGAAATAAGGTATGACCTATAATAGTATGGCGAAATGGTGTAGGAATTAATCAAGTATTAGTTATCCAGAAAAAAGCAAAAAAGAATAATAACCAATGCTAAAAAATTAGAGCATTGCGTACCACTACAGAAATCAGAATAAATTTGATCTGGTAGGTGTAGACTAAACAAAACAAAAGAATACCATAAGATTATTGGGACCACATATAACAAATTACTTCAAGAAATGTCCCCAAATTTATTTTCAGAAAAACTATATTCCTGGCTTTAAAAAGATCCTTTCTAAAATGTTCAAGAATACTTAGAATCAGATATATACAAATAGATTAGAGCAACTTAATCTAAGTAATTACATGTGTAATCTGTAAGTAGGCCTATATATTTTTTCATTTAGTGTCACTTGGGTTATGGCAATAGTATAACTTAGAATAATAATTTTGACTAATGTAATTAAGTTTGTAAGATTGTAAATACTCTTAGATTAGGTTCTTAAAGATATATATAGTTATGTCAATAGCTAATGTGACCGACTGCGGTTGGTACTGCCTAAAGGTGTATTAAATATATAAAATATATAATATGTTTCAATATCTAAACATTTCAACGTATATTAATTTAACTAGCATGTGCCCGCGGCTTCGCCCGCGATAAAAAAAAGAGCATAACGTTAGAGCATAATAGTTAAATCATTATATTTATTAACACCTAAATCACGTGGACTACATGTCACGATTAGATAGCGTCGCCTGGTAAAAGCGATCTCAGATTTGAGTTCCTTGGCCCAGAAAATCCCTGTATAGTGAGTTTCGTCCAAATGGAACAATGTTTAACCATATTTAGGTCTATGTTGATTATCCCTCTTCCGTGTAGGTTGAAAATTTCATATGTCTACGGGCCTTGACATTCTAAACAAATGAATCGACCAGCGTGGGCTTACAACATTCTAGCGATCGCGATGCTTTTATTACCACGGTATGACAAAAATAGCCAAAGCCAACTGTAATTGTTTTGGCATTGAAATGTATTACTGAAATCTGATGCTTCGACAGCGCTAAAATCACGTTTTCTGAAAGTTTTTCACCCATAACTCGCGAACGAAAGCTAAAATTAAAAATCCGGCTTCAATGCGCATTCGCCCACCTTTCAGCCCACCTATGTTTAAAATTTCAGATCTCTGCGTTCAGTAGATTTCGCTGGGCATCGTGGACAGACAGACAAACACGTCCTTTTATTATTTTAAGAGAGCATGTGCCCGCGGCTTCGCCCGCGATAATTATTTCAAAAATTAAAAATTAAGAGCATAAAAGTTAAATCATTATATTAACACCTAAATCATGTGGACTACATATCACGATTAGATAGCGTCACTTGGTAAAAGCGACCTCGGATTCGAGTTCCTTGGCCCAGAAAACCCCTGTATAGTGAGTTTCGTCCAAATCGAACAACGTTTGACCATATTTAGGCTAATATTGATTATCCCTATAATAATAATAATAATAATCCTCTTCGGTGTAGGTTGAAAATTTCATATTATGTTTGCGTGCCTTGACATTAAAAACAAATGAATCGACTAGCGTGAGCTACAACATTCAAGAGATCGCGATGCTTTTATGTCGAAGGTATGACAAAAATAGCCAAAGCCTAGTGTAATTGATTTGTATTACTGAAAACTCATGCTTCGAAAACGCAAAAAATGCACGTTTTCTGCCCGTTTTTCACTCATAACTCTCGAAGGAAAGCTAAAATAAAAATTCCGGCTTCGAGGTGCACTTTCCGACCCGTTAGTCCATCTATGTTTAAAATTTCAGATCTCTGCGTTGAGTAGATTTCGCTGGGCATCGCGGACAGACGGAGGACAGACAGACAGACGGAGGACAGACACTTCCTTTTATTAATATAGATGTTACTCTTGAAGTGAAACGGATAATTACGCTCAAATATCACAGTTAGCTACCAAGGAATAAAATAGTTTAAAACCTAAGAATTTGGGCCCTAGTAAAAAATGTTGTATTGAATACACTCGATTTTATCGGTTAGGCCTACATAATAAAAAGAGAAGTCTCGGATAAAGCCATTCGTATTGCTAAAGAATAAATTATTTGGAGTTAAAGGTAAGGTAATGTACACTCTATTGTGATACACTTCCAGGCACATATGCCTACTTGACATTTCGTGTTGAGCAGACAAATAGTTTCTTGACTAGTTCCGCCTGGAAACTTTGGCAACACTTTCTGTGCTGGAGTGCGAACTCCAGTAGTTCTGTTTCAGCTCAATGCACGTGACACATGAAGGTGTTAAGTTGTTAGCCCTGTACACCAGTTTTTTTTTTCAGAAATACTTCTGGCACTCATTCCTGGTAAAGGCTGAGTCATTGCTAGGCTCATAGTGCCACCAGAAGGATTAGCCCATTGGAAAAATCACTGGTTGTAATAGTATTGCTTAAAATTCAGAATCATTTTCTTTATGTGGGAAAAAAAATGAAAGAAAGGAAATGTATTTTCTAAGTTATATCCACTGTTAGAAATGGTTTATACCTTCACTATTAAACACAAAACGAATGTTTGTTGTAAAGCGGTGCATGCGTGATGTCACATTCAAGCATCGTCTGGCTCATTCCCGCCCAATGAAAGGCAGTTCCCAGCATTGTGTCTACTATTGCAGTTTGTAATTGAGTTTCTGTTTAAACAATGGCTTCTTGTTTTGTTGTAGTGTGTACAAACTCATCGTCGAGGAGTTGTCGTGTAAGAGTGTTATATAAAGGAATAAGATAGATAAAGTTTTATAATAATTTTATTTTAGAGAATTGCAAGTAGAAGTTTTGTGATAGAATAATAATATAAAGTTAAACGCAATGTAATAGTGCCAGTATTGCACGCACTGATCGGTATGCAAATGACTTCCGCATCTCTTGCAAGAGGAATGAACTTCAAGACAATATCTCGCCTAACAGCAGATTCTTTTTCTTTCTTTAATGTTAATTTTTAAGCAGTAATACTAATTATACAAGCAAATTCTTTGCTGAGATAAAAGTTAAGCTTCCTCAGTCTCTCTACCCACACCGAAAATATGCTGCTTTTGTCACGTACTATTTGGTATAAAAACTCTGAATTTTTGTGATTGAGTGGGAATATAAACTTGAACGTCGAGCAGGCTACAACTACTGTATATGTTATTTGGAAATAAACTACAGCATTCTTATATTATTCTTTACGTAAATATATTGTACTTATTGATCATCCTCATCCAGACTACAGCACAGCATTAGACTTGATCTACAAAGGAAAAGCTGAATTTTCAAGAGCTTAGCTTTTCTCAAGGGGAAAGCCGAATTCACAGAGAGAACAAATATTTTGAGGTAACATCGTACTTTCGCTACCGGTACGATTACACATCATGGTGGCAGCGGCGTTGGATATAAGCTCATTGATTTAATTCATCAACTGTAGATAGTCTACACTTCAACTTTACAACTTTTATCTTCGCTTAGATGGAGAGAAATTTTATACCTGAAGAAGCACCTGTAATTAACAACGTGATTGAACAACTCTTTCCAGAACCTCCCCGAGAATTCCATAAAAACGGAGCTATCATCAAAGTTGTAAATCTGGGAGGATCTCTGACTACATTTGGACACCAGATAGAAAACAGAAGACTTGTGGCTGCAGGACAACCTCCAATACTTGGCAGAATAGTTGGAAGGAGATCAACTACGAAGAACGGCGTAAAGATAACAACTATAGAATACCTATAAACGTTTCTACTCTTCACTTCAGAGGACTCTTCTACCCGAGGGACCAGGAGACGTCTTCACTTCTTTCCGCTTGGTGATACCCGAAACCCCGGTATTTTCCAGACGAAGGCATCAGTGGCGGACACCTTTCACAGCCGGAGCCATTCTGAGGTTCGAGGACTAGCAACCAGAGTGGTGGCCACTTCGGTAAGCAGGCTCTATCCCGCCTGTGTGACAGCGCTTTGTCCGTGACGCATCGAGGTGTGTTGTCTTCTCTTCATTTTTTCGCCAAGTAAGTAATACAGTAGATCGACGTAAAATCCCCCATTGGATGTGCGGTCTGCTTCTGCATTAGCCAATTTAAGAAATATTAAGTAAAAAATAGTAGTAATGTTCATAATTAAATTCATAATAATAATTATTAAATAAAAAAATAAATAAATAAAATATATTATTCATTTCATTAATAACATTTTCAAATATGGAAGGACAATTAGAAGGACAGGTTCCTCCACAAAATGCAGATAGAATAGAATTGCTGGAAGCACAAATACAAACAATCTTAAGAGCTAATGTGCATAGGGACTCTTTAACAATAACGGCAGCAGCAAAACTATTTGATAAAGGCTTTACGGGAGATCCGAAAGAACTTAATGATTTCATTGATAACGTAGAGTCAGCATACACTTTGGTAGAACCGGCACAAGAGAGAACATTACTCCGATATGTACTTGCAAAGATAACAGGAGAAGCTAAAAGAATATTAAGTTTCAGAAATAACGATGAGTTGACATGGAATGACGTCAAGCAGAAACTAGAGACACATTATGCGGTTCAAAGAACATTTGCTTACTATTGTAATCAGCTGTGTCAGGGAAGGCAAAGGCCAAATGAGGGTGTGACTCAGTGGAGCACTAGAGTAGAGCAGCTGATAGCAAGTGCATTAGAAAGCACTAATAAGTTTACAACAACATGGAGCGCTGACGAGAGGTCAGGAGGTCGTAAAATGATAATCAGACTAGGGAAAACTATTTATATAAATGGTATTCTTAATGATGCAGTTAGAGAAGCAGTTAGGCTAAACTCTGACGATATTTCAATGAAAGAAACAATTGACAGAGCTAACGCAGAAGAGAGTGAGCGCAGATCCAATGTTAACAGTTCCAAACCAATACAGAAAGGATACGGAAAACAGTCAGTTGCAAACGCAGCAGTAAAAAGAGAGAATGTGAATGCATTAGCTATACAATGTCATAAGTGCCAAAGATTTGGACACGTTATGAGGGATGGCAGGGCAATCATATGTAACAAATGTAAAAAGATAGGTCATCTCACTAAAGATTGTAGGACTCAGAGAGTCCAGGGTTCCAATCAGGGAAACCGACAGTAGGTCTGACTGTGCAGTCCAGGGCAGACCATACTGACGACTGCAGTAAACACAAAGAAACTAAAGAAAGCAAAAAGAAAATAGAAAAGAGGGAAGAGAAAGATTTAAATCCTTTTTCTTTTTACGCAACGTCCGAGGACTTGCTAAACGGAATTGGATTAGTGTTTTTTGACACAGGTTCAGTGGTGTCACTAGTAAAACGAAATAGTCTCGTAAAACAGAAGGGAATAAATAAGAAAGATAGGTTAAAATGTAATTCGATTACAGGAGAATCATTTACAGTAGAGGGTAGTGTGCAACTAGAATTACAAGGGAGTGACCCAAGTAAATTTTATGTAATGGAAAAATTACCTGATGAGTATGATATAATAATAGGACAAGATTGGATAAAGAACAATAATGTAAAAGTAATTTTACCATCAACTTTTTGCACAAAACTACCAGGGTATTCAGAAACTTTTGTACAGTTTCCTACCACAGAAAAGGGAGTTAGGTATTGTGAAAAACAGATGTTAACTGATAATGTATATTGTTGTGAAGGAGTAGTGTTGTGTGAAGAGGAAAAATTTAGTTGTCTATTACTAAATTTAAATGAAGACGAATGTGATTTAACACAGATTCCTAAGTTAGATAAAATATTTTTGAAAGAACATTCAATTTTCAAAAACGAAAAGGATAGATGTAAAGCATTAAATACGCAGTTAAGATTAGCTCACATTAAAGAGGGAGCAGACGAAATCAAACAAATTTGCGAGGATTTTAATGATATTTTCAGATTGCCAGGCGACAGATTAACAGAAATAAAAGGTTGTAAACACCATATTGTTACCCCTACCGCGAATGACATGCGACCTATTACTCTGAAAAATTATAAAATTCCTCAGCATCAACAAGAAGAAGTAAATAGGCAAGTTCAAATGATGTTAGACCAAAATATCATTAGAAAAAGTGATTCCCCATGGAATTTTCCTGTTTTAGTAGTTCCCAAAAAGCTAGATGCTTCTGGAAAAAGAAAATGGCGCATCTGCGTGGACTTTCGGAAATTAAATAATATTACTGTAGGTGACAGTTATCCTTTACCTAATATTCAAGAAATTTTGGACAAGTTAGGAAGAGCTAGGTACTTCAGTGCTTTAGATTGCGCTAGCGGTTATTGGCAAATTCCCTTGGCGGAAGAAGACAGACATAAGACTGGATTCAGCACCCAATTAAACCATTTTGAATTTTTGAAAATGCAATTTGGTCTCTCCTCCGCACCAGCAACCTTTCAAAGGGCTATCAACACGGTTTTGGCAGAAGTCATAGGCTCTAGATCATTTGTTTACTTAGATGACATCATTGTCATAGGAGAAACGTTAGAAGAACATAATAATAAATTGATAGAGATTTTTACTAAATTGAGAGAATATAGAGTGCAGCTGGAACCAGACAAATGCGAGTTTTTAAAAACTGAATTGAAATACCTTGGTCATTTAATTACTCAAGACGGTGTATCGCCTGATCCAGAAAAGACCAGAGCAATCAAGGAATTTCCAATTCCCAAAAACGTAAGAGAAGTAAAAGGATTTTTAGGTTTAGTAGGTTATTATAGGAAATTCATCCCTAGTTTTGGAATATTAGCCAAACCTTTAAATGAACTTTTAAAGAAAGAAAAAGCATGGGAATGGACAGAAAAACAACAAGAAGCTTTTGAAACGCTACGTAATTGCTTAATGACAGAACCGGTATTGCAATTTCCGGACTTTAGTCAAAGATTTATCCTTACAACGGACGCTAGTACGGTAGCTATTGGGAGTGTACTAAGTCAAGGTACATTAGGGCAAGACAGACCAGTAGCATATGCCAGTCGAATACTTAATAAAGCAGAGCAAAATTACAGTACAACTGATCTTGAATTACTTGCAATAGTGTGGTCATGTAAACATTTCAGGACATATTTACTAGGTAGAAAATTTTTAATAGTCACAGATCACAAACCATTAAAATGGATGATGAATGTACGTGATCCAGGATCTCGTGTTCTCAGATGGAGAATACTGTTAGAAGAGTATGATTATGAAATTTTACACCGTGCGGGTAAGCAACAAAAAAATGCTGACGCATTGAGCAAGATAACTTTAGCAGCAACATTTGCAGACGTAGACGATCAGTCAGTTCCTTCATATTCATTAATTACCGATTCAATTTCACCTGAAAGAAAATTAAGAATTTTAAAGGAAATGCATGAATGTCCAATTGGAGGGCATATGGGTATACAGAGAACGTATGAGAGAATTAAATTATATTGTAATTGGGAGAACATGTTTCATGATGTAGAAAATTATATTAGGAATTGTCCTATTTGTCAAGTAAATAAACATATAACTCCAAAAGTGAAGTTACCATTCGAACAAACAGATACAAGTAAATTTCCTTGGAATAAAATAGCATTAGATCTTGTAGGTCCATTTTGTTCCACAGAGCGAGGAAATAAATATTTACTCACCTGTCAAGATAATCTCAGTAAATACATTGTAGGCGTACCGATTCCAGATCAAACAGCTGAGACGGTATCACAAGCCTTAGTGAACGAAATTATTTTGAAATTTGGAATTCCAGATCTGATCCTTACAGATCAGGGTTCGCAGTTCATGGGAGAACTAATGAAAAGACTTTGTAAATTACTAAAGATAGAAAAAGTGAAAACTAGCGTTTACCATCCAGAGTCAAACGGTAGTTTAGAGAGATCGCATAAAGTATTAGTTGAGTATTTGAGATGTTTTTGTAATAATAGACAAGATGAATGGGACAAGTGGGTTCCTTTCGCAGTGTTTACATACAATACCACTCGTCACACAAACTCAAAATATTCCCCTTATGAAGTTATGTTCGGCAGGAAAGCTAACCTACCGGGTGTTTTACAGAGAAAGCCAGAAATAATATATAATTACGATGACTATGTTCGTGAAGTAAAACAGAAATTCCAACATACTTGGGAAGATGTTAGGAATAATCTGATAAAGAGTAAAGAGAAAACAGTAAGTAAAAGTTTCGAAGGTGCACGTTCACCAAAGTATAAGATGGGAGACCTGGTTTTTGTTCAAAAGGAGCAAAGACGGAAATTGGACCCAATATACATTGGGCCATTTCAGATAAAAGCCATTAAAGGGACCAACCTAGAGCTAATAAAGGTGGGAACTAATGGTAAGAAGTTAATGCATACACACATTAATAGGACGAAACCTTATGTTACAGGTTCGTGCCAAAATGAATAGATACATCTCTCTGCTGTTATTGGTTTGTCTGTTAAATAGAAGTTTAGTACATTTAAGACCTAATCCTGAAAAGGATATTACAACAAGCCATTCAACAATGATGCCAGAAGAACAACCAGAAATACAAATGTCAGCTATCCAAGGTCAAACAGGAGTTTATTTTGATCAATTAGGAGAACTTTGGTTTTCACCATTGCAATGGGAAATAATAACTTATGTGGATATAGAACAAATCCTAAATGTATGGCAAGGTACAAAAACACAATTAAGAGATTTTCGTAAGAAATGTAAGCTTATGTCAGATCAACCATGGTACAGTTTTACAGATTGTGATCAAAGTTTGTTTTATTTTGATTCAAAAAGAATATTAATAAATAGATTGATTAAAGTTTTTAGTGAAATGGCAAACATTCCTTACAATACACACAGAAATAAAAGAGCTATTTTTGGTTTTGTAGGAGAAATACATAGAATATTATTTGGAACAGCAACAGAAAAAGAATTGATAAAATACACTGAGAAAATTAGAATTTTAAAGTCTAGAAATGAAAATATATTGCAGTTAAATATTGAACAAATGTCGATACTGAAATCCGCTATTTTTGCATTAAATACTTCGGTAACACAATTAACGAGAAATGAGATTGAATTAGAAACACAATTCAATGCATTTGAAAATAATATTTCAGTAGCTTTTGCTAACAGTAAATATGAGAATGAAATAGTAGCCATGTTAAACAACCAAGTAAGGCATATAGAAATAGGGTTAAACGAATGTCAACATAGTTTTGATTTATTAATTGAAGCATATCTACATGCTCAATCGGGAGTTATTCAACCACAAATTATAACTTATCAAAAGGTCAATACTATATTACATGATATAGGACCACATGAGTATATAATACCTCCTTTTGTACCGAATCAAGCTATTAAACTATTAGAACCAGTTATTTATTTTCAAGAAAATAAATTAGTATATGTGATTCGAGTACCGTTACTAGATCAATCTCGTTTTCATGTTTTTCATATTATTCCTTTTCCAGTGGTTATGGATAGTAACCTTACAGCTCAATATATTCAAGCAAATCAAGAATACATTGTATCAGATCAATTAAAATTTAAATATGCATACTTACCATCAGATAAATTTATATTATGTAAGCAAACATATGTTAAAACATGTAAGCAACCAAATACTATAATATACATTTGCAAAGAGAACGTACCAATATATAATTACATACCAGAAAAAGAGTGTGTATCTACACTTATACACCCTTCTACACAAAAAGTACCAGAAGTATGTTCAAAGTCAATAAAATATTTTTCTATAAGTAGTACCTTATGGATACCTTTATCTGGAAGCAATGAATGGTTATATGTAACATTTAAAGATGAAATATTCACAGGAATATGTAAGAATAAAAAGTATGTTCAGAAGTTAAAGGGACGAGGTAAAATGATGTTATCAGAAAATTGTAAAGGCGTCACAGCCTCAGGGATAATTTACCCCCTTCAAAAGAAAACTTATAATAATTCACAATTTGATGTGATTCCAATTGCTTCATTAAATACGTCATGTTGTATTGATTTACCAACCCAGGAACTTATGGTTCGTAAGTCAATTGAGTTACCATTTCCTAATATCCTATCCAATTTAGATGACCTAAAATATACAGGTTATCGCATGGATGAATTAACCATGCTTATGAAAGAAGAACGAAATAAATTGATGGAAGAAAATGATAGAATCTATTTTGATTCTATATGGTTGTATTTTTATATTGTAATAGGCATAATAATTTTATGGATTTTATTGTGTTGTTATAGTAACAAATGTAGATCATGTACATTAACAATTTTTCATGCAATGCAACCTAATCTTTGTATGAATGATTTTTGTAAAAAACGTGACCAGCAGAAAAATGTTAAAAATGAGCAAGAATTGTCAAAACATGTAAATGAAATAGAATTGTTAACTATTTCATCTTTTTCTAAAACAAAAACAAATGAAAATGTAGAAAATATGTTTGTAAAGAGAGAGGAAGAAGCAACCACATCCAGTGATACAGTTTTAACTTCCAAACGACAACCTCATTGGTCAGAAGTAAAGATTTAAAAAGATTCGAGGTACAGTAACCTCAAACTTTTTTTTTTATGGAGGGAAGTGTCGTGTAAGAGTGTTATATAAAGGAATAAGATAGATAAAGTTTTATAATAATTTTATTTTAGAGAATTGCAAGTAGAAGTTTTGTGATAGAATAATAATATAAAGTTAAACGCAATGTAATAGTGCCAGTATTGCACGCACTGATCGGTATGCAAATGACTTCCGCATCTCTTGCAAGAGGAATGAACTTCAAGACAATATCTCGCCTAACAGCAGATTCTTTTTCTTTCTTTAATGTCAATTTTTAGGCAGTAATACTAATTATACAAGCAAATTCTTTGCTGAGATAAAAGTTAAGCTTCCTCAGTCTCTCTACCCACACCGAAAATATGCTGCTTTTGTCACGTACTATTTGGTATAAAAACTCTGAATTTTTGTGATTGAGTGGGAATATAAACTTGAACGTCGAGCAGGCTACAACTACTGTATATGTTATTTGGAAATAAACTACAGCATTCTTATATTATTCTTTACGTAAATATATTGTACTTATTGATCATCCTCATCCAAACTACAGCACAGCATTAGACTTGATCTACAAAGGAAAAGCTGAATTTTCAAGAGCTTAGCTTTTCTCAAGGGGAAAGCCGAATTCACAGAGAGAACAAATATTTTGAGGTAACATCGTACTTTCGCTACCGGTACGATTACACATCAGAGTGATAAAACACTTAAAATATGAATCAAACGATTTCACTGGTCAACATGATTTTTGTCTCATGAGTACCAATAGTTGTACTTAATGCAGTTTTTTATCATGTTTTCAAATATGTATTCGGAATTTCTCCATCACCCACAGTTTTTTTTTAATTTCAATTTCAATTAATGGATTTAAATATATTTTTTTAATAAACTGCCATTTGTCCATTGTAAAATAAAAACTCCTAGAGCATTGTAAATGTGATGGAACCAAATGAGCTAACTCAAATGGTACCGTTGCTACTGTTGTGCAAGTTCAGACTGTACAGACAGGCACAAACATGATCATGCATGCCTTCATTACAACGATGTCAGTTGTGAGAGAGCAGTGAACCAGTAAACACGTAATTGTGAGTGCATTGTGTCTGGATTATTGTATATTGTATATTACATATATACAAATTTATTTCTTTTAATTTGTTGTTAGTTACAAAATGCCTAGAGCTTGTTTAAATCACCCTAACAACTTTTGTTATATAGCCTATGTGGTGAAGTGACGCTCAAGTCCCACAGGCGAAACCTTACTCCATTAGTAAAGAAGTGTTATGAACTTTATTTTGGGTGTAAAGTGGGGGACCAAACAAGGACCTGGGCCCCACACATCTGTTGTTTATCATGTAGTAGGCTTCTCACTGCATGGAAGAATGGCACACGCCACATGCCATTTGCTATCCCTATGATTTGGAGGGAACCCAAAGATCACTCCTCTGACTGTTATTTCTGCTTAACAAACATTAAAAGGATTATGTCAAAATAAAAACATACAGTGGTGCACCCTGACTTGCAATCTGCAATGAGACCAGTTCCACACAGCGAAGAATTGCCCATACCAAAGCCTCCAGAACATGTGACATTAGATGAAGAGAGCTCAGATTCCGATGGAAGTAAGGAAGAAGAAGAAACACATTTTGGTGATACAACTTTTGAACAAAGCTGTTCATCTGAGTCTCATTTATTGACTCAAGAAGATCTTAACGATCTCATACGAGATTTAAAATTATCCAAAAACCAGTCTGAAATTCTTGGTTCCCGGCTAAAAGGATGGAATCTTCTTCAAAAGAATACAAAGATATGTACTTATCGTAGTCGTCATTCTCAATTTAAAGGCTATTTTTCTCAAGAAAATGGCTTAGTGTTTTGTAATGACATTTCTTCTCTTATGGAGGGAGACATTTGGTATTGAACCGCGAATCATTCATTCCTGGACAGAAAAATGTGAAACATGACGCATTGTGTAATCCTAAAAATGTGTATCTACCTCCCTTACATATCAAACTAGGATTGATAAAGAATTTCGTGAAAGCCATGGGCAATACTCCTGGATTCATGTACTTAAAACAGAAGTTTCCTAAAATTTCTGAAGCAAAAATTAAAGAAGTTATATTTGTGGGTCCACAAATACGATCACAAATGCATGATAAGTTTGAGGAAGTATTGAATCCACTGGAGAAAGTAGCTTGGCAAGCATTCAAAAAAGTAACTCACAGTTTTTTGGGAAATCGAAAGGTGGAAAATTACCGTGATATTGTCAATGATCTTATAAAAATTTGGGCTGTAATATGTCCTTAAAAATTCACTTCTACCCTCGCACCTAGATTTCTTCCCGGAAAATCTTGGCGCAGTGAGCGATGAGCACGGGGAACACTTTCATCAGGAGATTTCAGCTATAGAAAAGAGATATCAAGGCAAATGGAATCCTAATATGCTGGCCGATTATTGTTGGACCATCAAGAGGGATGCCCCACAGGCGAAATATAGCAGAAAATCGTAATTTCTTACTTTCTAGGTGAGTCTGAATGTTCGGATAATGTGTATTTAAGAATGTGGAAAATATTAAAGTGTCTGAAATTATAAATGCCTGTCTCTCGGAAACCTTGCGTGATGGAGAAAAACCGATATCATATTTGAATTCAGGAGAAGAAATGGTATCAGAATCACATATTTTTCTTTCTGAGACAAAAAAAAGTTTCTTTTTTGTTGCCCAGTGTTTCCAACTGAAATAAGTCTCCTTAGTGTAATAAGTAATGGTTGATCAAAGTCAAAAGATACAAATTTGGTCCTGGTAGATACAGTAGGCCTACAACTGAGTCATCACTTCTGTCAGTGCAAGCAATATGTTTGGTGCTTTGTCCTATTCAAATGACCGCCTTCTTCTTGCCGCGCTGACATCAGCATTTCATGTCATTGTGTAAGAGGTTTCGCGCCTTGAGTGATGTAATTCTTTGTCATAGCGCGTCCCCAAGCCACGCCGAGTGTTTTGTGCATCGCCGAATTTCATTGCTAGCAGACATATTGAGGCATCACTCCAATTCGCGCGGTTTTCGTCATTGAGAAATCATTGTTCTAGTGCTCGAAATACTCCGAATTGCTGCAAAACTACAACTCTCAAGTTTTGTGTATTATCTGCAATTAATTCTACAATTGCAGCAGTATTATATTCGTCACAGCTATCATCCGTGTTACGCTGTAAAAGATTGATTGTCATTGTGAAATACCTTGTTTCCAGTGCATCATCTTTAAGTGAAATTTCCATGTAACATTCAGAAGTTTGTTATTTAACACAAATCAACAAACTACAGTGATTATTTCAAGTCTTTTAATATATAAATTACATCTTTTAATTACATGTATTTCTAGATAAGTGTGGCGCTTTTCCCGCCAATAGTGCATCGCTTTTAAGTTCAGTTTATTAATCACTAGCATGTGCCCGCGGCTTCGCCCGCGATAATTACTTCAAAAATTAAAAACTAAGAGCATAATAGTTAAATCATTATAATTATTAACACCTAAATCACGTGGACTACATACCACGATTAGATAGCGTCGCCTGGTAAAAGCTATCTCAGATTCGAGTTCCTTGGTCCAGAAAATCCCTGTATAGTGAGTTCCGTCCAAATCGAACGATGTTTAACCATATTTAGGTCTATGTTGATTACCCTCTTCCGAGTTGGTTGAAAATTTAATATGTCTACGGGCCTTGACATTCTAAACAAATGAATCGACCAGCGTGGGCTTACAACTTTCAAGCGATCGCGATGCTTTTACTTCCACGGTATGACAAAAATAGCCAAAGACAACTGCAATTGATTTGACATTGAAATGTATTACTGAAATCTGATGCTTTGACAGAGCGAATCACGTTTTCTGCCAGTTTTTCACTCATAACTCGCGAACGAAAGCTAAAATTAAAAATTCGGCTTCGAGGTGCATTCGCCCACCTTTCAGTCCATCTATCTTTAAAATTTCAGATCTCTGCGTTCAGTAGACAAACAGTATGTGCCCGCATGTGCCCGCGGCTTCCCCCGCGATAATTATTTCAAAAATTAAAAACTAAAAATTAAGAGCATAGTTAAATCATTATAATTATTAACACCTAAATCACGTGGAGTGCATTCCACGATTAGGTAGCGTCCCCTGGTAAAAGCGACCTCAGATTCGAGTTCCTTGGCCCAGAATACCCCTGTACAGTCAGTTTCGTCCAAATCGAACAATGTTTGACCATATTTAGGCCTATATTGATTATCCCTCTTCCGTGTAGGTTGAAAATTTCATGTCTTCGGGCCTTGATATTCTAAATAAATGAATCGTCCAGGATGGACTTACAAAATCAAGCGATCGCCCGCGATAATTATTTCAAGAATTAAAAATTAAGAGCATAATAGTTAAATCATGATATTTATTAACACCTAAATCACATGGACTACATATCACGATTAGATAGCGTCGCCTGGTAAAAGCGATCTCAGATTCGAGTTCCTTGGCCCAGAAAATCCCTGTATAGTGAGTTTCGTCCAAATCGAACGATGTTTAACCATAATTAGGTCTATGTTGATTACCCCTCTTCCGTGTAGGTTGAAAATTTAATATGTCTACGGGCCTTGACATTCTAAACAAATGAATCGACCAGCGTGGGCTTACAACATTCTAGCGATCGCGATGCTTTTATTACCACGGTATGACAAAAATAGCCAAAGCCAACTGCAATTGATTTGACATTGAAATGTATTACTGAAATCTGATGCTTCGACAGCGCTAAAATCACGTTTTCTGCCAGTTTTTCACCCACAACTCGCGAACGAAAGCTAAAATTAAAAATCCGGCTTCGATGCGCATTCGCCCACCTTTCAGCCCATCTATGTTTAAAATTTCAGATCTCTGCGTTCAGTAGATTTCGCTGGGCATCGTGGACAGACAGACAAACACGTCATTTTATTATTTTAAGATAGCATGTGCCCGCGGCTTCGCCCGCGATAATTATTTCAAAAATTAAAAATTAAGAGCATAATAGTTAAATCATTATATTAACACCTAAATCATGTGGACTACATATCACGATTAGATAGCGTCACCTGGTAAAAGCGACCTCAGATTCGAGTTCCTTGGCCCGGAAAACCCCTGTATAGTGAGTTTCGTCCAAATCGAACAACGTTAGACCATATTTAGGCTAATATTGATTATCCCTATAATAATAATAATTTAATAATAATGATAATAATAATAATAATAATAATAATAATAATAATAATAATAATAATAATAATAATAATCATCTTCAGTGTAGGTTGAAAATTTCGTATTATGATTTCGTGCCTTGACATTAAAAACAAATGAATCGACCAGCGTGAGCTACAACATTCAACAGATCGCGATGCTTTTATGTCGAAGGTTTGACAAAAATAGCCAAAGCCTAGTGTAATTGATTTGTATTACTGAAAACTCATGCTTCGAAAACGGAATAAATACACGTTTTCTGCCCGTTTTTCATTCATAACTCACGAACTAAAGCGAAAATTAAAATTCCGGCTTCGAGGTGCACATTCCGACCCTTTAGTCCGCCTATGTATAAAATTTCAGATCTCTGCGTTCAGTAGATTTCGCTGGGCATCGCGGACAGACGGAGGACAGACGGAAGACAGACAGACAGACAGACGGAGGACAGACACTTCCTTTTATTAATATAGATTACATTCATTTTATTCAATTACTAGCATGTGCCCGCGGCTTCGCCCGCGATAATTATTTTAAAAATTAAAAATTAAGAGCATAATAGTTAAATCATTATATTTATTAACACCTAAATCACGTGAATTACATATCACGATTAGATAGCGTCGCCTGGTAAAATCGACCTCAGATTCGAGGTCCTTGGCCCAGAAAACCCCTGTATAGTGAGTTTCGTTCAAATCGAACAACGTTTGACCATATTTAGGCCTATATTGATTATCCCACTTATAATAATAATAATAATAATAATAATAATAATCCTCTTCGGTGTAGGTTGAAAATTTCATATGTCTGCGTGCCTTGACATTATAAACAAATGAATCGACCAGCGTGAGCTACAACATTCAAGCGATCGCGATGGTTTCATGTCCAAGGTATGACAAAAATAGCCAAAGCCTACTGTAATTGATTTGACATTGAAATATACTGAAAACTGATGCTTCGAAAACGCAAAAAATACGTTTTCTGCCCGTTTTTCACTCATAACTCACGAACTAAAGCAAAAATTAAAATTCCGGCTTCGAGGTGCATTTCCCGACCCTTCAGTCCACCTATGTTTAAAATTTCAGTTTTCTGTGTTCAGTAGATTTCGCTGGGCATCGCGGACAGACAGACAGACAGACGGAGGAAGACAGACACTTCCTTTTATTAATATGGATAATATTATTCAAGCATTTATTAGTTAACGTGTGAGTAATGTTTCATTGTTCTATAACATGTGTCGATTGTGTTATATTTAGATTCGTGGATCTCTGTGCTCAGTGACCTCGATAAGTCCATTGTTCTACCAACTCCTAGAATCAATTGTTTTACGGTCCTCCAATTATCCAGAGTGTTTTTTAAATCCTTTTTTATTCACAAGGTATTCCCACATACCCCAATCAACTTCTTTTGCATGAGAAATCTGTGACACCGCCAATGATGAAAAGAAAATCATCGTACTTGCGGAAGAAGGAAATTACAGAGTTGTTGCAAGATGCTAACAGTAGTCCATCAGAAGGCCTATCCGAGAATGTACATGCAAAGTTTTAATTTCACAAACAAATTGGGAGCTGAGGAAAAAATACTAAAATTTGCAAAATATTTACATACCATACATGGATATACCCTCTTAAAGCAACACTATCGAGTGATGCATTTGTGTTATACAGTCTACATTCCCCTTCCCAACAACGCACCGTTTCATGGTCCGTTTTCATTTGTATAGACAGCTCACACTGTTCCATATTTTCTTTTCTTCCGTGCAACCCTTTCAATAATTCTTTGTCATTTCCTTTTCATTTAATAGTAGTTTACGAGTAACAAGGTTCATCCTTACAAGGTGGCATTGCAGACATTATTAGGAATAATTAACACTTGCGTCAGCTTGGTAATAGCTGTTCTCCTGTAAGTGACGTCACAGCAGCTGATTATTTTACTTCGACGCCTGAAGGTCACGATGTCACCATTCGTTTCGTAATTCAAAGTCAGCTTTAGAGTTTGTTAATCTTGTTAATTTTTCTTGTTGGTTAAAGTTTGCATGTTGTGGAGGAGAGAATGACACTCGTTGGTTGATTTGGATTTTTTTTATAAAAACGTTACTATTCCATTATATTGTATAGAATGAAAATTGTGTGTGATATCAGTTTTAACGTCACATGATCCAGTTTTGAAGGATTGTAGAAATTTGGACAAAAATAGTAGGACATCAGCTGTGGAGAAAAAGCATAGCGCACTGGCATCCTCTAAATCCTAGATCGGATAGGTTCACAAGCTAACAACTATATGTAGTAATAAGACCCGTCCGCCATGACTAGAAAATGTGCTCAAAAATAAGAATTTAGCACTAATAAGTCAGGTATTAAAGGCTACTGATTGTAAATAAAAAAGTAGAAAAACGAGTCAAAGAAAAAAATCGGCATGGAACGTGAGACCCACCGCATCGTCAGCTGTAACCACTACATTACAGGCATCCAAGATAGAAATGTTCTGTATGAGCCGAAGTAATGCATGGCTATGTTACAAAATATGTCATTATTTTGGTTTGATGTGAACTGCTTCTTGTTGAATTGTAACTCTGTCTGCTGTCGTGTACAGATGGAATGCTATGCCTTATAATAATTATTTTTACTTGTCCTCCCAACAAATGTGATAAACACACAATTGTTTCATTTCCCTTTTTGGGGTGTGAATCTTGTGCTTTCTCATCTTTCTCGCTGCTCACGGATAAAAAGATCTACAATGTGAAATGACACAGCCTGTGAGCCAGACAGTAGAAGATTAAAAAATTTAAAAAGCAAGCAGCAACGAGCTCATGTGTTTAACACTTTTCTATCAATAAGTTTGATTGTCTTTTGTCATTCCATAATTTGGTATAACAAAATAATGAATTAATTATCAATACCATGGGGATTCGGGATAAATAGGAAATAATACAGGCTTAAGGCAAAATATGGGATTTCCCAGGAATTATCAGATAGTTGTCCCATTTTCATTGGGACAGTACCATTTTTAGGTGTATCTTAACCATCTCGTCTATACTAATAAAAAACAGGAAATGCTAAATTTTAATAAAATTATAGGAATGAGCTCGAGAACAAAAAGTACACTTATATCAGGTTCATTCGAAAATAAAGAAAATTTGTTTATCTAAACATTGTTATTTAATATAATGAAACAAAATTTATTTCACAACATATTTGATACCCTAGCTATTTTTCTACATAGTCGCCGTTCATATTTAAACATTTGTCGTACCGTTTCATCAGATTTTCTATGCCTTCTGCATACTCAGTTGCCACCAAGTTGTTGTACCAGTCTCTAACCCTCTCTTTCAGTTCGTCACCGCTTTCATAGCGGTTTCCGCTAACGAATCCTTCAGTTTTGGGAAAAGATACTAATCACTAGGGGCCAAATCCGGCCTATAAGACATATGTTTAAAAAACATGCTAGTTCTTCGTCAACTCAGCAGTATGCAGATGTGCGTTAATGTAAAGAAGCACAATACTGCTGGACAACATTTCAAGTAATTTGTTTTAAATGGCGCAGTGCAGTCGGTGAAGGGTTTGACAGTAGGACATTGCACTTAGCTTTTCGGTAAACAGAATTTGTTTGGCTTTTTTGGTTTTGGTTGGGATTGGGAATGACTGGTGCTTAGTTTCGGGAGTTTTATGGGAGATCCAGGTCTCATCGCCAGTAACAATATGGCTCAAAAGCTCCACGCCACTGAGAAAATTCATTTCAGCTCCCATTCATATTTGTTTTGTGTTCATTGGTCAAAACTCGAGGAACCACCGGGCACACATTTATTTTTTAGACCAAACCACCACTAACGATTTCGTAAAGAACTGTGCTTGATATTTGAGGAAAGAGCGAAGTCAGTCCATCTGTAGTGAAATGTCTATGCTATTGAATTTTTTCCTCAGTCTTTGATTTGAGTTTGCCTTTCTCAACTGTCATTCTTCACCATGAATATTCATCCGTCCACCATTAAACATGATACAGCATTTTCAAACTGAACCTTCGTTCATCACATTACCATAAATCTCTGTTATCTGTCTGTAAATTTCGATAAGGCAGACTTTTTTCGTATTTCCACATTATTACACTACGAACATCAGACTTGGTGGGATTATTAAGTTTGTCACACATTTCAAAGACGCACAAATAAACAGTAAACGACCCTAGTGGCTCGCTATTGAGAAGGAATGGGAAGGTCAATGACATGGCGGCGATGGTTGTGGGAGAACTAAGCGATGCATCAGATCAAAACTTTCTTTACATTCTGAATGACCCTCATAGTTATATTTGTACATCTTACTGACACTTGTTGAATAGTAATTTCAAAAAGACACTGGATTGGGTATTAATATTGCAGCCAAACACAGGAAGCTAATGTTTGTGTGCTATACCTGAGACAAGCTAAGAAGGAAACCTAAAGTAAACTAAAACCAGTATGTCTTTCTCACTCTTAAGTCATATGAGTAATGTGCTGGAGTGAGACAGATGTACCGGTTTTTGTTTACTTGAGGTTTCCTTCTTAGAACGGCCAGACTTAGGTTACTTAAAAAAGAGCCAATTTTATATCCTGTATTGTTTGTATTGCAGTCTTCAGTATAAAGGTGCAGTCAACAGTTGTGATAACTTTATTGACTAATATTATATTAATATAATCTTAGCATTTTCAAACTAATTTTTAATCCATGTACAGTAATGCAATGTGTAAAACATTGTCATCATAATTATAACAATAACTATAGAGTTAATAACTAAATAACATTGTAAGTTGTGTACTTACTTTGCAATTGACTCAGTCACAGACACGTTCATTGTGTTGTCTCCATTGTCAGAGAAAGTCTCATAGTAGCAATGCTCATTAAAAGTACTTAACAAGCCATACCAGGTTCCTAGCTGAAAAAGCTGAAAAAATAAATTAAACGTAATAATAATAATAATAATAATAATAATAATAATAATAATAATAATAAAAGCAACAATAACAACAACAAGAAAAACAATAATAATTAGTGGCTCTAAAAGGCCCTAAAATAGACATAAAAAGGTGCAAAAAAAAGATGATGATGATGAAATGGCTTTCTTAAGATTTAAACCAGTTACATGAACTTTCTTTATAGCATTTACTGGGGTTAATAAACTCATTCAGTGACGCTGCTTTTCAGATCCTGAAGCGAAAGTGTGTTTCAGAGTAGTTGTGTTGTTTACATGTTGGCTGTACTGGATGCTTGTATTTACTTTGCAGACTGCTCATGGAAGAATGGTGCATCTTGAATTCTTCTCAAAGTACATACAAGAGGTGGAACAAGTACTAACATTTGCAGAATCATTGTTGAAATTGCCATTGTTGCTAAGATATACATTACTGGTGGTTTCCATAAATTTTATTTTATGTTTATTTACTGACTGTTGTTCACACTATTTTTTCATTAAAGAAGATACCCGAATGTGCACATGCTTGTGGTCAGGGCAAATTCAGAAATGGATCAATTAAACAAAAAGACATTTTTTTTTACAGTACTAATAAGTCCATTTAAAAACAAATAATAAACATGAATAATAAATATTTATAGAATAAATTCAATATTTTCTTAATTTACAATTCATGGGATTAATTCAGGATTAATTTACAGGCAGATAACAGAGATTTATGGTAATGTGATGAACGAAGGTTCAGTTTGAAAATGCTGTATCATGTTTAATGGTGGACGGATGAATATTCATGGTGGAGAATGACAGTTGAGAAAGACAAACTCAAATCAAAGACTGAGGAAAAAATTCAATAGCATAGACATTTCACTACAGATGGACTGACGCACAGTTCTTTACGAAATCGTTAGTGGTGGTTTGGTCTAAAAAATAAATGTGTGCCCGGTGGTTCCTCGAGTTTTGACCAATGAACACAAAACAAATATGAATGGGAGCTGAAATGAATTTTCTCAGTGGCGCGGAGCTTTTGAGCCATATTGTTACTGGCGATGAGACCTGGATCTCCCATAAAACTCCCGAAACTAAGCACCAGTCATTCCCAATCCCAACCAAAACCAAAAAAGCCAAACAAATTCTATTTACCGAAAAGCTTATGGCTACAGAGTTTTGGGATCGAAAGGGTCCTAGTCATCGACTACATGTTTAAAAGGGAGACCATAAGTGCAATGTCCTACTGTCAAACCCTTCACCGACTGCACTGCGCCATTTAAAACAAATTACTTGAAATGTTGTCCAGCAGTATTGTGCTTCTTTACATTAACGCACAGTGGAATTGAATAATCCCGAAGTAATTATATGCACAGTTTATATTTATGAAAACCATGGCAGAAATTCTGTTTGTCTACTGTTGTAAGAAAGTGTCAACATCTTATCAATATAAGGAGTAAATATTTTAAATATTTTACCAAACGAATAGTTTAGCTTGAATTTGTCATACTTCTTCATTTGTTGCTCTGGTAGTTCTAGTGACCAATATGTAAAATTTTAAATTTCCCTCTTCTCCTCAAATTGTCTTTTATTCTAAATGTAATTATATAAATAATTACTTATAAAACTTTTCTCCTGGCTTGTAACCAGGTGGTTATTTTGAAAAAAAAAATTGACTTTTCTGGACTGATCTGTGACTCTATTGTCAAGGAGAATGAAGGTGTTTAGAAGCTTCTTGATTGGAGAGAAGATTGCTGGGAACCGACCAATCAGGAACCAAATTGTGGACTGAATGAAGTGACGGGGTCTAGAAAAATTGGTCAAAATGAGGAACAAAAGAGACTAAGCCCTGCGTGTTCCCATGTTACTGTCCAACTGAGCCAACTGCACTCTAAACTAGAGATAGAGGAAATATTGAAATTCCATGTCAAGTTTTCAACATAAATACATATTTTGAGGTCACCTAAATCCAAAAATACTTTCTTCACAAACATGTCTGCGTGTGTGTGATCATCGTAGATCAAGAATGAAAATCTGTATAAAAACATAATTCTATATTTGTATTAAATATCTTTAGATGATGTGACACAAAGATTGACAATGACTTTTCACTTACTTTTACTACAAATTTTCATAAACAAAAGCTCATTTTGTTTCTTCTGATTTTTCCAATAGCTGCAGTGTAACAATTTTGTTTGTCTGAATGGTATTTATTTTTCATTTGAAATGTTGTTCAAAATTTAGTTCTTGATGTCCTCTGACAAGTTGCACCAAAAACTGAGTCCTAAGTTACCTCGATGACATAGGTTGGGTTAAAACCATTGCAACATACATTTTCAGTGCTGTCGACCATCTTAAGTGGTTCAGGAAGTGTACACGTACACGGAGACGGCCAGGAGTCTTCATAAGCGTTTACCAGAGGAGTGACCAAGAGTAGCGAGAGCAGCATGGTGTAGCTGTTGAAAAAGATGTCATTGTTACCAGAGAAGAGCTAGTAACACATGCTTATAAAATTTAGAACTTCCTTCTTATCTTTATCTTTCCAACGTGGAAATGGCGTTTCTAATAAAACACACTATGTCATAAGCAGAATTTATAATTGAAACATCATGTCACTGAACGCAATAAAGAAGGAAGCAAGCTCAACCTGTGTCTCACGCTGGGAGAAGTGAGTGTAAAGAATCCCATCTACCTCTCTCTACAGAGAGACTGAAGCGGGTGTAATAATGGTTGTCATAGCATCCATCAATAACACTGTCGAGGCTGTCCACATCCAACCATCCACTCAAGCTTTGACCTGGTAGTAGGAGTTCATGGAGGGAAAACGACTCTTCGCCAAGTCGGCCTCTTTGATATTTACATCCCAAGTAAAAACAAACATATGTGATAGGGAAAATAAACTTTAAAAATAAGTCTGGCCTGACTAACCACCTCTGATTATTACCTTAAAATGTATTAAAATGCTATGCAATAAGAAAAGCCTTAAAGTGACTTATGAAAAACCGAAATACATATATGACCCCACCAGGGAAACGCGACTATGAGTGGGAAAAGTAAATTTTCTGATTTAAATGGATTCAATTTCAGCATAAATGTATGAGCATTATAAATATAGGCCTATATTATACCTCTAGCTCAGGAATTTATGTTTTTATGACCTTTGATACTTTGTCTATTGATCTTCAAACACAAGGAACTTTTCCATGTTTTTAATGTCAGTTTCACAATACAAGTGCTTCTGTTGTCCGAGTTTAATGTTTCTTCCACGGGCCATGTTAAATTCCCATTGCGACTTATGACAAACCTCTTTTCAAACTGAAAATAGGCAATGCTGTTTTATGTTTGTTGTGGTTTACAAGATTGAAACCAATGCATGGCATCAGAGTCTATACCCTGACAGATATTGTCTACTGTTACACATAAACATATTTATTGACTTATGTCTCACACCCTCACACTCACAAGTCAACATCAGTCTAACAGTATTTATGTAGGGGGAGAAGGATTGGCATAGAATTTCAAGAATCTAAAAACCATAAACCACACCATTACCAATATTCTTTTATTTGAATTTCACCATTGCTTTGATAATAATGCATTTAAAAGAGATGGAGATGATAAAACAGAACTTTGTATTTCCTTTAAAATGCCCCCAAATTTGCACCTAAGAAATGTAAAGTACCCTATATGAAGAAAACTATTACGTGAGAAAGTGGGCTAAGCCAAACATTTTCAAATTTGATTTATTGTCATATCTGTGCAGTACATATAGTCGTGTAACTGTAAACCTAATATTAAAGGTTTGTTGGGTTCCTTCCCTATCTATTCTTGAAAGACAATTTTCATAAATTAAGGGAATGACTTTTTTCCAGTGAGAGAGTGGGCTAAGCCACCTCGGAAGCAATAGTAACGTAAGGCAGATTGTCACATCTGATTGTAGGCACTTGTCAGTTGATGCTATCATGGTGGATGTTTTTTTTTTTTTTTTTTTTATTGTATAACATCAACATGTTCCATTACAATAGTAATATTACATGTTTTGGTGTAATCCTTATGTTGTTAATTAATACAATATTATATTTCAATATGGCTTAGTTTCTAATTTTGTTCTACTTTATCTACAGTAATTTACAAATTTACAGATATCAGTCTCATACTTATTAGTTATGTACTACATCTACTATATCCCTAACCTAGTCCGTATATCATGGTGGATGTTGAAGGAGAACTTGTTGATAAAATATGCGAAAAATCGACAAATGAGTGAAAAATGAGTGTAAGTGGAAAAGAAAAGGCAAAGGTGTGTAGGAATTTAGGATTAGAATACATTGTTAGACACTTGTTATAGGACACTGAGAAGGAAGACAATTTCAGTGAATGTTATAAGATTGGTGATTATAATGCGCAAAATGCTTTTTTGTTTGAACTGTTAAATGGGCAAGAACGTAGTGACATTCAGGTAAAGAAAAGGGCGAATTCAGCTTCAAGCAGAAGACAAGTTTCCTTTGCGTATAATGTAAATAATTCCCGTGGATAGCAAATTAGGATATTATGTAGTAAGGCATTTTGCGATGTTTTTGGAATATCCAAGAAATGTCTTTCCACGGCCAGAGGAGATAGTAAGACAAGTAGACCTCTGACCATGGGGAATGAGTCAGATTTTGAACTAGAGGGTAAGATTTCGAAATTATTAAAACGCTTAAAGTCTTTTCGCAACCACCTGCATAATAACAGCCATTTAAGAAAGTTATTGGGGTATATTATACTGAGATAAAAGGGGGCAGAAAATCTGACATACAGATGAACGGATGGACACATACATACAGACAGCATGACTGTAAGATTTGTAGGTGGCGATGCTGGCTACGGATCTGCAGGCCTGCGTTCGATCCCCGGTACCTCCTTGTATTTTTTCGAGGTAGGGAGGTCTGGAACGGGGTGCAATCAGCCTCATGATTCAAACTGAGGAGCTGACGATAAAGAAGTAATGGTTCCGGTTCAGTAAGCCATCAATAACGGCCCTGGGTATTGGCATGATGAACACATTCCCCAATCCTGCCATCCACTTATGGTAAATGATGCAGCCTTAGGATATTTTACTACTTTTAGTTTGTGTTGTGTTTACTTTGAACTGTATTTTTATTTGTATTTGGTTTACATTGTAGTGTACGGTATACTTTTTGACGTGTCCCATATAATTTTTGTTAAGATCAAAAAGACGAAATAAATAGTCCCTCAAGTAGCGTTGCCACCTGTCCCGAATTTGGCGGGACATCCCGCATTTTAAGAACATTTGCAATGTCCCGAATTATGCCTAAGAGGGGCGCATTATATATAATTTGTATTATTTTGCTAGCCTTTTATTTTTTAATGTTATTGTTACTGTTACGTAGCCTATTCAGTTTTGGCTTTGTAACGAAAAAATAACTTACCATCTTTCTCTTATTAATAAGTTGTTCCATCTACAAATTTAGGTATGAAGATTGGCGATATGCTTATATTCGATAAGTGTCCCTCCTTAGCCTTACCCTACCCTCAAAGGATGTAGCGCCATGCAGATTAGTTTATTATTTTAGTAGTACCACTAAATTGCTTTATAAATTAAATTGACTCAGTAGTTAAATACAACGTAGCCTAATGCTATGTTCTTTTTCTTCGCAGATATAAAAGGGCCTAAGAATGTAATAAAGGGTTGGATCTGTGGTCTGAACTTAATTTCTGTAAACACTTTGAAATGTGTAAATTCTGATAAGAAGAAATAAATCAAGTGTTAAGATGACGTTTTTTCTCATCAGAAAACCAAACACAAATCTCAAAATATCTTGATTCCGTAATTTCCGTAATTCCTCCGTAATTAAATTTCCGTAATTAAATATTCCGTAATTTCTCGATTCCAACTCTCTCATTGGATGAAACAAATCCAGGAAAAAGGTTGATATTATGTCCAAAATGCAGAAAATGCAATAAGATTAATGTACTGAATCCTGTTACATAGTCACAACACAAGAAATAGCCAGCAATTAAGCAGTATAAGGCACAACACCAGACAAGCTTCCGCATAATCTGAAAGAAATCAGCTACCCTTAAGAAGTTAAGAAAGGTGTAGAAACTTTCTTGCTAGGACACTGCTTTTGCAATATAAATGCATATTTAGAAGAACTTTCACCCCGAGTAAAATGAGAATTAGAGAAATCTGATTAAATACATTTTAATATAATTAAATATTCTTAAGTATGTCGTAACATTTGGTAAATTCTAGTCTGTAACTTTTATAGTAGTTTGTGATCTTTTTATACTTCCCCCATTTCAAAACCTGAGTATGGTCGAATAAACAATTATTTACAATTCTGCAGTATTTGGTAATTAAGTATATGCAATAAACATATTTCTAACTCTTGACAATTAATTTAATATTTAGTTTTAATTAATGCAATAACTTTTCTTATTAGCAACGAACTAGATCTTCTTTTCTTCACTGACACTTTCGTACATTCGTTTCAGAAAGATAGTTGCAAAATTCAAATGCTTTTCTGTGCTTGATTGAGTTGTGTCCATTTCACTTGCAGTGTCGATGGTATGGATGGGGATTAATTCTTGCTGTTGATATCAGAACCCCAATTCACAAGTAGTGTACAACTTGGTATGCTTTCTATCGTCGCAAGTATCTGTGTCATTTAATATTACCTAGGTTAAGTTCTTATTCTTTCTATTTCATTTAATTTGTATTGCATTTTAATTGTATTGTATATTCTTTAGTATGACGTGTCCCATATCATATTTCTAATGATGAAGTGGACAAAATAAATAGGTCTACATTGAAACTTAAAACATTTTTGTCATACACATTTTTTTATAAAATTAATAGGTATCGAGATAGAAATTAAATAAATATGACTTAAGTACAGAATGTCAGAACATACGTTCATTAAAATTTGATTGACACCATAAAACTAATCCGAGCAAGGTGGCTGAGGTATAAAATCCTAGGTTCAAATCTCAGTCCTTCTATTAGTTCACTTTAAGCAATCCTATTGCACAGCCTCTACAAAACTATCAGAGGCTAAGTAAGATCTCAGAAAAGCAATAAATCATTTTTCAGTAAAACTGGAGATAAGAAATCTCCATCGTGGTCATTTTATAATTTTAAACTTTTTGCCTGACCTCTATTATTATGTCATGAGTTAACCAACCTACATAAAAGAAGGTTAATACTTGCATCCCTATATTTTATAAATGATGTCTAAAAAAATTGATAAATTTCATGTTTGCTGCAGAGGGAGGATTATTTTAGACAGTATTTGCCTCCTTATACCCTCTAATAATAAGAGAGGGTATAAGGAGGCAAATACTGTCTAAAATGTCTAAAGAGTCTTGTTCCGTTATATTTACCATCTGCTGTATTGAGGGTCAAGAGGGTATAAAAGTATGTACAGTCTTCTATGAGATATCAGTTGTCAGAAAGTTGATATGTGTATGCAATGAAGTATTTTATTCCCTTTAAAATTTATCGTTTTGAGTCACATTTCCCCTTAAATTTCCATCCTAATATCAAGGTGTGTCTTATGGTCCGGAGCATCTTATAGTGCGAAAATTATGGTAAAAATAAATCTTTTGGCTTTCATGTCTCTGCTGCTTCTATTAACAGAACACCACAGAAAGGTATTCAAAACATCGGCAGACATCTTAAATATGAAGCAGCAGAGATTCGGGTCGTGGAAGCCTACGATTACATCTTAGAAAGCATTGCATATTATACAGAGACTTGATACTTCACCTGAGAGAACCAAAGTGCAAGAAATCTGAATTGCCAAACCTAAACAACTGTGACGGTAACCATGAGTAAAACTGCTTTTATATGATGTAGATAATGCTCTAGCGTTGAAAACATTCTGAGTAATATGGAGTTTAACATTACAAGTCACAAGTTTATGCTGATGAATGCAATTTATGAAGACAAATGTTCCATTAAAATGTGTTTTCTCGTCCTCGCTTCTTAACCATAGAAATACCAAGGGCACATAACTTTCAATTTTGTTTATGTATCATGCAAATGCTTCGAATAAATGTCAGAAAAGTAATTAGGTTAAGTTCGTCATAAATCAACTAAAGCCATTTTTGAGTGAAATAGCAACTTTTATTTTAAATTCTTCTTCTAGTTATGTGCCATCTCCTGTGAGAGGTTAGCCAGGAATTTGTTGAAGCTCTTGACATTTGAGTTCTTTATATAGGACATTCTTTTTTCAAATAGATCTCTTTTCTCAATAATTTTATCTTCATATGTGGCCAAAATATTGTGATTTTGTCACTGCTACTGACTTACAAATGCATCACTCAAAAAATTGCATAAAAGACGAGATATAAAATGCTTTATGTTACAAAATGAGGAATTTCATCCTCGCATTATGATTGCCTTTTGTGACAACCAGCTAATCCAATTAAATTTGTTAACTGAATTCAAACTTACAAACCAGCTGATATCACTATATGAATGATTGTATTAATATAAATTCAGCTGTGAATGGATTTAAACATATAATTTGGTGTAAGTGTCTTAAATTGTTCCACCTTTAACCACAATACAACTAAGTAGCAGATAGAGTCATCTGGATACACGGTGTCTAAATATTATGTATTCAGATGACACTATCTGCTACTTAGTTGTATTGTGGTTAAAGGTGGAACAATTTAAGACACTTACATTAAGTTACCACAAACGGAAATGAAGTTCATTAATCAATATAATTTGGTATTAATCATATTTGTATTTTTTTAAATTTCCTTGTTTGTCGCTTTTTCTGTCCGTTTAACTTACAACATTTTCTATATGACTACATTTGAAAAGCGTTAAACCCCTTGTGTAAATCTTCTGTAAGTTGGGATAGCTTAGTCTTTAAATAATTTATTCCATAGGCCTAGTTATAGTTTTAAATTGTTATCGATGAATATTTTTTTCATTAAAAAATCAGTATCTTGTTCTATCCTGCTTTTTATTTCATATTTTATATTATTGTGGTACCCCTGCCTAAAGAAGAAACCAGTCGTTGTTTCGAAAAATGTCTGTTAGCACAGGTGACCGGTAAATTAAGGTTATGATATCTTCAAAATTGGTAAAGAGGTCTGGTTCATCAAATGATTAGATACCATCAGGACATACAGTGTAATGTTAAGCCCTGGTATTATATACGTAGTTTAACCTGTGGGTTAGATTAAACCAAATCTGAAGTTTAACTGTATGTGGCCTTGAAAATACAGAAAAAACAATAGGTCTTCTAATTCGCTTGTATTTGTTTGTATATTGCGACTAAATGGCTGACACAAATATTTCAAAATGATGCCAGAACTTTTCATCCAAAGAAATAGAATTGTTAGTCAATTTAGTTCGAAAGTATAGTGAGATCATATAATGCAAAAAGACGGAAAGAGAAAGAAGCAGCGACAGATTCAATCCCTGCAGCGACAACGTTGTGAGGTCAGTAAAAATATTTTCGTATGAAATATGAAAATCTTAAGAAATGTAGCAGGAAGAAGTCCGCAGAGGAGAAGCAACAGTGGCGGTACTGCAACAGTTGTAAAAGTTATGCCCATGGATAATTTGATAAAGGAATTTACAGGTGATAGTAGCCCTGGATAGTGATATAAATGTTCCAGAAAGTATACCTAATTCTACACGTATGAAATGGAATCCGAGTATGTTCAAGGAACCCATTTCAAATCCCCTACTCACCGATGCCAATATACTGACTGAAGAAGTGGATATTGATGGCAAAGTTGTTTCATCTCAACAGAATTCTAATGGTAACACCAGGGAGTCAAAGAGAAGAGAGAAGAATGATTTGACTATGGACTGCAGAATAAAGTACAAGACATTATCAGATGCACGCTGCGGGATATGTTGCTGAAAGAAGAAGGGAAGCAGAGATAAGTGAAGCTATAAATGTTATTATGAAAGAAACAGTTAAATCAAAATAGAACTCAGTTCAGCTCAGTGTAAGTTTGTTTCAATTGCATCTGAAATAAAATCAGATAAACTGATGTAAGGGAGTTCCAGAATGCTTTTGTTTCATCAAGATAATTCAGGAGTTAAATGTACAAGGGGCGAATATCAGAATACCGTGTTTTGAGAAATCACATTAGTAAAGTTTTTATGTCGTTGAAAACCTGTGTTATTGATTTATTTTTCAAATATATAATAAACATGTGAATAGCACTGACATTAAGCGAATCAAATCCTTTACAAAGATGTAAATAATGTTTTATCCAGAAAATAGGTATTATAAAATATGTTCTCTTACGACCTTTTTAGATATAACTCTGATGTTAATATGTAATATGATATTCATGGTAAAATTATATGACAGACATTTATTTTTAAGTGTTTAATTATAACTGCAAACGTAAAGTGACACAAACTGAAATGTCCAGTGCAGATTTCTACAGCCAGAGAGTATTTCAAACTTCTCACTTTTCAGCTTACCAATACTAATACTTTATTGATCCAGTAACATCATTAATGTACAAGGTTCAACTGATATTGGACAAGTCGGAAAAACATACTAAACTAAACTAGACTAAATATAACTAATACTTTACACTGTAATATAAATAAATCAATCAATATTATACAAGGAGTTAGATGAAGTTGTGTTATTAGTATAGAAATTGGGTTACGTATTTATGGATAGGTATTCTTCAACGGAATAAAAGCAGTGGTCAATCAAATATGCCCTCAGAGAGGATTTAACCGTATTTTTTTGTAATAATTTTAAATGATTAGGAAGACTGTTATATAGTTTTATACCAGAGTGAAATGCTCCTTTTTGGGATAGAGTAGTATTATGTTGTTGTGGATGTAGATCAGAGCGGTGTCTAGTGCAGTGGGAGTGTACATCACTGTTCATTAAGAAGGGAGAATTACCAACAATTGTGCTCTTTCTAATTAGCATTATATTTTCCAGTATGTAGAGACAGGGCAGAGGAAGAATGCCAAGTTTTCTGAAAAGGTGTTCTTAAATTTTGTCCTTCCATAATTCTAATAATCTTCTTCTGGGTTCTAAAGCATAGCAGGTGACCAGAGGCGGACGCAGGGGGGGATAGGGGGATACATTCCCCCCCGAAATTTGAAAAATGTACTCTAAGTGGCCAGTTTTATAAACTAATTGTATATGTAAGTTGATTATTTTTTTTTAGTATTCTTTCTACCGATTCAAATCCCCCCCCCCCGAAAAAAATTTCTGCGTCCGCTACTGCAGGTGACCTTCCCCAGAATGCTAAACCATATCTGAGTAGAGACTGGATGTAAGCAAAGTAAACAGTTCTGAGTGTGTCTTTTGTGGTACAGTTGGCTAACATTCTCATTATGTAAGTTGCAGTGCTGAGTTTCTTGTTTACTTCGTCAATGTGGACATCCCAATGTAAATTGCTTTGCACCCATAGCCCTAGGAATTTTGTGCTGTCAACTTTCTCAATAGTCCGATTGTAGAGAGTTATTTGCGGAGAGAAGAAGTTTTTTTTTTGGGGGGGGTAGTGTGAAAATCCATTGAGACGGTTTTATTGAAGTTGATAATAAGGTTGTTCAATGAAAAATAGTTTGTGATTTGGCGTGTGGTAATGTCTATAGAGTCGAGAAGGATGTGTTTGTTAGGAGCTTTTATTAGAATATTCGTGTCATCAGCAAATATAACAGATCTTGCATGTGAGTCACTCAAACGGAAATCGTTAACATAAAGTAAAAATAAAATGGGTCCTAATATTGATCCCTGTGGCACCCCATACACCGTGTTAAGTAGACTGGAACGATAGCATTTAGTCACACCATCACGAATATGCTTTACTTCCACTAATTGTGAGCAGTTGCACAAGTATGATTCAAGCTATTTGTAAGATAGCCCCCTAATTCCAAGATTTTCAAGCTTTGATAGTAGTTTTTTGGGGTCAACTATGTCAAAGGCTTTTGACAGATCTAAGAATATCGCTAAAACATGTTGTTTATCATCGACAGCTTGAAGGGACTCGCATAAGAAATTGAAGTTGGCTGTTTCGGTTGAATGATTTTTTCTGAAGCCATGTTGAGATTCGGTTAGTAGGCTATGTTTTTCTAAGAAACCCAGTAAGCTAGTATAAAAAAACTTTTTCTAAGATTTTTGAAAATACTGATAATATTGATACATCATCTTTTTTCCCTTTCTTGAAAAGTGGTTTTATAATAGCTGTTTTTAGACATGGTGGAAAAATTCCATTTTGTAATGATTCATTGCAAATATGAGTTAAGGGTTGTACAATCAATTGCGAACATTTTTTGACATGAATATCTGGAATGTCGTCAAATCGTGCAGAATGTTTAATTTTCAAATTTTTTATGATGTTAAGGATTTCCATTTCATTTGTTGGAGAAAGAAACATTGACGTCCCAGTGATGGAATTGGAGGGTTCGTATCTATGAGGAGTCTATTGAAATTGCTTTTTGATATAAGGTCTTCAGCTATGTTAGCGAAGTATGTATTAAAGATATTAGCTATATTATTGGGATTAGAAATGCAGAGGGAATTCTTTTCCAAGGTGATGTTGATTATGTCTTTCCTACTATTGCCGGTCTCTTTTTTTTATTATGTTCCATGTAGCTCTCATTTTATTTTCAGAGTTTCTTATATAGACATCATTTTTTCGTTTTTTTGCTTCCCTAATAACACTGGCTAAGATCAATTTGTATTTCTTGAAATAATTACAGAATTCTGGAATACTGGCATTTGTTTTTGATATTTCGTACAGATGACGTTTAGTTTCACAGGACTTTTTTATACCTGATGTGATCCAGCTTTTGTGTCTGTTATCTGGCTTTATTTTAACAAGCTTTTTTGAGAATGCAATGTCAAAAAAATGACGCAGGGTGCTAAGAAAGATTTCAAATTTCTGGGATGTGTTGTTATTTAGGTAGACTTCTTCCCATGTTTCGTTCTTTATTAAATGTTTGAAGTATTCAATTGCATGTTTACTGAATATTCTTTTTTCAACAACCTCTGTGTTTCGACTGTTTTTTTAATTTCGTGGGAAGTGTTAATAATTGTGCATAGTGATCACTAAAGCCAGTGTTAAAAATTTCGATCTGACAGAGATTGATATCAGTATTAAGAGGATGTGTGGAGTGTGGAGTGTAACGCGAGTAGGAGAATGAACAGCTGGTTTAAGGTTATATGTCGTTAAGGCAAGTTAACACTTTGCGACCCGAGCGGCTCCCCTTTCCATCGGCCCGGTCGCCTTCTCCGCCAGGCAGGCTTCCCCTCCGCCTACCGCGCATCGTCCCGCGCGCATCTACCCCGCTGCCGGTCGCTACTAAGCGCCGGTAATGCAGCTTCCTGTGTTAAGCCGCAGCTTACTCTAATGATTGCCTTGCACCATACATAATATTTCACAATGTTTAAAAACGATTATAAAAACAAAATAAAATTTCACGAATTATATTAAAACAATACCCTTGTACCAAACATCATATTTCACGATCTTTAAACACCGATTTGAAAGAAAAAAAATTCACAACATATAAAAAATCGAAATTTACATAATATTTCCCAATTTTAAAAAACGCCGTGTTAATTGATGCAGAAAAATTCCCTTGCACCAACACTACTCTTTTCATAACAAACAAACCATCTCAAAATTAGAAAACCCGATTCTTGCGTTAACACTCGCTAGCGCCAACTAAATTAGATAACTAAAATATACCGGAACTTCCTTCACTGCTCAACTGTCCTTCGTAGCGTAACGGATAAGTCTCTTGGCTACGATGCTAAGGGTCATGCGTTCGATCCAAAATTTACTGTTAGGAATAGGTCTCGAATAGGTAGGTAGGGTGAAGAGGAGGTGAGAGGAAGAGAGGAAAAAGACGGGAAAGGAAGAGAAGAAGAGAATAAAGGAATAATAAATTATTTTTCTCTTTCACCATTTCCTTACTAGATGTCGCCACCGTCGCTACTTTCCTAGTAGTTCTAATGCCGCCGCTAGGTTTCTCGTAGTGGTGGGGGGCTCGGTCGGGTCGTAATGTGTTATTTTCCCGTCGTTAACATACTTAATAACTGTGATGTGACTTTAGATTTTTTGTTGAAGTCTATGTTGAAATCACCACATGAAAATGAGGGACTTATATAGTAATTTCGTATTGTTAAGAGCAGTTTCTAGCTTGTTGAGAAAATATCTACATCACCATTTGGTGATCTGTAGAGACAGATAATAGCAATATTATGGTCAGGTATTACAATACCTGATATTTCAAAATCCTTTTCCTTGCTATGGTTTTTGAGGATAGCCAGGCTAGTAAACGAGTTGTGGTGCTTTATGAAGATGCAGTTTCCCCCATGGTTGTATGTCTTTCTACATGAGTAAGATGCTAGGGTATAGTTGGGCAGTTTAGTGAGTAGCAAGGCAATCCTCCCTGAGCCAGATAGATAGATAGATAGATAGATTTTATTTTGTCCATATCAACATGTACATGTTATGGGACACGTCAAAACAATTACATATGAGTCAAAACAATTACAAATGAGTCAATACAGTTACAAATGAGTCAAAGCAATTACAAATGAGTAAAAACAATTACAAATTAATCAAAACAATTACAAATTAATCAAAACAATTACAAATGAGACAATACAAATTCAAATTAGTCAAAGCAATAACAAATGAGTCAAACAATTACAAATGAGTCAAAACAGTTACAAATTAATCAAAATTACAAATGAATCAAAACAATTACGACTGAGTCAAAACAATTACAAAATTACATATTACAAAAAATTACAAATGAGTCAGAACAATTACAAATGAGTTTTTAGTGTAATATACGTTTACAATAATAAATGACCTTCGAAACAGAATCAAGATACAAAGTACAAAATATGAATTAATTTGATCCGCTTGTCAATACATTAAACTTTCCTAGCTGAATTGCCAGATGTCTGTCCAGGCTGTAGTAGCCGAAGTCTCGATTCCAGTTGTGGCCTTTTCCTTCATTCTCCAGGTTACCTGAAACAAGAAGAAGCGAGGGCAGTATCTTCAAGGGGAAATGATGATTCTTTTGTTCAAATTTTAAAATTTAATTATTTTCTTACTTTTTTTTTTTTTTTTTTTAAATTAATTTATTAATTTTTTACAAAGAAAGGAATTCCTCCACAGAATAAAAGGAATGTGTCTGTAGGAAGGACCTTAGTCTCTTTTTAAACAATTGTATGTTTTCTATAGCCTTTATGGTTGTAGGTAATTTATTAAATAGTTTTATACCGGAGTTGTACACATTAGACTTCATAATGTTTGTTCTACTGTACTGGACATGCAAGTCATTCTTTTGTCTTGTTTGATAGTTATGGAAACTTTTGTTAACTAACAGATTTTGACCATTTTGTTTAATGTGGTTAATTACTTCAAGTATATATACACAAGATAATGGTAGAATCCCTAGTTTTTTGAACAGATTTCTACAGGAAATTTGTTGATTAACTCCACACATTATTCTAACTGCTCTCTTCTGGACCTTAAAAACCTTTTCAGCTTCTGATGAAGCACCCCAAAAGATGACTCCATATCTAATATGACTGTGAAAATAGGCAAAGTATGAGCTTCTAAGTATGTGTGCACTTGTAACAGGTTTTAAAGTTCTTAGCATATAGCAACCTGTGCTAAGTTTATTGGTTAATGCCTCAATATGTGTTTTCCACTTTAATTCTTCACTTATGTGTATGCCTAGAAATTTTGTGTCACTTTTATATGTAATAGTTTTACCATCTCAATTTACTGGTGGCTTCATAACATGTTGATTTTGGGTTGAATGAAAGCTCATAGCTACTGTTTTTTCTGCATTTATCAGAAGTTTGTTTGCCTTGAACCAAGAAGATATTTCTGTTAAACTTGAATCAATCTTTTGTGTAAGATCTATCTCATTTGTTGCTTTTATTAGAAGATTAGTGTCGTCTGCAAATAGTACAACTTCTGCTTCTTCAATATTCAATGGGAGATCATTCACATATAGTAAAAATAGAAGCGGTCCCAAAATTGAGCCCTGTGGTACCCCTTGTGATAATACCCTACTAGTGTTCATTTAAGCAAAGAACACTTGTTTCTATAAGTCTAGATGAAAGTAGGATTTCAATTTCATTAACTTTGTTGTGGAGAGATTGAACATTCTGAGTCTCAGGCACATTTGATCGACCACTTACCTTCATATAGGAAGCTTTTGACTCTACTTGTGGAGATGTTTCTGTGTAGCATTCTGGGAGTTTGAGTGTTTGAGAGTCTCTCTTACAATAAAATATATGTTGCTAGTTTGGTTGGAATCTTCGTTTGTCTTTTTGTTAATTAGATTCTTTTCCATAATTTTCATGCATGTCCTGAGTTGGTGAAGAAATGTTCATGATAGGCCTAGCCACCTGAGTGGCCTTTGCGAACTTTGTTCTTGGTGGTAATAGGTTAATATTGTCCACTTTGGTTGCTTCCGTTCTCATTGTCACTGGTGCTACAGGACCAGTATTACAAATGGACTCCCGTGGGGGTGCCTTGCGGGGATCAGGGCGCCCCGACCTTCGGGTAGCTCAAGCGCCTTAATTGACGGGTCGGCGTGTAGGGGCTATCTTGAGATTGCCATTCCCCTGAGGCCATCGGGCGGTTCCACAGGTTGCGGATTGTGGGATCCGTATGAGGGCGAGCGGAGTTGGAGGGAATAAGGCACGGGGTGTCGATTACCTCATACCGGACAGCAAGGGGGCTGTGCGTTAGTACTTCAGGGTGCACAGTTGCTGGGATATCATTGCCGCATCCCAGGTATCTGGGTAAAAGGAATGACCCCAGCAGTTCAGGGTGCGTTCTTTGTACTTCAGGAAGACGTATATTAGTGGCCTTCATTTGTCTACCCGATCCCGATAGCATCGAGGTAACGGATGACGGATGCAAGCGGGGGGACTGAAGTACCGTCCCTTGGGATGGGACCAAAAGTGAAGGGTTGTTTAGTTCTTCTGGGAACAACCTAGGGCCTCACACCTCCACCCGATCCACAGTCTGAGAGCGGGAGACAGAATTCCGGGCCATGAGTACGGCCCGGACCCATATAGGGCGCTCTACGTACCTCGGGTAGGCGTCCTGGCGCACCATGATCCACCCGATCCGCGGTCTCGCCCACCGTGTCGTAAAGGGCGATCCTGAGGTGCAGAGAGACTGAGGTAGCCAGGGTGTGGACTGTGATCCCCCACGTGCATGCGCGTGGTAGTCCTCAATTTGGGTTGGCTTCTGGTGAGCCGTGGTTGGTGCTACCTACACTGAATTAGGTACCGGAGCGTTGTGCATGGCGCTTCGGGGTTCGGAGGCGACTAAATGCCCTCGGAGGACCCCTGCTAAGGGTACCAGGGCTCTGCTGGATTAGCTCGACTCTCCCCAGCAGAGGCCGATGAGATAGAAAGATGGATAACATCCGGAACGGCTAAGAGGGAATAGTACGAAAGATGGTATAACAGCTTGAGAGTCATGGTTCTTGTTTTAATCTTCGGTGTAGAAACTACAGAAAGATGGAATAAAGAGAAAAAACTTAGAAAACTGAGCATGACAAGCAAACAGATTAAAAGTCAACTCAGAAAGTGAACAGCTAAAGAGATCAGAAAGCTGAGACGGATGAAAACTTGAGACCAAATGTCGAGAAAGACAAAACTTTATGTCGAGAAAGACAAAATAGAGAAACAAACATATTGCCGTAAAGCCATGGAAACCAGAAGGCTAACGAAAATTCGAGAACGAAAGTAGAAACAGAACCAACACAGAGTGTGGCCTATGGTCGGGGGCTCTGGAAACCGATAAGTGCAGACCAAGCGATATATATGATATATATTACAAATGGACTCAGAAGACTGTGTTGGAGTTAAGTTGTCAATGGAGATGACTGTTTTTGTTGGGTTGTTTGTTGTCGATTCCTCATCAATTTCCTTTGAAGATTCCAATTGAACTTCCATGGTATCCACATGGGTTGCCTCTGTAATTAGTGTTCTTGGCGGTGGTTGGTTGTTGCCATCCACTTGGGTTGCCTCTGTTCTTGTCGTCTCTGGTGCTACCAGACCTCTATTACAACTAGACTCTGAAAATTGTGATGGTGGTTCATTATCACTGGAGATGTGTGCCCCTGTCGAAGTACTTCTTGTACATTTCTTGATTTCCTATGCGAGTTCCCTCTTCTTAGCAGATAGTTCAGTTGAAATGACATTTGACAATAGTTGCCCGAATTTATGGGAGCCATTTTTGTTTAAGTGAACACCATCTCTTGCTATATCACTAGGATTTAACCAGCAGTTCCCATCTACCAACGCGATATCTTTAACTGAGCATAGCCAGTCTAGCTCAATGTTAATTCTATTTATTCTCTTTTCACTGACATCTTTTCTCATTAGTATAGCATTAATAACAATTTTAGAACCTAGAAATTTGTTTTGCAGCTATTCACTAAATCCATGGTTTCCCCCATTGATTTCTTCAGCCATTACTCCATTTCTGATATTGTTTGTGCCAACATGAAGTACTACAACTTTTGAAATGATTTTTTGCAAAGGGATTTCTTCTACTTTGTGTTTTAATTGTTCAATGTTAATTCCTGGATAACAGAACACTTTAAATCCCAGTTTCTTGCATTCATCTCCCGAATATTTTAATAGGGAATCGCCAAGAATCACTGCATCACAAGAATGATCATTTAGGCCTGAAAGTGCATTTTCTTTCTTACTTCCTTCCTCCGAATGTTGGCCTATTGCTGGACTAACGACGTCGTTGAGGTCAATAATTTCTTCATAGTGGTTCGGTGTTGAGTTCACTTTCTTTGTAAAAGGCTTCAAGTCTGATTGATTAATGTGAGTTGGCCTATGACTTCCGTAGTCTGTAGTCCCGGCTGGGTAGAGATCGTTGAGGTTAGGTACATTTCCCATCAGGTTATTAGTAGGTATATGGATATGCGATACCATCCTTTCTTCATAGATTTCCAGGGGAGAAAATCTGTTCTCTAGATTTACTGGGTGGGTAGTATGAGAGAATAATGAATTCGTGGTATACTGGTTTTGGCGATTTTTTACCATAAACCAAGGTTCGGCGTTACTTGTTTCCTTCCTTTGTTCAGCAACGGCTTCTGGGATGTTTCTTATTTCCTCTTGAAGAACCCGAATGATTTCCCAGGCGGTATCTAACTGCTCATTCTTCTTGTTTATTAGTTTGTTTAATAAGTCACACGACTTGCACATATTTAGACTTGGAAAACTCGAATTTTGAAAACCTAAGGACTAGTAAACGAGACGCGAGATATGCCTGCCGCCATCTTTAATGTTCGGAGTTTCATACCAGTTCAAACAAACGAACAATATATTAAACTTCATGACTAGAGATCAGTATCGTCCTGTAATGAAAATTAAACCTTTTCAGCTGTAAAGTAGTACATGAGAGGTTGTGCCATCTAAAAGAGAAATGTGTAATTATGTTAAATCATTCCATGCCATTATTGAAGTTTATCTATTCGAAACCAAAGCTTTTACATATCACAGGGTTATCCTGCTTAAGGGGGGCCTAAATATTCGAGTAGAAGATGTTGCAACACAAACTATAGTGGTAAGAACGAAGGCAGGACTTAGTTTTAAATCTAGCGAGAATTCAAAACACGTCTGGAACTATGATAAATCAGTCCATGCCATTATTGAAGATTATCAATTCTAACCTAAATTTTACATGTCACAGCTGTTATTCTGTTAAAGGAAGGCCGCAATCCTAGCGTAGAAGATCTTGCAACACAAACTTTACGCGCTATGAACTTTAGCAGGACTGTATTTTTAATACAAGGAGAGACGGTCGCCTCTTGAAAATTATTTTCGTCAAAAGACTTGACTGCCTAGGCTTTTACATATAACTACAATTTATCTGAATTCTCAATAAAAACGTAAGTGGAAGACCACGGAAATATCCTGTTTAAGGAAGGCTTAAATATCAGTGTTAAAGATGTTGCTATCAAAATTTTAGCGCTTCGAACGAAGGCAGGACAAATTTTTATATCCTAGGAAACTATGTCACGTTGTGAAAAATCGTGACGTAAGGTACAGAGGAATGGACCACATTCATAACCGATAATAATGACTATCGATACTGTAAGAGCTTTTTGAATTACAGGAAGAGGGGAGTGCGCATGCGCCTCGGTTGGAAATGTTGAAGGGAGAAACGGTTGACGGCAAGAAGTAAGGAGACAGGCTTGAGAAGTGAACCAGGAAGGTTGTGCAGAGAAGGAAGGTTGGGTCGGCGAGTATTGGGAGCGAGAGGCAGTTGTGGCGACAGAGTGGTCTGACGTTCGAGACCAGAACGTAAGCCAAGATGGACAACTAAAAGAAGATACAACGACCGATGGCTGTGGAGATATAGCTATTAGAATGGAACGAGCCAGAGCGTTGGGTGTCTTGTGTCGTGGCCACTATAGCGAAATTCAGCTAGAAGGGAAGAGGATGGTTGGATCTAAGTGGGGCTTAGATTCAAATGAGATCCATTAGGAGATGGACACAGACAAGAAGAAGGACTGATGACGAATGGTGCAGAACACCCTACTGTCTGTTGAGCATACAATAAACTGTTATATTCAGACATTCATTTTGAATCGGGAGTTCTGGTTAAAGATGTAATATCAATATCGAGTATTCTAAGTTATGACTGAGTAACAAATTATCTTTTATGATAGAAATAACTTAGCAGAGTAATAATTATAATTGGTAATTTGGTTTGTCAGCAGTAGTATAATAGCGTAGTAGTCCCATGTTTCCCCTTTCTGGCGGGAAGGTTAGGAAAGAAGTAAGTTCAGGAGGGAACGAAGAAAGAATTGACACAAAATCTCTAAACTTTGGGTATTCATGGGTTGTTAAGTCAAGACCGAATAAGAAGCTGATCTTAGCTGGAGAAAAATCTATGAGCACTTTTGCATTTTCAGACAGGTCACAAAGAGAGTAAGGAAGAAATTATAAGGGGCGTTAGAGTAATCCTTATTTGGGCTCCACCCACTTGGGTTTCTTTAAGGTAACAGATGGATATCTATATGTCTAGATTGCATGCTGGCCTTTAATGTTTAGTTACTTCATTTATAGAGATTTAATTGTGTCAGTAGGATTTGGAAAGGAAAAAGGATGAGTTTTAATATAGGATGTTGAAGCATAATAAATTTGAACATTTGAATTTACCCTGCAGATGGCAGGAGAGTGCATGACGTCACGCGTCAGTGCGGAAGGATACATTCACCAGTGAGATGTCAGCCTTGCTTGTATGTGCTGGTGCTTGTATCAGTGTTGTATTGTTTCCTGTTCTAAGTGGGTCAAAGTGAATGCCCACTCTGTGTAATTACAAGTTCTGTTCTGTTCGATCACTTAATAAATAGAGTTGAGCTGTTTAAGTTACGACTGTTATTATTAATTAATAAAAACCCCTCAACAGGTTATGGGGCCCAGAGTTACGCTTGAATATAATAACAGTTAAAAGTGATCGAAGTTTTTCTAACCAGTTGGAGCACAACGAGGTCGCGTGATTGGTAAAATGGCGGACGACAATTTATTGAAGAATATTGTCAAGTTTGATGGAAGCAATTTTCAATTGTGGAAATTTCAAATAAAATCTGCTTTCGATGTACACGATATTTATGACGTTGTGTCTGGAACTCGTGAAAAACCAGAGGACTTGAGTAGCACAGACGGGAAGAAATGGGTGAAGGACAATGCACTTGCCAAGTGCATGATTTCGTCAGCAGTAGACTACAAACAATTAGAATATCTAATTACGTGTGAAGATTCATCAGCAATGTGGTCAAAACTGTGTTTAATTCATGAACAAAGATCAGAGGCAAACAAACTATTGCTTATGAAAAAGTTCTACAGTTACACAATGAACACAAGTGATTCTATTGTTCATCACGTGTCCAGAATATTAAACATGGCCGACCAATTGAAAGATGTGGGAGAGAAAATATCCGATCTTGCTATCATGGCAAAAATTCTGGGTAGCCTGCCGACAAAATATCACTCGTTTGCAACCGTGTGGGACAATGTTTCTACCAAGGATCGGACTCTTGAACTTCTTCAACAAAGGCTCATAGCTGAGGAACAAAGGTTACAAGCGTTGGAAGAAACTACCAGTGCATTAGCTGCAACCACGATGAGAAATCAACCGTGGAAGAAGAAGGGACAAAATGTGAAGGCAACCGACAACAAAGAAGATTCAGAAAAGAAGAACAATGGAAAAGCAAAGAAAAACTGCACAGTCTGTGGAAAACCTGGTCATCCTGCAAGGTTCTGTTGGCATCGGAAGAAAAAGATGACAGATGAATCGATGGAAGAAAGCAGAGCATCAGGTGGTAATGTGGATGCGTTCATCGTTACCGACAATCAAGATGGTGAACACAAAGTTGGATGTTCGTCGATAGATGACTCTGTACACCAAGGATTTCTGGCAGCTGATAGTGCAGATGTATGGCTCCTCGACAGTGGCGCCTCTCGTCATATGACTTGCAGACGTGAGTGGTTCTCTAACCTGAAAGAGTGTGGTCGTGGTGTGGATGTCACACTGGGAGACAACTCTGAATGTGAAATTCGTGGTGTTGGTTCAGTTCAGATCAAGAAGTACGTCAATGGAAAATGGACAGATGGTCGAATTGATGACGTCTTTTACGTTCCATCATTGAAGAAAAATCTTTTCTCGGTTGGTGTGTGTACAGCAAAAGGTTTTGAGGTTATGTTCGAGAACAACACTGTAAACATTAAAAAAAACAAAGTGACTGTTGCAAGTGGTATAAAACAACACAATGAACTTTGGAAGATGTTTTTTGTTGTAAATGCAAGTTGTGGTGCAAATGTTGCTACCGCAAACAACCTAAAAAGGTGGCATGAAAGACTTGGACATGTAAATGTGAAAACAATAGTGACTCTTGCAAAAACAGGTTTGATCAACAAGATCTCGGAAAATGAGTACAAACAGTTTTTCTGTGAGGCCTGTCAAATTGGAAAATCTCATAGAAACAACATTCCGAAGACAGCAAAAGGTCATGACTGTAAACCAGGTGATATTGTGCACAGTGATGTCTGCGGACCAATCCCTGTTGAATCGCTTGGAGGTGCAAGGTATTACTTATTGTTCAGAGATGAAGGTTCATCATTCCGACATGTCTATTTCATGAAGCATAAATCTGATGTATTCGATTGTTTCAAGGAGTATGCAGCCATGGTAGAAACAAAGATAGGTCATCCTATCAGAGTTCTGAGGTCAGACCGAGGAACTGAATACATCAATGACAACATGAAGGCATTTCTGAAATCCAAAGGGACAGTGTTGGAAACTACAGCTCCTTACTCACCCCATCAAAATGGTAAAGCTGAACGTGACAATCGAACCATCATGGAAAGTGTTCGCACCATGTTGACAGCAAGCAATCTACCAAAAATGCTATGGGCTGAAGCAGTGAGGACAGCAGTTTATATCATTAATCGAACATCACTCAATAAGGAGAAGACTATGACATGCTATGAAGCATGGTATGGCAAGAAACCTTACATGAAGCATATGAAAACATTTGGTTCGGAGGCCTACATTCACGTTCCTGGTATACTAAGAAAGAAGCTGGATGGCAAGGCGAAGAAAATGACTATGGTGGGTTACCAGGGGGAGTCCACCAATTACAGGCTGTTTGATCCTGTGAAGAAGAAAATCTATGAATCCAGAGATGTCACTTTCAATGAAGAAATTCCATGTGTTTTCAAGGATAGCTTGAATGAGGAAGTAAACTTGCCAATGTTCTTTGATCCTAAGGGTCAAACACAGAGCAGCGATGACAGCAGTGATAATGAAGAATACGACGAAGTGTTCCAGGATATTCCTAGAAGCAGTGGACAACGTAAAGATAACCAACCTGGGGAAAATAATCTACCCTGGTTGCGTGACAGATCAAATATACGTCGACCCGCTCGCTTTGAAGCTGACATCGCCATACTTGATGATCCTACATCAATTGAAGAAGCTCTATCTCGGCCAGATGGTGATAAGTGGGATGTCGCCATACAAGAAGAACTCCAGGCTCATAAAGTCAACAAGACATGGTCAATAGTGCCAAACAGCGGTCAGAAGTTGGTAGACTCAAAATGGGTCTTAAAAGTTCAAGACAAAGGAGGAGTGCAAAAGTACAAAGCGAAACTTTGTGCTAGAGGGTTCACTCAACGAGAAGGGTTGGATTTCCAAGAAACATTCTCTCCTGTTGTGAGGTATGATTCGGTAAGAGAATTTGTAGTCAAAGTGTCTGAAGTCGACTGTTTCTGTGGCATGGAAATCTCACGGAACAGGTCTGCAAAAGAAATTTTTGTACATCAAAAATCATATGCACAGAAAATTGTGAAACGCTTTGGTTTGGAAGAAGCTAAACCTTTGTCTGTGCCAGCTGATCCAAATGTACACTTAGAAGTTGCAAAACAGGAAAAAGACTTGAAGTTTCCATTTCGTGAAGCAGTTGGGTCCCTTATGTTCCTGGCAACAGTGAGCAGACCAGATATTGCGTTTGCATTAAACTCTGTGAGTAGGTTCTTGAATGACTTTGATAATACTCATTGTCAAGCAGTGAAGCGTATTTTGAGATATATCTGTGGAACATTAGATTATGGTATATTGTACAATGGAAATGACGATTGTAATCTGATAGGGTATAGTGACTCAGACTATGCTGGAGATATTGTTACTCGTCGATCCACTACAGGTTACGTTTTCATGTTGTCAAGTGGACCAATCACTTGGTCCTCACAAAGGCAAAGAATGGTAACTTTAAGTACCACTGAATCTGAGTATGTGGCAGCAAGCACTGCTGTAAAGGAAGCAGTGTGGATAAAACGATTGTTTAATGGAATCGGACAACAATGTGCTGGACCAGTTCCAATATGTATTGATAATCAAAGTGCTATTAAACTCATAAAAAATCCAGAATTTCATAAAAGGACCAAGCACATTGATGTCAGATATCATTTTATAAGAGAGAAGTATGAGTGCGGTGATATCACAATTGAATATGTGTCAAGTGAAAGTCAATATGCTGATATTTTTACCAAAGCACTCACCAAAGACAAATTTGTGAAACTTCGACAGTGCATAGGTGTGAAAAACTATGTTATTCAAAATGTTCAAATAGGGGGAGTGTTGAAGCATAATAAATTTGAACATTTGAATTTACCCTGCAGATGGCAGGAGAGTGCATGACGTCACGCGTCAGTGCGGAAGGATACATTCACCAGTGAGATGTCAGCCTTGCTTGTATGTGCTGGTGCTTGTATCAGTGTTGTATTGTTTCCTGTTCTAAGTGGGTCAAAGTGAATGCCCACTCTGTGTAATTACAAGTTCTGTTCTGTTCGATCACTTAATAAATAGAGTTGAGCTGTTTAAGTTACGACTGTTATTATTAATTAATAAAAACCCCTCAACATAGGATTGGAGGTATAAGGGAGAGGAAAATCTTTTGGGAGAAATTCACTTGGGAATCGGAACAGAGTTGTAATGTTTTGTAATTTAAGTACATGGTTAGGTTAGAAAAAGAAAGAAAATATACAAGAGAAAAGATTTAGACTAAGGAAATTCAGGGAGTTGAAAAAGGTTACTTAAAGGGTGGGGAATAGTTTCGGAATGGAATTCAAGTGGAATTCAGAAACATAAGTGTCCCAAAGCCAAAGCTAAGTAACAAGAACTTATAGTTAGGATACGAATAGGGGATCGTAGAGAGATTTATTAGAAGAGAACTTGACCATATTGCGATAGTAAAATCGTATTGAGTTAAGGAAGTTACAATTCAAAGTGAATTTATGAATTAGGAGAGAGGTGAATAAAGTCGTGGATTCGCTTAAAAGCGAATATAGATCAATAGGATATTAGAAGCAATAAAAGTGAAACTTTGCTTAGGAAGAGTTGAAAGTAAATTACAGCAATAAACGTGAAACTTTGCTTGGAGAGAGGGTAAAAGTAAAATAAAGCAATAAACGTGAAACTTTGCTTAAGGTGAAGAAAAAGTAGGAAGGAAAGAAAAGAAGTAAGAAGGAAAGGGAAGGAAGAAAAGAAAAAGGAACTAATAATTCTTATAAAATTGTTATAAATTAAATGAACAAAATATAGAAGAATTATTAGGATAGGGATACTTCGGGCGATGTGAACACCTGAGATCTCAATCACAATAAAGAAAAAAAAAGTCTAGTAGTAGGCCTATGGAAGACCGAACCTAGAAGTATAGAATAATTATTGAAAAGAATCACTAGAAGTTATCGATGTTCCGCCCCACGAGCAGTTATACACTTGTCAGGGACCTTGTTCATCGATCGTCGAAATTAATTTTTTTAGGCTCTTTCTTATGTCATCGGTTGCAAGGAGAATGTCAGGTTTGCTGTAACTCAGAATCTAGACATAACTCTTGTATCAGTGGTCTATTGCCATAGTTCATTTTTGGACGTAGGCCTGAACTTCACTTTCTTCTTATACATGGTCTTCACTATTTATCTTTACAAAAAATCATTCTTCTTAGACTGGACAGACAGGGACAGACTGTTATAGGATTATACAGTAATTGATAGTTAAGAAAAAAAGAATGAGGTAAAACACATTGAATTGGAAATGAACATTTATTAGAAAGGATTTACATTATGCACTTTATTCAACGTTTTCTGTGAAAGAAGTTTTGGTTCTAGAAAGTTCTGTGAAGATTATTCTTTGGTATTCTAAATGATTTTAAGAAAAATATCTGACTGTAGAATTCAGGAACTCGCCTATAAAACAAAAATCATAATTGAATTAATTAGTTGAAATTTATTGAAATAATACAGCATTGAGTTAAGATTATTTAAGAATAATAACCTGTTTAAAACTGATATCTGGAAATTATTCTTCATATGATAAATGTTGATTTTTTATGAAAATACTATAATATGAACATATGATAATTCTGTAAAATGTGGAAGAAGGGAATGGTAAAAAGTTATTGTAAATAAAAGTAAGACTTGTAAAGCAACTAGAAAAACCTGAACATTGTTGAATAAAAGTACTGTTAATTGTTTGCAAAAAATAAAAAGGAATACAGAGTATCCGGGAAAGACCTGACGAAAATGAAATAATTATATATCTGAAACTATTGCATTTTTGGCCGTGATGTTTTCACGGTTACAAAGAGGAGCACAATGAGTTTTAATAAGCCTCTAGGTGAGCACCATTTGTGGCCCGATACTCAGTTTTGTGCCACACACGCGAAAGTATCTCCGGTGTGACTAGTCCTATTGCATCGTAGATTCGGCCACGTAAATCTGCAGTTTCGGTCACAGGCGTGCGATACACTTTGTCTTTCACAATACCCCACAGAAAGAAATCCAGCGGGGTCATGTCTGGCGACCTCGGTGGCCATGGTGTAAGTCCTTCTCTCCCATGGACTGTGGATTTTGGCATTTGCTGTTGTCTTGCCGCCTCACGAGTGGATTTCCTCGGGCTTCTTACAAAAGCAGCCCGTATACCCTTTCAATGCCATTGTCGTTTATGCGCGATTTCTTTGCCTTTCCCTGCTGTGACTCAACTCCAGAAATTGCTTGTGCCAATGAAGGATGCTGTTTCGGGCGGGAGGATTTTGGCCTTTGTCTGTTTGGAAACGACGTTGTAGCCTACGCACAATTTGCATTCCCCGTTCTCAGAATAAGACTGACTACACACGCTGCGCAGAACAAGCTTTTTCTCGTTTCTTCTCGTGCAACAACAATGTGCATGCTCATGCGCATTACGGGATGCTACAAAACGAAACTTTTTGAGTTTGTCTTTCTAACTGTGAAAATACTGAGGTAGTAACTGTAATAGTTTCAGATAAAATTAAATTGATATAAGTAATCATCGTGCAAAAAATAGCATGCAATACTCGTGCCGTAAGCGCATAACGGATCCCGGAAATTGAAAAAAACTTGGCGCAAGCTCCTCGTTTTTTCAAACTCTTCCCTCGATCCGTATGCACCGCTTATGGCACTTGTATCCCAATATACTATTGTAATTAGCACTATAGTGCTATAAACTACTGTAAACTTTAATACTATATTGAGTACAGTACCTAGTTAACAGTTTTACTTCCTGTTGAGGTGCCTAAAATGAAACGATAAATGCCTGTTACTTCGGGCGTCTAGTATGCTGCCTTCGAGACAAGAAAACTGGAGTCAGCAAATGTGTGAGGATGGAGGCATGGAGCTCTGTTTACGCCACACGCTATGGAAGTGGGCTTTAAGATTTTTAGAAATAAAACTTTTCTCTTCTTCTTCTTTAAAATATATACACACTGAAAATAATGTGTCTGGCCTGCCTTCGAAACACTTGTTTTATTGCCGTGGTTTGCAGTTGGATTACTTAACGACATGGTATAGGCTTATAGAAATAAGTCACTAGAACTTGTCCTATGTTTGCTAATTGAAAATTGAAATAACACAGGCATGGAGAACCTCTCCTCTCTCGGTTCCCTCCTAGAGAATCAGTGTTTTCTTTTTGTCAGAGCATGTCACTGGTAGAAAGAAAATATGCATAGTTTTCAGACGGGCTACAACAAGAGCCTTGTAATAACATACAGGATATCTAAGAATTGATGTAATTCTAATGGATGCAAACATTCATTTGATAGTAGTTTAGGAACTAGTGAAGATAAAAATATGATTTTTGCACGTAGGCCTCAGCGTGCAGAAATATGCCGAAGTGGCAAAGAAGAAAGTTCAAGCATTTTGTGTTTTCTGCCAGTTGTTTGAGAAACAATTGTTTTCTTTTGTTGTTTCGTTCTGATAGATTCATGCACATGTCCGTCACCACCTTGACATGTACAAACATGTTTGGGCGAGTATGATTTATCGTAGTACTAGCTTTAAAGGCCCGGCGTCGCTCGGGTTTTCTATTTTGACGTTCGAAATTAACTTGAGAAGAACTTTCGATTTTCAAACTCTTGGACCTTAAATAGGTATGTAGAATTTCAAATGAGGAAGAACGACTTGCAACACTCAAACTATTCCCTCAGACCAAGCTTGATAAAGGTTTTATGGCTCATAGAGGATGTAGAATTTACACCCCATTGATTCTACACACCATTCCAGATAAGGGTTCAAATAAGAAGAAACAGAATTTCCGTAACATAAAACTGTATTATCTTCACGGAATATTTTATTTCTCACTATCATGTTACCATACAACCGTTTCGGGGATGAAATTAAAAATATATTCAAGCCTCTTATAGAGAGAGAAATTTATATCAGAGCATAAAGACATGACAACGGCTTTCGTCTGATCGAGGGAACAAACTGGAAAGAGATATCGTGGATTTCGATAGGTCGAGCCATTACTCTGCTCATGCTCCGAGCGAACACACAACAATGTTTATATTAAAATGCTGATAAATAACTTGAGAGAAAAATGCTCACAAGTACAAAGCAATTCTGAGTTAAACAGGCAATGGAGAAAACTACTGTTTCCCACCGTCGTTAATATGTTCTCAATATTCTGGTTTGGTCGATTAAAGAAAATTGTGTATACATTGAACCAACATCTTGTCGTGATGATGATGATGATATAAGAATATAAAAATTAATAATTATAATAATTAGAAGAAGCTTAGCATAATAGCCTAGCTATAACTATGAAACCCGAAACTTTTTCTTCCATGCTTCCTTTAACCTGTTTACCTCCCAATTGAGGTGTGAATGCTCGTAGGGGAGGGGACAAACCGGACAGGACCTAGAGTGGTCCCTGACGTATAACCATACGATGCAAGTCCTGCCCCAGCACAACACAAACATGTGGAGACAACGGACAGGAAGTGTAAGTTAATTGCAAGCCGGCAGGAGTCAATTAGATAATAATAACAAAGCCATTGATTCACGTCTGGAGGAACTTCTCATAAATTAATATTCCAACAACACTGAACACCTGTCAGATGTGGACTTGAGTGGGATCATGGAATAGTCAATGTTTCTTCATTACGAGCCACACTGGTACTTTATAACTTTGTATAGGGGACGAAAATATGTCTGTCTGTCCGTCCGTCCGTGTGTCTGTAGGCGCGATAACTCAAATAACTCATATAACTAGGATTTTCATGAAACTTGGTTTACAAATTTATAACGTCCATGGCAGGAAGCCTGTTTGTTTCGGAGCAAATCGGTTGACCGGTACCGGAGCAACAACTAATTAAATGTCACATGTTTTTTAAATGGGAAATCATGACTATACTACAAAGCCGCGTTGCTAATCATTGATGGCCTTGACTCCAATGCAGTCAGATGTTTGTTTATTTCTTCAAGTTGAAATGATTGAATATAGTCTCCTCTGATGATAACAGCAGTGGAATCGAGGGTCCATAAACATCCTAGCTCATACAATATCTAATATTGATATTTTTAATAAAATTAATAGTGTGACGTGTAATTAAGAATTTGAATAACATTTTTCTTGTTTATTATTTGATTTTTATATTTTTTCTTTGCATTCTTAAAAATTTCTTAGATAGTGGATTAAAATTTGTTGGCAAAAACAGCCATTGTCCATGTCTCTTCAGCTTTCACGTCTGCTCTATGAAGGGTAAAAGGAGTAAATATTGTAGACTATAATTTATTTACTGTATAATATTTCTGAAGGAAGAATTCCAGTTGCAACTCTGGTCGTGCTGAAGTTATCTCCGGAGATAAGTGTATAAGGGAAAATCATCGGTTTCATGGAATGCAATGTTTCAGTGTGTGGCAGCCATTATGGCTGGTGGCATATGTGTACTGATATTACTCATTTCTTTCCAGGTATGTAATCCAAAATACTGCCAAGTTTCTTAAGATTAAGCTTGCCTTTCCTTCAAATCGACTGACGCAATCAGATCTTGCACCTGTGGCTCATACTTATCTTCAGATTAATGAAACTGTTAGGAAACTTCAATGCTTGTGCAGACGTGTTTAGAAATTCCATTTTAAAAACTACAGAATCAATCCTTGAACTTAGGTTGTTTACATTTAATACTACCAGATACCCGTGGCTTAATTCAATCGCCCAATTAAAAGAGTTATTGAAAATTAAAATACTTAAAATATTATGAGTTATTTATTAACACTGACACCGTTCATATAGCCTATAACTTGCATGAATTACATAAATATAGGCTATTGTCACTTTCAATGATTAGCACCGGGCTGGTGGTGTAATAGTTAAACGACATAAAGGACTCGATATTGTACAAATAATTTTTCCCTTTAGGATAAACTGTATTGGTACTTGACATAAATATTATTTGTCCATTTGACAGCATACAAACATTAAAAAATCCCTTTAGGCAGGCCTACAGGCGAAGGTAGATTTCGAAGTGATTTTGGTTTAATTTATTGTCGCTGCACAGCACTCTTCTTCTTTAGCCTTGGCATGGTAAACCTGCAGTAATAAGAACTGAATTCGGTAAAGAGGAAGAGCAGACAATCATTTGTTTTGACAACAAGAATAGGATATAATATTCTGGGAGGCCGTGCGCAAGATCAGCAATGAATAAAATTAGCAAAGCCGCTAAACAAGACAAAATTATGATATTATAATAATTCTTTTAAGTGTTATTATTTTCAAACATTAAAATCTCGCGTCATATGAGAACTATCAAGAAACTATTTATTGATTTGTAGAGTACTCATCAAGAGCTTTTCAACGATACCCCACAAGACGTAGTTTCAAAAGTTTCGAATTTTCATCCCCCACCCCCACCCCCACCCTCACTCGAACCCCCGAATCGTTGGTGTCACTATGAGCTCCATAGGGAGTACTCTAATTTATTCAAACAAAGTTTCCCTCTATACTTCATAGGGGCCGAGATAAAAATGTTTTAAAATTTCAACCCCCTCCCCCGACCACCCCCTTGGGCCAATTTTGCTCATTAACGAACTTGTCCGAACTATTGGGCCTAGAAATAACATATTAAAATTTGGTTCAAATATCTTCAAAATTACGGCCGCTAGCGTGTAAAGATATATATATATATATATATATATATATATATATATATATATATATCACAATTTTTTTTTGAACGGGCGGTGGTTTCGTACTTAGGGGAGCATGAAACGTAAAGATATGAAAGAATTTTTCGAAAATCATGAAGTGGTATCCATTGCAATAGGTAGATAAATCCCTAAAATGAGCATAACATAATGGTGTTAAATAAAATTGCATGGCCCACTTTTTCCAATATTCAGAATTACAGAAGGCTATGGTCAATGTTATAATTCCAAATTATCTCCATTTGTCAATACATCTTTATAATGTAAAATTTATACAAGTTTATGAGAATGTGAAATTATTTTGTTGTTAAAGAGAGATCAGATCGTAAAGAAGGCTATGGTCATTTTAAATGCAGGTACTGAGATATTCTTTAATTCGTGGGGAAGACTGTTTTATAATCTGAACGAATTTTCTGAACAAAATTAGTATTTTTTATGTTCGTCTTAGATTATTATATTTATTCATAAATATGTTGCCATTAACATTTTATTATGATAAAGTCGATTGTATTTTTATATTTAATGGCGAATGTATTATTATTATTATTATTATTATTATTATTATTATTATTATTATTATTATTGGTGATGTAATTTCTGAAGGCCCGACTCGCAATTTTCTTCCATAATACACAATTACTGATGAATATGTCTATCACTTTTACTTTCAAGATATTGTGGTGTACTTCAACTCACATTATGTAAATGAAAAATACGAAATAATTAAAGATGTTAATAAATGTCTTGTATTCAGTATCTCCCGTCACTTGTATTTCTTCAGAATCAACAAAGTTGCCAAGGCAACGATAAAACAAATTAAATTTTGTTTGCTACAAATATGATGTAAATCATATAAGCTTGTGATAAAACTATGAAAGCAAGCAACTTACCTAACAGAACTTATGTTTTCACATAAGGTACAAATAATTTCACGATTTGTAAGGAATGGAAATATACATCTGGCTCAGCTTGTCGCACTAACGTGAAATATGCACTAGTGCTATTAACCAATGGAACGACAGGACTCAGCTAGTCAAGGCAAGTCTGTTGTTTACATTTGCTCCGTTGGATCGTGGTTCAAGTATAGCGTATTATTATAATATTTAAATAGGGTACTCTAATAATAATAAACATTTATGTTTTAGATAAGCCTATATAACAATGTTAATGCTATATTACAAAGACTGTGCCGTGTATAACAGAAGCATATGGCACTTTGTTACATCATTTTACCTGATTTCATTTGTACCATGATCAACACTGCCCTGTAGGAAGCCATGGTCATGAATAGGGCTTCTGTTGATGTACTCTTCAGAAATTATGCTTTATTAAGTAACAAAGAGTATGAGCAAGAGAGTATTGTGTGTCATTTGACAGCGTCGGACGTGCCAAAGGCCTAAATGCAGAAAGAGTCAAGCGTTGTTGAGGCATAAAACGGGTAATACTAACTTACTACGCTTATGTTTTTGCTGCTGTCAAATTATTGACCGCACGTCCATGTTTGAACTTCTTCTCACTGCAACAAGAATAAGGAAAAAGCAGAATAGAAATATAAAAACATTCATTTTATTTGCTATTGGGAATAGTCTGTATTATATATATATATAATAGGCTTTGTCCTGACTGACTGACTGACAGAGAATCAACGTGGAGCCTAAACTATAACAGATAGAGACTTGGAATTTTGACAGTAACTTCCTTTCATAATGTAGGTGCTCACTAAGAAAGGATTTTGAAAAATTTTGATTTTAAATGCAAAAATCACATATTTTTTAGAATACTTAATCCCTTTTTACACAGAATTATCAAATCCAAATCACAGTTCACATGACAACAGTGTATTGTTGGCAATCTTTACTTAAGGCTTTGGAAATAAATTAAACAAGACTTTGAAAATTAGAGAAGGTATTAAAATTTATTTTTAAGTAAATTATGTATCTCAAAATTGTATAGATTACGTAAAATAATCAGTAAATTCAACCTTTTAATCGAAATGTTCGAATTAATCAAGATGTTCTTCACAGCTTACAAGTTTCGCGGGCAAAACCTTAATTGGAAAACATGGAATGATTTGGACGAAACACACTATGCGGGGGTTTTTTGGGCTAGGGAACTCTAATCTGAGGTATTTTTTCCCCGGGTGGCGCACTTTGATCGTGAAATGCACAGGTCAGGCCGCAGTTTGTTGGTAGATTGCTAAGTCTCTTTTTTCATGCGACCAGCCGCTAGCGTGTAGTCTAGATTCAGGCATTGTACTTGTACACTTACGCAATCGCTACACAAACAAAGGACTGTTTATAAGTTATCCTTTGTAATCAGCTCAGACCACCAAAATAAATATTGTTACTACTCAATGAAGGGATTGTAGAGATCAGTCATGGCTAACGTCACTGACTTGTATGGTTTATATTCAGTTTTTTTAATAATTTATAGTAACCTAATAATGTTATATTATGTTAATTTTCGTGTTGCGGGGTTAAGAGTGTTCGTTTTATTGTCTTCTTGTGCTCTGAAGACTGAATACAATGGTCACACCAACTCAAGAAAACAATAATAATAATAATAATAATAATGTTTCGATCCATACGTTGGTTCTCCATCTCAAACCGTTGAAAAAATGTATATTCCCTGCCAAAAATCCACTGTTTTGCCGAAAAAAGTTTTTACCCCACTTTTTCGGAAAACTTTGTATCTTAGCACTTAAAGTATTGGGTTTACAACGAAAACTTTTAGAAGAAAAGCTGTAGAGCATTAAATTTACTATAAAATACACATTCAATTTAGTAACTCTGTGAAACAGTGAAATACTCTTGTGACATATTTTATATGTAACTAATTTTGATGAGTTTAAATTCATAAACTTGTCTTCTGTGTCATCAAATCCTTATGAATGAGAATATAATAACAAGAAATGGATATAGAAAAGGAGATAATTCAGAAACTTAATCCATAACATGCGACCTGCCAGTTGGCAACCAGGCTGCGTCTTGCGCGCACACACTTCATGCTCGGAGCCTGGCTCAACAGCGTAGCGACCAGGAATGGGACCAACCAAGCTGCATCTTATTCGAACCCTTACACTTTGGCTTCTATGGGTTCTAGTAATAATAACAAACTTGATTGCTGTTGTGATTGTTTATTGATTCAGATAACAGTGAAATGGTTATGCGCAAGTTATAGGACAGCATCGTGGAAAACGCAGGTTGTAGTCGTAATCCATCGGCCTGCATCCTGGGTATGAAAATATTATCCTCCCGCACCTGTGAAGCAATCAAATCAACACAAACTTAACAACGACTCTGAAAATTATTTATAATGTAAACATCTTAAACTGTGTGTAAATGAGACATCAATCAAAAGGAATTTGTAGGTATGTTATTTCAGTGAACGTATTAACATTGTATTGGACAGAAACATTGAAAGTCACAATTCAACGGTAAGGACAGTTACTTTTGAAACAAACGTGTTCTGAACTTTATTGCAAAACTTTAGTCCATGTGCCAGCCCATCAGTCATAATTTGGGGGACTGAATGAAACTTATGCCACGTGTTCCTGGGATCATGTGGAGCAAAAAAGTCCGGGGGCCATCATGAGGAGGTAGCTTTCAAATATGGCGGCCATTCATAATGCCGGACGACTGAATTTTTAATTCAATTATCTCGAGACTGGGTGCATCAATGTTAAATTTATTTTTTTCCAAAATGTAGGTTATTTTTCTGGCTACATTTTTGTTTTATATGTTAATGGCCATAACACCAGTATTTATTGGTAAAACTCTAAAAAAATAAAAACTTGGTTTTTTGAAATTTACATTTTGCGGCTTATTAGTCTAACGGTTCGGTATACTGAAAAAGTGCCTGAAATAAAAGTAGTAGAGAAACATCTCACCGTTAAAATTAAATTGTAGATCGGATCAATAGAGCCGATATAGATATTTAAATTTAAGGAGAATCTTACCTTTACCTAAACATGGGAGAGGTTTATATTTGGCCAACATGGCGCTGCATCCTTAAAAGCTGAATGGCCTGTGATAAATATCTTAGGTGGGGTGGATTAGGTGATGCCATCTGAAGCCTTCGGTGGTGCAGAGGGCCTATCTGATTTGGGGAAGTCGATTTTGTTTGTGTTGTGGGGTTCAAAGGTCGATCGGATATAAAGACCCAAATACTACTATCGTATGCAAATGACATTAAAGCACTACCATAACTATAGTCCTTTCACATTCGCCAGAGGTTTCAAGGCCAAACGTAGCACGCCTATGATACCCCCTCTTACCGCGCTCATATGACATCATACCCCTCCAATGCCAGTCACATGACAAGCCAGTAGGGAGTTCCCCCTTGGTGTCGTATGAGTGTGTGCGACAGCGCAGCTCCTCTGCGCAAAGGGGAATACTGACTTCTGATCAGTGGGGGCATATTAGACGTGAGAAGTTGTGGCCTTGAAACCTCTGGCGAATGTGAAAGCACTATAATGCACATTGTGCGATATTCCATTTTCATATATCAAAAGGCAAGCACAGAAAAAAGTAAATTATAGAGACTATTCCACTCATATGTTGCGTGTTTGATATTGACCAATAACGTTTAGCAATTCCTCGGGTATAGACCAATCGCGATCTTTTATCTTATAAAATGCTTGCTAATAATATGAGGAAGACATTTTATCTGATAAAATGGGCTGCTCGTTGCTGGACACGTAAGGCTCAGTGTGCAGTGATTAATATGTCGCATGTTGCCATATAATAGCACGAAAACAGATTATTTTATACAACATTACTTGTTTGGAAATTGAAATAATAGAAATGTACATTGATTAAAACACAAATTCGATTCGGTGCAAGGCAGTTCATGTGCTTTTCTTCTGTTCTGCTCTTAGCTTATCTGAATGAAGTTAACTATGTCTTATATGCACAATTGGTAGCACTGGTCAATCGTAGCACTGGTCTCAACAAGGACATAGCAACTCAAATCGATTCATGGATGGTTAATTCATAGTATGCCGTGAACTCGCAGCTAGTTTTGTTTTTATATAACAAAGCACGAAAGTAATTATTATTTGTATAATCCGTTACATTTTTATTCATGGAATAGTCTCAATAAATCCAACTCTAGTTGACGAGTTGCATCAGATAAATTCGCTCCTGCTGCGGAGTCGCGAATCTATCGATAAACTCGTCAATTCTCGTGGGATTACGTATAATAATTATTTTTATCTATTACATTTTCATAAAACTAATAAGTATCTAGAATGGAAAGCATCAGGGCCAATCTTTATGTACTTCGCTTATACCGTGAAATAATAATAATAATAATAATAATAATAATAATAACAATAATAATAATAACAACAAAAATAACTTGGGATTTGCATGGTTTCCTCAATCTCAAAGACTAAAATGCAGGATACATTGAGATACAGCCGAACAATAGAAGCAAATACTGAACGAATGAGTCATTACAAGAGCCTACTGGTAAATGTGGGTGGCCACGAGGTTGGATTTGAGCCTAGGATCTTTTCCCTATTACCCTATACCGCCTCGCTCTAATTGATTTTGGTGTGTTCATTAGACTGTGATAAACTGACTACATTTCACAACAATATCTAGATTACAGTATTCTTGTTACTATGGGCAACAAAAGAATATCAATATTTTAATCAAAATGTATGTTCTGAAATTCGCATTTAAGGCATGCTATTTCATTTTTATCTTGATACCTATTGATTTTATAAAGAAATGTATTTAGCAAAAAGTGTTCTTTTGAATTTTCTCTACAACTTGACTGTGCTAAGTTTTCACGTATCGCCCAATGTAATGGAGATAGACTAGAAAAATTTAAAAAGAATGGGAGTAATGGGAGTAAAGTCATTTTTACAGAAAAACAGATAGAGCCATTTCTTTAGTCGTATGTATATGTTTCAGATTTAAATTTTTTATTAAAATCGTTGGAGCCATTGTTTTAAAAAGTCAAAATTTTGAAAAACGTTTTCATGAAAAATCCCTTTAGTTAGCAAAACCAAATTCAGGAAGTTCGATAAAATTTCGAAAAAGTCCTTAATTCAAAAAGTAAAGTTAATACAACGAACCGTTTACCCGCTGTGCTTGTCCACAGACAGACGGACAGATGTGAATCCAAAAACACTTTTTTTCGTGATATCGTGAAACATGTTTTCCCGGTGTTATCTTGATTTCTTTTTCTGTCATTATCACAATACTTTCTCTATACTACGCATATGCGAGAAAGTAAAAGGAAGTTATGAATAATAATTGAAGGGGTAAACGGACGAAGAAGATATGTAACAACAAATCAGTTATCATATGCAGTTATCTCGCTATCTCTTTATTCCACGGAATAATTCATTACTCCTTGGTGAGAGGTGAAGAAATGTGTAAATATTTGTGTAAAAAAATTTTCACCATTTTTGGACATGCCATATTTGTTTTTAAGTTTAAATTTTTTAAGTTTCTGAGAACAGCAATTGGCTCTGCACTAGTTTCATACATCCTTCACGACATTGGTGTCTCAAACCTTCAGCTGTTGTGAAATGTTCTAAAATACAAAAGCTATAGGCTACACTTGGACCTATGTGAGAAAGATGTGCAGAACATAGAATGTGCGCATTTACCTGTAAGTATGTACGACGGGTGGTCCAATTGTTTGAACGCAGGTGCGGACCTTGCACTCGAATTCCCAGATTTCACCTATGAATTTCATGTCACCCGTGTCTGGATCATAACACTTGTCTGAAATTCACAACCAAGAATACCAATACACATAATAACACAAAGTGAAAATAAAAAACAATATAGGTCCGTTCAAAATCATTGTGAACTGTATTATGTCCACCCCTGAACGAAGAATTCGTATAGTCTCTAGACATGTTCTTTCCTGTTTGCGTCAAATCATATTTTGTACCAGATGCGAGATGCGAAAAGTAGCTGTATTTAGTTGATGTTCATGATTGTTGCAAACAGTATAATGCCAACAGCTATTTTTATCACGGTGGTTATTCTGAAAGTGAGTTATGTTGGCCAAACTGATGTTATCAGTGCTAAGAGTAGAAAGGATTCTGTGTTTCACAGTCGATAAGAGCAGAATTGTAGGGAACGTCCCGAAGTAAACAGAAGCCGCTTGTCTGAAACAATCTGTCAAATATTCGTCATTCAGATGTGTTTTAGAACACTTTGTTTCTTGGCATTTTGTACTTCTTGCACAATGAAGAACTACATAACTCTGTTTAACTATTTTGTAGGCTTAGAACCATGGACTGTGGACTCACTGAGTCGGTTGCTCGCTTTGACAATCACCCCCCCCCCATAATAGCTGAAATACATTCTCTCTATAGGATCTGGCACTAAGGTTCATACCCGAAGGAGAACAACATAAGATGAAGTGGATAAAAATTGTGCATTTTTCTAGTGTCACTAGTCGATCCCTTTGATTTAAAATTTACTGGAAGTTGACCAGGAGGTCAGGTGTTTTAATCATTTATCTTATCTCAGTAATGTTTTCTATACTATTCAATGTTATAGCATTTCCAGTCCAAAAAGATAAATGTATAAAGTGATAATGTTTCAGTTCATTTCGCAAGTTTATGTCACATAACGCCTCCATTTTTGCATTTCCGCTTCAAAACATGTTCTTTGATGTGTAACAATTTTACAAATTGGTCTTATCACTTGCTAAAATCACAAGTAACAGAAATACGAGTACTTCAAGTCTGAATAAATACATGTAGAAATTACGGCTCAATAAGCTTATTCCATTCTTGATATTGAATATTGAAGATGGTCTTGAAGATTTAAAACTAATGTCACTTTACATGTATACATTTAACAGGGGTTTTATGTTAAATTAATGCTATATATTAATTCTAAAGTAACTGAACAGTAGGCCAATATCAACTCTGAGTCTTTGAACTGTTATTTACAAGCTGATAGCCTAATATTTGTTTAAATACTGCTTCTAAACAAGTGACTGGTGTATTGCTAAATAGCCTGTCTATACATTTGGAAAATTAAGTTTTCTAGAACAATAATGATCCTATAATAAATTAATCCTTCATGTCTCTTACTGTTATGATACAACGTTCTTTTAATTGGCATGCTCACGTAAAATATAGGTTTATTCCCAAGGACAATTTTTACAGCAGTTATATCACCGAGAGTTAATGTATAGCTTCATAAGAGTTGATTTTATGCCATTTCATTGGTTTTTAACGTACAACTCTGAATAGTTCGTTTAAAAGCAATTCTGTTGACATGCTTCCAGCTGCTGCTCGAAGAATTTCAGTTCACAATATTAAATGATCAAAGTCTCCCTTTATATTCCCTTACTTTCTTGTTAATAGATGATAATTTCTTTTAAAGCCCGAGCAAGGCGAATTGTGGCTTAGAAAGGGAAATCCACAAATGATTAGATATACATATATATGGATTGCGTTATTTTGCATCTTACAGCATTTCTCTTCTTCCATAATTCACATAACTCAATCGATTCAATATCATAAACATATTATATGTCACTGTTGTCAAGTGCGTGCTCCTGCCTGTAATTGTAGATGGCTATGGTAGGCAACAATGAGATTGATCGAACATCTTTGTTATTATTTTTATATGCGTTGCAGCCTTTAAAGTTATCGCATGGCCGTGGTAAAAGTGAAAACAAACTTACCATAACGACTTTGCTGGACAGCACTGGACACGAAATGTACCAGTATGACAAGAACCAGGATTGCCAACTTCATCTGAAAAAAATCGAACGTATACTAATCTCGCTCGTAATTTAACTGTGATCAGACAGATTTTCGTAATTTGTTCCGAAGCATTCTAAGATTCAACACTTGCAATATTAACCTTTTAAATTTTTCTAAAAACAGTCATACTGTCCAATAAAAAAGATCTTGCCAATTAGTATTTGTTTCCTTAAATCTGAGATCATATTCTAAAGGGTGAACCTACAACATTTTATTTGCATTGCAATTAATTATTTTTACTTCCTCTCCCTATAACTAAATAATAATAATAATAATAATAATAATAATAATAATAATGATAATAATGATGATGATTATAATAATCAAATAAGGCGAATGTTGTTGAGTACACATATGCTATTGATATTGTGAAAGTTGATAATTTGTAAAGAATTTTAGAAGGAATGTTGCATGCACATGTATTTGAACAATACAGTTTTCAGTTCCTCCAGAACATGCAAATTATAAGCTTTTGTTCTCTTAATTAAAATGTATTCATTTAGATACAGAAATAAAAGTATGTCATGTTATCAAATAATATGTATTTAAGCCCATTTAGTTTAATACAAACCGTTTTAACAGGAGGAGAATATTAGAAATCCTAAACATCATCAAACAACGAAGCATTTCACAGTGGCAGAGCTTATTATGAACTCAGTACCTCAAAGTGTCGCAGAGATACGAACTATGTTTATTTTCTGTTAATTCGTTTCATAGAGTTTTTTATGTTTTCAAAACCTCAAGAGGAGAGCACAGGGTCACACAAGATTCCCTTTTATGGTTTTGAAACCTGGGTGAGGATCTGTTTGGGTGCCATTCCTCTGTGTAAAGTCTTAAATTCCAAGAGAAGTTCATTGAAAGTCTTTTAAATTAGTAAATTTGTGCTCACCTTGCCAACAGTTGAATAAGGAGATTTCAGGACAAATGTACAGAAGAGCCAGGCTAGTGTCTTTTATTTATACTAATTCTCAAGCTAAGAGTTCCCATACTTTCACTAACGAGGCAGATATTAAAATTACTGTTCTTTAATCTAATCAAAAATAAAAATTAAGCATTTTCTTGATATCTTTTATGACCAGATCTTAATTGAAAATATAAAATTCATTACAGGGGAATGGCAAGAGTGGTCCCTTAGAATTGTGATAAAACTTTCAGAACCTCACCATCTCATTTAGGACAAAAATACTACGATAAAATATTCAGTAGTAGATATTATTATGACTATTAAGCTCATAAGTCTTTTTCTTCCGATCTGGACCAGTAACATATACGAATGGATCTAAGCTTAGATCTGATTCATTCGATATTTGTCCAATTTGCTTTATTACTTCCTACATACATGTCCTCTTTTCTTTATATTCGAATCAGATTGGAATAGAGACTTTGTAAAGCAAGTAGTGTTCATAGAAGTGTGGGGGTCTGTTTTTAGGGACAACAAACTGTATTACAGGTATAGGGAGATGCAAACTATATTAAACAATTTATGGTGGCACAAATATTTCAGTAGCAGATTATGTTACGCGTAAATGCTCCATGCACTTCAAAGGAACATCTTGGTCTGTTGTCACATGAACAGTGTATTGTGGAAACGTCCATTCAACATAGCAGGAAAATACATTGAAAATATATAAAATGACTACAGTGTGGTTTACTACTTCTAATATTTCACTTGTCAATAGAAAGTTTTTCATGGTTTTCAGGCAAATTCATTTGTCCAAATAATGTCGCAATGTTGTCATGGGGGTAAACTTTAAATGTGGAATCATTTACTTTATTAAACGGGATAGTCGAGGCAATCATCGTTTCACAAAGGGCACTATAAAAGTCTGATTGCTTTTCGTCCAGTCATTTGGTGCTCATAAAGGGGGTTATCTGGAAAGTTTTCCGGGAGTTTTGAAAATTGGTGATTTTATATATTTCGACGTGCTCTTTTCGAATTTTCACTTTGCTACCACGTATCTTTGCCGCTCGCGCCGCCATATTGGAAAAATGGCGCCCAAAAAACAGTTTTTTGACAATATATCCTTTCCTACTCATTTTACGATGAAAATAGTTATGTAATAAATTAAACTAGAGGAAATTTCCTATAAGTTATGTAGTAACGATTTTTTTGTAAAATGAATAGTTTCAGCGTACGAGCGCCGAAAAGTCTACTCCGACACGCGTTTTGGGCAAAGCCACGGAAGATGCGGATACGCTAATAACAATCAATACGGCAATCAACACTTCATCTGCATTTGATTCCGTAATAGTTGTCGGCGAAGATGTAGATCTTCTTATTCATTTGACGGCTCTTTCAACGCTTTCAAACATATATATATATATAAAATCACACCAGGAAAAGGGAAAATTTCGCAACGAATATACATTCAACAAAAAGTATCATAGATAAAACAGCCGCAGATAACATAATATTATTTCTGCACGCCTTCAGTGGCTGTGATGCATCATCAGCACTCTTTAAACAAAGAAAAATAAAATGTGCTAATGTATTTAAAAAAAAGAGTGCGTGGAACGCCACGCGACAGAAGTAAAACTTTATTTATTTATGTATTTTCTTCAGTTTTCCTTTTCTTTGTCACTTTCATCCTCTCACGGTATCCTCTTGCTCTTTCTGCAATTGATTTCGGTTTTTTAAAGTCTGTGTGTGTGTCTTTTTATGAGAATTATAGTTTGCATAAGGCAAAATAGATTTTAATATAGGTTCATACGTATCAGTTCTATCATGCACTTCATTTAAAATCGTATGCGTTTTCTGCTACGACTTTGTTGATTATAGTGCTGTTCAACTTTTTTCAAAATGTACCTAGTGCACAGTCAAACGAAAAGAAAGATGCAGTGTAATTCTCGAGAAGGCGGTGGCTAGTGCTGTTCAACTTTTTTCAAAATGTACACAGTCAAACGAAAAGAAAGATTCAGTGTAATTCTCGAGAAGGCGGTGGTTTTAACACACTTTACCAATGTCGGATAATTTATTTAAATTTTGGATAAGCTTAATCATTGAGTTGAATCATTGAGTTTATTGTTTTAAGTTTTGGATGTTTTAATTTTTTTTAGTTTTGGAAATTTGTATTTTTTAATTTTGGATTTTTAATTTTGGATTTGCGCGGTAATCAACCTCCGTGTTCCATAAAATAGATAATATACCTTTAGATTGCTTAGGAATTGTCTATTACCATTGAGGAAGTAATGTCTGAAAAATTTCCTTTGATTACTCCTAATCATTGAGTTGATTGTTTTCTGTGCAGTCCGCTCCGAAACACGTAGTTTTGAGTGTGACTGATTTCGTGACTGATTTCGTTACTGATTTTCTCGATTTACCCCAACCGCGAGAATAGAAGTTTTACTTCAAAAAAACAGAATTAAACGAGCTTGTCCAGGTATTCAAAAACCAAAATGCTGATCCAGAGATCATTGCTGAAGCTTCCTCCTTGCATTGTACGGTTACAGTGGCGTGAAAAGTATGTTGTTAAACAACTATAGATATACATGTTTCACAAAATCAGCATATGAAAATAAATTTAATAACTTATTGCATCGCTGCCACCGACAGAAGCAGTAGCACGACAACATTCGTTCCGAACATATCACCAGGTTCAGCAGTGGTATGGAGTTGAATAAATTCATTGCGAAATTTTTCCTATTCCTGGTTTGAGATTATATATGTAGCGTCCAATTGTAAAACTGTCTCAATCCATTTTTAACAATTTTCAGGAAACGTCAAAAACTGATAACTTTTTTCCTAACTGTTTGTAGTACTCCATTTTTTTAATTTTACAGCTGGGAGACACTCATCTCATGAGTGATATTCCTGAAAATCAGGGATCGATATTTCAGGAGTTATTTCATATTTTTGTTTGGATGGAGAGAGTTTTGAAACTGTAGGCTGGAACGAGAGAGTTTTGGAAAATTACACAATTCTTTTTCGTTTCCAATATTTTATAAGAGGCTTCTTATTACTTTAAATACAATAATCTATTAGACTACTGCAATTTCTATTTTGTCTATGACATTGAACTCAAATATTAAAATTAAAGATCATACGGAATGAATACATTATTCTGTTTGGTTATTACACTTCAGATCAAATTTTAAGTATTCTTTTTCCATGAATAAATCCTCATTTGCATTTTCTTCTTTGTTTATCCTTGAATCACCCTGTATTACGCTCTTGTAAAATGATAAATCAGTCATTTTTCTCCACTCGGAACAAAAGTGTTGAGATTGGATAGTTTCTCTTCCTTCTGATTCTGAGATTCTGGGGTCATCTGCGAAATGTTTTTCGTCTCTTTAACACCGATTTGAATGCTCCTATGTCTGTTAAGTAATTTACTTCCCCTCTCACAATCACATTTTTTCCAGATGCAGTTTTTCTTAGAATGATTCGCTTAGCTGCGGAAAACTGGAAATGCCTCTGCGCAGGATGTTTGAGAGTAGCTTGCACTATTTTGCTTCCAATCAAAGATAACAAAATCCTCTCCCATTTCCTTCAGATAAGGTCTCTATATTCACATGGTTTGTTAATAGTATCCCTCTTCCTAATGATATTTTCTATTCTCCCAAAAATTATAATGGCTGGAAGAAAAGAGTGGCCGACAATAGTGAAAATAACATAGAGTTCTTTACAGTTGGTATGCTATTGTAGAGCTAAGACATTAACATTCCCATTACTGTAATGTTTTTATTTTGTCCTGGGCACCCGTCAGCATACACTTTCATGACCTTAGTTTCTCCCGCCTACTTATGTTTTTCTTTATTTTTTCCCCCATTTCGAAGGATCTTTCAATTTCTCCAGTCTTTTGCCACTAGGTGAAATCAATATATTACTTTCCATTTCTTAAGACGGATGGAAAGAGTTTTGTTATCCAAACAATGATTATTACCAATCCTTGCTATGGATGGAGGAAGTTCTGTCATTTCTGAAGCTTAATTTTGGAAGGAAAGAGGAAGTTTAGGAACAACATTCATTACTACATTGTTAGAGATATGTAGGTAGATGACGAAACCGCCATTATCTCAATTTCTTTTTAAATTGATTGAGACAGTTTTGGAATTGGACGCTTCATATGTTTCAACGCGTAGATAGAGCCGTCAAAAGAATAAGAAGATCTACATCTTCGCCGACAACTATTACGGAATCGAATGTAGATTGCCGTAGACTAATGATTATATCAGCCTGGAAAAAAGACGAACATTTCTGCGGTAAAAACGAAAATAGGTGTGTTTGATTAACTTCGCTGTGCTGAATTCGAAAATGCATTTCGTTTTTCTCTATCACATCTGGTTAATTGAAAATTGTGAAAAATGTTATTTTGACATTTTGTATAATAAAATAACTGTATGCAGCTTTAATGCTGGATTTTGAAACTTTTTTCTTTGCGGTAAGTGGTGTGATAGGTGATAATTTTGGGTCACTGAACATGAATCCGTTGACCGTTTTTACGTAACACGTCATGTTTTCTTGCAATAGGTACTTCAAAATGAGAGATGTAAGTTATTGCTTAGACTAGCCTACAGGATAAAAAATACTTAAAAATTAGGATAATTTCGATAATATTTACGAAGAAAAATCAAATAATATTTTCAAACAGTCGAAGACGTATGTATTCCAGTATTTTTTGTGAGTGCAGGCCAAATAAATTTATTTTTGCCAAATCATCTGAAGCCGTACAAATGCTCAGTGACAAAAAAAATCGAAGTTTGTTTGGAGGGGGAAATAAAGATGTGAACTTTTGGGAATTTTTCCATTGGTTATAAGCTAAAATCTATAAAATATATTTTAATTGAGCAAATGGTATCTTATTTATTTTATTACATTGATCGAGCTCAACGGTTTTGAACAAGTATTTTAATGCATCTAAAATCTATAAGTTTGCCAAATTTCAAGTTTCTAGCTCATCTGGAAGTGAATAAACATCAATGTTAATAAGTGGAAGATTAGACTGCCGTAGATGTGAATGATGTTACGGCTATCCAACAAGTTTTTTCTATACTTATGGGACAGCTAGAAACACCAAATTTAGCACGATTATAACTGTTGTATGTGCCCACATTCCTACCAAATTGTGTGATTCTATCTTTTATATCTTGTGTGTCAAATATTACATAACTAGCATGTGCCCGCGGCTTCGCCCGCGATAATTATTTCAAAAATTAAAAATTAAGAGCATAATAGTTAAATCATTATATTTATTAACACCTAAATCACGTGGACTACATACCACGATTAGATAGCGTCGCCTGGTAAAAGCGACCTCAGATTCGAGTTCCTTGGCCCAGAAAACCCCTGTACAGTGAGTCTCGTCCAGATCGAACAATGTTTGACCATATTTAGGCCTATATTGATTATCCCTCTTCCGTGTAGGTTGAAAATTTCATATGTCTTCGGGCCTTGATATTCTAAACAAATGAATCGTCCAGGATGGACTTACAAAATCAAGCGATCGCCCGCGATAATTATTTCAAGAATTAAAAATTAAGAGCATAATAGTTAAATCATTATTTTATTAACACCTAAATCACGTGAATTACATACCACGATTAGATATCGTTGCCTGGTAAAAGCTATCTCAGATTCGAGTTCCTTGGCCCAGAAAATCCCTGTATAGTGAGTTTCGTCCAAATCGAACGATGTTTAACCATATTTAGGTCTATGTTGATTATCCCTCTTCCGTGTAGGTTGAAAATTTCATATGTCTACGGGCGTTGACATTCTAAACAAATGAATCGACCAGCGTGGGCTTACAACATTCAAGCGATCGCGATGCTTTTATTTCCACGGTATGACAAAAATAGCCAAAGCCAACTGCAATTGATTTGACATTGAAATGTATTACTGAAATCTGATGCTTCGACAGCGCTAAAATCACGTTTTCTGCCAGTTTTTTACTCATAACTCGCGAACGAAAGCTAAAATTAAAAATTCGGCTTCGAGGTGCATTCGCCCACCTTTCAGTCCATCTATCTTTAAATTTTCAGATCTTTGCGTTCAGTAGATTTCGATGGGCATCGTGGACAGACAGACAAACAGCATGTGCCCGCATGTGCCCGCGGCTTCCCCCGCGATAATTATTTCAAATTATAATTATTAACACCTAAATCACGTGGAGTGCATTCCACGATTAGGTAGCGTCCCCTGGTAAAAGCGACCTCAGATTCGAGTTCCTTGGCCCAGAAAACCCCTGTATAGTGAGTTTCGTTCAAATCGAACAATGTTTGACCATATTTAGGGTTGATTATCCTTCTTCCGTGTAGGTTGAAAATGTCATATGTCTGTGGGCCTTGACACTCTAAACAAATGAATCGTCTAGGATGGACTTACAAAATCAAGCGATCGCGTTGCTTTTATTTTAAAGGTAGGCTATGAGGTATGTTGACAAAAATAGCCAAAGCCATCTGTAAGTTATTTGATATTGAAATTTATTACTGAAACTGATGCTTCTAAAACGCAAAAAAATGCACGTTTTCTGCCAGTTTTTCACTCATAACTCACGAACGGAGGCGAAAATTAAAATTCCGGCTTCGAGGTGCACATTCCGACCCTTTAGTCCGCCTACTTATAAAATTTCAGATCTCTGCGTTGAGTAGATTTCGCTGGGCATCGCGGACAGACAGACGGAAGACAGACAGACGGAGGACAGACAGACGGAGGACAGACACTTCCTTTTATTAATATAGATGTGAGAAAAATATACAAAATTTATTTAAAATTAAAAAATCTAACTCAATCTAAGGGATAACCGATGGAGATACGTCAAAAGTCATAAGACCAAACTTGTAGACCTCTCAAAATCCGTTACTGCTTCTGCAACAGGTTTTTTATATGACTTACCGTTTAGCTACTATAAGCCCCCCAAAAAGTCTACACAGGCCTTAAAATTGCGTCCGCCATAACAGTTAACACGAAAACTAGATGTGAAACAACAAAAACAGTGACATTTTTGAAATCAGGAGACCTTATTTAGTTAAAATCGCTTATTAAATGCTTTACCGCAAAATGATGCAGTTAGTGGCGTATCCGCATCTTCCGTGGCTTTGCCAAAACGTGTGCCGGAGTCGACTTTGCGGCGCTCGTACGCTGAAACTATTCATTTTACAAAAAAATCGTTACGACATAAATTATAGGAAAGTTCCTCTAGTTTAATTTATTACATAACTATTTTCATCGTAAAATGAGTCGGAAAGGAGATATTGTCAAAAAACTGTTTTTGGGCGCCATTTTTGCAATATGGCGGCGCGAGCGGCAAAGATACGAGGTAGCAAAGTGAAAATTCGAAAAGAGCACGTCGAAATATATAAAATCACCAATTTTCAAAACTCCCGGAAAACTTTCCAGGTAAAACTACCAAATGACTGGACTATTATTAGTCAGTGAATTAGACATTGTTGATACTTCTCCGATCTTGTCAAAAATTTCAAGATGAGAAGTGTGTAATGTGGTTGTGCAATAGTTCTTTATAAATTGTATTTTGTCCTACCGTTATGTTATATTTCACAATGCACATACTATAGTTCTTTCGTTTGTCTCAAATAATCACTGCCAATTGTTTCATTATACAACATAATTATGTGTTTTAGAACACTTTGTTTTTGGCATTTTAAGCACTATTTGATGTACTCATAGAGACACACTATAGTACACTGTGTAACTATTTTGTAGGCACGGACTCACCGGATCGGTTGCAGTGTACGTTCTCCTCGTCTCGACAATCACTCTCACCCCCATTAATAACTGAAATGGATTTTTCTAAAGGATCTGGCACTGAGGTTTATATCGTGGTAATCACTTCCTGTAAACATAAAGACATAACTTGAACATGAATGTACCACTAGTAAAATGCGAGTGATCGTGCAGAGGTGGGAGGTGACTTTAGGAAAAACAAACTATCATTCTCTTCCTTTTCAATAATGGACTCGTCAAGGCAGTTGAGCAAGTTACTAGAAACTCTGACTCTCTGACGTAAAATGAAATATATTACTGTGTTTGATAATAACATTATATGACGAGCAGAAAACAAGCTGTGTGCTGCAGCACATTAAGAGAAACCGCCACTGCTGTATATGTGTGCACATAATAAATATTTGATTAAAATCAAGAACAATATCGCCTGGGCGAGAAAATTAGTCGAATCAAGCCCTGCAACAGAGTAAATCACATGCTGGAAGACTATTTTTCAACATTCTAATGAGACAATGCGTTTGGTTCGGATGGTGTTAGATACAAATAGGAGTCATTTTCAAGCTGAGGAAGAACTTTAGGCACACTAAAAACGAAGTACGGCTGTTTTCTAGCGATATTTCTTGAGTGTAGCTAAGAACCGTGCAATGTATTTTTTCATTTGTATGAAGGTCTGGTATCCAGTCATTCAATAGACAAGAGATGATACAATGTTCCCTCTCATTATAATTATTTTCAAATAATCGTCATGTAAAATTCTTTAATTAAGTAGGCTTTTATTCTGCTATTGCATGCCAGAAACATTTTGTCTTTACTTTATATCTTGATAAAATTATTTTACTTACTGTGATGTTGAGTAACAATAAAATCAGGTAAACTGATGTAACGAAGTGCCAGTATGTTTTTGTTTAATCAGTTATGATTGCAGTTATGATATGTAGAATACAAAAAAAAAGTCAAATTGGCCGGTTTCGGGATTTGAACCATGGAACTCCAGAATGTGAGGCCAAGACATTACCATCTTAGCCCCCTGGGTCAGTTTAACGGTCTAGCTTGATAAGCGCATGTAAAGCAATGGTGTTGTAATAGCTGTATTTTAATTGCCAAAGCCTTATAAGAACACAGTAAAACAATTGACTATGTTGTCATGATAACTGATTTGCATTTCATAAATTCTTTCGAATACGAATATTACCATAAAATAGGCACTAAATTGAACATTACTCCGAAACAGGTCAACTGATTTTATCCAGTATCAATAGACATCTTCCCATGGACATTATAAATGTGTATACCAAAAAATCATAAACATCCGGTAAAGCGTATTTGAGGGACCGCGTCTTTAAAATAGACACTAAATTAGGTTTTACTCCGGTACCGGTCTACCGATTTGGTCCAATATCAGAAGACGTCTTCCCATGAACATTATAAATGTGTATGCAAAGTTTCATAAAAATCCGATAAAGCGTATTTGAGTTATTGCGCCTTTAAAATATACACTAAATTGGGTTTTACTCCGGTACCGGTCAACAGATTAGGTTCAAATTCAATAGGGTACTTTTCATGGGCGTCATAAATGCGTATACCAATTTCATGGAAATCCTATACAGAGTATTTGAGCTATGGTGCCTTTCTAATATCATCTATTAAAATAGGCACTAAATTGGGCATTACTCCGGTACCGGTGAACCGATTTGGTTCAATATCAATAGGCTTCTTCCCATGCACATTATAAATGTGTTTTCCACATTTCATGAAAATCCGAAAAAGCGTATTTGAGTTATGGTGCGTACAGACACATGGATGGGGTACGCCGTAGCGTAGTGGTTGAGGCGCTGCGCTACAAACTGGAAGGTCGCGGGTTCGATTCCCGATGAGGTCGTTGAGATTTTTCAATTGGCCTAATCCTTCTGGTGGCACTATGGCCCTGGGGTCGACTCAGCCTCTAACAGAAATGAGTACCAGGAGCAATCCTGGGGGTAAAGGCGGCCGGTGCGTAAGGCTGACAACCTTACCACCTTCATGTGCCGAATGTCCAAAATCTGGGAGCCTCAACCTCCTGGAACCCTCTGGGCCTCCATGGCCTGTATAGGGATCACTTTACTTTACAGACACATGGACAGACAGACAGACGGAGAGACATTTTTTCGTACCCCACACAATCTCATAAAGTACCATACTGGCACTTAATAAAATCAGGTAAACTGATGTAAAAAAGTGCCCGTATGTTTTTTTAATCAGTTATGACTGCAATTATGACATGCAGAATATGTTTTTTTAATTGATTTACAAGTTAAGCTCCAGATTTATTCATTAAGCAGGGCTTAGGGAAGAACAAAGGTCTAGTTTTCTTTTTAATCAGATTAAAATCTTCCAGCATCAGCTGAACTGTACAGATTTTTGATATCTTGACAATCGCACACTCACATAAAAATACGAAAAAGAAAGTGAAATTGGCTGGTTTCGGGATTTGAACTATGGAACTCCATAACGTGAGGCCAAAACGTTACCATCTCGGTCACCTGGGTCAGTTTAACGGTCTAGTTGTAAGTTATAAGCGCATGTAAAACAATAGTGTTTTTGGTCATAGCTATCTCTATTTTAATTTCCAAAGCCGTAAAATATCACAGTAAAACAATTGACTATGTTGTCATGATAAATGATTTGCTTTTTTTTAATATAAATTCTTTCGAATACGTATATTATCATAAAATAGGCACCAAATTGAGCATTACTCCGAAACAGGTGAACCGATTTCATCCAGTATCAGTAGACCTCTTCCCATGAACACTATAAATGTGTATACCAAATTCCATAAAAATCCGGTAAAGCGTATTTGAGTTACCGCGTTTTTAAAATAGACACTAAATTGGGTTTTACTCCGGTACCGGACAACCGATTTGGTCCAATATCGGTAGACGTCTTCCCATGTACATTATAAATGGGTATACAAAGTTTCAGGAAAATCCAATAAAGCATATTTGAGTTATCGCGACTTCTCATATATTAACATAAAAGGCAATAAATTGGGCATTATTCCGGTACTGGCCAACCGGTACTGGTTGAACATCAACAGACGTCTTTCCATGGATAGTATAAATGCGTATACGAAGTTTCATAAATATCCGATAAGGCGTATTTGAGCTATTGCGCCTTTAAAATATACACTAAATTGGGTTTTACTCCGGTACCGGTCAACAGATTAGGTTCAAATTTAACAGAGTATTTTTCATGGATGTCATAAATGCGTATACCAAGTTTAATGGAAATCCGATACAGCGTATTTGAATTATGGCGCCTTTCTATTAGAAAGGCGCCATAATCTATAAAAATAGGCACTAAATTGGGCATTACTCCGGTACCGGTGAACCGATTTGGTTCAATATCAATAGGGTTCTTCCCATTGACATTATAAATGTGTTTTCCAAGTTTCATGAAAATCCGAAAAAGCGTATTTGAGTTAGAGCGCGTACAGACACACGGACGGACGGACAGACAGACAGACAGACGGACAGACAGACGGACAGACATTTTTCGTCCCCCACACAATCTCATAAAGTACCATACTGGCACTTAATAAAATCAGGTAAACTGATATAACAAAGTGCCAGTATGCTTTTTTAATCAGTAATAATTGCAGTTATGATATACAGAAAATAAGTTTTTTTTTTTTTTTTAATAGATCTCCGAGTTAAACTCAGATCGATTCATTAAGCAGGGCTTACGGAAGAACAAAGGTCTAAAGTTTGATTCTTAACCTTAATTCATATTGGTATACACTGATATACTAATTCTTAAAATATGTAAACATTTTACAAAATGCATTGACAATGAAATAGTACAGTAAGCCAATAAGAAGAGGATAGTTCCACCTAGCGGTATGCAGTTTTGTTCTGAGTATAGGCTTATGCAATTTTAACGCAACGCAATAACTTTAAAGCTAGTTTCTGTTCGTGAAATAACATTTATAGGCTTATGTTATTCTTTAGGAATGATGTAGGTCAATGAAAGACAATGAATTCCCAGTTTTTTTTAAAGAAAAATGTAATACAGTACTTATTTAAGCACATTGACAAAATAGGACACAAGAATGGAATAGGCTCAATTTAACACAATTGATAATAATAAAAAAAAAAATGTTTGCTTCAGGGTGGACTCGAACGTGATATCTCTTGATTACTAGACAAGCATCTTACCCCAAGACCAAACTACACTGCGCCTTTTCAGTGTCCAATACCAAAGAATACTATCTCGTCGTAGCTCACAGAAAAGAAAAATCGCCGTATTTCGAAATTAGGCTATATTTCGAGCCTTCTAGTTTTCTTATGTTACAATATAGAATAATTTCATTCATTGGTAACATAATATTCGCGATATTCTAGTCATAAATGCGAATTTGGCCCTCACTAAAGCAGAGTACCAACTTAAGCAAATACTCAGAAGTTAATGTTTTTATTTATTAAGAGGTCAGGGATTATAAATCTGACATAGGCTGAAGTAAAATTCAATGCTTTAATCTAATTTTAATCAATTTTAGCAAAATAATTAGTCATTATACAACAGCATTTCGTCTATAATCGTACATGGGAACATTTGTTTTTCATGTAGTTGTCAACTGTCCATGGCAACTGAAGGAAGCTTTATAAGCTGTCATTAATTGATGACGCTATAAGAAAGAACCGAGAATTTGATTTTGCATTTGAAGAAGGTGCCTTCTTTTTACCCTCCTTTACTAAAGAAGGTTTCGACAGGAATTGAAGGGTTGTTCCAGAATTCCCCTTTATTTACCTTAGTTACGGGACTCGCCCGCTGATTGGTTGGCCGCGAGCCAATCAAAATGCTTCGAAATGAACCAAAATATTATAATTAATTTGACTGATAATTACTCTTTATTTCGGTACTGGACAACCGATTAGGTCCAAATTCAATAGGCTTATTGCCATGATTGTTATAAATAAGTATACGAAGTTTCATGAAAATCCGATAAAGCGTATTTGAGTTACCGCGCCTTTTCTTATATGATACCATAAAAGGGCACTAAATTGGGTATTATTCCGGTACCGGCCAACCGATTTGGTCCAATATCAACAGACATCTTCCCATAGACATTATAAATAGGTATTCCAAGTTTCATGAAAATCCGATAAAGCGTATGTGAGTTATGGCGCCTTTAAAATATACACTAAATTGGGTTTTACTCCGGTACCGGTGAACCGATTTGGTTCAATTTCAATAGGGTTCTTCCCATGGACATTATAAACGCGTATACCAAGTTTCATTAAAATTCGATAAAGCGTATTTGAGTTAGAGCGCGTACAGACACACGGACGGACGGACGGACAGACGGACAGACATTTTTCGTCCCCCACACAATCTCATAAAGTACCATACTGGCACTTAATAAAGACGGAGACGTTAGGTTTTACAGTAGGCCATGAAAATATCGATATGCATCCGTTCATTTGTTATTTATCATGTCTGTGTTCATTTTAACAGATACTGAATTTTAATGATGTTAAGGAAAATAGTGGAGGTGAATGAATGACTAGAGACCTATAACTTTTCGGGCATAAAATTTATGTTCATGCAGAATTTCAGCTCCATCATGTTAGTAGTACAGTAGTTTAGTCGTATCAGGCAGATATGAACGATTAGATTTTTATAAGAAAATATGATAAATGCAACTCATGGCCTGAAAACCTCTAGATCAAACATGCGGACTCCTAGTTATGAAATGCGGTGCCTAAAATTTTAGGTGAAATGTATAAATTTAAATGCCAGAAAATTTAATATACAATAATATTTGCTTTAACCTGATTGACCATCTGTACAGAAGACGCATTAGTCACCAGGAAGCACTATACTCAAATTAATAAACGTGGACCATATTTTGAAATTGGTTAAGAAAGCAGTGATTTCTTTTTTTCCATTCCAAGGGACCCAAACAACATCAGTTTCTACTTTGTTTAGAGATACAGGTAGTTAATTTGAAGACTTACCATGCTATTAAGAAGTTCACTGGCTTTCTTGTCATCAATTTTAAAAACTCTTTTGGTCCCTTTGAGAAGAAATTGAATGTTAGGGGACGTCCGTGTAATTTGGACCAGTGTGTATTTTGGACTGCCCTGAATTATATTTGCAAGTTTCGTCAGCCCCTGTTTTTGACGACCACATTTGAAAGACCGACAAGGACAGCTTTACCCTCAGAAAGGTCATTGCTCTAACACCCTCGGTCGAGGGGGAAGAAGGAAAGAAGGTTATTGTCCACATTCCTGTAATCTTGTTTCATTGTGAAATATAGTTTTGAGAAGTGGATATTGGTTTCTGAAGAGAACTTTCGCATACAAGTGTTGCAAGGGATACCAAGGTGTGTTCAGCTGCAATAATTATTTCATGTATAGTAGTTTTTATAATATTAATTTTTTAACGTAATCTTTACACGGTGTGTAATTTGGACTGCTTTTGAGCGTGTATTTTGGACCGCTGTAGAAGATGCCAGGAACGTATATTAACTGATAATAAAAAGAAATACTTAATAAAATAAACTTAATTACTATTAACATTACCATCAACTTAATTTGCATTATTATTACTATTAATATTATAATTAATTATAATATTAATATTATCATTACCATTACCAATATTATTAATATTATTGTTATCATTGTCACTACCACTATCAATCTGTGTGAACATGATGATTATTAGTATTATTGTAGTCATTATTATTATCATTATCATTATCATCATTATCATCACCATCATCATTATTATTTTTACTATTGCTATTATCATTGTTGTTGTTGTTGTTGTTCTTGTTCTCTATGTGAAAAGTGACCTAGTAGATAAGTGAAATGTGACTAGATAAGATAGTATTTAAGTATATTGTTTGAAATACAATTAATAAATAGCATAACGTATATTTTAGGTGTTTGTGTGTACCAGACCAAATTACACACCTTCCTGATCCAAATTACACGACATCGGTCCAAATTACACGGAAACAAATTTTGCTATAAACATTATTTTTAAATAATTTCCCTTATTTTTCTTGCAATTTATTTTCGCTAAAATACTCGATATATAGTATACCAATATACATATATAAATGATTTTGAGAATTTTCAGTACAGTCAATGACTTTATGTCGTCTGAAGTTTAGCGGTCCAAATTACACGGACTTCCCCTACTAGAAATGAAAAAGCGAATCACCCAATAAGCTATGTGACGATGTTAGAGTTAAGATGAAGATTTGACATTCATGATAGAAATTACAGGACATTTAAATCGTTTAAATTTAAAATTACAAGGGAAAGACCACTGTGAAATTTCTTGTGTGATTAAATTAAGGCTTTTAAATAACGTTGAGACTTTGGGAAGGGCAAATGGTACGTGGCAGCTTAATTAATTTTCCTACCTACCCAGATTTACAAGATTCCCATATTGCTTTTGACTTCAGTCATTATGTTTCCTACAAAAAATAATTATTTAACGAAGAATTAGTGCAAGCCAAAAGCTGCAAGTGATTTCTTTTTGAAAGTCCTGCTATTTAGGCCGGTCAGTAGAGGTATTGTATGATGCAAAAGGTGGGGTAGAAGCTTTTATTTTTTTAACTTGTATATATGGATACATCCATGTAAAAAAAACAAAAATGCTAACACGGGCGACCTCGGGAAAACTTTTGGCGGCAAAAAACCTCGACATTTTGGGACCTTTTTTTGTTTTTGGCCTCTAACACCTAAACGGTGCATCCTAGCGAAAAAGTTACGATATAACTAATTAAAGAGCATTAAATTCTGCGACGAATGAATATCACAAAGTAATAATTCGGTCAAGTAGTTTGGTCGAAAACCACGGTCAAAGAATGACGATTTTTTCCAACTTTGCCAAAAACTGAGATATGGTACTATATATGAATCTGCAACTTGGAAATGAGCACTCTGAGAGAAACACTCATGAAATAAAAGTTGTAGAGCATCAAATTCTGCGTCTACTGAGTACCAACATTTTTAGTTTCGGTCAAGTACACCTCTCGAAATTGGCAATTTCCCGGTGTCCGGCAATTGGCATATGAAGGTTCCTATGAGTTAGAACGCTTCAACAGTACGGGTGTATATCCTACAGAGTTATTCTTGCTTTAGTATCATCAAATAATCATTTTAAAATGTGAATAAGGAGAAAAAATATGAAAACACATGAGTAAATAAGAAAACATGTATGTAATTTAAAAACATATAAGAGTTATACACCATACCGTTATTTTATTAATTTACCATTATGTAAATCTATAAAGAAAACTATTAATAATAGAAATGATGTGTTAATAAGCCTGATCAAGGATAGCATTGCGACGGACTTACTTTACTTTATTAGTATTAATTTCAATAGTACTGTATATCTTTACGTGATCTGCTCTGACGTCTGATAAACTATCGTAACAGTGACCTAGTTACCCAGTTACGTAAGTGCACCTGTTTTAACATTCCTAGGTACGCCACACGCATACTAGCTTTCCAATGCTACTATCAATGCACCACATCTACAGGGTGTTCTCAAACTTCTTCATTATAATTTCATTGTTATAAAAAAAATTATCTTTTATTGATGGAAATACTTATATAGGGCGCCATCCATCAATTCATCATCTAATTCCCAAATTAATTTATCACGACTATTAATTTCTCTCTTAATTATAATTTTTTTTCTTTTTTTTCTAAGTCCAGTCACAAAATATTTTATGTATATACAAGGTTATATATACAAGTACCTCGGCTTAGCTTTTATACAGTGGAGATTGGGTAGGATACTTAATATTTAAAGGAGTTAATATGTTTATTTCATCACTTGAAAAATAAAGCCACTTTAACTAAATTTTCTTTCAACAAATAACAATAATATTTTATTCAACAATATTCAGGTTGTGTGTACTAATTTTACAGATTTAATTTTAAATTGCACTGGTTTTAATTCTTTATATATTTATATCAAAGATCTGCTCATCATCAATATATTTCTTACAATTATAACTATTTATATAGGCCTATCATTATTATCCAAAATTAACATTTACAGGATGAAGCACTATATTAACCTTTCTGCTCTTGATAAGGTTAGTATTCTGAATTAATTTCAGCGTTATACTGGTTTACTACCTTCCCACCAAGTAATTTCTAAATTTATGTTACAGGTTGTTTCCCGAATTCTACATCAATATTTCTTGCAACAACCATTTACGGTATCAACCATTGAATTTCACAACAAAGAAATTGTATCAAACCCTACAATGTAAATACTTCTTTTAATAAATGTTCATTTTCAATAATGATGTATTCTATTTTACTTTTTCACTGTACTAGCATGTCCTTGTCTGTCCAGTCGAAGAAGAAGAAGTTTTTAAAGATAGATAGTAAAGACAATATATCGAAGAATGAAGTGGAAATTTAGATCTATATCCACAGATTGAACTATGGCGATAGACCTCCGATACAGTGGCGGGGTCTAGGTTCTGAGTTACAGTCAACCTGACCTCTCCCCTGCAACCGGTGAAATATTAAAGGCCTATAAAAAACTTAATTTTGATAAATCGATGCCCAAGGTCCCTGACAAGTTTCCTAACTGCTCTTGGGGCTGATAAACGCCTCGGACATCGATGAGCTCTAGAAATCCTTTAGTAATTATTACTAACTTGCTAGGTTCGGACCAAACCTACTACTAGACTCTACTTTAATTTTCCTTTTTTTGTTTTTGTTTTTGATACTTCCAGTGTTCACATCACCTTATAATTCTTAGTTATTTTTATTCCATTTAATTTATAACAACTATAAAAGAATTATCAGGTTCTCTCTTTTAACCTTACTCTCCTCTTTACATTCACCTTAAGTGATTTTTCAATGCTACTCGCCCTTTCTCTTAAATTTACTTCAACCCTTAAGTTCTTCAACCCGCAATACTTTCATTTCTGGTCGTCATTCATTCAAATTCCTATCTAGTTCAATTTCACTAACCCTATAACAGTTATACTCTCTTATTACTTATTCTTGGTTTTGGGTGTACATTTGTGTTTCTGAATTCCTCTGTGAATTCCACACGAAACTAATTAACCCCACCTAAGTAACTTACCTTTTTTTTTCTCTATGTTTTCTCTTTTAACCTAACTCTGAATTTGAACTACACAACCTATCCTTAACTAACTACACAACTAATCCTTACTTCATTCTTAAGCGAGTCACCATCACCCAAGCTTCTGTTCTTTCATTCCTATCCTTCTCTACCTTTACAATTGCTCTGCTCTATTTCAAAACCATCTCTTAGTGAATCTCTTTATTCATAAAGCAACTAAATATTACAGGCCAGCATGTCATCCAACATGTAGATATCCATCTGTAACCTGAACCAAAACCAAGTGGGAGAAGCCCAAATAAGGATTACTTTCATGCCCCTTATAATTTCTTCCTTACTCTTCTCGCGACCTGTCTTAAAAATATAAAAGCATTTATAAGCATCACCAGCTGAACCTAGCTTACGGATTCGTGAGTGGTTCAACCACTTAAAAACACCCAAAGTATAGAGATTTCTACTTATTACTTACTTCTCTCTTCCCAACTATTTCTACCTTAACTTTTCCGACAGGAAGTGGAAACATTGGATTACTGTATTGCTGTTACAACTTCTAACTTTTCCACTAGTCTTATTTTACTCTCATTTCTACAATAGAAATCTATTAGTCAAACATAAGTTAGAATCTACAGAACTAGAGTTATCAATACTCTTTTATGTTCAAAAACCCAAATGAAGTGTCTGATATTAATAGTTTTTATACTCAACAAGAAGTAGATTAGTGTGGTTCTTCCTTCTTCTTGTCACCCTTCTGTCCGATGTCCGTTTCCTGTAGGATTCCATTCCATATCTAAACCTCACTTAGACTCGGCCCATTTCTTCTACTCCCAGCGGATGTTCGCTGTCGGCGGCCACGACATAAGCCAACTCACGTTCAGGCTCATTCCCATCCACAGCTATCTCCACATAGCCATCGATCGTTGATTTCCAGTTTTGATGGTTGCCTCCCAATTTAAGTCTGACAGGGAACGTCAGGCCACTACGTCGTCACGACTGCCGCTCATTCCAGGCCTCGTCCGCCAACTCCACAACCTTCTACTTCAGCCTTCCAATTCTGACTCTTCTCGCCGACTCTCTCATGCTTACTCTTTCCTCCCTTCTTGAGACGTAACGGTCTTCTTTTCCCATTACCTGCGCGCGCGCATGCGCACTTTCCTCTTCCTATAATTCAAACAAAACTGACACAGTATCGATAGTTTCTATGGTTTCCGTTGTTTATGAATAGTTCCCTCGTGGTCCATAGCACTTTTTATACGTAACGTACGTACAACGTTACAACATGGCTAAGCCCGAAACCTGTCACCAAATAAAGCCATTCTAAGTACCTGAAAAACCATTAGTCAATAAATATATGTTTAAAAATGTGTATAATTTAAATAAACCAAGGAGTCCAGCTCCTCTATTAGCATCTGTGGAAGTGGTAGGAAGCTCTCATCATCCTCCTCTGGTTGTTCCTCGGATTCCAATAGCTGGTTGAAGTGATCTTTGTCGTCACCACCATCAACTACCAGTGGATAAAGTGTTCTCACATTGTTGAACACAGTAGTGCTTGCATATGGAAGAGCACATCAGACCAGCCTTACGGCAAGAGCAGGCTCTACTACACGCTATCTTGCAAGGGCATGACACTGTCTTGAGTAGAGACAAGGGAGTCGCGTATCTGTTGGTTTTTAGTAGCACTATACCTGCATTACTACGCACCCATCCTCTTTCTTCAAGGTTTCTTGTTTTACCCATACATGTCTGTATTTGATGGAAACACCGATATGAAAGGTGGCATGCAGCATCATAGTCAGGTGGTAGTCTTGCGAGGTCCACTTTTCCCTTGACCACTGCTCGTGTGAACGTGGATTGGTGCAGTTCGTCCAGAGCTACTTTGGTGGGATCTCCGGTGTAGAGATCACCAGCCTCATCAATCTAGTCATAGCTGGTGAATGGGTCGACGAAGCATCGGGAGATGTCCTGAAGTTCTTTCGAAAAGGTGACCATGCTGCTCAGCTTCATCTTTCCTCGACCAAAAAAAGGAGATGTCGTATCACATCCACTAAACGCGTGGATGAAAAGGATGTGGCTGGATATGGATTGGTCTAATTTGAAAGATGTTCTCAAATATTGCACATCAGCAGCTTCACAAAGACCAAGTTGATGCATGGCTGGCCAAGCCCTATCATAAGCACAAGAAGGTCTATGTCCTCTCCAATTATTGGGACATTTTCATGCTCCTTGCCTTGGAAATGAGCAAGTCAGCATGGGCCTGATTGACTTTAATGTCACAATCATCGAAGTGACTTTTCAGGACTTCAATGAGAAGACTTTTATTAATCTCACTGACCAAAAACTTTTCCTGAGCGACTTGGTTAATTGTATTTACATCAAAGATTACTTCGGGGGAATGGCAAATCTTCATCTGCCGCAATAACTCAGATCTTTTGGTGCCACTCTGAGCAGGGTAGGCCTATCTGTCGAACACAACGGCAACTTTCGTGGACCCATAGCGTATTTTCTTAAAAAGAGGATTAACTCTTGGCGATGGTGTCGAAGGAGGCGTTGGGTGGCCAAACAACTTTATGAAGCAGATAGCCTCCATCCACTACTGCGAAATACTGTCACTCTTCTGCAGCATTTAAGGGAAGCGGGGTGAATGCTGCGTACATAGACACTATACACTAGTCATACACTAAATATAATTATACTTAAATTATTGTTAAATAATAATATTATTGTTATTATTATTATTATTACTATTATTAATAATATTATTACTGTTATTATTAAGAAATGTGATAGAAAGATACTTTCGGTTTGGTTGGCTAGAGTTGCAACTCACAGGTACCTTCATGGGATTCTTATGCCAATTGCCATACACCGGGGGATCGCCAATTTCGAGAGGTGTACTTCACCGAAACTGACAATTTTGGTACTCAGTGGACGCAGAATTTGATGATCTACAACTTTTATTTCACGAGTTTTTCTCTCAGAGTACTCATTTCCAAGCTGCAGACTCATATATAATACTATATCTCAGTTTTTGGCAAAATTGGAAAAAATCGTCGTTCTTTGACCGTGGTTTTCGACAATATTACCTGACCGAATTATTATGTTACGGTACTCATTCGACACAGAATTTAATGTTCTTTAATTAGTTATATCGTAACTTTTTCGCTAGGATGCACCGTTTAGGAGTTATAGGCGTAAAACCAAAAAAAGTCCTAAAATTTCTAGGTTTTTTCCCGCCAAAAGTTTTCCCGAGGTCGCCTATGTTAGCATTTTTGTTTTTTTACATGTTTGTATCCATATATACAAGTTAAAAAAATAAAATCTTCTACCCCACCTTTTGCAACATACACCCCTGTTTCGATTCTCTACCGACTGGCCTAATTTGGGTTATCCACACATTTTCTATGTACTGTATTTAAAATGTATTTATTGTAAAATACACATTGTATCAAATGGCAAGAGTGATATGTAGTGGTGTGCTAAAATTTAAAAGTTGTGTGGTTACAGTTTGCAAAATGTAAAAATTTGTTTAAATTTTATAAGAACAAAAGTTATATTTTCATTTTGGCATGCGGCCCTTGGATTTCAGTTGAGTTTGATATGCCTGCCCTAGATCAATTTATCGATGATTCTGCATAATTCTACATATTTAACTCAAACATACCTAAATTCACCAAAAACGTCAACATGCTTCTTTCAAGTATTTGGTGATATTTAATCGGTCTGAAAATAATAAATGACTTCATTAACATTGGAATTCTTTGCTCCTTTCTTATAGGAAATGTATCAAGGATTCTTTCATTTTTGTTGAATACTATTTTGTTATAATTTTGACACATTTAAAAGGCAAAACAAAGCCACCCACATACATACAGGTTGATTCATGAATCATGCTTTGCCTCATTCTGTGTAAATTCTGGAGGCTGGCATTGTCAGACAAGAAGATATTCTTATATATGGAATATGGCACTGTGCAGACACACGGAGATACTTGGAATATTTGTGTTTATTCATTTTAGAGATAAGTTACGATACTCAATTTTTTTTTCAATTTTAACAGACTTTTACTTCCTCTGCCCGTACCATAGGTACTATAGGTAGAGAAAGTATTGTTTTCGACCCCCAAATTCGAAGTTGAGTTTTTGACATAAATACACGTGGAAACATGTCTGTGTGTCAGTGTGTGTCAGTGTGTGTGTCTGTCTGTGTGGAAGTTTGTGAACAGGCTAGTTCAAAAACGGAAAGTCGTATGAAAACAAAATTTCGTATTTGGGTCAGGTACCTTCTGAAGATGTGAGCCGAAGACTGGCAACAAGTTTCTCTTATTTTTTAAGGGGACTTTACATGAAGAAATTTTAGTTTTTTCGCGATTTTCTCGAAAACGGCTCTAACGATTTTCTTCAATTAGCCTATATCCTGCGTTTTAGTCGCGTCATTTTGAGAGAAGAGGTTATCAGGTATTTATAGCATAATTAGCGCAAAAATTGTCTTGTATTTCTGTAGAAGGATAGTATGTGAATACTGGCAACTTTACCGTTAAACCTTTTATTTTAATTTCAGGCTGGAACTCGTTAAGAGTATTTTTGACAATGGTAGGGCGGAGGAGTGTGAGTAGGAAAAACTTTAATTTCAATATACGGTACATAAGAATTCATCCGAGAAACCTAATAGAATCGTTTTGGGATCAGTTAGCCAAAACAATGTTGCATTTGGTGTGCTTCAGAATACACAATGCACTAGCATGACCATAATGGCATTGTGTTTCTCGTCAGTAGTGAATATTCAGGAGTGGTACTGTGAAGTAATAGATAGCATTTTATACTTTGGACACGATTTGCATTAAAAATCGATTGAAAATTACAGAGGCATTTTACCTGATCCGCCTTATTTTTCAAAAATATTCTCTGAAGAGTGGTTGTAAGCTACCCACTTGCTTGGTGAACAACTCAATACGCGGACATTTAAGGCATCTTATTCTATATAAGCACGTGAAGTGAGAAAACTGTATTGTTGGCCCTGCTTACAGTAAAGAAATATCTGAGGGGAATATTCGATAAATTTCGGAAATTATTCTTAACAGCGGAAAGTTCAATAAACGTTTGCAGTCGTCCATAGCTTACGTTTTTAGTCGCAACATTCAAAGAAGGGGCTATAAGATATTTGTAGTATAATTAGCGTAAAATTGTGTCTTGCGATTCTGTACAAGGATATGTGAATACTGCTAACTTTTATTTGGGCAGAGGAAGTTATGTGACTTTCACATCAGATTTTTTTTGTAATAGAATGATACATGGTTACATTTAAGATTGATTCACTCACTTATCTTTATTTTTACTGCCTAAGATTTTTTTTTAATTTGAGGTGTGTACTCTGCTTGCATTACACATTGGGATGATGCGTGAGAAAAGATTACATACAAAAAAGTTTAACAGCATAGAATTCCATTCTGAAATAAAAATCCAGATAAAATATAAAATCCTTCCTCTAGGCTTTTCTCTATTATTATGAACAGCATTCCTGTGCTGCACCATGTCTCTCAGAAAACTACTCGCAATCCAAAGGAAAACTTCTCTATACATCACCATCTCCACATACTGGACATCAAACGATAGACCCCAAGAACTGCTTCACCTAGAACCCCTACCCCTATACATCGCAAGAACAGCAAGAAGATTTAACCTCTCCATCATTCATCATCCAAATCCCCTCATTGCCAACATTTAAATCATTCCTATTCTAGTCATTTAATATATCTTCAGTCAAGACTGTCCTCGCAATAGCAAACAGGAAATAGACTACCACAAGTCATATCAACTTTCAAGTCAATAACATTGTAAAGGAAAAAGCCTCAACACAGAGGATGATACCTATTGATAACTTTTCATGTAAATAAATAAATAAATAAATAAAATATATATCCAAATACAGCAATCTATATCCAATGACTGATTTACAACAGCCGTTTTGATTTTAACCAGAGTTAAACATTTAACCAAAGAAAAAGTAGATGTGAACTAAACACAAAGCTTAACCCAGTGTTAAAACTAACTCTTGTTAGTGATTATTTTTTTGCCAAATCAAGAGTTTACAAAATGTCTCTTGAATTATATTATAACCCTTGATGATGTAGCCTGGTGAACTTTGCAGATTTTACAATCTAGTTCCTTCATTCAAATACCATTGAAATTCCGAACAGGAACTTGGTACCTTTCCCTTGTTAGATTATCTGAGTAGTAAAATTTATAATGAGTAGCTGCACAGCATTTACTAATATTGTGATTGATTAGACTTAGTTAAACTCATTAGTTTGAGATTCAAGTTGATAATAAATGTATTGTTAATTGGAGGTAGCAAAAAGGCTGAGTATTGAAACGAATAATTGAAGATATTGCAAAAACACGCATTTAGGCTACTTTAATTGAATTGGTTATTTACGAAAGTGCTTATGGCACTTTAAGGAAAATTAAAAGAAAATTAGTTATTTTTTTTCTATGAGTTTTATTTTCCCCATTGTTAGAGGCATTTATTAGGTTAGGGAGGTGAAAATTAATGCATTTTTAATGTTTTCAACCTGCAAGCAGTCATTATACTTCAATGTGCTGTACTCCAGAGAGGTTCCTCATTTAGCTCCACTTCTCTCTTCATATCCCTTTCCGTAATTTTATTAACTCACAGCGTGTATCTGATAAGGTCTTGCAGTCCATTGTCAAATCATTCTTCTTTCTTCTCTTTGACTCCCTGGGCCGCCATTACAATTTTGTTGAGATGTAACAACATTGCCATCAATACTACTACTTCAATCGGTATTTTGGTATCGCTGAGTAGAAGAGTTTAAATGAATTATTCCATCAACATACTCTAATTCCATTTCGTCCATGTTGAATTAGGCATACTTTCTGACTGCATACTAAGTAGCCTAATTGAAGAGTTTAACCCAAATAGCTGCTAAGTGGTATTTTGTAAAAAAAAAATTAGTTTTAGCACCAAAACCGATCTATATGTCATTGCCAATTGACCCAAGACATGGTTATGTGCCACAGTATTTAGTTTAGTTCAAACATTGATCACAAGATGGAAGCTCTACTATGTCCCTCATTTATTTACCCAGAAGTCTGCTAAGTACCAACTGCTGGTTATTTAAGAAATGGTGGGAGGTAGTGCAAGAGTTTTACATGTTGCAAATAATACTGAAATGGGGGAGAGAAGAGAAAAGAAAGGTTCAGGATATAGGTTAGATGTGCGAAAGAAACTAAGAATTAGTGCCAAAGTTCGTAGTATCCGGCCATAGCTACTTGCCCTGTGATAGGGACTTCGCCCAGATAGAGAAGAGGAAGAGCCTGTGCAAGGCATATGTCCCTGAAGAACTTCATGATATTGTCAGATCTGCTAAACATGAGTCATTGACATGACTGAAAACAGATTTCTCAATATTCAGGCTGCAACTGAATCCTTGATAACAACGAAGAATTTGCAGATCTCTGAGGTAACAATGTTATGCTTCTCAGGAGAGAAACCTGAGGTCGTAGGAGTGAAATATAGCTACAGCGAAGAGGAAACTTGGAAAAATGTTTGTATTCTAAAAAAAAAGGAGTGAAGGTGTTTGGCATCAGAAATGTTACATTCAACGGAATTGATGGGCGAAGAATATTTAGCAAAGAAAAGAGAGAGAGAAAAAAAAAGAAGACTTGTTATCAATGTTACCATATTTGGAACAAACATACAGGTCGTTTTATGTGAACTTGTGTTGTAGTGATGTAGACTGATCTTGTTTTTAAGTTTCTTTCAAATGGGCTACCTGTACTAAGACTCAGACTACCTCTGGCACTTACCTGAGTTTTTAGTCAAAGTGTATTGGTACTTAGCTATGTTTAGTAATTCTGAGTTTAACAATATCATACTACTTATGTTACTTGTAATATCATTAATTAAACATAACAATCTAATTACAATTATCCTTCAATTTAGTGTACACTTTATTCTATATTAAGATTTTAAAACAAAACTCCTGGAATAAATTTTTATACTGTAACTCTTTAACAACTTTTTGGCACTTAGCAGGTATTTGGGTTACACTCTTCAATTATTCACACACGCACTCTTAATGAGAGTGATTCATTGTTAATAATTGATCAGTGGCGTATTCTCCATGAATGCAATGAATGCACTGCATGCGTTGTAGAATAAAGAAATTACTAACTGTCATCGATAATATAAAAATAGCACCATTTAAATGGCAGAGGAATCAACAATAACACATGAAAAACATTAATAATTCTGTTCCAAAGAAGTGTTTTCTAGGCCGAATAACAGATGGCGATGGCGCGCGTGTTTCTGCGCAAGATTGTGCGCGATGGCTTATTAGTTCTCCTAAATGCCTAGGCGAGGTGCTGAGGTATTCTCACCACTAGTCTGCTACCATGACGTCATAACTCTGATCCGTGAAATACAGGCACTTTGCATGCAATACCAGTCGGTGCATCTAAGGTGAGAAGATTCTTTGTTGAATGTACTTCAGTGAATTTTGCCGCTGAATATTCAAAACAAGGGTGATTCTGAAAGTGATATTATATTAAGTGTATTTAATAAACCTTTTCACACACGTTCATCCAGTGATAAGTTAAGAGTTAGTTAAGAAAGGGAGACCTACTCCCGATTTGAAAAACTTATGGAGAACAAAGTGAAGAACTTCGTGCGTACCTATAACTCGGAATTTTATACAAAGGTAGTTTGGTTATACGGCTCTGTAACTTTGTGTAAACTGTTCTGCTGGCTGTGTTTGTTGCTCGGGAAGGATAAATCTCCTTGTATCAGTAAGGATCGGAGTTATTAGGATCTTAACAATTTGCACACTACAATTCCAAGCCACGAAAATCAGAGTCTCACATCCATGCATGGATATCCTTCGGATTGTTTGGTAAAAGCAGGATTTTTTAAAAATTCATATATTTAAAGTCGCTTTTTAACTGCCAGGGTCACCAGCGACCACAATTAATACATTTATATTGAACAAGTGCTACAAGAAGTGAAGTATGAAGAAAAACGTATATGAAACTTCAAATTTAGTAAGAAGAACAACATATTAAACATTAAAACGACTGGAAGTAATTTAGCAACTATTGACAAACTATGAACTGATTTGACATTATATGAATGACAAAAGCAGGATTGATTTACTCTTAAATGAACAAACCCGGGCAAGTGTTTTCTAAAACACAATAAAACTCTGAAACAGAACCGAAAAGTTTTAAAGAGACTGACAGCAGCCACATGCTTTTTAGGGCAACAAGAATTCGCATTTCGAGGGCATAATGAAAGTTCCGATTCCAACAATCGAGGGAATTATGTAGAGTTAATTCATTTGTTGGCGGAGTTCGATGACAAACTGCAAGCACACTTGACTACTGCCACTGAATTTACTGGATTATCTCCTCTGTTACAAAATGATTTAATACAGAGCGCTCGTGGTGTTACCTTAACAGAGATAAAAAGTCAGATTAAAGCAGCAACATTTGTTGCTATTTTCCTAGATGAAACTTCCGACATCAACTGTTCACAGCTGTCAACTATATTTAGATATGTTTATAAGGGACAAATCTTTGAAAGATTTGTAGGATTTAGCGACGTTAGTGCCGATAGATCAGCTGACTCCCTTGCTAAACTTGCAATAGAGCAACTTACACAGTTTGATTGCAAAGGAAAAGTGGTAGCTCAGACCTATGATGGAGCAGCCGTCATGGCGGGATATTTAAATGGAGTACAGGCAAAGGTGAGGGAAGTCATTCCTCAGGCCATATCTGTACATTGTTACGCCCACAAACTCAATCTGTTGTTATCATAGGCAGTGTCGTGTATAAAATCTTGTACGGTGGTTTTTGCTAACCTTACTGGTTTTGTAACATTTTTTGGACATTCCTCGAAAAGAACGAACCTATTAGACAGGATAGTAAAGAAGAGATTTCCAAAATTTGCATCAACACGATGGAGTTTCTCAAGTCGCTTAGTACAGAAAGTTGCAGATCATAGAACCGAACTTGAAGAGCTTCATGGCCATATTTTGGAACATCAAGACGAATGGGATAAATTCGCCATAAATAAAGCACGTGGATTTCTAATGATGTTAAAGAGATTTCAAATTCAACTTTCTCTTGTGCCTATTTCAAGAAGTAAAGAACGAAACTATGACAGATGTTACATACAACAGTGATATATATATATATATATATATATATATTTATATTTATATTTATATTTCATGTTGCATGCCTTTCCAAAATTTTCAGGATACGCCACTGTAATTGATAGGTGGCCATAAAGGCTTAAACAGATTACCAGGGAATTTTATTTTAATCAATTTTTGAGGAGGATAGGTCACAGCCTCGACCGCCGGCGTGGTCTTGTGGTTAGCGTCGCTGGCTACAGATCCGTCGGCCCGGGTTCGATCCCTGGTACCTCATCGACTTTTTCTGAGATAGGGAGGTCTGGAACGGGGTGCACTCAGCCTCATGATTGAAATTGAGGAGCTACTTGATAGAGAAGTAGCGGCTTCGGTCATGGAAACCTCCATTAACGGCCGTGGGTGTCGACATGCTGACCACATGCCCCCAATCCTGCCTTCTGCCTATGGTAGATGATGCAGCGGTTGGGTGGTAGGCCTTGTCCCTTCTGGGGTGTTAGCGCCATGGAGTTAGTTAGTTAGGTCACAGCCTCCCCGGGACCGGGGCCAGGCTATATATTACTATATATTACTACAATGCTTGAAGGATAACCAATCATATTACAGAGATAACGAATTTTTTACAGTCTGTCTTATCCCATTCTCGCTTTTTTTATACCAGTCAGCGTTAATGAATGTTTTAGTCTGACTTATTCCATTCCGGTATTTTTAATATGCCTGAAGGGTAACCAGTCAAACTGCAGAATGGGTGTTTCAACAATAATTTGCCACCGTTTTTAAAAAAAGACTGAATTCACTATTTGCCTGCGATAAATATATATATATGTATATACATATATATATAATATAATATATACAAAGCCTATATATACTCATATATTGTAGGGTTTAAGGCCTCTAGTAAGATGGACCGTATGAGAAGGAAAGGGGAAAAGGATAAACAAATGAATTTGGACCCTACATCGAAAACCAAAAAAAATAAGAAGTTCACAAAACTTGGAGTTAGTAATTATTTATTAAGTTAAATACTGGAGGTTGCTATTTGTTAGTAAAGTGAGCGGAGAAAGCACTGATCACTGTTAAAATCACTGATTACATAATATAAAATTAAAACCAAGTAAAATTGAAGAGATTTAACACTGTTTGAAATGCGGTCTTGACTCGAATGCTTGATGGATTTAGATCTTCTTGAGTATTGTTCTCTTGAAGTTGACTTGAGGTTGATGCGATGACTGACACAATCTTGATGTTAGTCACGTTGGCATGTGCAATGAATAATAATTTCCATCACCAAGATTTGGTGAAATAAATTTCCAGTGTTGTACAACCTTGCCAAGAAGAATAATGAAATACAGTAGTTACATGTTGTACAGTGTTATATTGTGAAGCACTTGGAGGTTATGAGCGATGCACTACATATTGTGTTGTATGAAGGCGAAGCGTAGTAGAACACACTACATTATAGCAGTAATATTATATATATAGGCGAAGCGCAGTATATGAAATTCATTAATAGAAACTAATATTCATGTTGTAAGTGGCCACATCGCCACATTGACGATGCATGGTAGCTGAGACTAGCTGGTAACCATGTCTTTGTTTGGTCGAAAAATCAGCGACAAACTGGCGTGCAGTTCTTCAGAAGGTTACTGGCGAAAAAGCGGGCGTGAATCGCCCCGAGGGATTTTTATACGCATTGATTGCGCAATTAGTATAACATAAACAAATTATGTCATATTAATTCTGATTCGACGAGATTTGCCGCTCTGAGTTAGGTTTCACCAATAAGGTTAATTCATTACGTCATTATCAGAATTACCATAAAATTCATTAGTTGAAGTCCCTAATTAAAGACAAAGACTTGTCCCTTAATTGTTTAGTCAAACAGTCTATGTACTGAAATTATGTATGAATAAGTGAGGTTAAGGACGAGTGTTGTAGTAAGATCCGTGTTTGCGTTTTCCAATGAGTGAATTTAGAAATATTTGACAAGCTTCATGCTGAAACGTCATTACGGAAAACTATTGATTTAACGTATGGAAGATGTTGCATTCATGTACTGCGCGGATTTGCAGCATGTACTTTATGAATCCATATGAAATTTCTAAATTCCGATCATACAATGTATCGAACTTCATAATTCGCTAGATTTCAAGCACTGAGCTAGTTTCAGCTTAATTCGTGTTATGTTTGCGGTGCTGAATCGATCACAGCACCTCTAGTGAGCTTTTGATGAACTATGCTTATAAACAAAGATGGCCGCTCTCTTAAGCATGAAAGTATTCAATGTTACACGAAATAATTCCTTATACTCACTAAGGCAAACAAGATTACATGAAAATTTATTAATTACGTTAGCACAGGTAATGGCAAATGTGAATTATATTAAATAGAAAATATCTGCATTACCTTGAAATCTTAACCTTAAATTCTTGGCTATATGCTTATGTTTCAACATACTCGCCTGCTGGATTGAAACGCGGTGCGTTCAATCCATTTAATGCACATGACAATATGAAAAATAATGAAAAATGGAAAATAGTAGTAGAAATAGACACTGGTGAACATACCAAGTATTCACGAGTGACTTAACCCAAGACACCAACAGGCTTAGTGCCCTGGGGGACATGTTCAATGACGCTCGTGGCGTCGCGATAAGGTCAGGTCGACCTGAGGGGTTGCCTGCCAAGTTCCGTCGATTATAATGAAAGGGGTGATAAATTTTCACAAAGGTTCGTCCGAGAACGGATTTAGATCAAATTTAGACGCTCCTTTGATTAAGTATTCAATAAACTTTGTCAGTAAAGAGCGAGAGGTCAAAACAACTGCCGAGGAGATGCTGGAATCGCAACCCTGGGGCTCCAGAAATCACCCATAATATGGGAGTGAAGCAATGTATAAAACTGTTGAATGTATGAATTAATTGAAAGTTAGTGATTGAAAATTGTAAGTACATCGATACTGAAGCTTGAATGAGTTTATTCGTCTTCAATAGGCAATGGAGCTAGTTTGACAATGGGGCGTTTGTAGAGACCGGTGGGAGTCCGAACTGTTACGACTCGCACCAAGCCATCTGGACCTGGGTGAATCTGATCAATAATGGTACAAAGTGTTGTTGCGTGTTCCAGTGAGAACATAAAGAGTATCCGCCAGGATCAAATGGCAGTTCAGACCGTTCAAGGCGTTCACCTAGAATGCCATCTTGGTCTGGGAATGGATAAACAGAAGCAGTACCGTACGTGACAGTTTTCAGGTTAAAAACTTTGATTGGGTCAGTAGGCAAGCTTCTCCACAAGATTTGCTGGAATGGCTGATGGTCAGAATGTATCATAACTTGACGATACATTTTAGCGATGTCCGCTATAAATGCAATGGGGTTTAGGCGGAAACGCAACAAGATAGAGAACAAGTCGGGTTGAACCTTAGGACCTATGGCAAGTATGTCATTAAAGGATTTGCCGTTTGACGACTTCGCTGAAGCGTCAAACACCACGCGAAGTTTCGTGGTAGTGCTTGAAGGTTTCAAGACTGGATGATGTGGAATAAAGTATTCGAAAGAAGAGTGAATAGTAGGGTCCGCTGGCTCCATGTGGTCTAGGCGTTCGTACTCCGCCATGAAATTAACATATTCAGTAGAGAGAGATTGATTGCCAGCTAGACGCCTTTCTAAGGATAAGAGTCTCTTATTAGCTTGTAGTTTAGTACTACCAAGAGTTTCTGGTTCAGCAATGAACGGCAGTTTAACAATGTATCTACCCTCAGAATCCCTTGTAGTGTTTTCTACGAAATGTTGTTCGCAGAATGATTCATTGGGAAAGGGGGCTTCATTGGAAATTTTTTCTAACTCCCAGAACTTAGTTAACTGATCGCTAACAGCCTGGTCCGAAGTTAGAAAAGCAGAGTAGTGTGACGAAGTCACATGTGTGGAAGGAATGTTGTTGGGAGTGGTCGATGACTTACGACCTGAATGGAATCGTCTTGAAGATCGAGATTTTTCACTAGGATCAGCTGGAGGCAATTTTCCAGAAACATACCAACCTAAGTAAGAATTTTGCATGACAGGTAGCTGCGGGGCAGTAATTTGCCCTGGACAGACAATTTGGGAACAGATTTCCACTCCAAGTAAAAGATCAACATATTTGGGAGTGTGGAAATGTGGGTCGGCGAGGGTAAGATTGGGTGGAACGTCCCATGTGCGAGTATCAATTGGTTTACTAGGTAGTTTTGTGGTAATGATTTCTGGTACGACGATGGCATCTGTATCATAACACCAAGAAGTCGCATTGGAATGGATTGAAATTGGTACCACTATATGAGTACTCACTTGGGATGAGATTATTCCCGTGAGGGTAGTACGCTGAGAATAGGGTGGCAGATGAAGACGATTAGACAATCGACTGCTAATTAAGTTACAAGTGGAACCAGTATCGAGCAACGCCGTTACTTCGACTGGATAACCATTGGAATCGTTAATGAGAACTGTAGCTGTGGGCAATAAACAGCTCTGCTGTGATGTACGAGAAGCTACAACACCAGCAGTATTAGCCGGTTGGGCATTTGGATCGTGAAGAAGAATGCTATGCCTGAGGGAACAGGTTTTGCATTTGTAAGTGTTGCAGTAAGAAGAATGACCCTTTGGCGAAAGGCAAACATTACATATCTTGTGGGATCGAACAAATTGGTCTCGTTGCCTGAGATCCATTGCTCTGAAAGCATCACAATAGAATAGGTTATGTACCATGAGCTTCTTGCAACAAATGCAACGAGAATGATCATTGGATTTATTCCTAGTATTATTTGGGGTGGTAGTAGGAGTAGTCTTCACATTATTCTGAGAATTATTATTTGATTGTGACTTTATGGCTGAATCAGTCATTTGGAGAACCCGCACCTTGGTTTCAAGAAAGTTGAAAAGATCCTGAAGAGAGGGTAATCTGTCCTGTTTGATAGAAGATTCCCAATCTTTAATGATGTTAGGTTGAAGCTTATCAAGAACAACTTTAGAGATGATTAAGTCTGTCAAGCTAACATCCGTGTTGAGTGACTGTAACGCATGCACAGTACTAACGAAGTGGTCTAGATATTGCTGCAGGGATTCTGCATTATTCCTTTCAAGATGCGGAGGCGCGAACAAATGTTCCAGGTGTGTGTTCGCGATAAGACGATCATTGTCAAACCTTTCTGACAACGTACGCCATGCAATGTCGAAAGTGGCTGATGAAACTGGGATGTTTCTTATGACTGACATAACCTCAGCCGTTAGGCAAGATTTCAGATACTGAAACTTGTCCATTTCTGAAATATGCTGATTATTAAGAATTAGAGAGGTAAAGGTGTCACGAAATTCGATCCAAGCTGCCGGATCGCCTGAGAACCGTGGAAGTCTAATCTCTGGCAATTTTGGTAACGTTGATGGTGGAGTATCTAACGACCAACGTTGACTACTAGAGGAATGCTCAGGTTGATAGATCTCCTTGTGTTTAGTAACTAGAGAATTGAGATAAGCCAGAGCCTTACGACTGTTTACTTCAACACCCTGATACTCTTCAATCTCTTGAAATTGGGATCGCAGAATCTTATATTCATCAAATATATTTTGAAACTCACCGCGAAGGATAAGACATTCTTGATAGGAAAGCTCGTCTTGGATGACAAATTCATATATGGTTTGAATGTACTCGTCCAATTGAGACTTGACACGGTTAAGTTTAGCAAGATTGATTTGCGCTTCCTCATGGGCAGCGGCTTGGAGTAAGCTGTCTTCATGAGCCTTGATTAGGCCCTTGGCATACGAGACAGCTTTAAGAACTGCATCTTCTACCGAATCTGCGTATTCCAGTTCGGCCTCTGAGAAATCTAATTGAGTGATTTGAGTTTGTATTTCCTCAAACCTCTTATGGGTTTCTTGTAGTTTTTCCTTTCGAGAGAGAAGCTCTTGAAAGGACGCTTCGTTAGTGATCACATAGCCTGAGATGTGATTCACTTGGCGAGTAATTTGAGCCTTTAGTGGAGCACGCTTCGACTTCAAAGTATTAATGTTTGACTCTACAGTCGCCATTTTGAAATGAATACAATGAGAGCAAATATCTATAAGTTAAACTCCGCTCGCCTGCGTCTTGGCTTACTGGGGCCTAGCAAAGATTTCACTATGTGATGTGAAAATGATTATGTGTTGAGTTGCCTAGCACTTTGTCGCTATAAAGGCATGAGTAATAATAATGTATTACTTGAGCGTAATGTTGCAAGTGTAAGTGTAACTTGTGTTTGAGTATTGTGTTAGGCGTTGGCTGCACAACCTAACCTTAAAAACTAACACTTTACATGCAACTCACTGGGCATGCGCATGCCACTGCTTACCTTAACTCAAACTGGCTAAGCAATATGCCAGGAATAAATTGAATTGAACACTTTAAAAATGCACGGTAGGCCTATAGAATTATTCACTGCACTGCACTCATTTAGAAAAAAAAAAAAAAAAACAGGTGAACTTAACAAACTAGCAAGCTCCAGATTTATTTAAATGCTGCACTGAGAACACGTGCGGCTGAAGGATCAAACAATGCACTGGAAGGATCCAAGGGCCGGAGGACCAACATGTAGGGTTTAAGGCCTCTAGTAAGATGGACCGTATGAGAAGGAAAGGGGAAAAGGATAAACAAATGAATTTGGACCCTACATCGAAAACCAAAAAAAATAAGAAGTTCACAAAACTTGGAGTTAGTAATTATTTATTAAGTTAAATACTGGAGGTTGCTATTTGTTAGTAAAGTGAGCGGAGAAAGCACTGATCACTGTTAAAATCACTGATTACATAATATAAAATTAAAACCAAGTAAAATTGAAGAGATTTAACACTGTTTGAAATGCGGTCTTGACTCGAATGCTTGATGGATTTAGATCTTCTTGAGTATTGTTCTCTTGAAGTTGACTTGAGGTTGATGCGATGACTGACACAATCTTGATGTTAGTCACGTTGGCATGTGCAATGAATAATAATTTCCATCACCAAGATTTGGTGAAATAAATTTCCAGTGTTGTACAACCTTGCCAAGAAGAATAATGAAATACAGTAGTTACATGTTGTACAGTGTTATATTGTGAAGCACTTGGAGGTTATGAGCGATGCACTACATATTGTGTTGTATGAAGGCGAAGCGTAGTAGAACACACTACATTATAGCAGTAATATTATATATATAGGCGAAGCGCAGTATATGAAATTCATTAATAGAAACTAATATTCATGTTGTAAGTGGCCACATCGCCACATTGACGATGCATGGTAGCTGAGACTAGCTGGTAACCATGTCTTTGTTTGGTCGAAAAATCAGCGACAAACTGGCGTGCAGTTCTTCAGAAGGTTACTGGCGAAAAAGCGGGCGTGAATCGCCCCGAGGGATTTTTATACGCATTGATTGCGCAATTAGTATAACATAAACAAATTATGTCATATTAATTCTGATTCGACGAGATTTGCCGCTCTGAGTTAGGTTTCACCAATAAGGTTAATTCATTACGTCATTATCAGAATTACCATAAAATTCATTAGTTGAAGTCCCTAATTAAAGACAAAGACTTGTCCCTTAATTGTTTAGTCAAACAGTCTATGTACTGAAATTATGTATGAATAAGTGAGGTTAAGGACGAGTGTTGTAGTAAGATCCGTGTTTGCGTTTTCCAATGAGTGAATTTAGAAATATTTGACAAGCTTCATGCTGAAACGTCATTACGGAAAACTATTGATTTAACGTATGGAAGATGTTGCATTCATGTACTGCGCGGATTTGCAGCATGTACTTTATGAATCCATATGAAATTTCTAAATTCCGATCATACAATGTATCGAACTTCATAATTCGCTAGATTTCAAGCACTGAGCTAGTTTCAGCTTAATTCGTGTTATGTTTGCGGTGCTGAATCGATCACAGCACCTCTAGTGAGCTTTTGATGAACTATGCTTATAAACAAAGATGGCCGCTCTCTTAAGCATGAAAGTATTCAATGTTACACGAAATAATTCCTTATACTCACTAAGGCAAACAAGATTACATGAAAATTTATTAATTACGTTAGCACAGGTAATGGCAAATGTGAATTATATTAAATAGAAAATATCTGCATTACCTTGAAATCTTAACCTTAAATTCTTGGCTATATGCTTATGTTTCAACATATATATTGTCAGCGATGTTTCAACAATAATTTGCCACCGTTTTTAAAAAAAGACTGAATTCACTATTTGCCTGCGATAAATATATATATGTATATACATATATATATAATATAATATATACAAAGCCTATATATACTCATATATATTGTCAGCGATTAAAATTAAAATTTAAATACGTATATCCACATCAATCAGCCAGATTGTGTGGTTCTGGAACTATGTTGACCAAGACTTAACCGTTTAAAATTATCTTTTAAATTTCTAACAGGGATGGAGGATTTAAAGACTTGTAACAAACTGCATTGCCATAAAACGAATAGATAAGTTAACTGAAGCATATTATTTCCCATTTGGACATTCATCGTTAAATACTTTTAGTCAATTTGACCACTCAGATTCCTGAGAACCCTCAGCACCTTTGGTAGGCTCTAAGATTACACTAAATGTTATAAAATTCATTTTCGACCAGTAAGTAAAGGCTGCTCTAGCATGGTTGGAAGTGAAATTCTGCAGATATGTTGCCACTATTAAAAAATCAACCCTTGTATTTTGTTCAAGTTGGTCTATTCGTTCAGGAATTACTTTAGACCATATTCAACTTAATGCACAAGAACTAATGTTAATATTTGCTTGCCTTTCAGATTTCTGTTGGTGCCAGCAAACAAAAACGTAAGATAATCATTAATTTATGTTTTGAGTTTGTGTACATCTTTCGTGTGCCTCATATAGTATTATATTTAGAGATACATTCAATACCTCGATACAGAACGATACTGCCATACATAAGGTCGATACTATGTTAGTAAAATACTAAAACTTGCCAGAAATAGCAGAATTAAAAGCGCTTGCAAGACATCCACAAAGTAAGTTTCCCTGGGTCGGTTTACAGAAACAAAACACAATTTCAAATAAATAGTTATTGCAACAGACACAGCCAGTGTTCAGCTATTTTTCAGCATATTCGCCAACAGAATCGATACATTTGTCATACCGTGAAACCAACTTTTGAATACCTGTGTCGTAGAAGTCTGCCGCCAAGGATTTGAACTACTGTGGACAACTATCTTCGCCTCTCTGTCATTATATGTTATTTCTTGAGGTGAAGGAAAAGATGGAAATCACTGGGAGCGAGGACCGGGCTCTAGGTGTGCTGAAGTACAGAGTTTTAACTTCCCTTAAACCAAGGAAAATTAGGGAATGTGGACGTAGGACAGAGAGGCACTTAAATAAATTGTAAGCCGACTCTGAAAATACTTCGCTGGTAAATGGACCTAGATCCAAATCAAATTCAAATAGTTAACGCTTACTACTTAATAAAGGGTTGCAAGCAGGTACTGGGCATCCCCAGATTCACTTCAAATGAGGCGGCGAGATATGAACTAGGTTATGACAGCAGCATGGGCACAGTCTTAGATAAGATCTTAAAGTTCTTTAGATGCATATATGAGCTAAAATATGTTTTCAATCTCTCCTATTGGACAATGGTAATAGGAACAGAGTTCACAATATTACGAAACTATTGGACGAGATAGGACTAAAATGGATTTGGAACTCAGTTCTGAACCCTGAGAAAAACATAATAACGCTCACCAAGATCGTTAGTAGAAGATGCAACGATATTCAGAGACAAAACCATATAGCTATAATGAGGGAAAAAAGATCCCTAGTGTTCTATATTAAAATGAAAGAAATGTGGGGATTGGAAAAGCACGTCTCAGGTTGCTCCAAGAAACAAAGAATGGGTTTAGCATGGTGGCGGGTTGGGGTGTGGAAACTTAGGAGCATAAGAAGGAATTTTGAGAAAGGACGATGTCCTCTATGTCTAAATAGAGAAGACGCTGAGCACATAATTTTAAAATGTCCAGAAACTGAAACGATCAGACAAGTATTTTTTAATAGAAAATTCCAAGGAATTAACGTAGAAATAGCATATAAGAAATTAACAACGACAAAGAATATGAAAACTTTGAAGGAAATGGGGAACTTTTTATACATTGTTAAAATAAAATGGGGAAAAAGGAATCCTAGAATTAAGTGAGCAATTGTATTAAATCCATTTTGATTTGTTCACAAGTAAGGCAAATACAGGAATACCATAATTTATAGGTACTCAAGGTTTTTATGTTAATATTAGTGTGCAATGGTAGGAGGTACATCCTATGGCGAAAAACCTTTGTAACGCCAAGGGTGTTAATATTACGATACAAGAATAAACTATATCTATATCTAAATCTAAAGGGTTTCTTTTAATTTCAAGAGAAAGCCACTTTTGTAGAGACAATTTATTCTGAATCAGGAAACATTTTTATCTCCAAGAAAATTTAATATTTTGAAGAAGTAACTTCAGGATCATCTTACTTATTCTGTGGTTTTTCAACATGCTCAAAATGACCCTTAGGATAGTAATTTAATGTACAAGAAGCTCAATATATAACTATTTAAAAATCTTAGCACAAAAGGCCCAAATGCGTGTTCAGAAAATTTACAAATTTTAACAAGTTATTTACATTACAGATTAAAAATTTGTTTACATTTACTTTTAGGCACACCACAGGGTCTGACCTTTGTTTATTTATCTGCTTTTGTGCAATACTACGGGCATCAACTTGAGGTCGTCTAAATCTCGGTTAGGCTTGTGCTTTCTCTTTAATTTAGAACTGAATTAATACCTAAAATTTTTGAATGCAGACATTAAAGAGGCAGCCAAATTAAGTATCATCTCTAAAGAATCTTGGTTGTCCTTTTATCAAAATCTTTGGCAACAAAATACCCCTACTATACTGGACCTATCAGGTAACACAAACATATACACAGAGCCGATTACATTTGATGAGCTCACATCAGCTCTTGAAAGTATGAGATGCAACAAAGCACCAGGCGAAGATGGACTAACCCTAGAACTTTTTAAATATGGAGACCAATCTTTTCTTGTAAGACTCCTTTCTTTCTACAATCAAATTTGGGATGGCAAAGAGCCACCCAAAAGCTGGGCAAGAGCAGTCGTTATACCTATATATAAGAAAGGCAATAGAAACAACTGTGATAATTGTAGAGGTATTAGCCTGTTAAATTCTGGCTACAAAATCTATACAACCATCATAAAAAAGAAATTATACAGACACTATGAGACAATTTTGGGAGAAGAGCAAAATGGATTTCGGAGAGGTAGATCATGCTGTGATGGGTACTTCACCTTGAAACTGTTGATTGAAAAGCATAGAGAGTACAATGTAGAAACACATATGGCATTTGTAGATTTCGTTAAAGCTTTCGATAAAATAAATCGCAGCAAACTATTTAGTATATTAGTAGCAGACAATATACCACAACAAGTTATCCAAAATATATATAATCTGTACAGAGAAACTATGATTGCAGTCCAGATAGAAAACAAACTATCTGACTGGTGCTCTATAAATTCAGGAGTAAGGCAAGGCTGCGGACTTTCTCCTTTATTGTTCAACATATATATTGTCTGATATCAGGTCCGTGAGGAGCAAAATGTTTGGTAACCAGGAGGAATATAATAAAGGGTTATATAGGTTTTTCGGAGGACCAGGCATATGCCAATTAAATAATGATCGAAGGGAGACAATGGACTGTAGGTTGCTGGGACAGAGATTTTAACCTGGGTAATTTGCAATGATATATATTCAAGAAACCTGAATTCTGAACTAATGGATACAGCACTTATACACAATAATAATAAAAGAATGAATACAGTTAATGTTCTTATAGAAAACTATTCTCCCGCCCTTTGGCGAAGGTAACGCTAGACACAGCCTGTACACAGCACGAGACTTCTAGGTTAGAACAATAGAAATTCTTGTAACTAACATTAAAATACAAGATTATTTCCTGGATTTCACACGTAAAGCTGCCTACACTCTAGGAGCCTAATATACGCGGAGTTACAGATGAGGAATTGATATATATAGCGAAAAGGTCCACACAATTAGGAACGCTTGTGACGCGTGTCTATATACCGTGACGTCTCGATCTGAACTAACTTAACACTGGCGTGGCGTGCCTAACGCTGCAAGCACACACCTGCACAGGATATGAGTAATTCACGCGCCAATTAATGGCGGAGGCGCCAAATAACACAGAGGTTAATTTAAAACACTAAAAACTATAGACTCTTGATCTAACATAACTCCCGCCTAAAATCGACAGATTTTACATAACACTTGCAGATAGATCAAGATAACACTAATACATTTACACTTTACTGAATAGGCAAGGGACACACTTTTACAATTGGTCGCTTGTATTCACCACTGGACGTACGCACTGTCACAACACGCACTAAGCCGTCGTCACCAGGATGCACTGATGAGATGATTCCCAGCTTCCACTGGAGCGGTGGAGAATTATCTTCTTTCAGGAGCACAAGAGTACCAATCTGAATGTTTTCGCTGGACACAGACCAGCTTGGAAAAACGTAGCACACAGTCTTCTGCAGCATGTGTGACTAGACAGACTGTGTCACGCTGCTCACCAATGTCCTGCAGCTCAAGTTGCTGAGGTTGTTTGGGCCATGATTCAATAGGCTGTGAAATCCACACAGGCCCGTTCCACCATAAATCAATGTCTGACATTTGTTCTGTCACCACACCTCTCGAAATCAAGTCAGCTGGGTTGTGTTGGGTGGCCACATGCCGCCAAGCTGCCGTTTCTGACATCTCCTGGATTTGAGATACGCGATTAGACACAAATGTTTTCCATTTATGGGGATTAGATTTGATCCATGAAAGCACAATCATGGAGTCAGACCACAGATAATTTTGTGATGTAGGCAATTTCAAGTCAGTGACAACTTTCTGATACAGTTTCGCAAGTAACAAGGCACCACACAACTTGAGTCTCGGAATTGTTTGCTTCTTCAATGGCGAAACCTTGGACTTGGAGCAAAGTAGTTTAGTTGTAACAAGACCACTGCTGTCAGTAGACCGTACATACACACAGGCACCATAGGCTTTCTCCGAGGCATCACAGAATCCGTGTATCTGTATGTCGGTAACCGTAGCTGCTGTTAACACATGGCGTGGAATACGAACATTATGAATTGTAGAAAGAATATCACAGATGTCTATCCACTTTTCCCTTAGGTGAGATGGCAACTCCTCATCCCAACTAAGCTTAGCAAGCCATAGAGATTGCAAGAACATCTTGGCATGGATTACGATAGGACTTATGAGGCCTAAAGGATCAAAAATAGAGGATGTAACAGCAAGGATATTTCTCTTGGTAAACTTGTAAGAAGGAGGTTCTTGGAGAGAGGAATGTGATTGTATCTGTAACAAATCAGTACTGGGATGCCACAGAAGTCCAAGCGCATGAGCATTTTCACTGTTGTCGAGGGACAAAGGAAGTTGCGTTTCTCTGTGCTCCACGGGTACTGCTTCCAAGATAGCCTCAGTATTTGAACACCATTTGCGTAGTGGAAATCCTCCACTGTTTAACATGAGTATAAGTTCACTTTGCAGTTGTAGAGCTTCCTGTAGATTGTCATGACCTGACAGGCAATCGTCCACATAGAAAGAGGTCCTTACTGCGTCTGCAGCACGAGGATATTTAGACTCTTCTTCTTGAGCGAGTTGACTCAAAGACCGTATGGCTAAGAAAGATGCTGACTTAGTGCCATAGGTTACAGTAGTCAAGGCATAATCTTGTAGTGGCTCACTTTGATCTGGACGCCATACAATACGCTGGAGATTCTGGTCTTCAGGATGCATATGTACCCTCCTATACATTTTAGATATATCAGCTGAAAATGCATAGCGATATGTTCTGAAGCGAAGAATAATTGATGACAGATCATCTTGAATTGTAGGACCACATTCTAGGATGTCATTCAAAGAGCACCCTGTGTCCGTCTTTGCAGAAGCATCAAACACTACTCGTGTACGAGTCGTAGATGAAGAAGGTTTTATTACTGCGTGATGTGGCAGGTAATAACATATTTCATTCTCTTGAGGAGGCGAAACCCTTTTCATGTGACCCATCTGCTCGTACTCTACAAGAAATTTAGTATAGTCTTCCTTTAGAGTAGAGTCGTTCTGAAGTTTTCGCTCCAGGTAACTAAAACGCTTAACTGCTTGTTGCCTGGATTCACCCAATGAAGTTTTATCTTGTTTCATTGGCAGACGTACTGTGAAACTACCATCATCATTGCGAGTGGTATTTTCTGCATAATGCTGTTCGCACCTTTTCTCTTCTTGTGTTAATATCTGTTGTGGAAAGTCTTCGAGGTCCCAAAACCGTCGTAGCTGCTTGTCCACATTGTCCGTAGAGATGAAGAAGTTGTGCTGGGGACCAGTATCTAGATTGCCTTTCACAGAGGACTTAGGAATGGTTCCCGACAATATCCAACCTAGTTCCGTACTAATCAATGCAGGAAAACCAGGATTGGTCAGGATCTTACCATGGAAAAGCTCGAAGAATAATGCTCCTCCAATCAGCAAATCAATTTCAGAAGGAATATTAAATTTAGGATCGGCTAATGGGATTTCAGAAGGTATGTTCCATGAGGATGGATCAATTCGGACAGCGGGTAGCTTCCCTGTTATGCGAGGAAGGATTAGGCAATCTAGATTCCTTCGATAGTTGTAAACCATAGATCTCACATTTATGTTTACACTATGACTAGCATTCGATGAAGTACCATTAATACCCTTGACAGGCGTATCAGCTGTTCTTGTTGGAAGTTGCAGACGCCTCGCTAGATCTGCAGACACGAAACTGGCCTGGCTGGCAGAGTCTAGAAGGGCCTTACACTGTATGTAGTTACCATGCTTGTCTTGCACTTCGACTCTTGCAGTCGCAAGTAAGACGTGAAGCACTGGCTTTATTTTCACTGAACAATAACTTGCAGGAGCCTCAGTCCTGTTGCTATTTACTGTATTACTGTCTTCACTCGAGTGTGAAACCGTTCTCCTGTGATCACTACTGTGTAACATCTTGCTGTGCAGTTTACCACAGTTACAGAAGGAAGATGCTTTGCACTGATTTACTCGATGAGTATTAGCAAAACAGTTGAAACATAGATTTTTACTCTTCACAACTTTCCATCGCTGTTCAACACTCAGCTGACGGAATTGTTTACATTTAAACAGGTTATGGCCGCCTTGACACTGAGGGCATAACTGTTCAGTTGTCGACACATATGACTGACGACTGTTATTATGTTGATTTCTAGGCTCACGACGTTCACTTCTAGGTTTTGATGGGCTGGCCCTGTTGCAGGAATTATTCGACAGCACCTCTAGAGAATGAGATTTCGCTTCTAGAAATAACACAAGTTCATTCAATGAAGTAAATGTTTGAGAATCGATTCTAGATTCCCATTCACGTTGAACACTATCTGGCAAATGCTCTAATAACAATTGCATTAGAATGACTTCATGAAGTGGCACTTCTAATTCTAAAGCTTCAATGGCATGCAAGTTGTTTTGGAATTGATTCAACAAAGTTCTCAAATCTGCAACTGTCTCTTGGCGTGCTACAGGTAGAGATAACAGATGCTTAATGTGGGATATGGCAATTAAACGCTTATTGTTATATCTTGCACACAATAGGTCCCAGGCCACTTGGAAGTTCTCACTCGTGACTGGCAAACTTTGCAATAATGTTTTAGCTTCGCCCCTTAGCGAACCAATGAGATAGTGGAATTTTTGAATAGGTGACAAACTGCTATTATTCACAATCAAACTCGAAAAAGTGTCAAAATAATGTTTGAATTTAGTTACATCATTCTCAAATACTGGAATTTGAATAGTAGGTAACTTTATCGCATTACTTGCCTGTGAAGCACTAGAGTTCACTGATTGTCGCGTGCCACTGTTATTTGAATTGACACTGACTGACGTAGGCTCACGAGCATGCATCAACTCACTTAACCTAGCTTTTAGATTAATGTACACTGTTGATACCTCGTCTGCATACTGTATGTGACTATCAAGTTCTGTATCAATTTCTACCATGGATTCAATCTGCGTCTGCACTGCCTCAAACTTTTCAATTTCATTTAACAGCTTTTCATAATGTGCTTTGATTAAAAATATACTAGCATCTTCAGGTACGTCGTTGAGAAAGTTCTGTGTCAATGTAAACTTTCTTTTACATACACCTCGACGTCGTAATAAAGCTTTCATATCTTCTTCCATGATGAACAATTAATTAACACAGACAGCGTAGAAATGATTGAGCAGTCAGCTGTATTCTCTTGTTGCGGGCGGCAGTGGAGGCGGTCGGAGAGGAGGCCGTTGTCTTCTTCTCGCGGCGGTGGTGACCATGAGCACGTGGAGCGGCAGCCAGCTGGTGCGCGCGAATAGAATCACTAGAGCCGAGCGAAGCACGAAGCTGACACGAACTCCACACAAACGTCACCTTCGGGTGGTCGCGCGAAACTGGACCTTATTAACAACAAGCGGACTCCTTGTGATTTCGTCATACACGAAAATCAGCTACAAGTCGCACTCTTCTTCTTTAATTCAGAAATCATTGCAAATATTCTCAGATCATGCCCGGAGGAACCAAAATGTCTGATATCAGGTCCGTGAGGAGCAAAATGTTTGGTAACCAGGAGGAATATAATAAAGGGTTATATAGGTTTTTCGGAGGACCAGGCATATGCCAATTAAATAATGATCGAAGGGAGACAATGGACTGTAGGTTGCTGGGACAGAGATTTTAACCTGGGTAATTTGCAATGATATATATTCAAGAAACCTGAATTCTGAACTAATGGATACAGCACTTATACACAATAATAATAAAAGAATGAATACAGTTAATGTTCTTATAGAAAACTATTCTCCCGCCCTTTGGCGAAGGTAACGCTAGACACAGCCTGTACACAGCACGAGACTTCTAGGTTAGAACAATAGAAATTCTTGTAACTAACATTAAAATACAAGATTATTTCCTGGATTTCACACGTAAAGCTGCCTACACTCTAGGAGCCTAATATACGCGGAGTTACAGATGAGGAATTGATATATATAGCGAAAAGGTCCACACAATTAGGAACGCTTGTGACGCGTGTCTATATACCGTGACGTCTCGATCTGAACTAACTTAACACTGGCGTGGCGTGCCTAACGCTGCAAGCACACACCTGCACAGGATATGAGTAATTCACGCGCCAATTAATGGCGGAGGCGCCAAATAACACAGAGGTTAATTTAAAACACTAAAAACTATAGACTCTTGATCTAACATATATGAATGCCATTATCCGTGAGTTCAGACGAACAAGACATGGCCACATATATATAAACAGGAATCTAAGTTTGGACACTCTGATTTTCGCTGATGACTTAGTACTTCTCGCTACCACGGAAGATGACTTACAGAGATCAACACATAACTTGTCATTAATTGCAAATGCCTTTAATATGGAATTATCACCTCATAAAACAAAAATCATGGCCTTCTGTGGCAAAGACCCAGTACAAAGCAAAATATGTATCAACAATAGAATTTTAGAACGAGTTAATGATTTCAATTATTTAGGCTACAAATTATCATTTTACTCGGACATGGACATACCCGAGAAAATTACCAAATTTAATAAATCATTGGGTATAATAAATAAAGTTATGAAACCTTCCCTAGTCCAGAGACACACTCGACTCCGTTTATATAAAACCCTTGCAAGACCTGTCCTCTGCTATGGCAGTGAAGCGTGGACTCTAAGACAATGTGACAGGAGTAGAATTACAGCCAGTGAGATGAGGTTCATGCGCAGGACAGCGGGCCACACCAAATATGATCACATCAAAAATGAAGATATACTACAGGAACTCCACATGGATCCAATTCTAGACTACATCCAGAAATATCAGGAGGACTGGCTGCGGCATGTAAGACGGATGGCCAGAGACAGGATCCCCAGAGCAATCTTGAACTACCAACCACATGGGAAGAGATCACTTGGTCGCCCTCCAAAAAGATGGACGGAAAATTTTTTGTAGACGTAACAGTTCTTACAGGACTACTACGTGTCAGGATGATGATGATTAATACCATCTTACATATTTTAATTCTATAGTGCTTTTGATAACCGGTCATTTCCTAGTTGGGGCTAAGCCTACATCGCTTTCCACAAAATAATGAGATGAAACCAGAAGTCCACTGCAAAATCAATGCATATTATTTTTATTTTAAGAAAATTTTGTCATGCTCATCTTTATCCATCCCCCGCTGAACTATAAATCCAAAACTCCTATCCCTTGAATTTAATTTAGAAGACTTTTGGGAGGCAAATTTCCAAGCCAAAAGTATCTAGAGAAACGCAAATCAAAAAATTACCAAACTGAAACCAATAAATTTTGATAGCCGAAAATTCACAGGTGAGCAAACAGGTAAATACAAACAAACTCACTGAAAGGAAAACTCGCCTGAGAAAAATGTCTCCATGACAGGCCTCCACACAAGCACACAAATAGAATTTAACTAGTCACGGCTACTTCGAGCTCTGGCAATAGCCTGAGCTCTCCAAACAACACTCCATTAGGGCATGAAAAACCGGCTTCCCCCTCTCACTCATTAATATAAGACCTATTTACAAAAGAGAATACAGTGTCACATACAGGGATTCGGCCGAATTAATATCAGTACAGCAAGTGAAGCCCTTCAGAGCATGAAAGCACAAGCTTAACCTAGAAAAATGGAAATTTTAATAAGAAAAATTGGAGGTAAGATTCAAACATATGTTAACTTGTTATAACCATAAATATTGTTGAGACTTTTTCCCTAAGTTGGCTACCCTGCGCGGTAGTGTCTTTCGTGTTGCATGTTGGTACTGGGAACTCTTGTGTAGAAGACAACATGGCGAACTGCTAGTTACCAGCGTAGAATGGTGCGCTGGCTTGTATTGAAGTTAGACTAGTTTCACAGTAATTCACAATCATCTCTTTATGTTCACTAATATTGCAAGTATAATATTCACGTTTGTATAAATAAATCTACTAGACGACTTGTTTGTTTGACTACTTGTGTTGTGTTTAATTTGTGTGACGAAAGCCAACCTTGCATTCTTGGGCCGACATCACAGCCACATACAGTCCACTCAAATTGAAAACTTGTCTCTGAACACAACAAGTATTATGGCTCATAGGGTGAATGTTTAAACAGCACCCAGCCGTACTTCTGCAGGAGACTTGGTAGGAAGTGTTAAACATCCACCCTACAACCCGAACTTTGCTCCCAGTGATTTCCATCTTTTCCTATACCTCAAGAAATGACAGGGAATGACAGAGAGGAGATGTTTGTCACACAGTGGTTCGAATCCCTGGCAGTAGACTTCTACGACACAGGTATTCAAAAGTTAGTCCCACGGTATGACAAATGTCTCACTTCTGGTGGCGAATACGTTGAAAAATAGCTGAACACTGGCTGTGTCTGTTGCAAAAACTATTTACTTGAAATTGTAAACGGACCCAGGGAAACTTACTTTGTTTACGTCCCTCGCGATTACGTGAGAGTGGTTTTATTTTTATAGAAAATTTATTTTAAAATATAAATATTTCGGCGTTTTTTATTAATTTGGCGGTGTTGTTTTCAAAACTCATATAGCTTATAATGCAAGTTTCATAATTCATTAGTTAACTTTGTTATGAACTACTCTAGTTGTTTCTCAGCTTAATTTGATTTTCCCGTGCTTATTGTAAGAAATATTAATTTTAATTTTTGTTGTAAGTTCATAATAAAATGTCTCAAAGAATTTAGGAAACAATCATTACTTGAAAACTGGGTTGTTGTTGTAATGGATTTTCTTAACATATAATATTGATTAATTAAAACATTCAATTGAATTATGTATTTTTTCAAATTTACAAAGAAAATTGCCATTTGCAAAAAGCTTAGAATTTATGGAGCAGACTTCAATATGTAAGAGTGCACTAGGGTACTCTGATCCCAAATATCTTCGTCTTTGGTTTTCTTAGTAAGCTGTTTGTTTTGGAGCGAGAAATTGTTGCTCCACTTTACCATGAGAAATATTCTCCCGTGCCAGCATATCCCCTTCACGAGGAAATCAAAGAAATTACGAACATAGAGAGTTATTGCAGATGAAGCGGACAAGATTGAAGTCCTACGGAACAAAAACTATGTGTGATCATTACGTTGTGTTTGCATTGATAGTGTTGGCGATTGTTATTGCAGAAGCAGATTTGCAGGATAACGAAAAAAACATAATGTCGTGTGCTAGAATTTGTTTTCTGTTGTCCAGCTCTTGAACGTTGGCCAGCGAGGAATCCTGATCTCACCCGTGAGACTTTTTCCTTTGGGAATTTGTCAAAGGTAGAGTTTTTGTCCTTCCACTTACACTTGGTTTAGATGAAATTATAGAAGTTATCAGGAAAGCTGGCAAGTGTCGATGCAGATGCACAGGGCCGGATTTAAAAGTATGCTGTTTATAGGCTAAAGTCCATTTGCCGCCCTCTCTATAGTTCATATTTGCTTAATACATTTGTTTTATACAACAAAATGATATAGTTCATTGGTATTTTCATCTTTTTTAAACATAAAGTTAATTAATTTTAGATAAAACTACAATTTTAATGGTTTGCATAGTAAATTATATAACCAAATTAGTTATCTACTTGTTTTTTTACTTACTTCTTTTAAGATTCGTTAAAAAATGAAATGGGTTTCGAAATTAATTGATTAATTTGTTCTTGGAGATCAGTGATCACTATTTTAAACATTTTTATATTTTAATGCTAATGACTATCTTTTGCGTAATTGAAGAACTGTGTTCAAGTTGAACGAAGACTGCACTACAAGAAAGTTAGGCCTATAATGCAAGATTACGTGCTGTCAATTTGTAGTATGTTATAGTTTTAGAAAGTAGGCTATGTAGAAGGACTAAAACATATTTTTAAGTAACATGTATTCTTAAAATCATACGGAAAATATTATTAACGTCTGAAATACTTCATTTTAACTTTTGAATAAATTGCTAAACTGCCGCCCCTGAAAATGTGCCGCTCTGGGCTGCAGGGTTTGGAAAGAACTTGGTTAGTCTTGATGTGGATCATGTGACGCAGAGATCACACGTTAAACATTTGTGAGTTTACAATCTAAACTCCAGGAATTCCTCTACAAAACAGTGCAAACAGACTTCTTATATCATTAACAGTTTTGGATACAAATTGAAAGTGCCTAATTCTTTTGTAATAACCAGGGCCCGGATTCTAATGACATATCATCTTTTTATTGGTGCTGCAAAGACAATGCCAACTTGTGGATAAATCCTAATCATGGCCTCTAGATTATAGAAATACATTTTATTAGGTCATTTTTTGTTATTTTATGCAATTTTATATTTTTAGGGCATTTATTTCAATTTTAGGTAATTACTTTGTCATTTGCTTTCTTATTCAGTCATTTTCATGTATTTACACTGAGTGTATTAACTTTTTGTCGTCGATAGTCGTGCTATCTTTGAAGCGTTGTTTCTTTAATGCAAGAAGGAAAAATTCGGCGTTAAAGTGTTGACATGTCTCAGTCCGAAGTGAGAATCAAAGAAACGACAATTTTTTTTTATTATATTACTATTGTTATTAGATTGACTTGGCACCAGAGTATGACATCTGCTTGAATTTGAGAGTGCAAACTAATGTTTACCCTCAATAAACAACAATATAATCCGGCAGACCACGAAAGGAAATGCCGAAGTTTGACTCGCCAGTGTCTCAGTGCCAGTATAAATTTCCGTGAGAAAAAAACATTCACAACTTTACACTTATTTACAGTTTTTACAATTATGTACAAACTAGTCTATAACTATGTGTGTACAATAATCAATTTTTATAGATAAAATATCAGTTTTTAGGTCATTTTTTATAATTATTAAGTCATTTTCTTTAAAATATAGGGTCATTTTATAGGTCACTTTTCAAACAATTTTAGGTCATCAGAATCCGGGCCCTGCTCACTAGTTATCAACTGTTTACGAAATGCAGGCTTTTATCTATCGTACATGAAATCTGCCGTATGTTCAATATATCTAAGTCCAATCTGTTCAATGTATAAGTTGTTACAATCATTACATTTTAATTTATCAACTCCACTTTAGTCATATTTACTATGGTTAGTGTTTTTAGTATTTTGTAGTATTTGATTAAGACTATTGTTGGTTATGTGTGATATTTTTATATTTCCTTGTTTTAGAGGTAGAATTTTAGGGATAGTGTGATTCAGATAGTCAAATGTAACGAATTGATTATTCTGAGTTTTCAATGATGGTATAGTGAATTTTGAATTGTGATTTCTTAATTGTTCAATGTCGTCTTTTTTTTTTGCTTTATTAAACTAAATTTTCAATAAAATCATTATTATTATTATTATTATATTGTATAAATATATTAATACTTCAATTGGGTCCTGCCTTAAAATAATAAAACTATTTAAAGTCATGTGTATTAACAATAAATTTAAAATATATTAAAGCTGCTTGAACAGTATGTTGTTGTATTTCCTTGGCAGGCATTCTAGCTAGCAAATGAGGCAAGGTACAAGCTGGATATAGCTTATAGCCTGAAGTTAGTGATACAACCAACAAAAATAGCTCAGATCCATGTTAAATAAAGAAATAAATAAAAAACAATACCGGAACACATTCCCAGACAGTATGTGAAAGCAGAAGACTAGTAGTAGTAGTCCATCAGGTCGAGGACGACCCCTGGTGATCCGAAAGGATTTCCAAAGCAGTGAGGTTGCCAGCCGTGTCTATTCGAAATGTCTTTTCCTGTTTTTGACATTCATGTTCACCAACTTCTTCCATCGAACCCGGTCCTTCACTACATTTAAAATTTCTTCCCAACCTAGGTTAGTTGCTTCACTAATCTCTGTATGCCATCTTGTTCTTCTCCTACCCCTACCACGCTTGCCGTCCACTATACCAAGCATAATGTCTTTTTCCAAGGAGCTAGATTTTCTCCTTTTTTGACCAAAATATATTAATTTATTCTTAGTTGCTGTTGCCACTAGTGACATGTCTGGCTTGACTTCCTTTATTATGGATAAGTTAGTCCTTTTCTCGATCCATGATACTTTTAGTAGCTTTCTCCAGACCCACATTTCAAAGGAATCAAGTCGTCTTTTCTCCTCCGTTCTTAATGTCCAAGTTTCGCTGGCATACAGTACCACTGGGAATATCATCACTTTAATAAGTTTAACTTTTGTTCTTCTAGAGATATCTGGATCCTTAAAAACCTTTTCTAATTTTTCATTGCTATTTTGCCTAAAACGATTCTTCTCTTAATTTCCTCTTTATTACTTCCTTCTAACGTCACTGTTGTCCCGAGGTAGTTAAATCTGTCCACAGTTGTTATTAATTCGCCACCTATGTTGATGTGACTTCTTTTGGGGGATAGAATTTTAGTCTTCTTGACATTTAACTTAAGCCCCGCTTTATCTCCTTCTGTCTTTACTTTTGTTATAAGCTCTTCAAGGTCTTTTTCATTTTCTGCAAGGAGAGTGGTATCATCCGCATATCTGATATTGTTTAATACTTTACCACCCATCCTTATGCCTAAGTTAGATTCTTCGAGATTGGCATTTCTCATTATGTGCTCTGTATATAGGTTAAAGAGGCCTGGTGACAGCACACATCCTTGTCTTAACCCTTTCCCGATTGGGAACCAGTTTGATTCTCCGTCACATGTCCCGACTTTAGCTTCTTGGGCTTCATACAGTCTCTTTATAAGTATTATGAGATGGTCAGGAACTCCCAACTTTGTCATTACTTCCCACATCAGGGTTTGGTTGATGCTATCAAATGTCTTTGCATAGTCAATAAAACAAATATAAATATCTTTTTAGTACACGCTCTCTAAAACAGCTGCTTATCGGATTGGTAACACGCCGAAAAGCTGCACTTTAAAGGACAAGTCCGCTAAAATTGCATAAAAGTGCATTCAAACTGCATTCAAAATGCACTTTTATCGGCCTTGTCCTTTAAAGTCGCCATGGCAATCTATAAACAAAACCCAGACGGCATTGACCAGTCACACCAACTTTAACATGGATTTACGCATATAATTGGTCATAAAACAACAAATTTAAGCCAACACGTTTCTTTATGATAATCAGAAACTTTACCAGGATTTTTTGCAAAACACGGTAGCCCACTTCATCACATGACAACAAATATAAGCCAACAACTTTTCACATTTTGGTTCACTTGAAAAACATTCCTTACCATGGACGAACAGCATTTAAATACCGTAATATATCCCTTCTCATAGCCTATTTCTGCCGTGAAGTTGCTGGTAGCAGCTCCAATTCAATGTTTCTGGCTTGGATTGAAATTTCCTCGGTATTATCATTTATATTTTCACAAGCTTTTCATAAATACTAGTTGGTATGCAATATTGTTTACAAACAAGGGACTCATATATTATGCATCTATACTACCACATTTATTATTGCTACGTACGGTCATTGTTTTATGATCTAGATGGCCATGACAATATAACTTAAAGAAATGACTGACTGCCTTTCATTATAATTAATTATATGGTTTTTTGTTTTATTTCATATAATTTATAGAACTTTTACTAAAAAAAATCTGATGTGAAAGTCACATAACTTCCTCTGCCCAAATAAAAGTTAGCAGTATTCACATATCCTTTTACAGAATCGCAAGACACAATTTTACCGCTAATTATCCTATAAATACCTCTTCTTTTAATGATGCGACTAAAAGCGCAGGCTATATAACAAACTTAAAAAAAAAGTGACTGCAGACGTTTATTGAACTTTCCGCAGTAAAGAATAATTTCCGAAATTTATTGAATATTTCCCTCAGATACTTCTTTACTCTATACCTGGCCAACAATACATCTTTCTCACTTCACATTCTTATATAGAATAAGAGGCCGTGAAAGAGCGCGTATTCAGTTGTTCAACACGCAAGACAAAATTTCTACAAACAGTGGGTGAACAGTGGGTGGCTTTTAACTACCCTCAGAGAATTTTTTCGAAAAAAAGTTTCAAATAAAAGTTTTATCTCTCAGTAAAAGGAACACATGTGCAAATTTTAAAGAAAATCGTTAGAGCCGTTTTCGAGAAAATCGCGAAAAACGAAAATTTCTTCATGTAAAGTCCCCTTAAAAATAAGAGAAATTTGTCGCCAATCTTCGAATCACATCTTCAGAAGGTACCTGACCCAAATACGAAATTTTGTTTTCATACGATTCTCCGTTTCGGAGCTAGCCTGTTCACAAACTTCCACACAGACAGACACACAGACACACACACAGACATGTTTCCAAAAATAGTATTTTTGGATTCAGGGGGCCTTGAAACGTGTATATATGCTAAAAACTCAACTTCGAATTTTAGGGTCGAAAACAATACTTCCTCTACCTATAGTACCTATGGTACGGGCAGAGGAAGTAATATTGTATGCACCACGTACGCAAAAACTTTAGCGGACTCATCCAGTATTTCAGCCTCGGCTTTCGCCTCGGCCGCTATACTAGATTCGTCCGCTAAAGCGTTATTTTGCGTACTTGATACATAAATAGCTATTTTTGTACTCTTTAGCTTCTTCCACAATCCATCTGATAATTGCAATCAGGTCTCTCGTGTCTCTGTTCTTCCTGAAACCTGCTTGAACTTCTGATATTTCTCCTTCCAGGTAATTCTCTAGTCTTTTATGTATTATTTTTAGCATTATTTTACTAGCATGTGAAATGAGAGCTATGGTTCGGTTATTTGCACACTCACTACTATCTCCTTGTTTGGGTAAGGGGATGAATACTGTTTTTGCCCAGTCTTTAGGCCATTCTCTTTTTCTCCATATCATGTTGCATAGTTGTAATAGCTTTGAAATTGCATTTTTATCTATGTTTTTGATTAGCTCTATGGGGATCATGTCGTCACCTGGTGATTTCCCGTTCGAAATTTGCTTTATTGCCCACTGTAATTCTTCCTCTATTATTTCAGGTTCATCACCGTTTGGTAGTTCTACAAAGTGCGCTTTAATCGTATTATCTCTTTCAAAAAGTTCCTTCGAGTATTCCTCCCATCTATTTAAAATTTCTGCCTTTGTTGTGATTAATTGTCCTTGTTTGTCTTTTACCTGTGAAACTCTGCTATTGAATTCTCCTGTCACTTTCTTAATTGCTTGGAACATTTCCTTTGTTCTGTTTTTATGACTAAAATGTTCAGCTATTTACACTCATTGTTTATGAAAGTATTTTTATCTATCCTTGCTTTTTGTTGAAATATTTTGTTTAGTTCTTTTACTTGATCCCTGTCTCCTACTATTTTTGCAATTCTTCTTCTTTCTGCTATCATAATCGTGTCTTCATTCAGCCATATTGTTTTGTTTACTGGTTTTCTCTTTGGTATATGTTTATCTGCTTCTTCCAGAATCCCTTCTTTAATTTTTTTCCCAGAGAATTTGCGGATTGTCTTCTTTACAATCTATCTTTTCTAGCCTTTTGCTTACCGCCTCTTTGTAAGTGTGCGGTATATTGTTTAGTTCATATTTTTTTACACAGTTCTGTTCTCTTCTCGTCTTTTTTAATTTTAACTTTACTGTTGCTGCAAGTAGTTCGTGATCGGTTCCACAATCCGCTGCCCCTATTGTGTTAACATCCTGTACAGAACTTCTGTATCTGGTCCTTCCTAGTATATAATCGATCTGATTTCGGTATTTTCCATTTGGTGATGTCCAGGTGAATAATTTTTCTTCTAGCTTCATGAACATGGAGTTTGCCACAAATAAATTGTTCTCTGCACAGAACTCGACTAGTCTGACGCCCCTGTCGTTTCTATTTCCTAGACCAAAACCTCCTGTGATACCTGTTTTTGTTTTTGTTTTTGTTCATTATGCTGTTAAGACACTGAATTGTTATGACCATTTAACTCATTCGCCACTCACGGGATAGTTCATTGGAAACAAGTATAATGATGTGCATATATTCCCTTGTGTTTTCTGCCCTGGGGATGTCTCTTAGATAAAGTTTCAGCTTTCAATTCCTGTTCAAAATTCATTATTGGGCTGGCATAAACAAGAAACATTGATTTTCTACTTTTCGTTACTTTTAGAAACCAAGCATGCCATCCGAGTAAGAAATGAAGGAGGATTTCCAAACAGCCAGTCACATTATGTGGTAAGTGTTTCTCTTCTCCTTATGTTCATGTCTTTCCTTCCCTGAATTCTCATATTGTAAGGTGGAATGCAATTTGCAGGTTGAAGACAAAGAGAGTCCTCACTCCGGTATAAAGCTGAAGAACACGAGTGCAGGTCCAGAACAAACAAATTCTACACTCGATGAAGAAACTTACTTCTTGAATGTTCTGAAAGATTATGAAAGCCATAAGTTGACAAATGAAATATTAAAAGAAATAGTACAAGAGAGTGATAATAAGCGAAATGTATTTGAACCGAAACAAGTAATTAATACCCAGAGCCAAGATGTTTTTAACGACATTGATAAAAGTTTACACGTAACAGCGTCAAACCCAGGGAAAACTCTGACCAACAAAATTACCCCCATTACATTTGATAATCCAGTTGACTCTACTGTTTTGGACAAGAAATCAAAGAATATTGACAATTCGATCACAGATTACCCTAAAAGTGGATTATTTTATGAAAATGTAGACAAAGAGACGGGATATGTACCAAAGGAAGAAAGTTTAGCAATGTCAAGCAAGTCCCTAGATCCTAAAATACATCAAACTGAAAAGAATTCCAATATAAAAGACAAAGGAGATATTCTAGAGGGAGAAATAATGTCGATTTTGTCTGTTTTGAAGGAACTCGACAAGGAAATTAAATCTGGTCATCATAAGAAACCTGTTCGAACTGCGATAGATGATCACAACTCCTCCAAAAATAACGGCATAGAACAAATATATACAGATTCACATTCATCGGAAAAGTCAGAAGATTTTTTCCTAAGTCATATAGGAATGTCTGGTAACCGTCACACTTTACGAAATAGTTACAATAACATTCATGAACGTAAAATGCCCTCAAAATCGTACAGATACATAGAGTTAAGAAATAAAGTTATGCCAACATCCACAAGCTCGTTAGTACTGCAACAAAATGAGTCGAAAAAGAATGGGGAGACAGAAGGCAATTTCTCAGAAAACGACAGCAATAATTCCAAGGATGCTGCAGCATGGAAATCTGAAATTTCTAACAAAAGTATATTGCCACCATCGGAGAGCATCATGGAGAAAATCCATGTATCCCAAAAAGGAAAGGACAAATATTATAATAAGCTTTCAGTTCGTGATGGTATATCACAACCTGAAGAACCACTCAAAGCAATATTATCACCAAGAAATACAAAAAGCTTTAATTCATTTTCGACTTCCACTCAAGATAGTGTTAAATCAGTTATAGCAACAAATTATTTATTCTTACACAACCACCAAAGTGAAGAAGGTAAGTCGGATACTGTAGAAACAGCACAAAATACTATAAAGACACAATTTCCAATGCGCTTGGAATTGGAGCAAAGGAATGTTGAAAAGGGATCTATCAAGCTTCGCGAGAAAAACTCAATGGATGAGACTTCGGACGTGCTGTCAGCTCAATCGCCTGAAGAATGGGTTACCACTCACTCTACTACAGAGGAATCAAAATCAACTGAGCAGGAAACGTATGCAAAGATCTTGGTACCCATTAAATCTGCCAGTTCTAAAATTCTTAAATATCCGAAACATGGTTTGAGTGTAAGGAAGTATGAAGGTGAGCCGATTTTCAGTAAACGAAAAATTGCGGTAATGGAAATGCTAGGCATTGGTCGCAAACTCACTAAAAACAGTCGGTTCCTTACTAAAAGCAGTCCACCTAAAGCTAGTATTAGTTATATAGAGCATCTGTATGAAGAGTTAAGGAATAAAGTCCTGCCATACCTTGCCCTAATCGTTTCGTCTAGAAATGAATCCACTTCCTCACACAAAACTGTATTAGCAGAAAATGATTACCAGACTATTCATGCTTCCCCCACAACTGGTGAAGAAAAGAGTGCAAACCTCACTCCAGAGCTCAACCAGATCAAATTACTTCCTGTTTCAAAATATGTATCAAAAGAATCTCCGAACTATGGTTACAAACCCAGGACCACCAATTTCACAATGCCACTATGGATGAGTGATGTAATTCGAGAAGTATCTAAACTTGTATCAAAAGATATTCACAAACGGCCCAATAAACGTCAGAAACCTGTGACTTCTCCGAAACAAAGGATTATATCTCTAACATCGTTGGATTTAGGCGAAACTAATGATGTATCAGAAGATCTGATACAACTTAAAAATTATAATTACCGAAAAGAAAAAGGTAGATTGAAACTGAACTCTACCAAGGAATTATCAAGCAACAAAGCTAACAATAATTGGTTACAATATAAAACAAAGTCAGAGAATGGAAATTTAGAACATGAGACTATTTCATCTACACCCAGGGTAGAGGCGTCTGATAAAGGCACAGATGAGCAACCTTTATCGAACCAAGATGTATTAATCAGGGTGAGGTACAATCACACAAGCACTGTTTTGCCACCAGTTATGGGAAAAGTGCACAGACCATTGGCTTTTACATCTCACAACGTACACGATATTGGATCACATTTAAGCCCATTGGAACACGGCGATTCAATAGAGATGGAAATAAACAGACGAATGAAGCACATTAAAATTGCTGATCAGACTTTGTTTGAAAGTGGGAAAAGCTTCCTAGATTCTCAGAACCAACCCGAGGAATCCTTTTCACATGAGTTGTTATTTCCTAACGAACACGACCAGGCAAGCACACCTAAACGGAAAACAAAATGTAAATTGCTGTATGTATTTTCAAAACCAGTTGAAATTACCGGTGTCGATACTGAGCCACGCTCAAGAAAACATTATTCACGCACCCAGATTATAGAATGTGAGGAAGAGTCAGACAAGAGAAAACATTATCCTGACACAAAACAAAGAAACATGTCGTCACCTCCCCATGCTGAGATTCCAGGGGATCCTTACTTCAATTTAAAGACTGATGATGGTCACATAGTGAAGAAATATTCTTCAGATGCGATATTTGATATAAATAAATATTTATTTAATGACTCATTAGCAAAAACGCCAATGGATGGATATTACTTCCATGGAAGGGATATTAAAGGGGAACAAAGTCCAGAGCGTACAAAAAATTCAGAAAATGTAGTTAAAAGTGATCAAACTGTTACTTATTCCAGATTACACACTGAATTGCCTATCAGCTCAAAACTTGATCATGAAACTGCTGCAGAAGAAACCATTCCGAAGTTGAACGTAGACCACATAATGTTACGAGAAGTATCAATTCCTCGAAATTTTGATCACACGAGATCAACAGAAGAAACAAAAACAGAAAACACTTCTCAAGACATTCTAATGGACATTGAACATGTTTCAATTGCACCTTATTTGACAACTCAGGCTGTTCCATCTCGTTCATTGCTTTCAGAAAATCTGAGTGAAGGTCATGGAATTCCCTCTGATTCATATCTAGTAACAACAGTCCCTAACGTGTTGGATGGTGCATCTCCAATACACAGTTACAAATCTACACCTTCGACTCAGTACAATATCACTCGTAGTAATTATTATGAAGCAACTTTGGCACCCATTAATCCATTAAAAATTCAGCAAAATAACACTCCATTGCACTCAGATTATGAAACAAACTTAAAAGATATTTCTGATCTTCTCAAAGATGGTTTTCTTTCATTAAACGATTCCAAAGATAAAGTAAGTAATATAACTACCGATTATGAACATTTAAAAGGTTCAACAACAGATGACAATAATTATCCGCTAATTTCTAACTTCTCAAGGAAAGAACCCACGACCCGGGAATCAGACGCACATCATACCCCTGATTCAAATATCTCATTTAAAAATACTCTCCATTCAGTTAATAGTTATCCAGGACAACAAAATATAGCGGAAAAAATCCATAATTACCCCGCAATTCAATTTACCCATGGCCAAATTAGTTTACACAAGTCTATAAAAGACAGCACAATTAGCCCTCCTGATCTGAAAGAGTACACAGCATTAAAACCTGACATAATTACTACAAAGGTCTATTATAATTTACCATCAATTACGTCACTAGTTACTGAATCTAGTAAAACGGAAAGAACATTAAAGTCTCCTTACATTACAGCTGAGATGCATAAAAATACCACCAATCTCCGGGAAGTCATTACAGATAAGCATTATAAGATTACAGTATCTCCACGAAAATTGGTTAAACAACTTAAAACTATTTCAATTCCGTTTAAATATGACGAACTCAAAAGAATTGCCGATAAAGTTAAGTACGACCTAGACGATTCAGAAAAGATATTACATAAACCTATGCGTGATAATTCACCTGCACTCAAGACGGGTGTACCTACTGAAATCACTTTTGACCTTTCAACAACATCCGGTAAATACGATATGGAATATCTGCCTCATGTAAAGAGCTATCCGACATACTCAAACATCAAGTCGAAAAGGTATTCACCAGTTATACATAATTATACTAAAGTAGTAATACGGCAAAAGGAATTAAATGTAAAGCGTAGCCCTGAATATATAATTCCAGGTATTGAAACTACAGACGAACCATACGGAATGGAGACATACATACCCGATTCCACTTCGATCGATAAAACAAAACAAAACAAGCAATTTATATCTCTACCAAATACAGAAAAGGCTAAAACAGCTAGAGATGAATTATTTTTACCAAAGATACCTCATACAGAGATGATTAAACTAGATACAGATGAGCTATTGGTACCGAGGGTACCTTCTTTAGTGACTGCCAAGCCAGTTAGAGATAAGATATTGCTAACAAAAGTACCTCAGATAGAAACGACTGAACAAGCTACAGACGAGTTATTGGTATCAAGGGTACCATCTACAGAGACTGTCAAACCAGTTAGAGGTAAGATATTGTTACCAAAGATACCTCACATAGGAATGGCTAGAACAGTTGAAGATAAGTTACTGATACCAAAGATGCTTTCTGTAGGAATGGCAAGATCAGTTAGAGGTGAGTCATTGATACCAAAGAATTTACTTACAGGTATGACTAAATCAGTTACATATGAATTATTGCCACCAAAGAAACCTCGCACTGGAATGACTAAACCACTCAATGATCAGTTATTGGTACCAAATATGCATCTTACAGGAACTGCTAAATCCGTTAGAGATAAGCTGTTCCTACCAAATATTCTACCTACCGGTATAACTAAATCAGTTAGAGATGAGTTATTGCTACCAAACATACCTCATATTAAAAGGGCTAGATTAGTCATAAATGAGTTATTGTTACCAAAAAGATATCATAAAGGAATGGAAAAATCAGTTAAAGATGAGTTATTGAAACCAAAAATACATCCTACAGGAATGGCTAAAGCAGTAAGAAATGAGTTACTGGTACCCGAAATACTTCCTACAGAAATAAAAAAAACAGTTAAAGGTGATTTTTTGGTACCAAAGAATCTATCTACAGATATGACGAAATCAATGGATGAATTGTTGGTGTATAAAAAGAATTCGTCATTACAGTTCCCACAACGTTCGTCCCTTAGGATGTTTTCAACATTAAAAACACCTCGTTCTACAAATGCAAAACAAGCAATTGAAAATATTATTACGAAAAACTCCTCGACTCTACATGTCTTCCAGTACCTTCCATGGAAGCCGTTCACATGGTTCAGACCCTCTCCGTTATCCATAATACATTCTCAGCGTGCAAATCATATCGGTTCACTTAATCCTCAGAAACCTTCATATGCCAAAATATATGCATTTTCAACACCTACAGTGACAAGCCGTGAAACCTCACCATTCGCATCATCCTCACCATTAATATCATCATCCTCACGCAGCACCACACCTCAAAAAATTACAAGTACATCTGAACACTCTTCATTCTTTTCATCGCATCTATCAACACAGGCAAGTGGCACATCTCTGCATATGCCTCATTTTTCAAAACGAGATGTGAAACTTCAAAGTCCCATACAGAAATCCCTGTTACTCCCCCAAAGTACAGAAAACCTACAAAAGTATCCTTCTCTCGATATCCCGATAGGGCCATATTCCATTAATTCATTATTTTCACGTGAACTTGGGAACAAATTAAAGGAAGGGATTAAAGTCATACCTGGAAGGGAAACAGTGAAGTATGGCGATTCCATAACGTACCCGTCAATTAATGGCATTTCTTATGGATTTTCTCTTCACACGTCTCCTGATATGAAAAATTATGAAAATAAGCACAAACATACCATTCCTACACAATTCTTCATGAAAACTTATAATCTTTCCACAGTCATGCCAACACACGATCAGAAAATAAGTTACCCTTCTATTCTTAATGGTTTCAAACTTCAACTGCCCAATATTTTGCCCCCACTAGGATCTAATATTCCAGACACTGTAGAGTATAAAGTCCCAGAAATAGTTAATGTCAACTATCGCCGAGATCCGAAATCGTATGGCAAGAACAATAAATCAATTACACAAAATACATCAAAATCAGTTATTAATGATTTCAAACCCACGGGCAATCTACAGAGATTCGAAACGAGAAGAAATTCCAAGTTGGCACGCCTCAAGCTAGTGTCAGAAACCCCTCTCACTACACAAAAGGTTAAGGAACAATCAACTGATTACCCCCAATATTTCCCGAAGCTACTCTCTGAACTGAAAGATAAGGTTTTACAGCAGATATCAAGAAAATCATTCCCAGGTTTAATGAATACAGATGTCAAACCTTACTATTCCGAAAGAAGAACGTATAATTTGACGGAAATTAAAAGGGGGCATAACAACTCCTTACTAAATATTAAAGCCTATTACAATAAGTCGCAAATAACTCATAATTCCCTTCCAGGTGTTCCAATAAAAGACTTCAAAGGATTTAACAAAAAATTGAGAGAATATCCTTTGTATTTTCAGAAAACTCAACGGAAACACATTCCCAAAATTCATGACTTACCTAAAATCCTATCAGAAGCGAAACAAATGAAAGTAAGTCCGAATTCAAACCACTCATTTCTGCATTTCAAAGATCTGAATAAAATCTTTAAACATAAAACTGGAAAAGACTCATTTGTTCAAAGCTATCCAAAGCCACAAGAATTGGACAATCGTCGAATGCTTCTTGATCTCCCTGAATTAAATATAACCGAAACTTTCAAAAAGAAAATGTTGAAAACGTTGCCAGCGGCAACAACAAAAAGTCAGGATTCAAGTCCATGGCTAATAAACTTTACCCCTCACGATTCAAAAACAAATTATCGTGAACTCCACATTGAATTAGAGAGACGAAAGGCACATATAATTCCTTTAATAGAAGTAAAACCTACATTCCCCTTGAAAACAGATACCCCAAACCTGCTAAATAGATCTAAGCACAATATTATACTGAGACAAGAACCTACTAAGTATGCAACAACTACTTCAAATTCTAAAAAAAATATGACTGAATCAATTGCTTCATATCTTACTCAACCCAAAACATCACAGCCGACTAAAACTGTGTATCCTACTCATACTAAAAATATAGCTCCATCAACTGCTTCATCACTTACTCAACCTAAGATATCACAACCTTCTACCACTTCATATTCTACTAGCACTACAAATTTGAAAACATCAACTGCTTCATTCTATACTGGACAGAAAAAAACACAAACTTCAAGCACTTCATATGCTAAATTCACCAAAAATGTGACTGCATCAACTGTATCATATGTTACTCAACACAAGATATCACAGTCAACTACCACTTCATATCCAACTTATACTACTAATCTAAATGAATCAACTACTTCATCCCTCACTGAATACAACATAGCAAAATCTTCCACCACTTCAAATCCAAATGAGACTAAAAATATAATCCCCACGACTTCACAGCTTTCAACCACTGCACATTCTACTTACACTAAAAATATGACTCAACCAACTGCCTCAACCATTACTAAATCCAAGACACCACAACCATCTAGCACTTCATATTCTACTAATACTACAAATACGATTGCATCAACTGCAATATTTCTCATTCATCGCAAAACAACACAACATTATACCACCTCAGACATCTCTGATACTCCATATCCGACTGAATCAAGTGCTTCATCACTTTTTCAACACAAGCCATCACAGCCTTCTGCCACCTCATATTCTACCGATACTACAAACATTCCGGAATCAACTGCTCCACCCGTTACTCAACCCAACACATCACAACCTTCTACCAATTCATATCTTAATGATGCTATAAACATGACTGAATCAACTCCTTCATCCTTTACTGAACAAAAGACATCACAGCCCTCTACCATTTATTTTTCTACTGAACCTACAAATAATAATACTGAATCAACCAGTTCATCACTTACTTTACAAGAGATGAGACAACCTTCCAAAAATTCAGGTTCTACTGATGCAACAAACAATATTACTGGATCAACTAATCCATCACTTACTCATCAAAAGATATTAGAGCCTTTAACAAATTGGTATTCAATTGTGACTAAAAATTATATTACTGGATCAACTGCTCCATTCCATACAAAACAAAAGACATCTCAGCCTTCTAAATATTCATATTCTAATGGCAATATAAATAATATGACTCAATCAACTGCTTCATCTATTACTCAAAAAAAGACATCACAACCCTTTATCACTTCACACCATACTGATACTACCTATACGACTGAATCAACTGCTTCATATCATGCTCAAACCAAGATATCACAGCCTTTTGCCTCTTCATATCCTACTAATACTACAAATAATATTACTGGATCAACTATACCATCACATACTCAACAAAAGACATCACAGAATTCTACAAATTCATATCATACAGATAATGTTAACATGAATGAATCAACTGCTTCAACATATACTCAACACAAGATATCACAGCCATCTGCAACCTCATATTCTACTTATATTATAAACAATATTACACTATCTTCTCTTACAAACTTTACTCAACAAACATTACAGACTTCTACAACTTCATATTCACTAAATATTACAAAATTGACTGAATCAATTGCTTCATCTCTTACACGACCCAATACATCAAAGCCTTTTACCACTTTATATCCTACTGTAAACATTACTGAAACGATTGCTTCGTCACTTACTCAACAAGAGAAGTCACAACCTTTTAGCACTTCATATCCTACTGATGATATAACTGAATCAACTGCTTCATCATTTCCTCAACCCAAGACATCTCTTATTTTTAGAACTTCTTATTCTACTGATATCATAAATAAAAATACTGATTCAACTGCTCCAATACTTACTTCACAAAAGACATCACAACGTTCTATCACTTTGTATCCAAATTATATTATGAACACGATTGAATCAACTGTTTCATCTCTTACTGAGCCCAAGACATCAAAACATTCTACAAATTCAAGACCTACTGATATTATAAACATGAGTGAATCAACTGATTCAACACTTTCTCAACCCAACACATTACAGCATTACACTACTTTATTTCTTACTGATACTATAAACATCACACAAGCAACTGATTCGTCTTTTACTCAACCCAATACATCAAAGTCTTCTACCACTTCATATTCTACAAATACTATAAACGTGACTGAAATAACTGCTTCAACCCCAACTAAACCCATGACATCAGAGTCTTCTACTACTTCATTTCCCAATGGCATTATAAAAATCAATGAAACAACTACTTTCTCTCTTATTCAACCAAAAACTTCCAAACCTTCTACAACTTCATATCTTACTGATATTACAAACAACATTACTGAATCAACTGCTATATCACTTACTCCTCAAAAAACAACTCCGCCTTCTACCACGTCATATCCTACAAATATCAGAAACATGACTCAATCAACTGCTAAATCACTTACTAAAGAGAAGACAACTCTGTCCTCTACCACGTCATATCTTACAGATATCACAAACATGACTGAATCAACTGCAACATCATTTACTCCAGAAAAGAAAACTCTGCCTTCTACCATGTCATATCCTACAGATAGCATAAACAATACTGAATCGACTGCTACATCACTTACTACACAAAACACAACTATGCTTTTTACCACTTCAAATCCTACTAAGAATATTAGTGAATCAACTGCTACATCATTTACTCCACAAAAGACAAATCTGTCATCTACCAATTCATATCCTACTAATATTGCAAACATTATTACTGAATCAATTGCTACAATACTTACACCTCAAAAGACATCTCTTCCTTCTCCCACGTTATATCCTACATACATAACAAACATGACTGAATCAAGTGCTACATCACTTACTAAAGAGAAGAAAACTCGGACTTCTACCGCGTCTTTTACTAAAGATATCAAAAACACGACTGACTCAACTGCTACATCACTTCCTCCACAAAATAAAACTCTCTCTTATACCTCGCCATATCCTACAAATATCATAAACAATACTGAATCAACTGCTCAATCACTTACTCCAGAAAAAACAACTCTGCCTTCTATTACGTCATATCCTCCATACATCATAAACATGACTGTATCGTCTGCTACCTCACTTACTCAACAAAATGCATCACATCCTTATACCACTTCACATCCTATTCTCATTGTAAATACGACAGAATCAACTGCCACATCACTTACTCCACAAAAGACAAATCTGTCTTCTACCACGTCATATCCTGAATCAACTGCTGCATCAATTACACTACAAAAAACAACTCTGCCTTCTACCGCTGCATATCCCACAGATATCACAAACATGATCGAACCAACTGCTAAATTACTTACTAAAGAGAAGACAACTCTGCCCACTGCCACTTCATATCCTCCTGATGTTATAAACAATTTTAATGAATCAACTGCTACATTAATTACTCCACAAAAGAAAACTCTGCCTTCTACCACGTCATATCCTCCATATGCCATAAACATGACTGATTCATCTGCTACCTCACTTAGACCACAAAAGACAACTCTGCCTTCTATCGCTTCATACCCTACAGATATTACAAACATGACTGAATCAAAAGCTACATTGTTTACTATACAGAAGACAATTCAACCTTCTGCCACGATATATCGTACATATATCATAAACATGACTGATTCAACTGCTACATCACTTACTACACCAAAGACAAATCTGTCTTCTAATACTTCATATCCCAGTGATATTGCAAACAATATTTCTGAATCAACTGCTACATCACTTACTCCTAAAAAAACAACCCGCCCTTTTAGAAATTCACATCCTCCTGATGTTATAAATAATATTTCTGAATCAACTGCAATATCAATTACACCTCAAAAGACAACTCTACCTAACAATACGTCATATCCTAAATATATCACAAACATGTATGAATCAACTACTACATCCCTTACTGAAGAGAAGAAAACTCTGCCTTCTGCGACACCGTATCCTAAAGATATAATAAACATGACCGATTCAACTAAGTCATCACTTATTACTCAAAAGAAAACTCTGCCTTCTACCAAAACATATCCTACAGATATCACAAATACGACTGAATCAACTGTTACCCCACTTATTAAAGAGAAGACAACTCTTCCTTTTACCACGGCATACCCTAGAGATATCATAAGCAATACTGAATCAACAGCTACATCACATACTCCACAAATGACAACTATGCCTTCTACTAGCTCTTATCCTTCTCATGTTATAGACAATATTACTGAAACGATTGCTACATCAATTACTCAACAAAAGACAACTCTGCCTTCTATCATGTCATATCCTTCAGATATAAAAAACACGACTGAATCAACATTTACATCACTTACTAAAGACAAAACAAATCTGCCATCTACCACGTCATATCCCACAGGTATCATAAACAATACTGAATCACTTGCTACATCATTTACTAAAGAGAAGACAACTCTGCCTCCTACCACGTCATATCCTACAGATATCACAAACACGACTGTATCAATTGTTACATTACTTACTAAAGAGAAGACAACTCTGTCTTCTACCACGTCATATCCTGCAAATATCACAAATACGACTGAATCAGCTGTTACATCACTTACTAAAGATAAGACAACTCTTCCTTCTACCACTTCATATCCTGTAGATATCACAAATACGACTGAATCAGCTGTTACATCACTTACTAAAGAGAAGAAATCTCTGCCTTCCACCACGTCATATCCCACAGATATCACATATACGACTCAATCAACTGTTACATCAATTACTAAAGATAAGACAACTATGCCTTCTACCACGTCATATCCTACAGATATCACAAACACGACTGAATCAACTGTTACATCACTTACTAGAGATAATACAACTCTTCCTTCTACCACTTCATATCCTGTAGATATCACAAATACGACTGAATCAACTGTTACACAATTTACTAAAGATAAGAATACTTTGCCTTCTACCACGTCATATTCTACATATATCATAAATTTGACTGAATCAACTGCTAAATCACTTACTGAAGAGACGGCAACTCTTCTTTCTACCACGTCATATCCTACAGATACCTTAAGCAATACTGAATCAACTGCTACATCACCTACTCCACAAATGACAACTATGCCTTCTACTAGCTCATATCCTTCTCATGTTATATACAATAATAGTGAATCAACTACTACGTCAATTCCTCAACAAAAGACAACTCTTCCTTCTACCACGTTATATCCTTCAGATAACACAAATACGACTGAATCAACTGTTACATCAATGACTAAAGAGAAGACAACTCTACCTTCTACCACGTCATATCCTACAGTTATCACAAATTCGACTGAATCAACTGTTACATCACTTACTAAAGGTAAGACAACTATGCCTTCCACCACGTCATATCCTACAGATATGACAAAAACGACTGTATCAATTGTTACATTACTTACTAAAGAGAAGACAACTCTGTCTTCTACCACGTCATATTCTACAAATATCACAAATACGACAGAATCAACTGTTACCCCACTAACTAAAATGAAGACAACTCTGTCTTCTACCAAGTCATATCCTACAAATATCACAAATACGACTGAATCAACTGGTACCCCACTTACTAAAGAGAAGACAACTCTGACCTCTACCACGTCATATCCTGCAGATATCATAAATTCGACTGAATCAACTATTATATCACTTACTAAAGATAAGACAACTATGCCTTCTACCACGTCATATCCTACAGATATGACAAAAACGACTGAAACAAATCTTGCACCACTTACTAAAGAGAAGACAACTATGCCTTCTACCACGTCATATCCTACAGTTATCACAAATACGACTGAATCAACTGTTACCCCACTTACTAAAAGGAAGAAAACTCTGCCTTCTACCGAATCATATACTACAAATATGACAAATACGACTGAATCAACTTTTACCCCACTTACTAAAAGGAAGAAATCTCTGCCTTCTACCAAGTCATATCCTACAAATATCACAAATACGACTGAATCAACTGTTACCCCACTTACTCAAGAGAAGAAAACTCTGACTTCTACCACGTCATATCCTGCAGATATCACAAATTCGACTGAATCAACTATTACATCACTTACTAAAGATAAGAAAACTATGCCTTCTAACACGTCATATCCTACAGATATGACAAAAACGACTGAAACAAATGTTGCACCACTTACTAAAGAGAAGAAAACTATGCCTTCTACCACGACATATCCTACAGTTATCACAAATACGACTGAATCAACTGTTACCCCACTTACTAAAAGGAAGACAACTCTGCCTTCTACCGAATCATATACTACAAATATCACAAATACGACTGAATCAACTTTTACCCCACTTACTAAAAGGAAGACAACTCTGCCTTCTACCAAGTCATATCCTACAAATATCACAAATACGACTGAATCAACTGTTACCCCACTTACTAAAGAGAACACAACTCTCATTTCTACCACGTCATATCCTGCAGATATCACAAATTCGACTGAATCAACTATTACATCACTTACTAAAGATAAGACAACTCTGCTTTCTACCACGTCATATCCTACAGATATGACAAAAACGACTGAAACAACTGTTACCCCACTTACTAAAGAGAAGACAGCTCTGCCTTCTATCAAGTCATATCCTTCAGTTATCACAAATACGACTGAATCAACTGTTACCCCACTTACTAAAGAGAAGAAAACTCTGCCTTCTACAAAGTCATATCCTACAGTTATCACAAATACAACTGAATCAACTGTTACCCCACTAACTAAAATGAAGACAACTCTGCCTTCTACTAAGTCATATCCTACAGATATGACTGAATCAAATGTTACCCCACTTACTAAAGAGAAGACAACTAAGACTTCTTCCACGTCATATCATGCAGATATAACAAATACGACTGAATCAACTCTTACATCACTTACTAGAGATAAGACAACTCTGCATTCTATCACGTCATATCCAACAGATATCACAAATACGACTGAATCGACTGAAACATCACTTACTAGAGATAAGAAAATTCTGCTTTCAACCACGTCATATCCTACAGATATCAAAAATATGACTGAATCAACTGTTACCCAATATCCTACAGATATGACAAAAACGACTAAAACGACTAAAACAACTGTTACACCACTTACTAAAGAGAAGACAACTCTGCTTTCTACCACGTCATATCCTACAGATATCACAAATTCGACTGAATCAACTGTTACATCACTTACTAAAGATAAGACAACTCTGCTTTCTACCACGTCATATCCTACAGTTATCACACATACGACTGAATCAACTGTTACCCCACTTACTAAAAGGAAGACAACTCTGCCTTCTACCGAATCATATACTACAAATATCACAAATACGACTGAATCAACTTTTACCCCACTTACTAAAAGGAAGACAACTCTGCCTTCTACCAAGTCATATCCTACAGATATCACAAATACGACTGAATCAACTGTTACCCAACTTACTAAAGAGAAGAAAACTCTTCCTCCTTCTTCCACGTCATATCCTAAAGTTATCACAAATACGACTGAATCAACTGTTACCCCACTTACTAAAGAGAAGAAAACTCTGCCTTCTACCACGTCATATCCTGCAGATATCACAAATTCGACTGAATCAACTGTTACATCACTTACTAAAGATAAGACAACTATGCCTTCTACCATGTCATATCCTACAGATATGACAAAAACGACTGAAACAACTGTTACCCCACTTACTATAGAGAAGACAGCTCTGCCTTCTATCAAGTCATATCCTTCAGTTATCACAAATACGACTGAATCAACTGTTATCCCACTTACTAAAGAGAAGAAAACTCTGCCTTCTACAAAGTCATATCCTACAGTTATCACAAATACAACTGAATCAACTGTTACCCCACTAACTAAAATGAAGACAACTCTGCGTTCTATCAAGTCATATCCTACAGATATGACTGAATCAAATATTACCCCACTTACTAAAAAGAAGACAACTAAGACTTCTTCCACGTCATATCATGCAGATATAACAAATACGACTGAATCAACTCTTACATCACTTACTAGAGATAAGACAACTCTGCATTCTACCACGTCATATCCAACAGATATCACAAATACGACTGAATCGACTGAAACATCCCTTACTAGAGATAAGAAAATTCTGCTTTCAACCACGTCATATCCTACAGATATCACAAATATGACTGAATCAACTGTTACCCAATATCCTACAGATATGACAAAAACGACTAAAACGACTAAAACAACTGTTACACCACTTACTAAAGAGAAGACAACTCTGCTTTCTACCACGTCATATCCTACAGATATCACAAATTCGACTGAATCAACTGTTAGATCACTTACTAAAGATAAGACAACTATGCCTTCTACCACGTCATATCCTACAGATATGACAAAAACGACTGAAACACCTGTTACCCCACTTACTAAAGAGAAGACAACTCTTCCTTCTTCCACGTCATATCCTACAGTTTTCACAAATACAACTGAATCAACTGATACCCCACTAACTAAAATGAAGACAACTCTGCCTTCTACCAAGTCATATCCTACAGATATAACAAATACGACTGAATCAACTGTTACATCACTTACTAGAGATAAGACAACTCTGCTTTCTACCACTTCATATCCAACAGATATCACAAATACGACTGAATCAACTGTAACATCACTTACTAGAGATAAGACACTTCTGCTTTCTATCACGTCATATCCTACAGATATCACAAATACGACTGAATCAACTGTTATCCCACCTACTAAAGAGAAGACAACTCTGCCTTCTACCAAGTCATATCCTGCAGATATCACAAATATGACTGAATCAACTGTTAACCAAATTACTAAAGAGAAGACAACTCTGCCTTCTACCACGTCATATCCCACAGATGTAACAAATACGACTGAATCAACTGTTACATCACTTACTAGAGATAAGGCAACTCTGCTTTCTACCACTTCATATACAACAGTTATCACAAATACGACTGAATCAACTGTTACCCCACTGACTAAAGAGAAGACAACTCTTCCTTCTACCACGTCAAATCCTGCAGATATAACAAATACGACTGAATCAACTGTTACATCACTTACCAAAGAGGAGACAACTCTGCCTTCTACAACGGCATATTCTAGAAATGTCATAAAAATGACAGAATCAACTGCTAAGTCACTTACTGAAGAGAAAGCAACTCTGTTTTCTACCACGTCATATCCTACAGTTATCACAAATACGACTAGAGATAAGACAACTCTGCCTTCTACCAAGTCATATTCTACAGATATCACAAATACGACTGAATCAAATGTTACCCCACTTACTAAAGAGAAGACAACTCTGCCTTCTACCACGTCATATCCTACAGTTATCACAAATACGACTGAATCAACTGTTACCCTACTTACTAAAGAGAAGACAACTCTGCGTTCTACCACGTCATATTCTACAGATATCATAAATTTCACTGAATCAACTACCAAGTCTCTTACTGAAGAGACCGCAACTCTTGTTTTTACCACTTCATATCCTACAGATATCAAGAGAAATACTGAATCAACTGCTATGTCAATTACTCCACAAAAGACAACTCTGCCTGCTACCATGACATATTCTTCAAATATCAAAAACACGACTGAATCAACTGCTACATCACTTACTAAAGAGAAGACAAATCTACCTTCTACCACGTCATATCGAACAGGCATCAAAAACAATACTGAATCAACTGCAACAACACTTACAAAAGATAAGACAACTTTGCTTTCTACCACGTCATATCCTACAGATATCATTAACAATACTGAATCAACTGCCTTATCACTTACTAAAGATAAGACAACTCTACCTTTTACCACGTCATATTCTACAAATATCACAAACATTACTGAATCATCTCCTAAATTACTTACTAAAGAGAAGACAACTCTGCCATTTACCAAACCATATCCTACAGATATCACAATCATGACAGAATCAACTACAACTCTTCATTTTACCACGACATATCCTACAGATATCACAAATATGTCAGAATCAACTGCTACATCACTTACTATAGAGAAGACAACTCTTCCTTCTATCACGTCATATCCTACAGGTATCACAAACACGACTGAATCAATTGTCTCATCACTTACCAAAGAGGAGACAACTCTGCCTTCTACAACGGCATATTCTAGAAATATCATAAAAATGACAGAATCAACTACTAAGTCACTTACTGAAGAGAAAGCAACTCTGTTTTCTACCACGTCATATCCTACAGATATCACAAACATGACTGAATCATCTGCCAAATCACTTACTAAAGAGAAGACAACTCTGCCTTTTACCATATCATACCCAACAGATATAACAAACATGACTGAATCAACTGCTACATCACTTACTACAGAGAAGACCACTCTTCCCTCTATTACGTCATATCCTACATATATATCAAACATGACTGAATCAACATTTAAATCACTTACTAAAGAGAAGACAACACTGCCTTTTACCACTTCATATCCTACAGATATAAAAAACGTGACGGATTCAACATTTAAATCACTTACTAAAGAGAAGATAACTCTTCCTTCTAACACGTCATATCCTACAGATATCATTAACAATACTGAACCAACTGCTACATTAATTACTAAAGTTAAGACAACTCTGCCTTCTACCATGTCATATTCTGCAGATATCACAAATACCACTGGATCAACTGTTACATCACTTACTAAAGATAAGACAACTCTTCATACCACGTCATATCCGGCAGATATCACAAATATGACTGAATCAACTGTTACCCTACTTACTAAAAAGAAGACAACTCTTCCTTCTATCACGTCACATTCTACAGATATCATAAACATGACTGAATCAACTGCTAAATCTCTTAGTGAAGAGAAGACAACTGTTGCTTCTACCACGTCATATCCTACAGATATCATAAGCAATACTGAATCAACTGTTACATCACTTACTAAAGAGAAGACAACTCTGCCTTCTACCGCGTCTTTTCCTACAGATATCACAAACACGACTGAATCAACTGTTACATCACTTACTGAAGAAATGACGTCACAACGTTCTCCCGCTTCATTTTCTACTGATGCTACATATTTAGCTGCATCCACATTTTCACTTTTCACTCAATTCAAGACAATTTATCATTCTACCAGTTTATATTCTACTGATACTACAAATGTTGAAAAATTAACAGCTTCATTCGTTAATCAATCCTCTACATTATCCAGTAGAAGAATCTCGGATAACCCATATTCGATTCTTGGGAGAACTTATAGACCCTACAATATTTCCCATGATAATACTAGAATAAGTAAAATGGTGTCAGTTCCACTAAGTACAACCACATCCCTTACCACTAATCTAAGTGGAGGTATTTCACATGCGACACTTACCACTACTGTTTCCGATGTTACCCAGCCTACATTTCTTTACAAAGTATATCCCACACTTGAACTGGACACTCAAACTCAAGAACCGATTCCATTATTTGATATTGAAAAAACTAAACTTCATAATGCATTGATTTCTAAAACCACTAAAAATTCTTTAAAATTTCCTGATAATGAGAATCATTTCGAAAACCCGATACCTCCAGGTTTACGTTTCTTACCACGTAATACTCCAGGAAGTGTTAATGGTATTCAGATGAACACCTCTTCTAAATTTTTAACACCGATTACCAACATAAAGCCAAATACAACTTCACTTGAAGATAAAATATATTCAATGCAGGGTGGCGAACTGGCAAAGACATCAGAGTATAAGGTTGAGCATCCAATGAAAAAGGAATACAAGCCTCCAGAACTAGAAAATTTTACTATAGATATCAGCATGTCAGACCCGTTGATCCAGTCTGATGGTCCTATTGATATGTTTCCAATTCCTGAATACGATTTTGTAGGAGAACGAAGAAATTCTGCAATGGAACAGACTTCAGTAAAATTACTTAGTACAAATTCATCGTCCTCTGTACTTCCTGCAGACAAAACAAAATTTACTCCCATTTTAAGCATAAAATTCCTGGATAGTCTTCCTGAAATAAAAAATGGGTTATGGGAGCCCGAGGTTTATAAGGGTGTAGCATCCCAAAGACAGGACACAACATCATATCATTACGTAACCACAGGTGCAAAACCAACAACTACACCAATGACAATAACTAATAATATAAAATTATCGCCTCAATCATCCATTTCACATTCAGCACATAGTTCCTCTGGAATTCGCCAAGCAAAACCCTGGTCCAACACAACTATGAGGTCATTACAGACTACACGCGCTAGTTCTGAGCGCTATGTTCGCATTGCAGTAAAGAATTTTACAACTCAATTACAGACAACTGAGAGACCTACTGCTTCTTATCCAAGTCCATCAGCACAAGGCACCCCCTCTAAAAGCTTGAAGTCATTTAGCTCATCATATTCCACTGACAGTATACTTAAGAAAAACCCAGGCCAGAAGAAATTCATAACTCCTCGATCTACTTACCAATCAACTCACACTTCTGTAATTAATCAGGGCACGTATTCAAACAATATCACTCTACATTCAGCTCCAGTCCAGACCACTTCCAATGTTGCACGTCTGCGAGATCCCATCTTGCTTTCTACTCGCTCAGGTTTTTATCGTTATCCCCATGCCACTACTCTTTCAAATTCATCCCCCACTAAATATCTCACTCCTTCTCCTCTCATCACAACTAAGGGGTCATCTATTGTGGAATCCACCAAAATTATGAATCATTTTGTTACCTTGCATGTTTCTCCCATTACAAATGAAACTGACCTCATTAAAGAAGAAAGAAATTCCACTTCAACATCTACTGAAACCCAGAGAACTTCTGATTCTTCATATCCTAATCCCACTGCAGCCCAGAGCCCTTATCATTCTTTTTCAATTGCACATAAAAGTACTTTTCTTAATACCCTACTGTCACCTCATACTACTTCATCAAATGTATTCTCACTAAGTAAATCATTTACGCCAACTGTTAAACAGTCTACTTATTCCAAACCATCCCAGATTCCCTTTACCACCACTCATAAACCTCTTCCTGGATTGTTAACTCCGAGATCTTCATCTGTTATCACTAAAAGTGCTGATGAAAATCTCTCTTTAACTTCAAAATATACAGGATATCCTCACTGGAGTGTTTCTCTTATATCAAGAATTACTTCTACACCTGTAAGAAACTTGACACCTGAAGAACATAGTCATACTATTATAATATCTAAGCCTACCCTAAATGATTTGTCTTCTATGCATTACCAGACTAGGACCAGGGTAGGTAGCACCTCTCAGTCTAGTCGTATTACCAAAATAACTTTGACACCTTCTAGCTCCTCATATTCTACTTATCCTTACGCATTACATCTATCATCTACTTTATCTTCAAGGTCATATGGTACTTCTGATCTTGTGCATCCTCAAGAACAATGGTCTTTCACATCGTCACCTAGTAAGAGGTCACTTGGATCTTCAGTGAGAGGTGCTTCGCCCTCTTCCATAACAGCTGCCTTGCATTCTTCAACACCCACACAAACTTCGGGAAATTCAACTCCAACAAAATTTACTCAAACTACTTCACACTCTAGCAGTTTTTTCAGCAAATATTCCACAACGGGACAGTTTAGTTCCAAACTTGGCCCTTCATCTTATATTGTTCCAACTTATGTGACCCATAGGTCAAGAAAGCCGACACTGACCTCTAGAACTCCTACGTTTTCCTCAAAATCTAACCCTGGGGTTTACACTGCCCAGAAATTTTTCACAGCTCGGCATTCTACACTACTATTGATTCCTTTTAGTTCCATCTATACCTCACAAGTTCGCCAAACTAGTCCAGTTGTACCCAGAAAAATGTTCCCAGTTAAACAGTACACGTTTTCGGGTCCAGGAAATCAGTATAAAACTTCTTGGAAAATGTCTACTGTGATACCGCATCTAGCTCGCAAGCGATTGCACAGCAAGTTACCTGTTAAAGTTTCAGTTCAACAAATGCCCTCGAATTTTAATATTCCAACAAAATTGCCTCCTACACTCTCCTCGGTTTCATTCTCTCCATACAAAGAAATTCAGAGGTCTATAATATCTTCAGCATTCTTACCTACAAACCAGTTATCTAAAGAAGATAAAAACACGACAGATGCGAAAGTTCAACCTTTCACTTCTCGAAGGGCATCCTTACCCCATACTTCGGTTACCAAAAGCAAGCCCCATGCACACAGAACAAAATTAATTAAGAGTAATAATCATGTTACAGAAACATACCAACAAACAACAGTTACAGGATCTTCCACACCATCTCGTTCAGCTGATAAAACTGGAGAAACGTTAAGCCCGTTTGCAATCACACAATTTTCAAAAGGCATGAATATAACGTTGAATACTGTAAAACCCTTCAAAAGTTCACTATCTATCAGCAATAACTCCAGGGATGCAGTGGATCCTGATTCCTCCGTGCCAAGACAAGGTGGGGACTCTACCACTCCACGAGAAAATAAAATAAAAACTGTATTCACGATCAATTACAGTCCAACCCGGAAGACTCAGTTCTATAGCGTATTCCGCAATTCAGATATCACTTCTACAACCAAACCTACTTCGCCCTTCATTAGGGCTTTATCGGCTACTCCATGGACCGCCTATATTGATTATCCAGTTCAAAGCAATGAAATCAAAGTACCTTTCCTTGCAGAAAATGAACGGAAATCCGATCCATTCGATAATACCAAATTTGAAGGTTACAATAACACTAGAATTCCCTATCTAGATAACATAATGTATCCCCATACAATAAAGAACAAAAGCCATAAATTTCCACCCAAAATATTCTCTGTTACAGCAAGGACCAAAATGAGTCCAGAATATACACCTACACCTGCGTACAAAATATTCCCCAAATTAGGACAACAAAATATCACAGAAATTGGCGAAATACATACACAAACACAAAAAAGCTTGACATCATCTGAAATTACAAACCTAACCCTGACATCTAACGGACCATATAATTTCAGTCATGGTTTGAAATCAGCGATAAAGTCAGAACCAATGAACATACTTTTTACTAACACAGCCCATGCACCTCAGTCTGACAATTTAATGATTTCACTGCATACACATGGTAAAGGTATCAACTCCACAACCCCAGTACTATATAAAGAACTTCCCCGAGATGTAAGTACAATAAAGAGAAGCGGTCCTTCTGTGGAAAGTAGAGAGTATCCCAAGCAAGTAATAGAAAGGAAAGTGAACTATAAACGTGAAATTTCAAAACAAGAGACAATTCCTTTCATAATACCATCTTATCAACACGATGAACCAGAAATAATGCAGAATAGCTCTCTCCTAGTAGAAAATGTTCCTTCATTACACAACGTTTCAGACATAGTGAAGGTACAGTCTGATGTTATCCCTAATCCAGTGTTGCATTTAAGTCCTGTTACTTTTGATATTAAAAATCTGTGGAAAACTATGTTAGTAAATAGTTCTGAGACGAAGTCCACACTTTCAGATATACACGTACCTTCGACCAGACATTCCACAGGTAAAATGCAAATTGCTTTCAATGTCGATGAACCTACAAACCCTACTTACAAACCTAACAAAGATAAAGCAAATAACATTGTCATTCCAAATATAAAGTTCCTAAATATTCCTTCTGAAGACAACAGCAAAACATTGAGACTGAATTTATACGAAAGTATACATCACAGAAGTATGGACAAGTTGCCTGGAGTTAATAGATCACTGACCAAACAATCACAAAAATCTGAAATATCAGTAACAGAAAATTCGACTGTGGAATATGCACGACATAACTGGAAATTGGCAAGCATCCCTTATAATCCAAGTTCTACATCAGAAACAACTGCGGCATTTTCATACCCACTCTCTAGTTTGTATGTTCACACAACGTATTCACCTGTCGATGCAGAGAAAGATGATTATGAATCAAGTAAAATGCATACGCCAAATTATGTCAGAACGAACGTAGTTCATGAAATACCAATTTCTAGAATGGAATACCCGGAGTACAATTCACTTGCCTACTTGCAACACATGCTACCAAATTTTGAAAAGAATTCGGAATTAATCACTGAAAGTCCTCTTGGTTATTTATACCAACAAATTCCAAATCCTGAACTTCAATCTCATCCAGCGCCCACAGTAATCTCTACGTATAAAAATAACATACAAGAATCCCTCATAAATTACAAGGATCCTAATTTTATGGGATCCAAACACATGGTATACCCAGTGCATTCATTGAAAATTAAGGATTATCAAACAGAGATTCCAGACACGGGAGGTGTGCATAAGCTGCTGGTACCGGGAAATATTGAACACCGATTTAAAGCCTATTTACTGCCAGGACAGTTATCTCTAAAGAAGAATGCACTTCGCAACCCAAAGATAACACAAGGAATTGATCCTGGCGACTTGAAACATTATCCAGAGGATTACGTAGGAAATACAGAAGAATTAACAAAACCCGAAGTAGATGTTCAATTAAGGACAGAAAACTTACTACAGAGATCAGACAAATCATCCACTTCAATTCCTTATCAAGACATCGAGAAAATTACAAAAGCACCAGAAGACATCTCGCCTATTGATAATCAGATTCCACACACAGAAGACTTAATATATGATAACAAGAAAGATTTTCCAGAATTTAAAAAATTGCTAGCAACCCCTCACCAAGTTAATGTGAATGCACAGCAGAGAGACTCTACAAAGCAGCCATATTCAATTTACATGAACCAAAAAAATTTACCTGAATTTGTACATTCCTTACCTGTCCGAGCGACAGGTATTACGTCCACTGACGACAAGCATTCCTTCACAAACCCACAGTTTAGTTTATTGGAGCGTAGAACCCCAAACTTAAATATTTTGTTTCCCAAAACGACGACCATAACCAGTTTAAAACCATCTTCATTAGATTTAGCCACAATTAAATTTCCCTTGGTAAACTTGAAATACAAAGAATCTACCAGCATACCTCCCCCAACAATGGGGAGGTTGTATGAAGATCAGCCATATACACAATATAAAAAGCCAAAGGATGTTCTAGCACCAGAAAAAGAATTACATTTCACACCGCCTTCCTTGCAATCTCAATTTCCTACTCCAATAACTAATACCATTAATACTATACATCCGTTTTTAGTAAATTTTAAAAGTTCTAAATCAAGCACTCCTGCTTTTCTGCAGATAGGTGATTTAGACCCATCGAATCAGTACTTGTCGATTGCCCAATTTAAAAATCGCCATAGTCCACTGGTCCCATACTTATCCAACTATAAATATATTCCAACAAGTGATATTTTGTCTCAAACAGCGGGTTCTACGAACACTGGACAGTTATATGAAATTTCTTCAAAGAAACCTAAAAATGTTACCCAAAACACCCAAACACCCAAAACACCAAAACATTCATTGATTTTGAATGAATTAAACAAAAGTCCACATTACCAAACAGACCTCGTTTTCAAGGAACCACATAATTCATTAGCAAAGATAATAGATATTATAGGCACAGTAAAGCCATATCCCAATAGCACACCATTACCAAAAGATTATTTAATTACGATTACAAAGCCTTCCTTACTGTTCCGTAACTTTACAAATTTTGTAATATCTTCCTCTCTAAAAATGCATACGACTTTAACACGTAAACTTGGAAACATTACACCATCCCTAGAAATGCACATTAACAAAAAACGTTTACTGAATTTTGAAACCATTACAGTGAGTAATTTTTCTCCCTTCTTAACAATCACACCACCCACAGTAAGCCCATATCCTATGGAACACACACACCCTGAGTCTGAGACCACTTTGCCTGATGTCTCTATCACACGAAAGCCATCTACATCTCAGCCAAATCTAGAAGAACCTAGTTGGTTAAGACCATTTTGGTTAGGCACAGTAAAATCTCGAAAACCACACGATTATAAATTCAAAGATATTCACATTTTACCACACGTAGAAATGGCTATAAAGTCAGGAGGAAAACCGTATTTGTCAAACTTGAAGTCTATTCTTCCATTGACGCTGAGAAAGCCCATTAGATTTAATCCATCAATCATTATGCAACCAAAAATGCTAAACACCATGCACAAGAAACGACCTTATACATTCACAATCACTCAACCAACGACTTTACCACATTCAAAAGTAGATTTTGGGATCACAGATACACCGTACTTGTTTGACTTTGAGTCCACGGAAACAATCACTTCATCACCCTATAAAGATCTTGTGACGAACGCTTTCGAATTCCCAGAATCAAGCACAGTCGTTCACAAATTAGATATGATGACTAACACACATTCACATTTACTGAATATCCCTCGGAGTCAAATTCCACCTCCTGATATCATAAATAAAGGAAAATTTTCCGTTAAATTTGAAAATCCTTTTCGTGATAAAAAGGAAGACGTATACCATCGTATACCTAACATATACAATTACCAACCTCCTACCAAAGATCTTGCTGAATTTCTAAAAACACAAATTACCATGGAAAACTCAAACACTATGAAAAACATATTCCCATTTATAAATAAATATAGAAAACATAGCATTCCATTCAGCACCATGAAGGGAAAGAAACCACGTCTATTAGACATGCGACTGCAAAGTGACAGTTTGAACTTTGTTATTCCTCCAACACAAGGTTTTCATTATACGGAAACGAAGGACAGAATTCCTCAAAATCCTGACGACAGAAACACAAAGGTACCTCAAGAAAGAATCGCGGGTAAAACTGAATCAAATAACATGGGCTTGATATTCACATCAACAGATATTACGCCACTGTCAAAAGAGAAACTATTTTCCGTAAGTTTACCCTCAGATCGTAATATCTTTGCCCAGAAGAGTTCCAAAGAAAACACTACTATAATATATTATCCACAAGGCAAGATGACTACAGTTGCTCCTCACTTATTTAAGTACACAAAACCATATATGAGGAGAGTACGTACAGGAATTCCGGATAAAGTCGAACTATTGAAATTTGATGGTATACATACCATGAAACCCTACTCAATTATTCCATACAAGGATATACAGGAATCTACAGGAACGTCAGATTACTATGGTGTACCATTACCAGAAAATCCTGTCAGGAAAACTTATGGATTATTAAATTCACTTCCGCTAGGAAGAATAAATTTTACTTCTACTAAGCAATTTTATCATGAACAGATATCTAGTAGGTATAATGAGAAACTTTACCCTAAAAGTGAATTATTGTCTAAGAAATCACTTTATAATACTTCAAAAGGGCGTGTGAACGCCCTTCGTACTGTAGTTAAAATCACTGACTCCAAACCAGTTTCTCCTTTATTGAAAGCAGATCAAAATATTGAAGGGCTTGATTCTGTGAAGTTATTTGACCTCTATCCTCAAAACAAAACTGCAAAAACTCAGTTTAAGTTTCCCATTATTTCCAAAATAAAGGATTTTAACGAAAAATTATTTCAAATTACTCCAAAAAGGAATTATATTTCCTCTATAATTGATGCACATCGTGACAAGACATATGGTCACTTGACAACCCAATATCGTACATCGTCGTTTGTTCTAAGAAGGGTTTCAAAACAGAGACTTTCAAAACCATTGATTCCGACAGAATTATATAACACACCATCTTCAATAGGTCACAAAAATAAACTATTACGTGATGTTCCAGGTCAGATCCATTTAGCAAAACATGCTATGGGTGACATTATTCCAATAAAAAACAAAAACAAATCACCAGGGTATTTTGAAATAAGAAAGCCTAAACCTTTTTCAGCGATTCGTCCATATTCAGATGTTCCACTTGTTAAGAAACCTTCATTTTCTAAACAGGGAACAAAACAATTAAGCTTCTCGAATTTTCAGTTTGGTTCAAATGATGGAGGAATAAAATATTATCCTGGTAAAAGAACACAATTACCATTCTCTTTATCAAATTTCAATCTTAAATCAAGCCTTAGTCATTTAAGTTCAAAGCTAATGAAAAAATTCCCGTTCATGCAGAGACTTCAAAGGCTCTCGACATCAAAGAGTCCCACTCGAGTCAAATTCAGTAATTATAAATCTGAACCTAGTATACAACAAAAACACTTAGATTTTAGAGAATTATCTAACCGCAACCTTAAGGATAAATACGACAAGACTTCAAGAGAATCTGACAACGCATTCGGAATATTCCAGGCATCGGGGAGGTTTGTGTTCGGAAAAGCCTTTAACGGTGTTCATATTAAAGATATTATGCAACACAGACTGATAAAGAAAATATTTGCTGAACCTATTGAAGACCATTTCTCAGTTAAAGAAAATCTTCAAGGATACAATAAAACCTCTAATACTTCCCAAGCTGACGGCGACTCTACCTTGAAAAATATTATCAAAGTTGGAACTGCAAAAATATTTGGTGTTATTAACAGTTTGGGGAACATGTTAGGAATAAGTTCAATAAATATTTCGGGAGAAATTAAGGGTTCAGGCCTGGCAAAAGAAAATGACCAAGAAACTCAACCAGAAGAATTCAAATTCACAGGGCAATTTAAAGGTTCCGGAGCTATTGAGATCTCAGGAAATCAAAAGACTTTCGCGATTGTAAACAAAACTTTCACAAGGCTGCCTCGTGTGAATTTTACGTGAATAGTTTGTTAATCTAAGTGGACTTGCTTTATCTGATCGACAACAGGTGATTTTGTCTGCCCAAATAAGATCCAAGGAGAGTTTAGTCTTATATATATAAGGGTTTTAGAATTGAATAACGAATTAGTTCTTAATCATAATTCAATGAAAATAAATAACATTAAATCTGCTATTTAATTAAACATATTTAATCGTTCTATATTTGTACAAAAAATTATATGAATATGTAAAGTGCGTTTGATTTGTTCGTCAAATTGAATAGTATAGGCCTAATTCATTAATATCTAAGATAACGTTACATCGTTCATTTATTCAAGAAATAATTTTTTTTCAACATTTATTTGTAAGGATAACTTTAACAGTACTTGTTTGAATAAATGAAACGTAGAGTGGCTCAGTGCTTGATTTTAAAGTGATACCAATATAATAAAGTGTGATCACTTATGAAACACTGATCACACTTTATTATGTGTTCAGTCATCATCGTGGAATATACACACTTGTTATATTAAAACCAGCGTATTTTCACATTTATGAAAGTGTTTGTGAAACATAATAATATTTTAACTAAAGATATTATTTCGTAAGTCTCAACTTGTTAAGGTAGTTAATAGTTAATGAATTGTTCACAATTCTAGTTAAAGAATGAAGCAGATGTAAACAAAACCACGTGATTAAAGGGACTATTTAATTATTTTACTCGCTTAAAAACCTTGTACTTTGAAGTTAACTAATGGAATTCTTCAGATTTTCAAATTCTAGGCCCTTGTATAGCCTTCTGCCGTTTGGCTGAATGACCGATATGCTTTCTTTCCTTCGGTGGTGTTTGAACAATCCTGGAAAGAAGAGAAGCTTTGAGAATGGCAAAAAAGAGGGAAAGGGCCCTTAAGCTAAGGGAACAAAATTTAATCAAGATTGGAATAAACCAGTAAAAAGGTTAAGTGATCCTGGGCCAAGGAAGTCCTTATAGTTCCGGGAGGTTGAGGATCACAGATTTTGAGGCATACGCCACGTGAAGGGTGTAAGGTTGTCAGCCTCAACGCACCTACCGCCTTTACCCATAGGATTGTTCTGACCCAGGGCCATGGTGTCATCTGAAGGAATAGGTTAATTGAAAAATCTTAATGTTGATGTCACAGTGCACACATGTAGTTTTTAGTAAATCTGACTATCACAAATGTGCACCCAGGAAAAGTGCAAGGTGAAGCCAGACTGAAAAATCCAAGGCCAAAGCCAGGATTTGAACCAAGATGTTCGGCTCTCCATGACGATGCTCTTACCAACTGAGCTACCATGGGAGCATGCCGGTACAACATTAAATTCTTCAACTGTCTCACATATCCCAGTATACCACCAATATGACCCAGTGGCGACTTACAACCTGTAAGTGCTTTAAGACCCAGGGTTCATAGTAAACAACAGCAGGTCACCGTGGAATGATAATTCTTTCACACTGCACGTGAATCAGACGGAGAATTTAATGCTGAACCGGCATGTTGCCATGGTAGTTCAGTTGGTAAGAACAGTGGCATCGAAAACCAAAGATCCTGGTTCAAATCCCGGCTATGGCATTGAATTTTTCAGTCTGACTTCACCTTTCCATCTTAGTCTACACATGGCCAATGTGAAAGAATTATCATTCCACGGTGACCTACTGTGGTTTACTATCAAGCCCAGGTCTCAAAGCACTTACGAGTTTGTAAGTTGCCACTGGGTTGGTGTCTGATATTGAGAATGCCTGGGTCCTATTTCATAAAACTCTACAGGTGTGAAAAATACGACAATTATGTCAAGTCTGACAAATTAGTAAATATGTCATGACAATTGTATTTTTCATAAATATTACAACTTTTCCTGACATTACAGACAAATTAATGTAAATTGTTAGACTGAAAGAACTCTTTTTCATAAACGCGACAATTTATGTCAAAACCAAAGATTACTTTAGTACACTGTAGATGGCTATCATATACGCATGCGATAATCGATGTCAACATCAAATGTGATACCTAAGCAATCTATTATTACTATCGAAAATAACTTAATTATATTTCTTTTTCAAGACAGCTTACCAATGTGATTTTGCTATAAATAAGGTATAATTATGCAGTTTATGTACTTCATTTCATTTTATTAATATATTTTAATGTACTTTAACCTGATATCAACAGGTGTTTTGACTTTTTATTTATTTATTTATTTATTATTCTGCATTTTCAACGTGGTTTGCCGAGTGATACATTTCGCTTTGTTTACATTTACTTTAATCTTTAGTTGGACGATGTATATGTATGTATGAACTTATGTCTTGTTTGTATGATTGTGTATCTATTTATAGGGCAAGGAATGCATTATATTCATGAAAATGACATTAACAGATTTTCTCCATTCAAAATTTTGCAGAAAGCTGCTGAGGGAAGTGAAGGTAATTATATTATATTACCATGCATTACCATGGATATTTGAAATTTCCTTAACTTATTTTTCTTGTGCTTCACATCCATGGACACGCTAAACGACTTCTGCAAAGCGTTCCTTCAGCCACTTCATTAAGAACCTCATATTCTGCTTACGTTTATGTGGATCACATTGCTCGAGTGGGCAATCTAAATTTTAAAATTATAATCCAAGGATGTTGTATGTAGAAAGGATTTATTTGATATAATTACAAAATTTTACATAAAGTTAAATATTCATCTAGTATAAGTATAAACTTTAACAAAAAAATTTTTTTTTTTTTAAATTTAAGAAATAGGCCTCGTAATGAAATTTATAAATTCTCATTTTTCCTTAATATCTTCTTTTACTATACTTTTCTGCGAACAGTTCCAAGAAAAACTCATCTTAAGCATTGCAAACTTTTGGCCAGCTGATGCATTATTCAGAAAACTTGAGATGTTATGCTTCAAGTTTTGTTGTTGAAGAACTTTCATGTTCAATCTATGAGTTCAATAACTTATAACAACAATACTGATGAGAAAAGGTGTCAACATCTTTGTGCATGCTTGCAACTCTACCTCATGCTTTATTCTTATTTCTTTATTTCACGCTGTCATTGCTGATTGATCAAAGAACCGAAAACTTATAGATAGATTAAAAGAAATCTGAATGTTTGCTGTCTGTATTTGCATTCCTAGCCGTAGCTTTCTGACCAACTCTGTTGCAAAGAAATAAGTGTTATGTTGTGATGTATCATCACCGTATAATTATGTAATATGTATTCCACTCTCCTCCCAAGCATTTGCTTAGTTTTAATTATGCCAGTGCATCTAAATATTTCCAGTTCGTATTTCTGTTAATACCATCATAAGCATGGCCTGGATTCTGATAACATGTCATCAACCAGAACATCATGGATGTTGCCCACCAGTGCAGATATTCTGATCATGAGTTCCAGAAAGAAAAAAAATGACAATTTTAGGGTCTTTTTCCAACCTTTTATTATAACGTAATTTTTTTGTTAATTCAATGTCATTGTTTGGTCTTTTTTTGGTCATGTTACGGTTTTTTAAAAATATAAAGTCATTATATTCTTATTTTGTGTAGTTTCTCGCAATATATAGAATTTTTGTGCATTTACTTACATTGAATATTATCGGAACTCTAAATAAGCGTAAATAAATAGATCTAGTTATAATTTAAATTGGACATAGAAAGACCGTGTTTACCGTTTGAATTTAACCCTATCTACCAATTAACTAATTACAATTGGGTCAACAACTTAAATTTAGAGGCACGAATCTAGTATTTTCATGCAAGATTTTGGGTAATACTTTTTAGTTGTGGGTCATATTTTTGTATCTTTGCTGTCGTTTAATAGCTTATTAGTTAAGTATTTTAGGTTATCAAAATCCGGGCCTGGTAATAAGTAAATGGGAGTGCGAACATAAGGAATGTAGACATTGCTTCTTATAGAGAATTTGTAATAATTGTGTAAAATGTGTTATAAATGGTTCTAAACTACATTCAATCCATTTAATATTTTTTTTGTTACTTCCTACTTGATTATCCTAGTAAACCTGCTGCTTAATTAAAGGGCTAAAAACTGTAGTGGTCCAAGTGCCATTTAAAGAAAAAGGTGAAAATGAAGGTTAATGTTATAACATTATACAAAATACTTTAATTCCAGTATTAACTCTTGGAAACATATCACTGAATGCACTTTACGTGAATTAAGGTTTTGTTACATTTTAGGCCTATGTAGTCATGTTTTCCTGAAGTGGAATTTGGCCCATTATAATTCAAAGTCATCACAAAAATCCAAACGGTCCGTCTCCATTTTCCTCACTTTTTAACACAAGTATCATTATGTTTCCCCAATGGCTAAGATATGTTGCATGCATCCTATCTCGTGTGGAGTTGGCTACTAGTAAGCAATGGAGACTGTGTAAGGTACCGAAATAAGCCTTCAGCTGATTTGTTTACCATGAGTGGAGATGACCCACTATGGTTTTCAGCCCTGAAATATCTGCTTCAATAGGATAAGTATGAATGTCGGTTGAGTACCAGGTGGGTTTATAGTCCAGTCAATGAATGCTCAAAGAAGGGTGTAGAGGGAAATGGAAGGAACACAATTTTTTACTTTGGGACTTTGTTGGGACTAATTAGGAGGTAAACATATTAAAAGTCCCCACTCCTAGGAGGTGAGCGGGGGGCAGGGGGGCCCTTAGAATGTTCCTTTTTTCGGTTTTACGCTTATATCTCGGAAACTATGGGCCATAGCGTTAAGAACACCCAATACAAAATTAAAACTGACAAGATGGTCCACAAGATTGAATCTATTAATTTTTTCGCTATCTCACCTAGTTTCCGAGATATCCGCGCTCAAAATCAGCTGATTTTGAAAAAATAAAATTGCCTCGTATTTTTTTGCTTTATTTCTTTAGCTAACTCTTCGACCCTTCGTCCTATGAAAAAATCATAAACAAAGAAATTCTAGAGCATTAAATTTCATTGAAGAATATATGATATTATACTTTCTATCTTTAATCGTTCAAAAGCTAGAGTAATTTTAACTTATTGTGTAAATTCCGGAATTTTGCAGAAAAACTTAACTTTTATATTTTCCGTTATTCCACTGCTCTAACTTTATTTAAAATCCAATATATACGTAATTATATGTATAAATGGTATGTACTATATATCAGCTGCACATAAATGAATTAATATGTATATATGTATTTTATAATATATTTTCAAGTAATACCGTTTGCGTATGTATAGTCCAGCCAATGATTGAATGAATAGAGGGAAATGGAAGGAACACAATTTTTTACTTTGAGACTTTGTTTGGACTCGTTAGAAGTTAAACATACTAAAGTCCCCACTCCTAGGAGGTGAGCGATGGGCAGGGGGGCCCGTAGAAGATCCCTGTTTTTCGCTTATATCTCGGAAACTACGGATCCTAGCGATAGTACCACTCTTTACAAAATTATACCTGATAAAATGTTCCACCAAGACTGATTCCATTCATTTTTTCGCTATCTTGCATAGTTTATTTTATACCTGTATGTGATCGGAAAGTAATTTGATGGATATCAAGAATAACTACTTTTTTTTTCTTAGAGTTTGAAAATAAGTATACACTGTCTCGGAAAGATCAAGCACTCCCCCTTTCGACTGTTTGCTCGTCAATCAAGAAAGGGTACCTGTGAATCCTTTTTTGCTATTCCAACGCATATCCATAAGTAAGAAAACCAACGAAGATTTTAAAACTTATTAGCCCCTTTCCGTGTGGAAATGAGGGTGGGTTGAGGAAATCGACGAAGTCAGTTCTCTATAAAGAGCTCAATCCAATTATCAAAGATGTATGTGTGACATTGTTATGGACGGAGGACTTCTCCTGCACAAAGTTATTTGGCAAAGAGGTTCCACGATATCTGCCATTTGTGATGGATATGTCTATTCTGTGAACAGTCACTATCGTGGAAGGAGTTGCACTGTAGTGTTTGATGGATACACGAGCTCATCCTCAAGTACAAAGGTTGCTGAGCAGCAAAGGCGGTACCGTCTCAGCCAGTCAGCCGACATACATTTCGAGACATACTATTCTACATGCCTTCACTGGGTGTGATACCACCTCAGCAGCCTTCCCAGATAGTAAGCTGGGATTTATCAGACTGTATTTGAAGTCTCCAGACGTCCTGGGAGCTGCTGCAGTTTTCTCACACCCTTCCTCAATGAAGGATGATAACGCTATGACCCATATTTTTCAAGATATAAGCGTAAAACCGAAAAAAGGGACCTTCTAAGGGCCCCCCTGCCCCCCACTCACCTCCTAGGAGTGGGGACTTTTAGTATGTTTACCTCCTAACTAGTCCCAACAAAGTCCCAAAGTAAAAAATTGTGTTCCTTCCATTTCCCTCTACAACTTTTCATTGACTGGACTATTAGCCAGGCTGGAAAGTGATAAACATACTAGTTACAGTCTTTCTTAAAATAAATTCTGCAAAAGAGATAAAGGTTTTCGAAATTATTTCCTGTGTCCTTATGATGACAGTCCAACTTGAGTTTAATGATCTCCACCTTTCAAAGTGGAGTGTCATTAAGGTAAGAAAATTATCCAAAAATATTTCATGTTAATAATGTAATACGTTTTTCAATATTATAATGTGAAATGTCACATATGGCACAGGTAGAGCTGGGAATTGGATAAACCTAGCTTTACTCGGATAAGCACTGGGTAAGGTTGGAATAAAATATATGTGTGTAGCTTAACCCGGGTAATGTTAAGTTTCCTCAACCCCTACTGGCTACACATGCATTTCAAGCTAATCTTTCGGTGTGCTTTATTACAACTAATGGAATTATAATCACTTCAAATGCTATTTAAAAAGCCCAAGGTGAAGAAAATGTTGTTTAAAATTCTTGTTTTTCTTAACTCAAAGGGTAAAGCACACATTAGCCAGCTAGACCTAGGTTTGTCCGGTTTTCTATCTCTACCATGACGAATACACTGTAAACTGAGCTGAAGAATTGAGTAAGCCATGTTATTTCACATCTTGTACTCGATGTCTTTTTTCGTACTTTGATAAAAAATAAATAAAGAGCATATTGTGATTATGTGGATGTATATAACCAATGGGTCAGAAAATGGATATTTTTTTTCCATAGAATCTTCATAGTTTTTTTAGTAATAACATTGAACCTGATTTCATTTTAACATTGAACCACATCAAATTGCTCTAATTTTATATTAAATATTTGGTATAAATATTTGGTATAACATGCATACATAATACTGTACAAATAAACTGGTTTGCCGACAGATGTCTTTCTCACATTCAGGAGCGGTTCTACCTACAGGTCAAGGGTCATGTATCCTCATCCATTTTTAATATGAACTGTAATAGCAATGAATAAAGTTATATAATATTTATCTACGAGGGTGGATCAAAAAGTAACACACAATAATTTTATACAAAAAGTTTAATAGCTACAATTAAGAACAAATGGAAACATAAAGGGACTTTTTTTTCCCATTTTTCTATATAGTCGGCAAGTTTCTCAACACATTTCTTCCATTGTGATACCATTTTCAAAATACCCTGTTCATAGAATCTGTTCAGTTGGAGTATAGCCATCTGCAGACTACTGTCTTCACTTCTGCATCTGACGCAAAGCATTTACTGGCCAGGAATTTCTTCATGGGATCAAAGAAATGAAAGTCCAATGGTACCAGGTCTGGACTGTTGCCGGCCGTCCAGAACGTGGCAAATCACAAAGGTTATCACGGCCTTCTTCGAGGAATGCACACCACCTGGAGATGTTGCTAGGGTCCATACAGTCATCCCCATATACTCTACGCATGTCCCTTATGAATTTCACTTGGGTTATGCCCTTTAGCCCATAAAATTCGCACTACACCTTGCTGCTCTTCACAAGTGGATGATAGTAGCATACGTGCCATCTTTGTTGCATAGTTCACGCTTCTCTCGCTAGAGCCACACACGAGAACAAAATAGCATCCATAGCAGAAGCTTCGAACTCCATCTTGGTGAAAGTTCAACATCCCAACTACAACACCAACGCAGAAAAAAATTATTGTGCATTACTTTTCGATCCACCCTTATATTTCAAAGTTTGTGCTTTTACTTTGTTTGTTAGTGGGTTAACTCAAGTTTGGCAACATAGCATGAGTCAAATTTCCATTGTGACTTTGCTGCCTGGCTGTCTCTGATCCCTTTAACATTATCCCCCTCCTAAAGATGAAGGAGAAAACATGGAGGGGTTGTAGCTAGGGTCACATCACATTTCCTGGCGCTGTCTACAGTCTTCAAGTCTTCAAGCATAGTCTTCAAGCATAGCTGCTAGATGGGATGGTTTGCACTATAATTGAGGGGTCTATTAGTAAATCTGGCAATCTCCAGTTTAAAAAATGAGGTGATAATAAATAATTAAAGTTTAATGTATTTCCCACTACATGTTAAATGTTTGTGTTGCGAATTCGAGGTTCTCCCTACATATATATTTTTCTATTTAACATAATGCACAGCAAAGTCAGCAATCTCCTGGCAGTGTTTCACGGCAAGAACGGGAACTTCCAACACAGCAATCACAGCGAGGCCTTAGTACCACGTGACTCACCCACTCAGCGGTATCAGTGAAATGTTGCGAAACAGCTAAGGTTAGTTGCACTGTAGTCTATTATGTTGTTTACTTAAGCTAGATGAGTATTATATTTCTTCATTAATATTCTCCTAAATCTGTGTCCGTTTACGCTGCATGTAAACACAACACAAAGGCATTTCAATACGGCGAACAAACAATGAAAAATACAGAAACTTTCCATAGCATTTTCTATAGTACGAACAATAAAGTAGCTCAAGATATGATTTTATTGAATACTAGCATGTGCCCGCGGCTTCGCCCGCGATAATTATTTCAAAAATTAAAAATTAAGAGCATAATAGTTAAATCATTATATTTAATAACACCTAAATCACGTAGACTACATGTCACGATTAGATAGCGTCGCCTGGTAAAAGCTACCTCAGATTCGAGTTCCTTGGCCCAGAAAATCCCTGTATAGTGAGTTTCGTCCAAATCGAACGATGTTTAACCATATTTAGGTCTATGTTGATTATCCCTCTTCCGTGTAGGTTGAAAATTTCATATGTCTACGGGCCTTGACATTCTAAACAAATGAATCGACCAGCGTGGGCTTACAACATTCTAGCGATCGCGATGCTTTTATTACCACAGTATGACAAAAATAGCCAAAGCCAACTGCAATTGATTTGACATTGAAATGTATTACTGAAATCCGATGCTTCGACAGCGCTAAAATCACGTTTTCTGCCAGTTTTTCACTCATAACTCGCGAACGAAAGCTAAAATTAAAAATCCGGCTTCAATGCGCATTCGCCCACCTTTCAGTCCATCTATGTTTAAAATTTCAGATCTCTGCGTTCAGTAGATTTCGCTGGGCATCGTGGACAGACAGACAAACACGTCCTTTTATTATTTTAAGATAGCATGTGCCCGTGGCTTCGCCTACGATAATTATTTCAAAAATTAAAAATTAAGAGCATAATAGTTAAATCATTAGGCCTATATTAACACCTAAATCATGTGGACTATATATGACGATTAGATAGCGTCACCTGGTAAAAGCGACCTCAGATTCGAGTTCCTTGGCCCAGAAAACCCCTGTATAGTGAGTTTCGTCCAAATCGAACAACGTTTGACCATATTTAGGCTAATATTGATTATCCCTATAATTATAATAATAATAATAATAATAATAATAACAATAATAATAATCCTCTTCGGTGTAGGTTGAAAATTTCATATTATGTTTGCGTGCCTTGACATTAAAAACAAATGAATCGACCAGCGTGAGCTACAACATTCAAAAAATCGCGATGCTTTTATGTCGAAGGAATGACAAAAATAGCCAAAGCCTAGTGCAATTGATTTGTATTACTGAAAACTCATGCTTCGAAAACGGAATAAATACACGTTTTCTGCCCGTTTTTCACTGATAACTCACGAACGAAAGCGAAAATTAAAATTCCGGCTTCGAGGTGCACATTCCGACCCTTTAGTCCATCTATGTTTAAAATTTCAGATCTCTGCGTTCAGTAGATTTCGCTGGGCATCGCGGACAGACAGACAGACAGACACTTCCTTTTATTAATATAGAAGATTGTTGTGCAGTTTCAATAGCTAGACATAGCCCTAAAAATGGAAATTATGAAGAAAGAAAAAAAAAAGTAATTCATACAAACTTTCGTGTTAGGAGTGGATCCACAAAACAGATGGAGTTCCAGAAGAAAGAAGGGCAGGTGATAAAAAGGAATCAGTATGTGCCTTCATAAATACATCCCATTGTGGAGACCTGGTATTGTAGGAGTGAAAATCCATTAGGAAATATTCTGCATATCAGTAAAATGTGGAGGATGTGTAATGATTCTACTGATGCAAAACTTGGTGTTCGTTCAGGATATTTCAGGAAGATATTTAATAGAAAATACAATCTAGGGTTTGGAATCCCAAGAACTGATGCAAGAACAGATTACTAGGGAATGAGATCATGGCAAGAAAAGTGCACTTATGGCCCAGAAGAGGGCTCACAAATTGAGAGCCAGAGCACTCCATGCCAAAAAAAAAAACCTCTGCTTGCCTAAGGTTGCCTATTGTAGCAGGCAGATCTATCTAAACAATTTTATCATTGAGAGGACTCAGTCAAGATCTCAGTAATGTCATATCGTTAGACTGAAGATCATTTCGGCAAGGGTTTAAACGAAGTGGCATCATCAGTTTATGATAGGCTGATCAAAGCTTCATTCCACCAAATAGAGTTGAAAAAGGAATCAGAAAGCATGAAGTAATTGAAAATTCAGAAGAATATGCACAAATTATTAGCAAGCGTGCAACTGTTGTAGAACTAGCTGAACAGTGCACAGTTTACGATTGGAAAACCAGATAATGGCATTTTAATTCTCTAAATGCAAGAGATTTTACATAAAGGAAACAAAACCAGGTATTAGTGAGTTGCTAAGAAGTGAACCACACTATAAAGTAGATGTCAATTTAAAAAACCAAGAGAGTGAACAGGATAGTTCTTCAAATAATTAAAAAGGGGTTGATGCTAAACAAACAAACAAGACTGATGCCAAAATATTACTACCAAAGCATTATGGAGAGAAATGGTAGACCATAACCAGCCTAAGCTACTATCCTACCTGCTGATGGTCAAATATGCAGCAGAGTAGAAGAATTAAATGACTTAGTGATGTGAGAAAGAGTACCTGAAGTGGTAGGAATAGTTAAACGTTTCAAACGTTATGTAGGCTTATTATGCCCCATACTGGCAAAAATGGCAGCTGTTTAAAAACACTCTATCACACTATATGTGCTTTACAATATCATGGAATAGAACTACCCACCCACAACTACCTTATTGTTTACTTTATTCTATTTTATCATCAAGCTCTTTTTGTTTATATTTTATTTACACTTGTTGTTTCTATCATGTATTCAATCATTGATATATGCAGTATATACAGCTTTATTCCACTGAAGATGGATTCACACTATCTTCTTTGGAACAAATCAATGAGTTTAACCCGTACAATGCTCACACGTTGGAAAACAGACAAGGTTGGTTTCTCTGCGCCCACAGTAACTGCCACATAAACAAGAAAATTTAACATCTCACGTCACTTAGAACTTCAAGAACAAGCTCTAGGCCATAGGTGAGCAACTGAGGGGAAACGTTTTAGTCCCCATCCCTTGCTGTGACGTAAGAAACCTGTTCTTCATGTTCAGTGTCACGTCGAAACTGCTTTATGCTGACGTCAAGGGCGACTGTAGTGGTAGAAATTCCCCTACCGCACAGTTGACACGATGTGCCACAGATGCGCACCCATGCTCTAGGCCCTACTCAAGAAATATAAGAAGAGAACGCCGTCAATTTTAATAAACTTAAGATCGTTTATCATTAAGACATGCAACAAACAAATCTTACGCACTGACATAATAAACAGTGTTTTTATTCAAGACATCAAGTTTTAATCTGCATAATAATAAGTTTCTAATTAGGTTTTAACATTATATACACTCATCATTCTACTATATTTTAACATATACAGTATAAACAACTTTTATCACTTGTTTACATCAGTTTTATAGCGAACACTGTTTCCAGACTACAGCCCATATTGGGCAATAAGTCACACTTCATAACTCTAAGTCAATTATATAATACTATCCACTTAATATATGATGGCCAAATAAATATTTAAACATTGAACTTAAAAGCATGTTCTTTTCATTCCTTCCACCTCCAGCTGTTGCATGTATTAAGGTTAGTGGTATATTAGGTGGAATTTCTTAATACTATTGATTATTATTGAAGCATGAAATTAATTAGTATTAATTAGGAAGGATTTGACATAATATGACAAAAGAAAAATGTAGCGGAAAAATCAAAATTTTAGAAGCAAAAATCCTTTTTTCCACATATTTTATTTAAATCTATTAGGTTTATCGTAAATAATATGAATAAATCGATATTGTAGCCCATTTAATAACAAACAAAGCAAAACAGTAACTACTAGTTACAGAGATAATGTCTGTTCTGTAAATAGTGACAGTTTGAATCTTCAGGGGGGCTGGGGGGTTAGGCTTCAGGGGGATATTTGAGGATTGTTGTAAAAATGTTCCTCTGGTAAAAGTCTATTAATGGGGCAAAATTCCACTTTATCTTAATTTTTTTCCCATTCAAAACCTTTATTGACTGGGCTATAGAAAAGGATGTCGTAGCAATCGCTGAAAAAAAGATTAAGGTAATAAAGACGAATGAAAAGGATGGAGGATGGAAGATTGTCCCAGAACCTGATAACGACTATGAGATAATAGATGGCAGTGCAAAATTAGGTAAGATCATTGTTACTGTTGTTGTTAACCACAAATAGTGTTGCAAATGTAAATTACACTCTGACATGGGCTACTTAAGAACAGACTGGTATTGACTGCAAGGAGTTCACCATGACTGACTTATAACTACCCATCACGGGCTCATTGCAATGAATTAATGAGATATGAACTACTGTGTGGCTCTGAGACACGTGAATATTACAATAGAATATATTCTTAGGGAGACTATTTACCTCACACCTCATTCCATTTGAACCAATAAAAAGTGTGAATAAGTCTGAAACCCCTAATTCACTCAATATTTATCAAATTTACTTTATCATCTCTTATAAAAGTGATAAAGACTGTTTTCTTTATATTCTAATCAAGTCGGAGACTCTATGTGCATCATCAGTCTCTCGGTACGATAAGATTTCTTTTATCGGGTTATATTTCCACCTAAGCACAAGTATAAGATGAAAAGAATAGAGAAAGGTTGAAAAGGAATCAAAAATGCTGTAGAATATCAATTGTATAATATTGAGTATAATACTAAAAGAACAGTTTGTAAATTATAAAAGAATTGAGATATTTTAGGTTAAGTACAGTTTTGTTTGTATAAGCCTTACACAAAGTCAATGCTAATAACTAACAGATAACTTAATGCTCATGGCACTAACTCATCAACTTCAACTAGTACATAGAAGATTGTAAGTATTTCATACACATATTATACCGTGTCTTACGAGTGCTAATCCACAAAAACTTATAATATTGTCACATATAATAAAAACTATTTTTATTTTTCGTTTTCTTTTAGTGTACTTATGGACTGAAGATGAAGCGTCATGCTTCGAAATGCATTTCCAATACTGAAATTTGAATAGACTACGCTGACTAGGAATCAAAATTGAAATAACATCACACTTTATATTCCTTATAACCAGTGGCGGCTGGTGGCTGAAAATAGTGGCGTGCTGCATGATGGAATTAATTAAAAAAAAAAAACCTCTCACACACAATGAACTGAATATTATAATTATATAAAATAGTCACCAAAATCTTCTATTTAAAACACTGATAAATCAACAACTCAACCAGCAAGCTCTAACACTTAGTTGCTCATAATCATTAACTCACTGAATGAATCACACAAACAAGTGTTTACTGTGGTGGTGGGAAAGATATATCGGATCTACCAACATATTCTGATTCTGAAGTAATAATTTAGAACGGGTAGTTTAGAAAACTTTCTAATTAAATTTTAATGAGTATGAGGAAGTGAATTTGTTTGTTTACAGATTTGTTTAACAAATCAATGGAATAATGCAGTGAAGCAACATCAGAGAGAAATGAAGTTAGCTTCTATAGGTCATGTGTCTTGGCAGCACTGTTTCTGTCGTCTGCTTACAAAGAGTCTAAACAGAAAGATAGCACAGTTTGACGAGTGAAACGAGAAAACTTCGCATGGGCTGGTCATGGTGCAGCCCGGTGAACGACGGAAAACGACGGATTGAGGGGTACGGGGATTTGCCTCGCGCAAGCGCACTACGTTTCTAAAATCATGCAGCCCGGATGAGGATGGATTCACTGTGTGTCCATAGCAAGCGCAAAAATAATATACCGGTATTTATAAATTTTACATAACTTTTACAAGTTGAGATGTTAAGTTAGTAGGTACATTTTATTAGGACTTCAGAAGACAAAAACTAGCGTGCTGCAGCACGGCAGCACGTACCAAGAAACCGCCACTGCTTATAACTAATTTTTACAACCAATAAAAGAAGATATAGACAACTATAAGAAGATTTCTAACCTTACACTGATATCTACAAATTACAGTTTTGCAGCTCCATTATAGAAGATTATTCTACAGATTTTATACTTGATTTTTATATATTGACGTATTATCTATAACGATTCTATACTTGATTTTTATATACCAACTTATCTTCTATAACTTAATAATCTCTTAATTTTAACCAACTGCAAATACATATGAACATAGTTTTATCAGTTTCTAGCAAACATTAAAGAAAACTTCTATTGATCTATTCCACAAGGACATTTTTATTCTCTTAAATTATTGTACTTACTACAACATATTTGTATTTGTCTTTTAATGTTGAACATAAGTTATCTGTTAGTTATTAGCATTGACTAGCTTATAGATTTTTAGTTATTTTTGCCCAGAAGAAAATTCATTTCGCCACAGACATACAAAACTTTGTAGAGAGACCAGGAGTCTATAATAAGAACTTAGAAATAGACAATGGCAATCATGTTGAAACTGTGAAACGGCTGTTGTCTTATGTTCTTTCCAGGTATGAAAACTATATTAAAGCAAAGTTTCAGCTCAATCAGTTGAGTAGTTCTTGCATGAATGAGCCACACACACATAGTCTATATAAATGTTTTGTCTATGCGCAACCCTTGAATACGTATCATATTCTAATATTTGTTCTAAATATAATTATAGTCCTAAAGGCAGATGGCATGATTGGTGGCTGTAGTCACCATGCCGATATCTACGGCCGTTAATGATGTTGACCGAAGTCGCTATTTCTCTATCAAGTAGCTCCTCAGTTTGAATCAAGAGGCTGAGTGCACCCCGTTCCAGACCTCCCTACCTCAGAAAAATCCGATGAAGTGCGGGGCAGCGACGCTAAACACGAGACCATGTAGCTGGTCAATTAGTTCTACATGTTATTAAAAACAGTAATTTTAAGGTTTTTTAACTTACGATATTTACAGAAGTGAACTTCTAGTAGAGAAAATCAAACTCACCTGTAAGAAATCCAGAAAAAGTCACATTAGTACAATTTGAGAAAACATTATTATTTATTATTTATTTGTTATTAAGTGCCAGTATGGTACTTTATGTGATTGTATGGTGGATGGGAATATGTCTGTCCGTCTGTCCCTGTAGCTGTAACTCAAATACGCTTTATAGGATTTTCATCAAACTTGGAATAGACATTCGTAACATCCATGGCAAGAAGCCTATTTTTTTAACCAAATCGGTTGACCGGTACAGGAGTAAGGACTAATTAAAGTTCACATGCTTTTTAAATGGGAAATCATGACTATACTACAATGCCGCGTTTCTAATCATAGAGGTCCTTGACTCCAATGCAGTCAGATGTTTATTTCGTTGATCAAGTTATATACAGAAGGTATATTATAGTGAAACAATTAGGCCTACGTACATTAAGCAGAGTTCTTTGGCAGTGCATTTTGTGAAATGTTCACATATATTAAGAATTTCTTATATCAGTGTATACGAGTATGAATTAATATTAAGTATCAAACTTTAGACCTTTGTTCTTTCCTGCTTAATCAATCGATCTGGAGCTTAACTCAGTGATAGATGAAATAAAATAAATATGATACCATTTCCTCAACTATGATATATTTTATGATTCGCCGTTTAGGTCTTTCGGTGCCTTTACACCATCTTCAGGCATCTTTTGCTGGCTTGGAGTTCAATAATTGAAATTAAAACTGCATTCTGTCACATTTACAAGATAAGATAAAATTTATAAAAGAAACTGAAGGCCTACGCGGCAAATCACAAAAAAATATCTTAGTTGAGCAACTGGTAACATTTTTTTTTCATAGATTCGAGCTCAACAGTGTTGAACATACAAATTACAAAATATAACTTATTACACTAATTAATAGATTACAAAAATAACTTATTTCCTGCATATCATAATTGCAATTATCACTGATTAAACGAAACCATTCTGGCACTTTGTTACGTCAGTTTGCCTGATTTTATTTTATTTATTTTATTATGTTGGGGATGTAACAGGCCAATGCCCAGTTACAATATTCTGTTATACTAATGCAGTACCAACATCAAATGTTTAAAGTGATACCAAAACTAAAAACAGAGAACAAGAAAGAAAAACAAGTAACACACACAATATGACAATTACACAATGAAGGGAATAGGTCGTAACATATAGAAGTACTATATAACAGTTTTGGAAGAAAAAAGAGTGATTGATATAAAGAAAATCACAAGGAGCGTATTTCAATTACTATTTAACATACAGAATTTACACAATTAATGCTAATTTTTAAGATTATCACTTTTTAAGTATTCAAATTTTGATCACAGATACTTTTAAACTGCTTATTGATAGGCTAGTATGAAATATATTCTATATTGCCTATTTTGTATAGAGGGAGCAAATTAAAAAGATGAGAATTATTATGGGAGTCAGTGTTAGTTTTTGGGATGAAAAATGATTATACAATTTATAAGCTCTATAACGTGGAAGATAAAAAGAGATTTCTTCAAGAGTATTGATATCGTCTATTTCGTTATTAAGTCATTTGTATAAAAGCAACAAGGCATGGCAATTTCGTCTGTGTGATAATTCAGGGATATTGAAATACTGCAACATTATTGATTTTGATTCAAATTTAGGGTAATAGTTAAAGTATTTGCAATAGGTATATTTTAGAAATTTATTCTGAATGGACTCTATAATTTACTACTTAATGGTAGCAGGATTCCAAATTAATGAGCAATATTCTAGTTTTGGTCTACGGTGGTTCTATATACACTAAGCATTGTAATTATACTACTATATTTAGAGTTCCTAATGATAAATCCAAGATTTTTAAGAGTTTTACAAATAGTATTATTAATGTGATTCGAGAAAGTTAAATTACTGTTGAATAATATACCTAAATCATTCATTGTGGAAATTTTGTTCAAATGAATACCATTAATACAATATTGCATGCAATATTATTTTTAGTCCTAAAGAACGTCATTATTTTGATTTTTCAATATTTAAAGCTAATTTATTACATCCACTCAATTCACTTAATTTGTTTAAATCATTCTACAGTTCCGTAGAATCATTAGGGTTCAAAATTATTTTATATCACCAGCAAATGCAGTAATATTTTAAAAACAGACCTGATCAAACATGTCATTAACAAATAGGAGAAAACATAAAGGTTCAAGATATGATCCCTGAGGAACACCAGGATTTTTTTTTTCAAAGAAGTTAGAAAAAGAAAGCTACAATTTTTAAGTTTCTGACAGTTCAGTTTTGTAAAATAATTAAAATCAAGCTATCTTTTTTATTTCAGAACCAACAACAGAAGATTACAGATGAAAGAACAGGATATATTATGAAAATGAATATACTAAACGGGATTGATACTCTTTATTCAGTCTTCAAATTCTGATGAAATTATTTTGTAGCTTTCTTTTAGTGAGAATAGGACAGACGTTTGAGGTTTGTTTTATAAAGATTATAAACCCTAAGATAATTGTTCATTTTTATTTGTGGGATAAATCTGCACCTGTACAGTAAATGTGATTGCATTTGTAATGCTAATGTAGCGTGTGAAACTAAACTATCAATGGAAATTTACATAATGTATGCATCACATAGTAAATAGGTTAGGCTTGATAAATTTGTGATAACATGAGGGGCTCCAACAGTAAATCTTGCAGGGGGTACATGTATAAGATGCGAATTACGTTGCATGTGTTGTCAACCACTCACTTTGACAGTGGGACCTGAGCTATGTAACTGCGCGTTATTAGAAAGACTCAAGATTACAACCACCAAGTGGACCCAAAGAACAAACAAAAAACCAAACAAAGGATAAGGACCTAGAATTTAAAAATCGAAGTCCTTCATAAGTTAATTTCCAACTACAAAATACAAAACCCGGGTACGCCGGGTCTTTTAAGCTAGTATAATAATATATGAGACAATTTACAGATGGCTCAATACATTCTCAATTTTAATACATTTGTATGGGATATACAAGTTAAGCGTTACCTAACAAACTCAACATTTCCCTTATCTTGTAAAGTTGACGATCCATGCAATATCTAATCTGTTGACATGGATTGTTTTCTTTCCTCAACTCTTATCTAAACCAGTTGTCCACCCTTCCTTACCATACCTCCCATATTTGCCATCGTACCTGTGGCTCTTGGATACTTACAACACACATGTGCCTCATTACATCAAATCCTGTAACTTGCACATGCGCTCAACTAATGGATGTACCGATTGGCATCCATTTTTAAAATACTACTTATTTTTCAGGTAGTTACGATACCGAAACTAACTCACGTACAGCTGTCTATAATTAAATAGTGTATTTTTGACATAATCATTTTCATGTAGAAAAAATCGTATGCGAGACATGTGTGGGAAAATCGATTTTCCTCCCACCTCCGAAACGAGTATCGCAATGTGTGTTATTACCAGGGCCTGGATTCTAATGACATGTCATCTTTTTATTGATGCTGCATAGACATTGCCAGCTTGTGGATAAATCCTAATCATGGCCTCTAGATTATAGAAATGCATTTTTTATTGGGTCATTTTTTGTCATTTTATGCAATTTTATATTTTTATGGCATTTATTTTAATTTTACGTCATTATTTTGTAATTTTCGTGTCATTTGCTTCCTTATTTCATCATTTTCATGTATTTACAGTGAGTGTATTAACTTTTTCGTTGCTAGCGGTGCTGTCTTTGAAGTATTGTTTGTTTAATGCAAAAAGGAAAAATTCGGCGTTAAAGTGTTGTCATGTCTCAGTTGGAAATGAGAATCAAAGAAACGCCAAAATTTTGTATTATATTACTATTGTTATTAGACTGCTTGGATTTGAGAGTGCAAACTACTGTTACCCTCCATAAACAATAATATAATCCGGCAGACCACAAATAGAAATGCTGAAGTTTGACTCACTAGTGCCTCAGTGCCAGTATAAATTTCCGTGAGAAAAGAACATTCACAACATTACAGTTATTTACAGTGTTTACAATTATGTACAAACTAGTCTATAACTTTGTGTGTACAATAATAATTTTTTTATAAATAAAATATCAGTTATAGGTCATTTTCTGTAATTAATAAGTCATTTTCTTTAAAATTTAGAGTTATTTTATAGGTCATTTTTTAAAAATAATTTTAGGTCGTCAGAATCCGGGCCCTGGTTATTACTGTACATTATGTGTGATGTGAGATTATAAATGTGACCAACTTTAACTACAATATCACATCTAAAGTAGGGCTCGGTATAGCACAGTACTGGATTTCCACGCTTGCTTATGCATTTGGATACCAACACTCCCATTGGCTGCTGATGTTCTTGCATCTCATTGGCCCTTCCCATGCTGCCAATAGTTTTATATACACATGCTCTCCAACAGGTTATGCTACCATTACCATACCTGAATCTCCTGGTGAAGGGTTACCGATAACACAGGACCGATCCAATAGGATCTTGACCTCGATAGCGATGGGTCACCGAGATCACCGTATTTAGCGTTAGGTTTCCACCAATGATTTCTCTCCAATCCCGTCCAGTGCACAGTGCCATTTGAGGTTAATTTTGGACCAGTTCTTCATGAATTTACTTACATTTCGATTCTTTATATAAGATGCTAATATTAAGAATCTATATGAGCTAAAGAATAATATAACATCAAATATTGCTGTTTTCTGTGTTTCTAAAACCAAAATACCTCATCCAATAGAGTGCTAAATTGTCCCTTTAAAAGGGTAAATTATTGTGATTAAGGACTAGATGCTGGACCAATCAACTGACTATTCCCTTACCTATCTCAGTCTTTCGGCATCAGCAGAATGTGGCAGAACTGGGACTCTACTCATATTACTATACTTAAGGGCTTTCTTTGTTTTGATTTATTTCTTGAACGGAAAAGATGTCATGTTACTGCAAACTTCCAGTTCATTGATCTCAATAATGCGACTTGTCAACAAATTGTATTTATTTATTTCATTATTTGGCTACTACGTTCACCAGCGACCACAATAATTTTAATTTTTAATATTGGATAATTTGTAGAAAAGATTAATCACATATAATAAAAAATAAAAAGTCCTTGAGACAGAAATCTGAACTGTGCCAGCCACCAGATAAGTCTTAAATATAATCAGGATGACACTCTGTGCTGACCACTCAGACATATTAATTGGCCGGTGTGAATAAAAACGAGTAGGACAAGTAAATACTTGAACATATCAAAATAACAAGTAAACGCCAAAATTGAAGTGAATAAAACAAGCATTTACTCTTACTCGCGAGTAAATACTTGAGAGGCTAGTAAAACCCGGAAAAATGCCAATTTTGGTGTGAATAAACGCAAGTAAATACTTCTGTAGGAAGTAAATACTCGTCTATTCGCAAGTCAACCCGACCCCAGACTTGCAGTCGTACTTGTACACGAAAGATGGCTGCATTTATGAACCTGCGTGGTGTGAAACGTTATAGAGACCGGCGTGATATAAGTCCCGATCTATCTAAGGGACTATTACGGTTTGAGAGCGAAAACGTAGATTTTCTCACTTCGCACTTTCTTGATGAAAACACTGATGCAAGGGGTGGAGGATTAACTGCACGGAAAAAGATGGAAATTTTTCTGAGATACGTTAGTGATCCAGGATTCCAAAGTGGTGTTGCCAACGACATGGGGGTTGAAAGAAGTACAGTCAGCAGAACATTTTCAAGTGTATTGGATAAAATAGTGTCGAAGTCTGAAGATTGGATTACATTTCCACGCACTATTGAAGATATGGATCAGGCCAAGGCAGATTGGGCTTCAAAATTTCGCATTCCGACTGTCATTGGTGCTATAGATTGCACTCACGTGCATATTATGAAGCCTTCGGAATTCGGCGACGAGTATGTGAACAGAAAAGGAAAAACAACAATAAACATTCAGATGACTTGTGACGCTAATGAAAAAATTACAAGTGTGGACGCTCAATGGCCAGGGAGTGTACATGATGGCAGGATTTGGCGAGTGAGTGGAATTCAGGATGTGGTGCGCCAATATGATGGTGATGTTTGTCTCCTTGGTGATAGCGGATATGGAATTACTCCTTGGTTACTGACTCCTTTTGACGAACCAAGAAATGCTCGTGAGCGGAATTACAATTCGACCCATGCTCAGGAAAGAGTAATAATTGAACGAGTTTTTGGCCAGATGAAACGTCGTTTTCCCATACTCTCGAGCCAAGTTAGAATAGCAGTCAAAAATGTTCCCAATGTAGTAATAAGTTGTGCAGTGCTTCACAATGTAGCAAAACATTTGAATGATCCTTGGGAAGTGGAAGACGGAATCGAAAATGGTGTGGCTGAAGAAAATGTACCTCTATATAATTTGGATCGGAATGAAGTTATAAATAGACGACGTGGTCAGCAAAAACGATTAGAAATTAGTAATAATCTGATGATGTAAATACACATTTTTGACATGGAAATAAATTTAATCCTATTTCCTTTACTCCAATTGCAATCGCATATGTGAAAAATAAAATAAAAAAGTAATAAAAAATATATAAAAAAACAAAAATATATCTTTTTAAATAAGTATGTCACATGTGCGCATAGGCCTACAGTATGTCAGGTTTAACATGGCCTGGTGGAAAAGCAAATGGGCATATACCACCAGCCTATGAGCCCTCCACCGGTCATGCCATACCCGACAAACTGTGTACAGCTGTGTACGTGACGTACGTCACGTGACTGTGTACGTGACGTATATTATATACTTATTTCTTTTTGTATTTTTGTTTTTTATTTATTTTATTATTATTTTTATTTTTATTTTATTTTTTTTAGAGAAAAGGAATATTTCAGGAAAGGAAACAGGATACAATTTATCTCAACAACAAAAATTCTTTTAAGACATCGTCTTCTTCAACCTCAACGCGTTGTTCAACGGACTCCGTTCGTCTGTGTTGTGCAGCTCTTTGGTTCAACTCCGTTATCATCAGTTGTTCACGTTCAGCCTGAAGTCTTGTTAGCTTAATTTGTTCAAGTAATAATAAACGCTGCAGCTCACCAGTTGTCAACTTTGACGTCTCTTCAGTTTCAGTTGAGAGTTTCAATTTCTTATCTTTTTTCAACTTCGTCGCATCGCTCTTACGTATGCAAGTCACTGGTGTGATGGGCTGGTTTGATGCTAACATGTCAACGGGGTCATCTTCGTCTTCCCTATTCTCATTCTCCTCATTGAGTTCAGACGTAGAACTTGCTCCCAATCCAACGCATGAAGCCCCAGGTATTTTGCAATAAACTGGGTTCTCGTTTGAATCGCAAATTTTTAGGAAATCTGCCTCCCATGACAACAATGTTATTGGTTTATTTCCAGTTGCGTTGACATCAGTTTTTTTCTTGACTGCGGTTTTCATATTGTTCAATAGCTTTTTTAACTGTCCAACACTAGTTTGCTTCCCAACGTTTTTCGAAAACTGGTCGACTAAACATCCCCATGCCTTCTCTTTAGCAGATGCAACTTTAGGCAACATGGATTTATTTAGCACAACACTAAAGTCTTTCAATAACGCTACAAAAATAGCTCTATTGTCACAACCGGAAGTCACACTACTTTCATCCATAGCTGCAAGAGGACAAAACAAACGGGAACGACAACTGACTTGTGAGTAAGCGGCGAAAACAGAACAAGTCACAACAGGAAATGATGCGTAGTCTGTGTGGCGCTACAAGTATTTACTTGCCTTTTTTGTGAATTCAGTTGTCTCGCGAGTAAATACTTGCTAGTATACCCTCGGGTTGACGAGTACACGGTCACAAGTAAACTCGACGCTTTATTCACATCGGTTTACTTGGAGTTTAAATACTCGTTACACTTTACTTGTCAGTAAATACTCGTCGTACTCGTTTTTATTCACACCGGCCATTATGTAATAATAAAAAAAACTTCCTTGGAGTTATATTGTTTAATTGTTTAATTGTTTAGTCCTCTGAGCAAATACATGCTATGGGACATTAAGCATTAACATACATTAGTGCATAACATACATTAATACATTTATGACATGTTAATACACACATTAGTTAGATAGATTATAAGATACAATAATACATTATAAGATACTATAAAATTTCACTAACATACCAACTATACAATAATAATATTTCTAGATGATTAGTATTTACAAAATTTACTAGATTTATCAGGTTATTCTGAGGTATCCACATGCATGGTTAAAAAGTAAAATACAAATTAAATTAAGGCATGGTATTATATAATAATAATATTATATTGGTATAATAATAATATTTTATTGCCATGGAGCTTATCAGCTATAGACAACGTCAATGGGTTATACTTATATGTAACAAAATAAAATATACAATAAAATTAATATAGACATGTAGATAGACATACACATAAGTTAATACACATATTGATAAAACATAGGTTACACTATCATGGCTAATTAAATTACTATAAAACAGAGGCAAAATCAAATCTGAGGCCAAATAGAATCAGAGACCAATGGGTAAGCCATAATTTATTTTAGGATTGTACATTGGGACCAAATGCAATCTGCTCTTTGTAATTTATATTGTTTTTAGTTTGTCCTTCTCATTTAAGAATTTCTGTACATCATAATATGGTGTGGTAACTAACCAGTCATATAGAGTCTTTTTAAATCTTGTAATAGATAGCTGTAAAAGTTCCAAAGGTAAACTATTATATATTCTTGTGCCAAGCAAATCGAAACTGATTAAAGATTTGGAGAGTCTATGATAAGGTAAGTAGATACGTTGCTTATTCCTTGTATTATGAGAGTGAATGTCTTGTCTTTGTTCAGTTTGCATTAAGTTTTTCTTTTTTACGTAGATAAAAATATAAAGATATATATATATATATATATATGTTTACTTACTTACTTACTTACTTACTCAACAGCAATAAACAATTCCTAAGCAAACTAAAGGAATATTACATATTTTATGGAAACCGAAGGTTCGTTGCAGCGCTTACCTGAGCCCGCCATTCAACCCTATTCTATGCTAACTCCATCCAACCATCCCTCGTAAATCATACTTACCTCAAATATATCCTAATGTTTTCCTCCCACCTACATCTAGGTCTTCCAAGTGGTCTTTTTCCTTTGGGTCTCCCAGTCAATACTTTTGAGATATGTCTTTCCTCCCCCATTTCATCCTCCATGATTTAATTACTCTTACTATATACGATGACGAGTACAGGTTATGAAGCTCGTCATTATGCAGTTTCCTCCAGTCCCCAATTTCATCTCTCTTATGCCCAGATATTTTTCTAACCCCCTGTTTTCCATGTCCCACATCAGTATAATACAACGAAAAGGATAATTGCCTTATAAATGTTTATTTTCAGATTTCTGGACAGAAGACTAAGAAGTAAGAGTTTCTAAACTGCATAAAAGCAGGAATTTCCTGATTTGAGTCTACACTTAACGTCTACCTTAATATTATTTGTATCTGTAATTATTGCTCTCAGATATTTGAATTTCTCCACTTGTTCGAACGATTTACCGGCTATTCTAATATTTTGTAGCACATTGTTTTGACGTTTCATGACCATATATTTAGTTTTTTCCCTATATTAATTTCCAATCCAGCATTCCTGCAGGCATCCAAAAGACTTTCTGCACTTTTCTGGATTGTGTTTATGTCATTGCCCAACAAGCAAACATCATCTGCATGAGCTAAAATCGGGTGACTGCCATTTAATTCTAGGCCTGCCTTGTTTTGCTGAACTTTTTTTAATGGCATATTCCAGCACGAAATTAAAAAGTAAATTTGATTGAGCATCTCCTTGCTTCAAGCCGCTTTTAATGGCGAACCTATCTGATATAAATTTTCCTACCCTGATTCTGCTATAGGTTTCATTTAGACACATTTTTCATTTCATTTCATTTCATTTGATCAGCCTAACTAATTTCTCTGGTATCCCAGACTCAATAGGGATATTGTACAATTTGTCTCGCCTAACTGAATCATATACTGTATTTAAAATCTATGTTTATAGCAGGTGAGCATACTATTATATTCCCACTTTTTCTCCAAGATTGGCAAATACCGGTACAACATATTTTATCAATGGTTGTTCTATTTTGCCTAAATCCACATTGGTGATCTCCAATGATTTTGTCCGCATATGGGGTTAATCTTGACACAAGTATATAAGACAAAAAATGTTATGATGTTGATAAGAGAGAAATTCCTCAGCTCTATCTCCCTTTTTATGGATCGGTATAATCATAGATTCTTTCCATTCCTTTAGCAATTTCTCCTTTCTCCAAACCATAAGAATGGGTTTATTTATCTGTGAGTTTAATCTATCCCCACCTACCTTAATTAATTCTACTTGAATTTGGTCAAGACCTGGAGATTTGTGTCTTTTTAATTTACCTATATGTAACGTGTTATAGAGTGCAGGAATTGGCATCCCTGGTATCAAAGTTCACTAGACGTGTCATGCTTTTCCGCAGTGGCATAAACTGCTGATTGTGAGGTTTCAAGTAAGTTGTCAGGAACAGGGGAAGAAAGGCAAGCTAATCATGGCCGGAGATATTAAGTGAGTTGGACGTGTAAAGTAGAAGGAAGAAGGGTAGGAATTGTATAAAAGGTATGCACCTAGTATAGGCTAACATGGGTGAATAAACGTGTTTAGTTAGAACTATTCAATGTGCCTATCATTTCTATAAAAGTGAACATCCCTAATGGAGCAGAGGGGATGTTGAGGGTAGAGTTGGGGAATTTAAAATCTACCTACATATCTCCTGTCTTCAGAAGATTATGGCAACAGGGAGCTGCAAGAGAACGACGCAGATACACTGACAGCCAAATAAGAATAAGAATAAGAATAAGAATCTTTATTAGCCGTTAGGTATGTTTGATACAATTGGCTTCGTCATAGATTTTACATAACATAACATTTAATTTACATTATATAATAATATATACAACTTAATCCTAACATTTAATAATATAATACAATAGATATGCAACTTAATCCTAACATAATACAATAAGATACACAGCTTAATCCTAACAATTCATCACAAATTTACTTACTATAAGTCTAATTCTATTATGTCTGATTCCTTAAATTCAGTTATAGAGTAAAAGGCTTTCCTTGTTAGCCATTGGTTTAAGACTTTTTAAACTTTGTCAAGGGGTAAGATTTGATGTTATTAGGTATTCTGTTAAATAAATCAATGCTTAAGTATATATGACTATTGTGAATCTTAGATAGTCTAGAGTAAGGCAGGTTGATCATGTGACTATTGTGTTTATGAAATGATTGCCTGAGGGGATGAGAGTTTAGATTTTCTTTTGTATATACTAGACAATTGAGTATATATAATCCAGGCAGGGTCAAAACATTGAGTTGCTTTAAATGATCTCTACAAGAGTCTCAGGGAGCTAGACCTAGAATACTTCTAATGGCTTTTTTCTGCAGTAAGAAAACTTTTTCAGAGTGGGTTGAGTTGCCCCATAGCAGTATACCATACATTAATGGGAGTGAAAGTATGGAAAGTAGGAGCTCAACATTAATCTCTCGCTTACCTTTCCTCTAAGCTTATGGAGTAGGAATACCTAGGTATAACCCGTGCTAATTTATTGCATAAATATTCTATTTGCTTGTCCCAGCTAAGTTTTTGATCTATAAATATTCCTAGCAGTTTAACATGCTTATTTTCATTGTTCAGTACATTTAAAGTAAAAATTATTTCTTCAGTTTTTTAATTGTTCAGATGCAGGAGATTTGCTTCAAACCATAAATTGGATTTTTGCAGAAAATATGTATTCATTTCTCTTACTGAATCTAAGATTTCACTAGTATTATAGATGGTTGTGTCATCTGCATATATTATTGTTTTACAATTGAGAAACTGTGGTATATCATTAATATACAGAATAAAATAGAAAGGACCCAGTACTGATCCCTGTGGGACACCTTTCCTTATTGGAAGAAATTCTGACATTTGATTGTTCACTTTCACTATCTGAAATCTGTTTGCCAGGTAAGACACAATCAAATTTAGAGATCTGCTTTGAATTCCGTAGTACTTTAATTTTTTCATTAAAATTTCATGAGAGACATTATCAAACGCTTTGCTTAAGTCTAACAATGTTGCTCCTGAAGTTAGCCTGTTTTCAAAGCTTTCGTAGATATTTGAAACTAGATCCTCGACAGCTTTTACAGTTGATAACTTAGATCTAAATCCATATTGGGGATCACTAAATAGTTTGTTTTGTTCAAAACAGGCGTAAAGTTGTTGATGCATACAATTCTCAACAATTTTTGAGAAAATGGGCACAAGTGAGATAGGGCGATATTTACTAGGGTCTGTCTTATCACCTTTTTTTAAATATAGGTACAGTGACGGTTATAACCATAGACCTCTTGAGAAACAGCCAACACCGAAATGTAATAATAGATGACATTAAATAAAAACACAAACAGCTGGAAGAAGAAAGATGGACGATTCGCATTAAGTGGGCGAAGGGTCACAATGGAACTTACAGAAATGAACTGGCAGACAAACTCACTAAGGAAGCAGCAAAACAAGATGATCGACCTATTATATACAGAAGATACCAAGAACGGAAGTAGAACGAAATATAAAACTAAAGAGCATGAAAAGTGGCAAATGCAATGGAACCAGACAACAAAAGGAGCAGAGACCAAGCAGTTCTTCCCAATCATCAAAGACAGATTGAAAACAGTCCTCAGGCCCACACCAAACTTCACTGTGTATCCAGACACGGCAAAACAAGATCATATCTCCACCTTTTTAAGATTGTCAACTCTCCAATGTGCCCAACTGTTCCGCTGTATTTGCCACATCCTTCATACCTTTTCCTTTCCTGATTTCTGTGTTGCGGATTTTGTCCTTTAATGAGATGTGGAGAATAAATCGCTCCATTTTGTGCTGGCATACCTGTAATGCTGCCGTTGTTTTGCAGGTAGCGCCCATGTTTGGCACCCATAGAGCAGTACTGGAACCACACATTTCTCTAGGACCGCAGACTTCGTTGCTGTCTTCAGTCTTTTGTCAGCCAATATGAACTTCAATGACCAAAATTTCTTCCATGCCAAGCTGATCCATCTTTTGATTTCTTTTTCCATGCAGTTACCAAACGAGATCATTTGTCCTAGGTATATTTTCTCTTGAGTGTACTTTAGGTGTGTAGTGCCGATGTGGATGGGGGTTTCTTCTTTGTTGGTCATCACTTGAGTTTTTGTTGGGTTCATGTGCAATCCTGCCTCTTTGCTGGTAGCATCCAGGTTTTTAGCATCTCTTCTAGATCTTTTTCTGATTCTGCTAGCAGGATAATATCATCTGCCAACCTGAGGTTTGTCAACCTGACACCATTGATGTTAATACCGTACTTGTCGTCCCAGTTGAGCTTTGCAAATTGCAATAGGCTGGTGAAAAGTTTTGGGGATAGAGGGTCGCCTTGTTTGACTCCTCTTGCTAGTCGGAACCACTCCCCATCTCTTTTTGTTCTCACTCTCGCTTTGCTTGTTCTGTACATTTGGGCTAGAATGTTGATGTACATGGTTGGAACTCCCTGGTTCATCAGCACTTGTAGTACGCATTTGTGCTCCACTGAATCAAAGGCTTTATGGAAGTCAACAAAGGCGATATAGATTCCTAGAATCAATTCCTGTACTTTTTCGATTATTTGGTTGAGTGTCTGTAGATGGTCTGCTGTGCTATAGCCTGTTCTGAAGCCTGCCTGTTCCACTGGTTGGCATTCATCCAATCTGTTGGTCATTCTTTTTGTGAGAACTTTCATAAACATTTTGTATATGATTGGCATGAGGCTGATTGGCCTGTAATTGTTTATATCATCTTTCTCCCTATTTTTGTGTAACAGAATGATGGTGCTTTTTAGCCATTCCTTGGGGATTTCTTCGGTTTGGATTATTGCATTAAACAATTCTGTGATGGTTGGTATTAGGGTTTCTCCTCCCATTTTGATGTATTCGTTATAGATTTCGTCGTCACCTGGGCATTATTCATTTTTTAATTCCTTGATTAATGATCTGATTTCACTGGGTATGATTGGTGGGATTTCTTCAATTTCTGAGGTTCTTATTTGCATAATAGAACGCAAATAACTAAAATTAAGGATCAGATTAGTGATGTCAGAGGAGTAGATACAGGTGTCCCACAAGGAACAATTTTGGATTCTGTTCTTTTTGTTATTTATATCAATGAGTTGCTGGATTTGGACTTAAATAATTTCAATCCGTAAGACTTCAGTCGGTAAATATTGTCTGAGACTGACAAATTTGTACAATATTTTTCATAGTCGGGTACATAAATATTTTATGTGTTTTTCGAATTTCAGATGACGATCAGATAATACCAAGGTCTTTGACCTGATTTGTTTCCTTCACAGCTTGGCAGGTACACTAGTCAGATTCACAACAGTTAGTATCCTGGATTCTTAAGCACAATTTTTGATCCATTATTAATTGTGGAGTATCAGCAGTTGTTAAGGATAATGGAACACAGTTTGTTTTATCCATATTTAATGCTAACCGCCGTCACAGTGGCTCATGCTTAGCATGTGGGCATGGCATGCAAGTGGTCCGGGTTCAAATCCCGAGGCAGGCGGGCGTGTCATTCGTGGTGGACGAAACCGTGACTTTGTAGTTTTTTGGGGGGATCCTCCCATTCCCCCTTTCATTCATTCCACCAACACTCTCCACTTCACCTTCCTTTCCCCCTCATTATCATCCTGTTCCCTTTTACTGGTTACTCGGGCCAACCCCTGCTGCAGACTCTGCTATGGGCCTCCCCTGCCATGCCCCATTGCTTGTAGTCTGAGAGTTGCTGGTGTCATGCCAACTTTTCACTATTCTTAAACCCGGATTAGCCAATTTGTAAGTTTCCTGCCAAGTTGGAGCGGAAATCATCAATACTATATCATCATTACAAACTCATCCAATATGGTATCAATGGCTGGGGAGGAAATGGCACTTCTCAATCTAATACAAAAGAGAATAATGAAAGTTTGTTTAGAAAAGCCTATAGAATATCCAACAGAATTGTTATTTCCTGAATTTAATGTTATGACTATAGAACAGATTTATAAGAACATCTAAAATCTGATGCTTTATTATCCTCAGTTTAAGTGCTCATTTCTTTGATCTTTACGGCATGTATGCGTGCGTATTTGAAACTTTATTAGTGCAGATAAATCCAATGTCTACTAATAATACGAACAATGTGAGAAAAAGAAAAATTGTGACACTTCTGGAAACTTTTATTATTAGTTTATTTCTTTCATGAGAAATGAAGACGGTCAGAAAGCCAATACTGAAAATTGCTTGTAATAATTTGTGGCACTCAGGCTGCGATAGATCTGTTACCACCTGATTACAAACAATGAAACTATGGGAGTCTTTTATCATATTTATTAACTTGCAGGACTCATTTTACAGGCATTTGACACTTTTCACATAAAGCACAAAAAGAAGAAATTGCAACAGGTTTACAATCAACTTTAAGTTTAAAATTCCTTGATAGTATAAAAGGTATTTCTTCTTAGGCATTTTGTAGAATGTGTTTGAAAACATCAGACCTCTGTTTATTGTAGCTCCATAATAATGAGGAGATTAACATGGCATGAACCAGTTTTTCAACCACATCCTGAAACAATAACCTTTCCTGAATCAATACTATGTAGGCAAAAATATTGACAAAATTGATTTAATCCAAATGCTTTGCATGAGATAGTAATTAAAGAAAAACCTTAAAAAACGAGCTTTGCCAATTTTAAACAGTTTGGGAAAATTCCATCTTCTTCACACGTTGGGTGCTAGAGCGGGCCCCAGGGACCGCCGCAAAATATTTCTTCCAGGCCATGGCGGTTCGTATGGACCTCTGTCGCTCCGAGTTATTTAACTGTTCGTAGGACACCGGGCCCGCTAGGGAAAGCATACTCTGCTACGCACGGGACTGCTGTGGCCCACCCAGTTAGAGAGCAGGAATTGGGATATGGGTGGAGTAATTAGGGGACTCATGACACTGTATAATTTTGTAGTATAAATATTATTCACATAAATTTATCCTACTGTTAGAAACAATATGCAGAATTACATAAGGTATAAGATAGAACAAACTGAAAATGCAATAGAAAAAAAAAACATGTAATTCTTTTTTTAGAATTTCATTTTTTCAGTTATGATATTTTGCAAAACAGTCCAAACAAAAATGAGGTTCACCTTCACAATCTTCACAATATGTTGACACTTTTTTACTTTGTTCTTCGGTATTTGTCCATCCAGTTTTTTTATGATAGCATCCCTTGCAGTACTTCCGAACTTTATGGACTGGACATTCTTTCTTTCTGTAGGAATGACTATTTATTGCCTTTTGTTTTTTCATTGGTACCTCCTGTACTACCATGTCATTAGGTGGTTCTATCTCATGTTCTTGAGAAAGTAACAATTCTTCGTTGACTTTCTCTCTGAACTCTGTAATACTAATTGAAGAATTGTTCACCTTCTTGAAAATCAAGTGGGAATTCACCATAGTAGTACTGAAAATTAGTTCTAGTGCTATTTTTCGGTACCATTTGATAGTCTTGCACAGAGCAGAACTATAACTTGCCATTTGATCAGATAGATCAACTGAACTTTTAGCATTGTTATACTCTAGCACTGCCAGGGGTTTTTCCACTGGCCCACTGCACCTGTAAACTCACTAATCTTTGTGGACCACTACAATGGACCGCCGGCCTGGATGTAAAATGTAGGAGACAGGGCCATGGCGGTCCCTGGGGACCGCCATATATATTTTTTCAAAATTCAAGGAAAATGTTGAATGATGCTAAAATATTTTGTGATATCATGCATATCGACAAAGTCTTTAACTGAAAATTTAAAAAAAATAAGATGGCCCAGACAAAAAAAAATTTATCATTGTGGCCCTGAACGTGTTAACAGAAAGTCAAAGAATACATGTACTATTAATCTATGTAACATGTCATAAATACAATGGTAAATCAATAAGTATCATCATTTATTTTTAATCTTTCATAGGTTGGCTGTACCGCTTTGTGCTCGCGTGTTCATTTGTCTCTGCTTGTGGAATGCTTGACCGTTATGACTCTACTGCAGGTTGCACTGTTGCACATTAAACATGGCTTCACCGCTCAGCGTTTGCACCAAAAAAGAACAGCATGCAGTGATCCTTTTTTTACGTCTGAAGGTGTACCAGGCAGGGCCGTAGCTAGGCGGTGGCAAGATGGGCCCCCGCCAAGGGCACGTGTACAGAGAGGGCGCAAAATTAACGATGAAAAATCCCGCCTTTTTTGGACTGGTGCAATTTATCAAGCAATAAAAATTCCACGTTAATGGTAGAAATCTTTCAGGTTATTCAAAATTACTGCATGTGAACTATCTGTAGCATTATGCCGATTGTCTACAAACAAAAAGCAGTCATGCAACGTTCTTTAATTAACACGTTTTTTATTGACATAGTATGATAACATAAATCATGAACAGTAGGGAAAGATAAAACGACAATAAGAATTAAAAAGTACGTTATTATTGAGATAAAAGTGGTTCATCTATTCTAAAAAAATACTTTTACCTACATTAATGTGTTAAACATTTTAGTAGGCCTCAGGCTTATTATGTAAGTTACTTCTGATACTAGATTTTATTATTTAATTCTTTTTTAAGTAGTTGAATCGTCTGGAAATAAGGTTTTAGTACCTTGAAATTCCAAAACTTAGTTCATTTTCAAATTGAGGTTTAGGTTTTCTTTGATAATAACAGTGTTGTTATATTAAAATAGTCAAAAAATTTACAGAAACTTCAAAAAATTGTTCAGACCCAGTATTGGAGGGTGCAGATTTGTCAAACTCGCCAAAGGCGCAGAAGTACCTTGCTACGGCCCTGGTACCAGGAGCCGAAATCCATCGAAGACTTTCCGCACAATATGGGGGCAATGTTTTACCAGGGCGAAGCGTGTACGAATGGATTAAAAATTCAAAAAATGCTTGGACAAGTGTGAAAGACATTCACAACTACAATACAAGGAAAAATAAACATATCGATATAGGTTATCAAAATCTCATAATAGCTACAAAGTCTTAGGTCCAATTATGTTCAACAAACTACCTAAAGAAATAGCAGAGCAACCAGTGAATTTGTTTAAAAATAATCTATATAATTTCTTAGTAAATTCCTCTTATTATTCCCTACAAGAATTCTTTCATCAAAATAAATAAGAAACTCTTACTGTAATTGCTGGGCACTGTTTATTATGTTCTTGTCATAATAGGTTTATTATGTTTTTTATTGTATTATTACAATAGATTTTGTATATTAGGAAATATAATTATTACAGATTTTATTTGAAACTTGAAATGCTTGTAACTATTAGATGTGATACAGATAACACTGTGATAAACTATTAGATGTAAGATTTTGACTTTGTCTATTGCAACTTTGTATGCTTAATGACAATAAAATGTATTTGTTTATTATTATTATTATTATTATTATTATTATTATTATTATTAAAGAACAGGATGCCCATCCACATCTACTAGTGACGTCAACATTGAGCAAGTGGTGCTTATCATGATTCAGACTAACCGAAGAGTGACTGTCGATGAAGTGGTAAACCATATGAAGGAAGCTGTGCATACACGGCATATTCAGCAAAAAAAAAATTCTGAGGGCATCAGGAAGCTTATGCAACGATGGATCAAGTGCATTGAGAAGCAAGGGGACTATGTTAAAAATGAGGCAGTTGAAAGTTTTTTATTGTTGTTGCAATAAATTTAAAAGAGACTGTGAATAGTTATTGGCTTACTCTCGTATCTTTGCTAAAGTTATTTTCATTTTGGATGAGAGAATACATTTTATTGAACAAAATGAGCTGCTTGCTTCAAGCAAGTTGCCATAGACACAGCATACCAATCAATCACTTTTGACAATAGTTCAAATGATGGTAAAAAATGGGTAACATATAAACAATAGTTTAAATAAAACATGTAAACAATTTTTACTATATATTCTTATATATGTGGTGGTGCAATATGCCCACTGAGTCAGCAATGATGTTTTCTGCCATCTGATTTAAGGATGATAAGTCCAGTCCCAGCTTCCTAAGTACATCAGTAACCGATCGGTATACAGTACCTCTTGCTCCAAATAAAAGTCCATGGACAGTAAAATGCCGATCACCAAAATTCCTCCTATATTTCTCTTTAAAGAAAGGAATACAGCTTTCATATATATCCTTTTTTTCACGGTCTACGTTGTTTGCTTGGTCGGCAGCATTATTTTCATACCTTATTGTGGGGTCAAGGATGTAAGCTTCATGTGATCCTTTCTTAAAAGCCACGATGTCGGCAAAGCGATTGGATCCTGTCCCATCAATAGTATGGACTTCCTCAAAGCATTTGTATCCTTGTTTTGTTAACATGGTGGTAAGTGCATGCTTCAACTTGTGGTGCCTCTGGGTAATCAGGAGAGAATTGAAGGGACAAGATCCGAGCACATGGCCTGGTGTTTCAGTCTCCTTTGCACATCTGCGACAAAGGGATGTCCTGTTCGATTCACTATGATTTCCAGGAACTCCTTTCAAGTTGGCATAATTTATATTTAATTTCAAGAGGGCTGTCCATTCTGAAGAAGTGAGCTTAACTTTCTCCGCCATGAAGTTGTTAGTGGCTGTATATTCCTTAAAATGAGATACGCCGATACCTTGCCATGACATTGATGACCATTCCTCGAATGATTTCAACCGCAAAACTCTTCTAAGTTGCCGAGAGCTCATTTGAGTATTACTCGTGTCCAGTGGACTCAGCCTTGCCAAGCTCTGCTGAATCTCATTGTCATAATTAAATACCAGGAGGAAGCGGGGATCGTCACAATTGGTCAACTTTTTAGCAACAGAAATATGTTGCAACGGGGCTTCCCATTGACAATTAATCAGTCCTAGTCCACGTAACTTACGAGGTGCATATAGCATTGCACTAGCAGTTCTGTCAGGAAGTCCAACAATTTCTTTTACAGTTCGCCGTATAATGACATCCAGGCCATCAAGCACATACAATGGAATTTTAGTCAAAGGCGCAGTCTGCAAAGGATATATGAGAGATGGAAATATATACTGATTGATTATATTGAGCTTCTGATTAGGTTTTAGCAAAGGAGATTTTGCTAATTTCTCTAAATTTTGGTGGAAAGGGACTAATGCGTCCTTATTGAACAGAAGCTCACTGTTAAACTTACAACCCAGATATTTAATGGTTTCATTTTCAGAGATTGAAGAAATAATTTCTCCACATCCTAAGTTTAAATTGCTTTGTACAAGCTGGCCTTGACTCACAACAATTGCTGAGCTTTTATCAGCATTTATTTCTAAACCTATGGTTGTAAGAAGGTTTTGAGTAGCATCAATGACGCGAACTGCAGAATCAATGTTGCGAGCAGTCACTGCCTGATCATCAGCAAATCCTGTTAAGCATATGGGTTCTGTGTCAGCACTTAATTTATACCCATACTTCGTAGCGAAATTTTGTTCACAAACATTATCATAAATGAAATTAATAGCAAGATTGAATAAAATTGGTGACAGTGGTCCACCCTGTGGTACTCCACATCTGACAGATATCTTCTTAGTCCGTTGAAGTCCTGTTTCCACTTGAATAGTGTTATCTTTTATAAGAGAAACAATCAAAGCTTGAAGGTCAGAGGATACACCAGCAGACTGAAGCGAGTTCTTAATATGTGCATGTCCTATCCGATCAAAAGCACGGGAAACATCAAGAAATGCAATAACACAGTCAGTCTTATTTGTTTTCGAATGTTTCAAACAGCCAGACAGAAGTCTGGAATTGATATGACAGCCTGATATGTTTGGTACAAATCCTCTTTGGTTTATATTTAATTCGATCTGTAACCTCAGTTGTTGATCAAGAACCCGTTCAATTATTCGCCGTATAACAGAATAGATGGTTATAGGCCTCCAGAAAGTTATGTTCTTCACATCTCCCTTGCCTTTATAGAGAAGAACAGTTCGCCCTTCTTTAAGTTTTGTAGGCACAAAACTTGTTTTCAACATAATATCTATAAGTACTTTAACAACTTCAGATATGCCAAGCTCTTTAACTGTTCTTATAAGTACTTTATCAAACCCAGGTGATGTGTCCACTGACATACCCTTAATCGCCTTCTTCACCATGTCAGTGGAGACTTCAGAAACATTGTCTTTCAGGCCACCAACAGGATATGTCTCTCTGACACAGTCATTAGGAGTCCCAAAAACTTGAAGAAAATTATTCTCTATTTCACTAGTGTTAATAGGGCACCGCTTTGGATTACCTGAATTCATAATGGTCCTAACAACTGTCTTCCTTCTGTTGTAGTAATTAAATTGAGCAACTTCATAATCATATCTGTTGTTATTTTTGTTCCTTCTAGCCTTTGAAGAACGTTGAGGATTTGACGAAACCGTATGGTTAATATTTTTTCTGTTCTTTCTTAGCTGATAGTAACGGGTTGCAGGATGTTGGGGTCCCGGCAGCTTGGCATTGGCTTCATTTAAAAACGTTAAAAAACTGCTGACTTTATCATCAAAATCAGTAAATTCAAAATGATCAAGGTCACCATAAATATCTTGAAAGACTTTACGCCATTTGTCAACTTCTTTCTGTAATTCAGCATTTGACCTGGGTTTTGATGCCTTGCTGTTTGGCAAATTCACTTCATTATTTATATTATCATTATCCGATTGCAATATTTTTGCAAGTTTATTTTTGTTTGATAAGGTGACATGCCGCTTGGATTGATGAATGGTAAGACCACGTGCACTGTTAAAGCACAAGCCACATAAAGGACATGAAAATGATTCTTCAGTGTTGAGTATTTGTGAAGCTGTACCATTTCTAGTAACTCCATCGCTGTTACTTTCTCCTTCAATATCAACATTTGAATCCTGAGAGGAACTATGACTTCTGGCAATGTGAATGTTAATCCCTCTTCTGGTAAATTTGTTTCCACATAACACACAGGGAACAAGATCAACTGCTTTGACTTCTTTCCTAACAATATTTCAAGACTGAATTTAGTGGTTGTTTCCTTCTTTAATTGGAGAGGAGCTGTATTTATAATTTTGTTGTTATATTTGATACTGATTTGTTCAAAGTGCGTTATACAACAAGCCTCTCATTGCATTTATTAAGATACGAGTATGTTTATGAAACGAGCAACGTGAGTTTCATCATTTTCATACGAGCATCTAATTACCATTATAAGCAAGTTGCATACCACTGTTTTTGTTCGACCATAACAGTCTAAATGTTTAACTTTTGAGATTTAGATTCATGTAAACGAACCGGTTACGCTTCAGCGCTGACCTTCGCACCAACTGGTTGAATAGTTCATGTCTTCTATGACAGATGACAGATTACGGCATCAGTCAAATCGAAGTTTTCTTTTCCTGTTTTCTACAAACCAATAGCACATACGATATTAAAATTAACATGAACAGAATTTATTTTATTTTAATTTAAATACAGGCTAATTATTTTTCAGATTTCAAGATCATTCCATGTTTGATAAAAACACTGATAAACAAAAAAGTTTTTTTTCTGTCTCAGAAAGGAAAATGTTTCATTCTGATTGTATATTTTCTCCTGAATTCATATATAATATCAGTTTACCCCACCATGCAAGGTTTCCAAGGGACAGGTATTTTTTTATTTCAAACATTTTAATATTTCCTGCATTCTTAACTACACAATATTCAAACATTGTAACTCACCTAGAAAGTAATAAATGACATTTCATGCTACATTTCACCTTGGAGCATCCCTGTTGATGATCCAATAGTAATCGGCCAGTATATTAGGATTCCATTTGCCTTGATAAATCTTTTCCAAAGCTGAATTCTCCTGATAAAGGTGTTCCCTGTGCGCATTGCTCACTGTGCCAATCTATGCGTGAGTGTAGCAAGTGTACTTTAAAGGACATAGGCCTACTACAACCCAAATTTTTATAAGATGTTATAAGATCGTTGACAATATCACGATAATTTTCCTCCTTTCGATTTCCCCAAAAACTCTGAGTAACATTTTTGAATGCTTGCCAAGTTCCTTTCTCCAGTGAACTCAGTAGTAAACTTTTCATCATGCATTAGTAATCGTATTTGAGGACCCACAAATATTCCTTCTTTAATTTTTGCATCAATAATATTAGGAAACTTCTGTTTTAAGTACTTGAAACTCGGAGTATTGTACAGGTAGAGAAAAAAAGCAGATCAACTCATGTAGCTGATTTCAGAGCCTTGTGATACATAAATAAATGTAAGAGATGTAACAGAAACATTTGTTTTCACAAGCAATGCAAATTACGTGAAAATATTTCTCAGTTCAAGCAATTTATTGGCTGTAGAAGAAATTTCAATACATTCCCTGCTATCCTGTGAATGCCACTAGGTGTGCGCAGTGGCTCATATCGGCAACTTAGATATTTTAGTCAGTCCGCTTTTTTTCCCTACCTGTACATGACTTTGATGAAATTCTTCATTAATCCTAGTTAGATACATAATGGATGTAGATACACAATTTTAGGATTATACAATGGGATTAGGCCGCTTTTAACTGTCCCTACTATCCCATTCACACAAAAAACAAACAATACTGTGAGTAACCAAGCTGCAGACCAAGAACAAGGGTAATTACCTTCAAATCACTACAAATATTCCATTCCAATATAAATGTCAAGTTTTCATGTTTCTTTCACTAGCAGAGTGAGCCACAAGTACTGATGGGAATTTATTTCCATTATGCAGATGCACAGCTTTTAAACTAACTCTAGAGGAATCAATGAACAAGGCCCATTCTGTTGGGCTATGTTCAATAGCAATAGCAATAAGAGAAAAAATTAATCTGTTCCTTTTTCTTCTTTACTTCCATCAGCTCTCTTCATCTAAAGCCCCATGTTCTGGAAGCTTTGGTAAGCACAATTCTTTGCCACGTGGATTGCAAGCTAGGGTACACCACATCCCTTTAATGTTTGTTAAGCAGAAAGAACAATCCATGGGTTCCCTCCAAATCATATGGAGGGAACATAGCAAATGGCATGTGCAATGTACCGTTTTTCCATGCAGTGAGAACCCTTTAACACAATGAACAACAGATATGTGGGGTTCCGGGCCTTGTTTCCCCCCCATTTTACACCCAAAATAAAGTTAATTTGGTTCCATCATATTTACAACGTTCTAGGAGCTTTTACTTGACAATGGACAAATGGACAAAAAAGTTTTAAAATATTTTAGAAAAAGAAAATAATTTAAAAAACTGTGGGTGATAGAGAAATTCCTAATACTTGTTTCAAAACAGGAAAAAAAACTGTACAACTATTTTTACTCATGAGACAAAAATCTTGTTGACCAGTGTAATCGATACCACACCAGTTTCGTCACACGTAATAAGCGTATTATAGTATGGTCGAACAAAAATATATATAAATAGTCACATGTCACCTCTATTTTATGCTGCCTCTAATCTTGAGCAACATTGTTATACAGAGCAATAAAATCAATAAATATTTTGTATATTTTAATCTCGAATATGTGCCTCTAATGACTTTATTTGGATTGAAAGAAATATTGATTTCTGTTCTATGAATTTACCTTCCAGAGAAATAGTTCTCCTATTTTGAGTGTTTCAGTATCTATGATTACGTTAACCTGCTGTAAAGGGAGGAAGGGTAGGAAGTGTCTGGAAGAAGGGCATGACATTATTCATGATATCTGTCATCCCTGGCATCGGCATCTTCATGAGAGAGAAACCCCCTATGAACAGTGTCGGGTTATTTCCTTCACCCTGTGAAGGGAGCCCTAGCCCTTGTGGAAGAGGGGCGAAAGTGGGGAAAGCGGGAAGTCCTGATTCAGCAGCCCTTGTCATCGTTCGAGACTTGGTCCTAGAAGAATTCCCTACTTCAGCATCTCCCTCTGTTTTTTCTGCAATCTCCACTTGAACGTTTGCTGTGTTTTCTGCTGCAGAACCATGGCTGCCGTCTATTTCTTGAATCGTTGCTGCCTCATCTTCATGGATATCCCTTGGAGATCCCTTAAACCAAAACATTTGTTTTAATCACTATATTATTAATAAATTTATATGCTATGAAACCAAATGCTCCACTGCAAAACAAATTTAACATGGACTAAAGGGTGGCCAAATGCACCACAAAGCTGGATCTTAAATTTTCGCTTTTGTTCGGGAGCTATGAGCAAAAAACTGACAGAAAACGAGATTCTTCACACTGGATTTCGCTATCACATTTCAGTTGTGAACTGAATTGCAGCTGGCCTTGGATCTGTTGCCATAGCAAACTGAGAAAGAAGAACATCGCTGGAATACATAAGTCATTATCAAAGAGTTGAGGGCAATCTTCTTCCTTTTCTTCTTACCTATCTTCTTCTTCTTACCCAGTGTAATGGCATTAGCAATGATGATACCATGTAGCCAGCGAATATATATAATATATATACTTTGTAAAAGTCTACTGTGCTAAAATAACATGCACAATTTATGGCCTCAGCTAACGCCTCATAGCCAGTGCAATCTCTGTACATAATGTACAATGTTAGTATGTGTGTCCTTTACAGACTAAAAAACTATTGAACCGAATTACGCACTGTTTTTTTTTTTTTTTTTTTTGTTTGTTTGTTTGTTGCAAAATGATCCGTGTTGTCCAGAGAAGATTTAAAGCTATTGATACTCTAGGAATATATTACATTTATTAAATGCAGTTTAGTTCTCATGTAGATTGCCTGAAACTATATCCAATGAAGAGTTGTGGAAAACAACAAGTTAGACAACAATAATTGCAGTGGAAATAAAGAGGAGAAAATGGAGGTGGATTGGCCACACTCTTAGAAAGACAGTAGGCTCTATAGAACGGACAGCATTAGAATGGAATCCACAAGGGGCACGGAGGAGAGGCCGTCCCAGGAAAACGTGGAGGAAGACGGTAGAGATGGAAGCACTCGAAGCAGGAAAGACATGGAAGGAGGTTAAGGCACTGTCAGCTCGAAGACTGCAATGGAAACGCTTCATGGATGCCGTATGTTCCAAAGGGAACGAGAGGAATTAAGTCAAGTAAGTCAAGTTCAGTTCTCATGACCAGTGGCGTAACTAGACCATTTGGGGCCCGGGGCGGATTTATTTTTGAGGCCCCCAGGAAAAGCTACAAACACGGCTACTTTTAACTTCTTTTTCAATGGCTAACCTTTTTGTCTTTCAGTTCGTCTCCATGGGCTAATCTATACGAAAAAATCTACTCTTATATAATTCAACGGCCCTAAATAGCGTGCTTGCTCGCCCGCTTCGTGAGACATCGGGTATACTTGGCGATGTTCATCTCTCGCACTGTAAACTTTCATGACGACTACAAAATTAGGAAAGAAAACCGTTTCTTTATTATATAAGGCCTAAGTGAAATGAACACAATGAACAAATATTCTAATTTTATTTTTACTTACAATTTTCATAGCTCTGAACCAGAAACATTTTTAATAATCTACCAATGTAATTTTCTTAAAAATCCTGGAGTCAATGAATAATGGCGGGCGAAGCCGGGGGCAACAGCTGTAAAATATTGATGGTTTTATCTCTTGAAATATCGCTGATAATAATAATCCAAACAAACCATTCCTTCCCTTGAAAAATTATATAATTTCTGAAAATTACACTGAATTGATCAAATAAAATTCACATCATATTCATGTCAATAAACAGCTGAGAAACAATACGTATTATGTGTTCACAGGTTCTTTGGAACTGCATAATCGATTCTGATATAGTTTTCCCAGGGGGCGCTTTCATGTCGTGGAATGTACTCCAAAGCAGGAATTTTAGCTGTTTCATTAATTATTAATGGCTTAGTTTATGAATGATTCGCGTGCAAGTGTTAATAAATATAATGCTTTAATAATTATTATACTCTTAATTTTTAGTTGGATAAAAACACTTTTTAAACGCACTTTATTTTACCTTAGTAAACTTCCTGGACGGCCGTTTCGCAGGTGGTGTTCCTGCATCATCAGCAGAGTGCCAACTGAGGTCTCTGGAGCAGGTGTTTGTGAGGGTGTCTGTTATGGTGGGGGTGTAGTGGAGGTGGGGGTAGGTGATGGGGATTTGGTTTGAATGCCTGTGTGTATTAATGTGTCAAATAGCGTGTGTGATTTGAAATTGAGTTGGTTATTTAAAACTGATGTTGGGTGTGATTTTGTGTGTTTGTAGATTTCAAATTGTTCCAATGTGTTTAATTTCTTGCTTTTGTGTGTGAAGTGTAGTATTTCCATGGAAATACTGCTCCAGAGACCTCAGTTGGCACTCTGCTGATGATGCAGGAACACCACCTGCGAAACGGCCATCCAGGAAGTTTACTAAGGTAAAATAAAGTGCGTTTAAAAAGTGTTTTTATCCAACTATTTATTACACAACGCTAAAGTCGGACACAAGAATGAACTTAATTTTTAATTTTTAAAAGAATTATCGTGGCGAAGCCACGGGCACCTCCTAGTAATAGACAGAATAAGGGAGCAAACTCATGCAGTATTTAATGTACTTATTTATTATTATATTAGTACAATAATATTAAGTTAACTGATTAGCAAAATACAAATGTGTGAATAATTACAAAGTAATGAAATGGAAAAAAGGTTATGTTTAAATATGACAAAGTTAACGTAGTTTTAAGGTAACAAACAACAGTTTTAATTTATTCGGAGAATCAGATAATAAATTAGCAAACTGTGGATTATATTAATTCAGAATAGCGGTATGTAATAGCCAAGTTTAAAATTGTCTTTTTGTAGCTTTTACATTAGAAAATTGTCTAATTGTCTCATGAAAGTTTATTTTCATAGCCAAATTGTTCTCGATGTATAACATTGCTAGTCCATTTAATCTGATTTGACTCATTGTTGAGCACAAATATTTTTTATTATCTTCAGTTTTGAAAACTTCTTTCACAAATTTCAAGTAAAATGTAAATAGTTAAAAACAACTTTTCTCCTGATTTCTGTGTTGAATCAAAAGGACCTTGTTTGTTTTGGAAAAATTCACTGCCTCGTTTTACAAAATCAGGTGGAACATTAATTATTATATTAGGGTGGGGCATCAATGGGGGCCCCCATAGTACGTGGGGCCTGGGGCGGACTGCCCCCACCGCCCCACCCTAGGAACGCCACTGCCCATGACAACAAACAATACTGTTTGGAGTGTTCCCATAAAGCTTTGCATGTTGCATGATATTGGCCCATGAAGTGGGCTTTGGCAAAGGCTATTGATATAATTCATTTCTGTAAATCAACAATGGAGAATGAAATCCACGTAAATAAATATCGGGTGTGATGCATCACATAATTTTCTCTACCCTGGGCATAGAGAATATCATCTTCTCACTTCACATTTTGATGTAACTTAGAATAAGAGGTCGCAATACAGGGATGGCGTATTCAGTTCTCTCAGCTAATGAGAGGTTGCGAGTATGCTATACCAGAAAGGTGTAAAAAATCATATCCACTGACACGTCATTCACCTCTCTAGGCTTTGTATTAGTTGAGAAGATGTTTATTGTAACCCATATGCATGTAAAACGAGACAAAATAGGATGGAACATTTTTAGTAGGCATACTATGTGCGCAGCAAATTATTATTTCCTAGATTTTGGGGGAAGGATGTGTGAAAGTGATATTGATTTCTTTTGATTTTAGCTCTGAAACGGCAACATATCTCATAAAGGCAGTAAAATGTTATGTTACCGGAATTTCTGTTTCTTATTTTAACCTCTATGAGGCATGCTGTGTAGAAGCATTGGGTGGCACAATTCTAAGTTCTGTATGAGTGTTTCAAATTTAGTTGCCTTTAGGGCATTTGGATCTAATTTTGACTTACCTGAAATTACTTTGTTTTTCTTAAATGATATACTAAAACAATCTGCTATATTTCTATTACATTTCTACAGCCCTGCAAATAAGTCGCCAGTAAATTATTATGTCCCAGATATTTTGGGAAGACAGATGTGAAAGTGAACTTGATTTTCTTTCTGATTTCAGCCCCGAAACAGTTTATGAAAATGAGGCTGAAGAATAAAATATCCCATAAAGATAGTGAAAATGTTATGTTACCGGAATTTCTATTTCTTATCATTTCTACATCTATCAGGCATGGTGTGTAGAAGCAACAGGTTCCAAAATAATTCTAAGTCTAACTATGGCTTCCTATACAAGGACTTACAGCTTGGCAATAAAAAATCATAATTTAATTTTGAATTATACGCAAAATACAAAACCCAGGCGACGCAGAGGCTTTTATCCTAGTACAGAATAAAGATAAACGAACCATTCAACCAAATTATGCCGGGATGTATCTGTTATTGTAACTTCTGCTATCACAGGGAAGATATCACTAATAAGAAACACAGAAAGTAACCATCTGGAGTAACAACTTGGAGATTTCACAGCACACTAAAACAAAAGGAAGAAGGAAATAATTTATTATAAACATAAATGAACCTGCTTGCCTCTTCACACGTTGCCATAGGTCACAGCTTATCAATTCCATCTTACAAGATAATAAATTATTAAATGCATAAATATAAACAGTCTTCTAAACAGAAGCTCTCAATTTCTTTTTGGAATAAATAAGGTGATTCAAGATGAATATTGAATCAGTAATGATGTTTTCAGTAAGATGTTTGGTCTCTTCTTTGGTGATCCCTAGCTTTTGCAATTGTTGTGCAACCGAGCATTAGATCGTTCCTATGGAACCAAACAGAAGACCAGGTACTGAAAAATGACAGCCACCAAATATTGCACGGTATTTTTTTCTATTATTATTAAGGAATGGAATGCAGCTCTTGTAGATGTTCTTTTTCTCCATGTCATCATTTTCGGCTTGATCATCGTTGTTAGATTCATAGCGAATGGTTGGATCGAGGATATAAGATGTTTTAGCCCCTTTCTTGAATGCTATAATATCTAGAGCATGAACTTCCTCAAAGCATTCTTATCCTTTATTAGTCAGGAGGCTGGACAGTGAGTGTTTTGCCCGATGATGTTTCTGATTAACAATCAGGCAATTAAATGGACATGATCTGAGTACGTGACTCCTTTGCACACCTTCTGCAAAGGGACGATCCATTAATAACACAATTGTTACCATAGATTCGCATAATTAACATTCCATTTCAGCATGGCTGTCCATTCAGATGATGTTAGATGCATATTTTCCAAGTTGTTAGCAACAGGATATTCTTTAAAATGTGACACTCCAATACCTTGCCAAGGCACAGATGACCATTCGCCAAAAGACTTAAGGCACATTAACTTTTAAGTTGTCTAAAACTTGTATGGCCATTTTTTTATTTCCATTTGTACGTCTAGCGAGCAAGTCTGTGAGCAACGCATAAAGTTTTGCAATGCAGCTTCCCATTTATAACCTTAGTTTATCCGGAAACTCTATAATAAACAAATAGTTTGTTTTTTACAATACCGAGTCTCTTATAATATATGACTGTAATTTGTACCACCAACCCAGTATGCTGAACATTGAAAGTAAAACTATAATTAATTCATGCAATGACAATGTAAATAAATATAATATTTTAATTATTTTTGCTAAATTATTTTAAATATTTACCGGTTGAATAAATAATTGCAGGCAACTGATAGTTATATATAAAGTTAGGAACTTGAAACATTTTCACCACTCTACATCATTATGCAATATGTAGGCTACATACTTCTTTGTACCTCAAGTTTGGATTTAAATATTGCAATATCAAAACTGAAGTGCAAATTATACAGGGTGCGGCATTTATCGTTTCCCATTTTCAAAACCATGTAACACATTTATTTAACAAAGAAATAAGCTACATTGAACATTTTAAAATGTCTTACAGTCTTGGATTTGAAATTCAGGTCTTACTTTTTGAATATGATGTCCTTGAGATGCCCTCCATTAACTTCAACACATTGCTGCAATCTCCCTCGTACACTGGTCATTACGCATTGTGCAATGTCTTGCAATTTCCTGCAAATCCACACATAATCCACAAGCGGCCACTTCACAGTCCTAAGGTCGTGGTGTGGTGTGCCATTGCAGCACCGGGTATTATTGGCCCTTATTTCTTTGAGAGTGATAATGGTGCTTCAGTGACTGTCAACTCTGAACATTACAAACACATGCTGCTAACTTTCTTCCTACCAGAATTGACACATCGTAACTTTGATATTGAGAGATTGTGGTTTCAACAGAATGGTGTTGTAGCACATACTGCACATCTTTCAATGGACACCCTTCATGCTGCTTTCACCGGCCGAATTCTTTCCAGTTTGATGATATCCAATGGCCTTCCAAATCTCGCAACCTTACTGCACAAGATTTTTTTTTTCTGTTGGACTATCTGAAGTCTAAAGTTTTCGCTCATGCCCTCCCTGACATTGACAGTCTTAAAAATGAAATTCAGCAGGAAATTGCAAATGTTACACAAGACACCACACATCGCGTAATGGCCAGTGTACGAGGGAGATTGCAGCAATGTGTTAAAGTTAATAGTAGGCATTTCAAGGAAATCGTATTCAAAAAGTAAGGCCAGAATAGTAAATCCAAGACTATAAGACATTTAAAAATGTTCAATGTAGTTTATTTCTTTGTTAAATAAAGGTGTTACATGGTATTGAAAATGGGAAACTTTAAATGCCGCACCCTGTAGATGTATATTTCAAAGTCCTGTAATAAAAGTGCACTAATTGGGGGGGGAAGTTCACATGACATCTACAAAAATATACATTTTCAGAAGAGATTTTTTAAAATTAATTCAGAAAATGAACACGTTAATTTCGCAGATAATGTCAGATGTAGATTGGGGATATGTTACATATTTTATAACTAATTAATGTCTCTAAATTAACCCTGAAAATAACAAATTTTCACAAAAGTCTTAATGGTCTTCACTTTCTAAACTTCTTAATCAATATTTTCAAGGAAAAAACCTACTATCCTTTGACACTTTAAAGCACATTGTGCAGTAAAAGTAGAATAACACATCCCGGGCATATATGTATGCCTTTGTTGTTTAATAGTGCCAATAATAAAGTCATAACAAAAGCACATCAAGATACTTAGACAGACGCAGCATTATCTTCACCATTCCTCTGACAATGCCGGCACACACCTTCATAAACTTAAAAATTCCCTTTCGGCCTACAGGGACTACCTAGATTTTGAATTTCATATTTCTGTAACATATTTTATTATTTTGATGAATTACTACAATTTGATTTTTCTTTACATTGGAACAAAAAGGGTCAAATTTTATTTCAGTCATACATATCCATTTATTCCTATAAATTAAGCAATAAAAATTGTATTCATCCCTTGCGCTATGGGTTGCAGTTATAAAAAAGGTTAAGAGAAAATATTATGATAATATTAACAAGATTTTCAATAAGGGCTCGAAATTGTGTCTCCTGAGGCAGTAATGAAACTTTGTTCCGTGACCTGAATTTGGTCAACCCTTGCAGTAAACGTTGGTCGCATCAAAAATTATTTCATACAAAAGTTTAGATAATATATTTTGTGCCTACAAAGGGAGTTAGGATTGTTTTGTCCTCCAATCCCCATTTTGCTCACCCTTTAAACTATTGTAAGTGTTATCAAAAAATCTTTTAAACAAAAAATATAGAAGCGCTTATAGGAGGTCTAGAAATTTTGAACAGACGCAATATTTTTCTTTTTAAGGGACATGTAGTGATTTTTCAGTTTTTCAAAGGCTTTCCACATTTCTACCCACTTCGTCCTACTTTCCTTATTAAGGAACTCAAAAGAGACTTTCCATCTTTATAACAACTTATAATGTTTGAATTAATTGCCATGGTTATTGTGTCCATGAAATATAGGGACTGTGACATGTAGAACTAGGAAACTGCATCATGGTAAAAATTCCATTAAGTAGTCTTTCTTCGAAATCTATCTAAAAAGCGCGAATGAGTTTTCTACCCAAGATGGAGGAGGGAGTTGTGGTCTATTGCTGGTCAGAAAACTAAAACCACCAACTGGATTAAATAAGTAAAAATAAAAATATTAATAGATCTCACATGCGTGCCTAAAACAATAAAATACACATTAATCTCTATGCAAAATAAAATGCTCTTAAGATGTGCTTGGAATTGTGCTCTAGTTATGACTGTTACTTACATCTTGTGTAACAAGTGGACGAGAGTTGACACCTGTAAAATAAATACAAGCTCTTTGATTAAACAAATCAAAACAAGGCATGCTGAGATGGTCAAAATCACCTTGTTGTTTTTTGCGGAAAGAGTTATACGTTCTTGTTGAGGAAGATAAGATATGTAAATATATATTTTTATAGTGTTACAGAATTTTTAACACTTAAAAACTATATTTAAATGGAATTTCCGTCATTTTAAAATCAGAGAATGCATTTCAAGTGCATCCACCATGCACAAGGAGCTGCCTAGGCCAGCACAAAGGAAGGAAGCTAGGATGAAGAGAAGGCAACATGAGAGGCAGAGAATGAAGATGATATTCATAATCCTGGAATGCATTGATGTAAGCCAGAAAATTGTTAACAATTTAAAACAAATATCTCAGACCTATCTATACATACTGTAGCTTACAATGTGTGTATATATGCCAGACCCTTTGACCTAGAGCTCTAAAAATTTCACCATACGTTCTCCACGACCCAAGAAAATTTCATCATGATAGCACAATCGCTTTAGTCAAAATTTAATTTGAAACTTTTTGGTACTTTTACTTTCTCGCAAAAAGTAGTATAGAGAATGTATTGTGATCGTGACAAAAAATCGAAATCGAGGTAACACAGGGAAAGCATGTTTCACAATGCCTAGAAACCAAAAATGTTTTTGAAATGACGTCTGTCCGTCTGTTCGTCTGTCTGTGGACAAGCACAGCGGGTCAACGGTTCATTGTATTTATTTCATTTTTTGAATTAAGGACTTTTTCTGAATTTTAACGAACCACCCAGAAATTGAGTTTTATAAGTGAAATATTCAGGAGACTTTTCATAAAAGGTTTTTGAAAAATTTGGATTTTTGAAAAATTGGTTCTAGCAAGTTTAATAAAAATTTAAAATTCGAAACTCTTATCTATGACTAAAAAATGGCTATATCCGTTTTTCAGCAAAAATGACTTTGAGGGTGTTTTACTGCTATCCATTTTCAATTTTTCTAGGCTATTTCGATTACATTGGGTGATACATGGAAATTTATCACAGTCAAGTTGTAGAGAATTATTTTTTTCGATTAAGTATGCATTAATTTAATATTTAATATATATGTTACCGTTAAAGTATATAATGCAGTTATTTTATAGAATACCTAGTTATTTCATGAAATAACTGATCGTGTCCGTTAAAATGTGTAATATGTTAATAATTTGACACTTTAACTAGTTATTCTATGAAAAAACTAGGTATTCTATAAATTAACTAATGAGAGACAGTTAAAGTGTAAAATAAACAATTTATCTAAAATGAAATAACTTTGTATTCTATAAATAAACTAATGATAGACAATTAAAATGAAAAAGAAGCAATTTATCAAATTTATGCAGCGTATAAATGGTATTTATGGAAACGTACCATAAAATCATTTGTTACAACAAGGAATACTAAAATGACACTTGGAATTACAAAGAACATTATTTCTAAAACAAAAACATTTTTTGTTGACACATTGGGTTTAACACGAACATTTTTTAAATCCCTGACCAGTACCTAAACTTTGAGCTATAGCAACCGACCGGAGCGATATTTCTACATCCGGTACTTCTTTGATTTTAATTAATTTTTGTTCGCAGACACTGAACTGGGATCGGGAATATAATTGTTTTATTCGGCCGTTTCTTGTGCCCAATTGGAAAAATCCTTCTTCGGTTATTTTTATGATGATAGCTAAAATAGATTTGGCATCACCTTTTCCTCTGTCAACTTCAGGCACTGGGATACGGACGGTAAACCCCACAGAGGCTTCACAATGAGATTTATCCGACATTAATTTCATCTTTTTTGCTTGAATTTCTAAACATTTTTTAGACTTTTCTTTTTCTCTTTGAACATTAAGTTCATTAAAACACAATTTGCAGATTTTCTGCTCAACTTCATCTTCTGAAACACAATCTTCCGAACATGATATATGGACAGGCTCCATACATTTGAAGCAAACTATATCTTCACTGCATTCTTCTAAACAGACAACACATACTTTCGTAATGGGATTATTTAATACTGTTTGTTCAACTACTTTTTCATTATCAGGTTGAGAAGAAACATTCATTGCAGTCAAAGTATTTTGTAATTGATCTTCGTCGACCAACGAATTAAGTGCTTCCTTCGGAATGGCAGTTGTTGACAGTCCAACTCTAGCTGCGCAACCAAACATAGCCTCGTTTAATACCAGAATGGAACGCCCTATTCTTCATAAACTGGATAAATTTTAACCCGTTACTCCACGAAGTTGACTGGTTGTCTTGCATCCAAGTCGTCAACATATTTTCTATGTCCTGATTGACTCTCTCAACACTGCCTTGGCTTTGGCTTTGGCTATGTCTTGGTTTGCCATGCACGATCTTAAGCTCTGGCCAAGTTACTTTTAAGTCATCAATAAGTTTGTTACAAAATTCTCTTCCATTGTCCGACTGCAATATACATGGGGCTCCAAACAACAGGAATATATCAAGCAACTGTCCTGCAAATTCTTCTGTTCTCTTTGTTTGAAGAGGTCTTAAAACCACAAACTTTGTAAGGTGATCCTGATAAACTAAAATAAATTTATAGTTTCCATCAGGTTGTGATTGAAAATCTATGAGGTCAACCTGACATCCTGAATTCATATGTGAAAAAATCATGGGCTTAACAACAACACCTTTTCTGCCCGCTTTGCGTTTTTGTTGACAAGATTCACAAAAATTCAGGAAAATCTTAATATCATTTTGCGTAATATTTTTGTAACGACGATTAAGTTCTTTTATCATTCGGTCTCTACCACCGTGCCCAATAGATAAATGAGTTTCGTACAAAATGTCAAACAAAGAATCACTTGAGCAATAAAACATTACATATGGTGTTGCATTTGTTACTGGGACTATTAATTTTTCTACTCCTTGAACTTCAAGGATATCGTAATGTTGAAGTAACCAATAATCACGTGGCACTTTCTTATCTGATGTTTTAGATTTCTTTACATCAGCTATCAAACTTAATAATTTTTCACGGGTGAGCAAAGAACTGTTCTCTTTCACATCACGCTTATTTAGTAAAGATTCAAACTTTTCTTTCATTGCAGCTTTTTTTTCGTTATCACTTAATGAATTCATTGCTCAAGGCATTTTAAGGTCTTAAAAATAATTGCACTTTAACGTACCCGTAAGTAAAAAATAAATGTATCTCAATACCTGATACGTGAGAACAGTATTTGACGAACAGCAGCCGGCACCGTATGTGCAAGCAATCAATTAACCGAAATGAACTGGCGCCAACACACTTAACAAATTCTCTCCCTATGGCCTGGAATAGTTCATAAATGCAGTAGGGGTGGAAGGTAAATGTATTTGTCGTTGACATTTTGAGAGTATGGCAAAAAAGTATTCTCGTTGTTTTATGCTTTGGTATTATTGCCGTCCTTCAAAAATTATTTTTATTTGAATTCGAAATTAACGTTTTTTTTTTCCGCTACTTTCCATATTGTTAAACGAAACTTAAATGTACCTTATACTAAAAAGCGAGATATATGATATAGATTATTTTACACTTTAACGGGCTGCAGATCGTTATTCTATGAAATAACTAGCTAAATCATGAAATACAAGAGAGTTTTACACTTTAACGGACACGATCAGTTATTTCATGGAATAACTAGGTATTCTATAAAATAACGGATTTCATACTTTAACGGTAACATATACCTAGTATAATACAACCCCAAAGAGCAAAGCTCGTTCGAGGGGTGACATAAATACATTGGTTCTAAAACATACTACAATTATCTTACAATTATAAAACATACTACAATTATCTTATGGCTAAAACAAATTCACTAGTGACAAACATACTACAAACCACAAAAAACTTGAAATATACTAATCAATTTTGAAATATGCATTTTTTGTACGACTTCACAGAAATATATTATAAGCTTAACTATCCTACAGACTAAAGTACACATCTAAAAAATATGACAATGCTTTTGGTTTATAATTTCTAATGGAACTGGACACACTTTCAGGTAACTTAACATGTCTATAGTCCAGGCAACGAACGAAAAATAGAAAAAAAAATCGTGTAGTTTTGAAATTTTGCAAGAGTTGTCGGAGGGAGTGTTCTGAACAACATACTAAAAGTCCCCGAAGGTGGGGGGTGAGCGGGGGGCAGGGGGGCCCGCGGAATGTCCCTATTTTAGGTTTTTCACTTATATCTAAACAATGGTGTATCGTAGAGGAAAAATTGCTGTATACAAAATACAAGCTGATAAAATTTCTTACAAGTTTGACTCTACACATTTCTTTCTATTCCCAATAGTTTTGGAGATATCCGCCAGCGAAAATAACAAATTTTTTAAAAAAGCTCTTTCGCCTCGCGCTTTTCGACACACTTTGCCTTCTAGCGCTTCAGCCCTTAGGTATACAGCAATGTTCTCATGAAAGAAGTTGTAGGTAAATAAATTACCTTGAAAATGAGTAGTCATTTGTTACTTTGTCTTCAAATGTTCAAAAGTTATAACAATTTTAAGATTCGGTCAAATTTCGAAAGAAAACCGCACTTTCTCTATATTTAGGGGTTATATCTTTGTACATAAGCTGTATATTGTGTATTTACATCATTAAACTGGAGAAACATCACACAACCATTAAAGTTGAAATTATTAAGAATCCGATCACGGTACAAGCACAGTACATGTAATGGAAAATACATTATATTGCAGGCAAGAAAGGAAAAATAGGGACAAAAAAATCATGTAGTTTTGAAATTTGGCAGAGATGTGGGGGAAAGTGTCCTAAACAACGTAGTAAAAGTCCCCATGGATAGGGGGTGAACGGGGGGTGGGGGGCACTTTTACCGGTAAGCTTAATTTCCCTCAGTTTTCCCTAAATACACAAAAAACTATGGGTTCTAGCAAAAAACAGTATATACACAAAATTAAACTACATTAAAGTTCTTGTAAAATTTATCTGAATGATATTTCTGTAGAATTAATAGTTCAGGAAATAGAAGGATATGAAGTATGACACAGTTCTGGAAATTCTGTTTTACATACACCTATATATTATACTTTTTAACAAAAGAGAAGGCAGATGATAATTAAATTAGCAAGATGCCAAGCAAGCAAACTAGTTCTTAGAAAAATATACTTACAAATGGTTAATGTTACATATAAAACTCATTATCATTATTATTATTATTATTATTATTATTATTATTATTATTATTAATATTCTTCTTGTAAAGCTGAGAAATTTATGTTACGTTAAAAAAATTACCGATATTTTGAAAAATGGTAAGGAATTAGACAATTATATTTAAAGATTCTAAGAATAGCAGGCCTACCTATTACTTTTAATAAACGTTTACTTGTCTATGTGGCTCCTGAGAATATTTGCACATCATATTTTGTCGCTGTGCAACTCGGTGTGGTGGAAGATATGGATCCAGAAAAGCTAGTATTAAATGCTCATCCGTTTGTGGAACCTGTCTTGATACAACAGTATACCATTAGAAGAAGAAGATGAATTTAAAATTGATGACGTCCAAGCAAAATAAGTTGTTTAGGCACTCTTTAATTAATGTTATATATGTGTATAAATACTGAGTGTTCGGTAGATAGAAAAATATAACCCTAACTTATCATACGATGTACAGTACTAGGATTCCAGTATTGGAGACTGAAAAAAATAGACAACTAATCATTTATTTAAAGTACTATGGCCTATTAGGTCTTATAATTTCTAAATATGAGTATTTACAATTTCTAACTATTTACAATTTTTCCAAATGATATTTTAAGCGAAAAATAGAACGGCTAATAGGCCTGATTTATATTTCTTATAAAGTACACTCATACCATGTGATTTTTGTAAGGTTTATAATAATAATTATTATTATTATTTTGTGTGTGATGTTTACCTTTAGTACAAATATTATTCTAAGAACTAGTTTGCTTGCTTGGCATCTTGCTAATTTAATTATCATCTGCCTTCTCTTTTGTTAAAAAGTATAATATATAGGTGTATGTAAAACAGAATTTCCAGAACTGTGTCATACTTCATATCCTTCTATTTCCTGAACTATTAATTCTACAGAAATATCATTCAGATAAATTTTATAAGAACTTTAATGTAGTTTAATTTTGTGCATAAACTGTTTTTTGCTAGAACCCATAGTTTTCTGTGTATTTAGGGAAAACTGAGGGAAATTACATTTACCGGTAAAAGTGTCCCCCGCTCACCCCCATCCATGGGGACTTTTACTACGTTGTTTAGGACACTTTCCCCGACATCTCTGCCAAATTTCAAAACTACATGATTTTTTTGTCCCTATTTTTCCTTTCTTGCCTGCAATATAATGTATTTTCCATTACATGTACTGTGCTTGTACCGTGATCGGATTCTTAATAATTTCAACTTTAATGGTTGTGTGAAGTTTCTCCACTTGTTTCATGATGTAAATACACAATATACAGCTTATATACAATGATATAACCCCTAAATATAGAGAAAGTGCGATGTACGGTTTTCTTTCGAAATCTCGAAATTTGACCAAATCTTAAAATTGTTATAACTTTTGAACATTTGAAGACAAAGTAACAAATGACTACTCATATTCAAGATAATTTATTTACCTACAACTTCTTTCACGAGAACATTGCTGTATACCTAAGGGCTGAAGCGCTAGAAGGCAAAGTGTGTCGAAAAGCGCGAGGCGAAAGAGCTTTTTCCAAAAATTTGTTATTTTCGCTGGCGGATATCTCGAAAACTATTGAGAATAGAAAGAAATGTGTAGAATCAAACTTGTAGGAAATTTTATCAGCTTGAATTTCGTACATAGCAATGTTTCCTCTACGATGGACCATTGTTTAGATATAAGCGAAAAACCTAAAATAGGGACCTTCCGCGGGCCCCCCTGCCCCCCGCTCACCCCCCACCTTCGGGGACTTTTAGTATGTTGTTCAGGACACTCCCTCCGACAACTCTGAAAAATTTCAAAACTACACGATTTTTTTTTTCTATTTGGTGTTTTTCGACGTTTATTGACCGGACTAATAGTATATTCCTTTTAGCCCATACGCTATGAGTTACAAAAATGTGAGTGACTTGTCTTGTGTTATGGAGATGAACATCTTCTGGTGTAATTAAGGTGGTGTTGGATTTAATAAGTTTATATTTGATAGAATGTAAGTGACTGACTATTGCTGCGTTTAAAAAGAACATTTTTTGTTTCTTTATAAAATTAATAGATATCAAGATAAAAACGAAATAACATGACTTAAATGCGAATTTCAGAACAAAGATTTTGATTAAAATATTAATATTCTTCTGTTGCTTATAGTAACAAGAGATTTTGTTGTGAAATGTAGTCAGTTTATCACTGTCTAATGAACACACCAAAATCAAATAGAACGAGGTGGTATAGGGTAATAGGGTAGAGGTAAAGTTCAAATCAAACCTCATGGCCACCCAAATTTACCAGTAGGTTTTTTGTAATAACTCATTCGTGCAGCACTTTTTCTATTGTTCGGCTATATCTCAATGTATCCTGCATTTTGACCTTTGAGATTGAGGAAACCATGCAAACTTCAAGTTATTATTATTATTATTATTATTATTATTATTATTTCATGGTTAAAGCATTGAACATAAAGATCGACCCTGATGCTTTCCGTTCTAGATACTTGTTAGTTTTATGAAAATGTAATAAATAAAATTTAATTGTCTCTGTAATTTACTTTTTTCTGTGCTAGCAATTAACACATACATGCGAGAAAGTTTGTGCAACATATTTTTGCACCATTTATTTGTGTTGCAGTCATGTAACATGGTATGGATAGTTTTTTCTCATTTTTATAATTTTCCTTGTGTAGCTTTTCTCAGCCTCCTTTCACCTGCCAAGTCATCTGAGTCAAGTTTGAAAGAGCTCACCCCTGATTTAACCAATCAGAAGACACTATTACAAAGTTAGACCAACTCGGATTTTCGAAGCAAACAGCCAATCATTATGGAGACAACCTCAGTCTTTGCCAAGCGGGTCGCGCACGTAAGCCATGCTGTTCAAAATGCAAATTACGTATTACCACGTCGGCTCGGTTAAAAATTAATTTTAATTCTGGTTAAAGTTATTTGTTGTACATTCATGGTATAGGTTGTACACAATGTACTCTAGCGGCGGTGTCGCTAAGTTGTAGCGGTGTGAGAGCATCGATCATTCCTATTTCGGGATCTCAGAGCTGTGTCATTATTTACAATATTCTGGTTTTACAATTGAGGGGGTCAGAGGAATAGTGGTCTAAGCCACTTTTTTTAAAGTTTAGAGAAAAAACAGTAAAGTTCTGCATTGACTAGTCCGTCTGATGGAAAACCGCCTTAAAGTGTTGGAATGCATTGCAGTAGTGCCCATTCACTGTCACATTATTCCCGAGGAAAGTTTGTATATGAAGGAGTACCTTATAACCATCAATCAGAAAATTTGTTGGTAAATATTTTCAAAAGGAAGATTTAACTGTTAGTCTAATGTACACCACTATATTGTAATATATTATGCATATTACACAAATCATGCAGAAAGTTTTAACAAAATCGTTAAAGCCATTTTTGAGAAAATCACGAAAAACGAAATTATATTCGTCACAATTCACTTCATGGTAAAGCAGTAAGAAAATAAAGAGAAAGTCACTGTGACACTTCGTGTTGCGTCCCCGAGGATGGACAACCGAAATAAAATCGGATGTGATGCACTCACATAACTTTCGTTACTCTAATCATGGGCAATACGTCTACCTCACTTTATATTAAGAGGTCGCATTGCAAGGAGTGGGTATTCAGTTCTTCAGCCTCATGCAAAAATGTAGGCCTACTGTTCACCTGGCAAGACTGACTTGGAATGGGCGGTACCTGGCTTATAACTAACCTTCAGAGAATTATTCTTAGGAAAAAATGTTTCAAAAAAGAGTTTTAGCTCTTGACATAAGCACATCTACTCTTATACAATTCAACAGCCCTAAATAGCATGCTCACTCGCTCCCTCACTTCGTGAGACATCGGGTATACTCGGCGATGTTCGTCTCTCGCAATCTAAACTTTCACGAAGAGTACAAAAATAAATAAAACCGTTTCTTTATTATATAAGGCCTAAGTGAAATGAACACAATGAAGAAATATTATAATTTTATTTTTACTTACAACTTTCGTAGCTCTGAACCACAAGCATTTTTAATAAACTGCCAGTGTAAATTTCTTAAAAATCTTGGAGTCAAATTATTAATAATGGCGGGCTAAGCCGCGGGCACCAGCTATAACAGCCTATATTGATAGATTAACCCTGGAAGTATCGCGGACAATAAAAATCGAAACAAACCACACCTTCCCTTGAAAAATTATATAATTTCTGAAAATTACACTGAATGTATCAAATAAAATTCACATCATATTCATCATCAGTTGAGAAACGATACGTATTATCCACCGCCTTCTCGAGAATTACACGAGTAATACAGCCTAGAAGGCAGTGGTATTATCAGTGTTCACAGTTAGCTTTGGAAATGCATAATCGAATCTGAGATCGTTTTCCCAGGCGGCGCTTTCTAATCGTGGAATGTACTCTAAAGCCGGAATTTTAGCTGTTTCATTTATTATTAATGGATTAATTTACGAATGACTCGCGTGCAAGTGTTAATTAATATAATGCTCTAATAATTATTATACTCTTAATTTTTAATTTTTCAATTAATTATCGTGGGCGAAGCCGCGGGCACCTGCTAGTCATATACATTTTCGAAAAAATAGCGAGAAACGAAACTTTCTGAATGTAAAGTGGCATTAAAAATTAGACAATGTCGTGGCCATCTTCATGTCCATTCCCCAGAAAGTACCTAATCCACAAATAAGATGTTTAATTCAACTATTTTAATGCACAGCGCTAAACCTGGACACAAGAATGAATAAAAATTTTCCTTTTATACGATTTTTCGTTCTGGAGGTGGGCTGTTCACAGACACGTTTCTGAAAATAGCATTTTTCTGTTGGGTAATAATGTATTGTAACTCCAAATGTTGATTGACTGCTAACCCTGTTTCCAAACTTATTGTCTTCCGCCAAGAGAAAGACAACACATGTTGTACATGTTTAAGAAAGTTAGCAACTGAACTCATGGATATCCCCCTACCAAACCTCGTTCTTCTGGAATTTGTAAGATGTGTAAGTTATCAGGCTGAGAAGCACATTAATGACATGTCCTTACAAGGAAAGGTTAGGTTCTATAGGAAGAGGCGGGGGAGTGTATCACGCGATGACAATAAGAATGCGCCCATATTGCTTTTATAACGAAGCAATGATCAAATTAATTATCTCCGATTAATATCCTGCACATAAATGGTGACCAGTGATGTTTATCATAGGTAACCCCACGAGAGTTGAATTTATTAAAACTATTCCATGAATAAAAGTGTAACGGATTATAATTACTTTCGTGCTTTGTTTCATAAAAACAAAACTAATAGCTGCGAGATCACTGCCTACTATGAATCAACCATTCATGAATCGATTTGAGTTACCATGTTGTGACCAGTGCAACCAATTGTGCATATAAGGCATAGTTAACTTCATTCAGGTAAGCTAACAGCAGAACAGAATAAAAGCACACGAACTGGCTTGCACCGAACCGAAATTGTTTTTTAATCATTGTACATTTATATTATTTCAATTTCCAAACAAGTTATGTTGTATAAAATGATCTGTTTTCTTGCTAGTTAATGGCAGCAACCATTGCACACTGATACTTACGTGCCCAGTAACGAGCAGACGATTTTACCTGATAAAATAGCATCCTCATATTAATAGCAAGCATTGTATAAGATAAACGATCGTGATTGGTCTATACCCGAGGAATTGCTAAATGTTATTGGTCAATATCAAACACGCGGCGTATGAGTGGGGTAGTCAATGTAAATAAATTGTGCTTTTATCATCTTCATATCGATTGCAGTAGATGTTCCCTACTTATGCCGTGGAGTGACGTCATGACGTCGCTTTCACTACAACGCTAGCAAAGTAAGTAAAAGTTTTCCCCTAAGCTACTAATGGGGAAATCGAACACCAGGTAGGAAATTTATATTTTTGCAGAAGAAAGCTTGTAGGCCTCTGTTCACTACATTGCCGAGTATGAAACTACTTAATGTTTATCCGAGTAAAAACGAATTTAGTACTACCCCAGAAAACTTTAAATTGTTCAAAGGTTTACCTAAGTGTTTGTCAACCTTTCAGTATTCGCGGCCCAGTTTTCAATCATAATTTTCATCGCCCCCCCCCCCCCCACTTACAATAAAATGTATACAACAATAATGCATTCTGAGTATTTTGGCGGCCCCTGAATTGGAGAATCTTTTCCGCACTTTGTAAAGACATGGGTTCGGTGCATTCACAGTTATTATTTCATTGCGAGGCAAGATGGTTATCAGTATCACGTGGGAAATTTTTACAACGTGTTTATGAATTAAGAGAAGAAATCGCCATTTTTCTAGAACAAGAAAACAGACCGGAAGCCGAGAATTTTCGCGATGGTTTATTTGTGATGAAATTAAGCTACTTGGTCGACATATTCGAGAAATTAAATATCTTGAACCTTCAACTCCAAGGAGCAAATACACATATGTTGGAGACGAGTGATAAAGTTAATGCTTTTTGCAGAAAATTGGATTTGTGGAGCAGAAATTTAAAGCAAAAAAAACCTAACAATGTTAGCAAATGTGGATGATTGTATTAAAACTTACAAGGCTGAAGAAGAACACGTAAAAGTTGTTTTTGTAACCATTGAAAATCATTTAGCCACGCTAGAAAAGAATTTTAAAAAGTATTTTCTTGCAGAGGATAACTGATAGAAAGTTGCGAGTGGGTGAGGGATCCATTTCATAAGACTCCCGAAGGACTTTCAATTGATGAAGAAGAAAAATTCATAGACTTCACGACAAGTGGCGAAACCAAAAAACAATTTAGTGATAAATCACTATTTGAATTTTGGGCAGCAGTAGATGATGATTATTCGGCACTAAAAACCAGAGCATTTCGCATTCTATTGCCATTTTCAACATCCTTCCTTTGCGAAACTGGATTTTCTGCTTTGGCTTCGTTAAAGACAAAATATAGATTTCGGCTAAATATAGAAACAGAACTGAGAGTGGCTATTTCTAATATTGAGCTTCCTTCGAAAAACTTTGCTCTGCAAGACAGGCCCAAGGAAGTCACTAATAATTATTTAATTTGTTTTTAAATTAGAATGTTTTGATAAAGTGAGTTTTTATGTAGTAAGTTGTTTTACTTTTTTTTAATATGTCGAAATGTATTTTGTTTTCTATGTGTATGTTTTTCTGTCAGTTAATAATTTTTTTAAATAATATTTTCTCTTGGATATTCTCGCCCCCCCCCCCCCATAGGGGTCGCGCCCCACAGGTTGAGAATCGCTGGTTTACCTGATAGTATTAAGAAATCAACTGTACGAGTTTCCAAGAGGTCGGTGAAGTCTAAATTGGCATCTAATGCATTCTACATAAATTCTATATAATGATGATGATCATAATAATAATAATAATTATTATTATTATTATTAATAAAATAAATATTCAGCCAGTAGTGAATAGAAACAAGACCGTTATAAGAAGGAAATCTGAAGTAAACAAAAACCAGTACATCTGTCTCACTCTAGCACATTACTCAAATAACTTAAGAGTGAGACAGACATAGGCCTACTGGTTTTTGTTTACTTCAGGTTTATTTTTTAGCTCGTCTCAGGTGTAGATTCATTGTGGTGCTCTGATGTTCCGAGTCAAGATAATGATGATGAGGAGGAGGATGATAATAATAAAGTGCTTTGTGTTTTTCATGGAGAGATCAATTACAAACAATCGTACATTATGCAACGAGCCTATAATAGCAATCATTAAGACAGGAGCATGTTATTTATTAAACGAACACAACTATTATCTTAATTACCCTTATATTCAAGTAGCATTCAACTGTTTTTGTTCGAGCATAGTTACATGTTTAAATTCTGAGTTTTTATATTCATAAAAACCAAACAAGTCAGTTGACCTTGACGATCAACGATCAGCTGTTAGTAAGTTCTCAACTTTTGCGTTAGATGGCAGGTGATTTCGATCAGAGAACTCGAAGCTGTTTTTGGCCTATTAACGTCAAACCAACGAACACAATTTATTATAATATTAAAATTAACACGAACAGCACTGATTTTATTTTAATGCAGGTTGTCATTATGCTACTTTCAAGGCTTCAAAATCGTTCGATATTAATCGATACCAGATCAGTGTACTTGAATGGGTCTCATTAAGATACTACCACCAAAGTAACTTTTATTACTTTTATTGTTGCGTATGGACCCGCTACATTAGTAATTTGTTGATTATTATTAACAGACTAGCATGTGCCCGCGGCTTCGCCCGCGATAATTATTTCAAAAATTAAAAATCAATAGCATAATAGTTAAATCATTATATTTATTAACACTTAAATCACGTGGACTACATACCACGATTAGATAGCGTCGCCTGGTAAAAGCGACCTCAGATTCGAGGTCCTTGGCCCAGAAAATCCCTGTATAGTGAGTTCGTCCAAATCGAACAATGTTTGACCATATTTAGGCCTATATTGATTATCCCTCTTCCGTGTTGGTTGAAAATTTCATACGTCTGCGGGCCTCGATATTCTAAACAAATGAATCGTCCAGGATGGACTTACAAAATCAAGCGATAGCCCGCGATAATAATTCAAAAATTAAAAATTAAGAGCATAATAGTTAAATCAATATATTTATTAACACCTAAATATCGTGAATTACATACCACGATTAGATAGCGTCGCCTGGTAAAAGCGACCTCAGATTCGAGTTTTTTGGCCGAGAAAACCCCTGTATAGTGATTTTCGTCCAAATCGAACAACGTTTGCCCATATTTAGGCCTATATTGATTATCCCTCTTCCGTGTAGGTTGAAAATTTCATATGTCTATGGGCCTTGACATTATAAACAAATTAATCGACCAGCGTGAGCTACAACATTCAAGCGATCGCGATTGTTTTATCTCCAAGGTATGACAAAAATAGCCAAAGCCAACTGTAATTGAATTGACATTGAAATGTAGGCCTATCTGAAATCTGATGCTTCGAAAACGCAAAGAAATGTTCGTTTTTTGCCCGTTTTCACTCATAACTCACGATCGAAAGCTAAAATTAAAATTCCGGCTTCGGCTTCGAGGTGCATTTCCCGACCCTTCAGTCTACCTATGTTTAAAATTTCAGATCTCTGCGTTCTGTAGATTTCGCTGTGCATCGCGGTCAGACAGACAGACACTTCCTTTTATTAATATAGATTTACAAAAATAATAAATAGTTTTTTAAAAAACAAAATTAATTAAAAACCTGGTAAATTACTAACAGCAACTTCGAACGTTCTGACAATATGTTTCAGGTTTGCATAATACGCAATATGAGTTTATTTAAAATCAATACATTATCGAGATGACATAGATAGTGTTATAGACACCGGATATGAAATCTATAGACTGAGTGAGTTTGACATCAATGTATACTCGACTGTTGAGAATTAAACAGGAACAGTCTATAATACTTCATTGGAACACAAGTACTGTGGTGATTTGCTTATTTATTAAGTGCCAGTATGGTACTTTATGAGATTGTGTGGGGGACGAAAAATGTCTGTCCGTCTGTCTGTCTGTCCGTCCGTGTGTCTGTACGCGCTCTAACTCAAATACGCTTTTTCGGATTTTCATGAAACTTGGAAAACACATTTATAATGTCAATGGGAAGAACCCTATTGATATTGAACCAAATCGGTTCACCGGTACCGGAGTAATGCCCAATTTAGTGCCTATTTTAATAGATTATGGTGCCTTTCTAATAGAAATGCGCCATAATTCAAATACGCTGTATCGGATTTCCATTAAACTTGGTATACGCATTTATGACATCCATGAAAAGTACTCTGTTAAATTTGAACCTAATCTGTTGACCGGTACCGGAGTAAAACCCAATTTAGTGTATATTTTAAAGGCGCAATAGCTCAAATACGCCTTATCGGATATTTATGAAACTTCGTATACGCATTTATACTATCCATGGAAAGACGTCTGTTGACGTTCAACCAAATCGGTTGGCCAGTACCGGAATAATGCCCAATTTATTGCCTTTTATGTTAATATATGAGAAGTCGCGATAACTCAAATATGCTTTATTGGATTTTCCTGAAACTTTGTACACCCATTTATAATGTACATGGGAAGACGTCTACCGATATTGGACCAAATCGGTTGCCCGGTACCGGAGTAAAACCCAATTTAGTGTCTATTTTAAAAACGCGGTAACTCAAATACGCTTTACCAGATTTTTATGGAATTTGGTATACACATTTATAGTGTTCATGGGAAGAGGTCTACTGATACTGGATGAAATCGGTTCACCTGTTTCGGAGTAATGCTCAATTTGGTGCCTATTTTATGATAATATACGTATTCGAAAGAATTTATATAAAAAAAAAGCAAATCATTTATCATGACAACATAGTCAATTGTTTTACTGTGATATTTTACGGCTTTGGAAATTAAAATAGAGATAGCTATGACCAAAAACACTATTGTTTTACATGCGCTTATAACTTACAACTACACCATTTCAACCTCAATTCGGAAAAAGTAATTTCAATTTCGGAAAAAGTCATCTCAATTTCGGAAAAAGTAACTTCAATTTCGGAAATACGAGGGCTATTTTTTAAAGCATTCGATGGGGCATAAAATGAAAACCACAGTGAAAATCAAAACTGTTTTATTTGGAACATTTAGGTACACCTTCTAGCTACTTCTCTACATAATCTCGCTCCGATTGAGTCATTTGTCCTAGTGTGGTACCAACTTTACTATACCCTCTTCATAGCCCTCGCATTTCCGAAATTGAAGTTACTTTTTCCGAAATTGAAATTACCTTTTCCGAAATTGAAGTTACTTTTTCCGAAATTGGAATTACTTTTTCCGAAATTGAAATTACTTTTTCCGAAATTGAGGTTGAAAAGGTGTAGACCGTTAAACTGACCCAGGTGACCGAGATGGTAACGTTTTGGCCTCACGTTATGGAGTTCCATGGTTCAAATCCCAAAACCAGCCAATTTCACTTTCTTTTTCGTATTTTTATGTGAGTGTGCGATTGTCAAGATATCAAAAATATGTACAGTTCAGCTGATGCTGGAAGATTTTAATCTGATTAAAAAGAAAACTAGACCTTTGTTCTTCCCTAAGCCCTGCTTAATGAATAAATCTGGAGCTTAACTTGTAAATCAATTAAAAAAACATATTCTGCATATCATAATTGCAGTCATAAATGATTAAAAAAAACATACTGGCACTTTTTTACATCAGTTTACCTGATTTTTATTCTTTCTCGTTTTGTAAGAAATACAGGTTCAACAGATCCCCAGGCAACAGCATTATTTTGAAGTCAGCTGTAGTAGCAGATGTCACGTTGCCAAGATATCGTACCCCTTTCAATATTAAGAATTATTATTTTAAAACTGTTTAGTAACTTACTGCTAGAATCTGTGGTATTACAATATTTTACATTATCTTTATTGTGTTATAGGATACTCAAGGCTGTGTGACTTACCGTAAATAACGAGTGAGATGACGAGAAACAACTCCAGTGCCATTTCCTGCAAACAAACAAAATTAATCATTTTTTTTGCAATGAACAGATTTATCATAGGTAATCCCACGAGAGTTGACGAGTTTATCGATAGATTCGCGACTGCGCAGCAGGAGCGAATTTATCTGATGCAACTCGTCAACTCGAGTTGGATTTATTAAGACTATTCCATGAATAAAATGTAATGGATTATATAAATAATAATTACTTTCGTGCTTCGTTGTATAAAAACAAAACTAAACGTTGTGAGATCACGGCATGCTGTGACTCAACCATCCATGAATCGATTCGAGCTTCCTTGGTGTAATCAGTGCTACCAAATGAGCATATAAGACATAGTTAACTTCATTCAGGTAAGCTAACAGCAGAACAGAATAAAAACACACGAACTGGCTTGCACCGAATCGAAATTGTGTTCTTAATCAATGTACATTTCTATTAGTTCAATTTCTAAACAAGTTATGTTGTATAAAATAATCTGTTTTCGTGCCGCGTAGTGGCAGCATCTGACTTTTAATCACTGCACACTGATACTTGCGTCTCCAGTAACGAGCAGACGGTTTTATCACGATAAAACACCATCCTCGCGATTCCACAAGAATATTGCAAGATAAACGGCCGTGATTGGTCTATATCTGAGAAATTGCTAAACGTTATTGGTCAATATCAAACACTCGGCGTATGAGTTGAATAGTCAGGAATATACGATGCAAAGGACGTAAAGAATGCAACACTCTCAGTATTTCTTGTCAAACTACTCGACAAATAATTAGGAAGTGGAAGGAAGCGAGGTTTACCTCAAGAAGCTGTTCTTAATACTACACTCTTCAACGTAATCATAAATTACTTATTATTAAATCATTAGTATTAATTACTATTATATTTTTATTAATACATTATAATAATAAATAAATATTATTATTATTATGGACAGATGAAAGTAGGCTTGTGGTTAACACTAACAAAACATATCACAAAATCTTTTCTAAGGCACACAAATCCTGAAATATAAAGATGAAACCATAAAAGAACGTTCGAATCCTAAATATTTAGGAATGCGCTCAGATACAAAGGTTACTTGGAAGAATATAAAATGGACAGCTGACAAGGTAAGAAGCAGGCCTAATATATTGAAAAGGCTTGCAGGGAAGAAATGGGGGTACAATAGATCAGTGATACTGCGATGACAGTTAACACCAAGTTAGAAGTATTGAGCTTAATCACTAGTGCTGCAAAAACCACTGGAAATAAATAAAGCAGCTCTTATCCAGTATGGAAAGGTGACAAGTATTGGAGACATCTTAAAACTACAACGGGATTCATACAGTAAACCCATTGGAATATTTCAATATATCCAGTAATCTCAGGGGACAAAAGCAAAAAATATATATTTGGAAAACTGAAGAAAGGTGAAAATGATATTAAACTTGAATAGATTCCATCTTATATTGGAGTGAAAGGAAACAAAACTATGGTTTAAAAAGGGACAAAAATACTCAGTATTAAAAAAATACCTTTTCCTTCCATTCAGCTAGATTGAAAATCAAGTGTTCCTTCAGGACTGGGTAGTGAAAAGAAATGGGCCATAGAAACTCTATACCAGAACTATAGCAACACAACATGAACACCTGCCCTTCTCTTCTCTTGAGCAATACACAAGTTTATTGGAGTAGGGCTAGAGGGGAATCGAACCTGTTCTGTTTAACTATTCACTTATCAACACCAGTAACAATAAAAGTAGCCAAGGGGCAATTGGCCATGATCAAGCTTTTTTCTTTAGCGTACATGGCTCACATAAAACTCCACTCTAAACCCAATCTTCTAAAAGTATATTCAGACCGCTTTTGAAATGTTAAAACGCAATTAAATTGGCAGGTGCTCGCTTATGTAAGAATTTGTTAAAGTTTTCATTTGTTCTTATTTTCAAGCTTAAAGATTAGCCCACAACTTCCTCAACCCTTGATGTTCCAATCCAAAGTACACGAATATGTTGCAGTAGTGCGCATTCAAAGTGAGGAAAGTTGTGTAAGAACGCGGAAAGCGAAATTCTCTTTACCACAATTCTATTCACGGTAAATTATTCGTAAAAAATAAGGAGAAAGCCGTTGAGACGCTTCCTACGGCATCCCCGACGGATGCACAATCCAAAAAGTAAAATAGGAAGTGATGCACTCACATAAATTACGTTACCCTAAGCTAGGGCAATACATTTTTCTCACTTTACATTTGATACAGAATAAGAGGTCGTCTTGCAAGGAGTGGGTATTCAGTTCTTTCAACCTCATTCAAAGCTTTATTGTTCACCAGGCAAGACTGACTTTGTCACTTTCTCAGAGATTACCTAACTCAAATATATAAACTTTTGTTTTAAAAGGATTTTTCTTTCTCGACCTGGGACAGACACACGGACAGACGCCGTTATAACTATTTTGGTGTAGTTTACTTATCTCTTTCACATCTGCAGAGAAAAGAATAGGCAACTCATTTTCTATATGAGGTTTTTTTAATAAAGTTAACAGTTTTCGTGCAAATTCAATACAATGAATATTACATGTACGCCATATCAAGTGGCTTCCCAGTTGCTCTCACGAGGCTGAGTGCACACTGTTCCAAATCTAACTTCCTCAGAATAATTTAAAAATCCACAGTCCGCAGTCAACTCGCCTTCCCAGCAAGGTAGAAGAAAATATTATAATCAACAATAAATCTGCCAGTGTTTGCTTACTTACCGGTGTCAGCAGTTTGCTCACCGACACTTGTCATATTCATTATATATAGCATGTCTCTGCTGCGTTATCACAACTGGGTCATAACGTGCTCTAACAAATTCACTTTGTTGAAGTAGGCAACCCAAACGACACCAGTTTCACTTGCCAACACGTGACTGTAATGACAATTCCAAATCTCTTTATTGCATTGCATTCATCTTGAGCTTGAATATTCCTTTTAAGCAAATACAGTATAACTGGTATACAACACATAACTTGAATATAAAGGTGCAGTTAATTCATGAGGAGCGGCCATCAATGATAGATACAGGCTAGAACAGCTGAGCAGCAGGCCGGTTTGTAAGCTGTAACTACACGGGAGTAATTTTGTGATTTATTGATCCACCACTGCAAACTCCAGGACTGCTCAATACTTGACATACTCATATTATTACATACTACAAAGCCTATAGTAAAGAATACGGAATCAAGTGGATAGGATTTTTTAAGGACTTCTGATGTACAGTAGGACAGGTCTACTGAAATCACCACGTGAGATTCACACTGCATGGTAATGAAGCCAGTCCTCATGACAAAATAATTATTTTAAACGTACACAGCTGCCTTGAAAATTCCATGATACTAGGATTTGATGTAATCGATCAAATTAGAGAGGTTATCGACGTAATTCGTTCCCATAAATCAATAATCCATGTAAATAAAAAATTGATGTGATGCCCTCATATAACTTCTCTATTCTAGGTAAGCATATGGACAATATTTTCTCACTTCACAATTTGATACAGAGTCAGAGGCCGTATTGTGGGGAGCTAGAGTTTGTGCCAACGATGGGTCAGAAATCTTATCCATCGATAGGCTACTTTATTCATCGCTGTAGGGTTGAAAAAAAAGAATGTTGAGCGAGATCTGTATGTATGAGCCTTTTCAAGAGTCACTAAATATAAGAATGTTCTTGTATTGCATTCTGACATCGAATAATATTGTATTGTAAACTCTCTTTGCTATTTTGTGTGAAACTTAAACATCCAAAACGCAACAAAATACCAAATACCTTTTTAGGCTGAAAGGAAGTTTTCTGACATCTCTAACTTAATTGCAAGACACGAAGTGTAAGGGTGAATTAAATGGAATTTAGCATACTTTGCATATTTAAGATTTGAACGCAATATCCCTATAATATAAAGCCACATGGCTGACTCACTCACTGACATTAATGTTTGCCCACTTCCAGATGAGCTAGAAACTTGAAATTTGGTACAAATATAGTTTTCAGGCTGGAAACCACAGGAAAATTCCAAAAATATTTTTTTCATTTTTAGCCCTAAAAAACCCGAAAAAATGGCTCTCTCGCCGACATTAATGTTTGTCCACTTCCAGATCAGCTAGAAACTTTAAATTTGATACACATATAGCTCCTAGGCTGTAAACCACAGGAAAATTCCAAAAAGTTATTTTTTTTAAATTATTAGCCCTATAAAACCCGAAAAGGGCTCGACTTGGCTCACCGACATTAATGTTTGCCCACTTCCAGGTGAGCTAGAAACTTGAAATTTTGTACACATATAGCTTTTAGGCTGTAAACATTAGAAAAAATCCAAAGGGTTTATTTTTTCAATTCTTAGCTTTTTCAATTCGGCTCGGCTCGGCTCACCGACATTAATGTTTGCCCACTTCCAGATGAGCTAGAAACTTGAAATTTGATACACATATAGCTCCTAGGCTGTAAACCACAGGAAAATTCCAAAAAGTTATTTTTTTTAAATTATTAGCCCTATAAAACCCGAAAAGGGCTCGACTTGGCTCACCGACATTAATGTTTGCCCACTTCCAGATGAGCTAGATACTTGAAATTTGGTACACATATAGGTTTTAGGCTGTAAATCACAGGAAAATTCAAAAAAGTAATTTTTTAGCCCTAAAAACCTCCAAAAAAGGGCTCGGTTTCCATGGCAACGATATTATCAAACAGTGTTCACGTAGGGCTCTGAAAGTTTAGAAATAATTATTTCCGTAAACCTAACGGGGTGGTCGAGATAGTAAGGTCTTGGACTCGCATTCTGAAGTCTCAGGTTCACAACAATTAAATCCGATTAACATATTTTTGTCCAGAACTAGCAAAATTTTCTTCTGTCTGTTAAAGAAATTTCATAATTTATATTCTTTAATCATAACTCGTAGATGAAGTCTCGTATTCTTTACAACATATTATAACATATTGTATTCAAAGTTTTATATTATAACCAATTTTACTTATAGTTTTCTATGATTTCCGTGGTCGTAAAGGCAAATGCCAAATTGAATATTTACATACCATGAATCTTAGTCGCTATTTCATCTTGTATTTACTCCATAAAATACATCATAAATGTTTGTACACTTCCAGTTGATCTAGAAAACTTAGACTTGGCAAACTCATACCTATTGGCTTGCAACCGACGGGAAAATTCCGAAAAAACCCCAAAGTCTTCCCACATTTATTTTTTCAGGTTTATTGTGGCAAAAAAAGTAATAACCAATACAGCAGACTAAATACACGCACTCTATCTCCCATAGATCTTTTAAAATACCTTTCCCGAGAACCTGAGCAGGGGTTTGGGGGCGGAGCCCCCAATGAGCGGAGAGAGTCTTTATATATATACAGAGCATCCATGAGTTATGAGTGAAAAACGGGCTAAAAACGTGCATTTTTTGCGTTTTCGAATCATCAGTTTTCAGTTATACATTTCAATGTCAAATCAATTACAGTTGGCTTTGGCTATTTTTGTCATAAAACCCACGCAGGTCGATTCATTTGTTTATAATGTTAAGGCACGCAGATATCTGAAATTTTCAACATAGACGGAAGAGGGATAATCAGTGTAGGCCTAAATATGGTAAAAAATTGTTCGATTTGGACGAAACTCACTATAGAGGGGTTTTCTGGGCCAAGGAACTCGAAACTGAGATCTCTTTTACCAGGCGATGCTATCTAATCGTGGTATGTAATTCACGTAATTTAGGTGTTAATAAATATAATGATTTAACTATTATGCTCTTCATTTTTAATTTTTTAAATAATTATCGCGGGCGGAACCGCGGGCACATGCTAGTTAACATATAAAGCAAATTTTGCGTTTCAAAGAAATAAGTTACTGCTTATGAAAAGGAATAATAAACGAACTAAAACACAAATAGGCTATAATTCTATGTCCTGCCTTTGGCAGGAAAGAGTCCGTGCATAACCAGGGTCAATGAGGTGTAACCGACATTCTCTTCTACTTTCATTTCCTCATTTAATTCCATTAAACATTAAAATCGCGCTGTAAATTGACATGGTTTATTAAGTGCCACGGGGGAAATGTCTGTCCCTCTGTGCTGTACGCGCGATAACTCGAATACGCTTTGTAAGATTTTCTTGAAACTCAGTATACATACTTATAACTTCCTTAGAACGCACGCTATTGATTTTTGACCATATCGGTTTTACGGTATTGTATTAACGACTAATTACATAGGTAAACTCACGAGAGCTGACGAGTTTATCGATAGATTCGCGACTGCGCAGCAGGAGCGAATTTATCTGATGCAACTCGTCAACTCGAGTTGGATTTATTAAGACTATTCCATGAATAAAATGTAACGAATTATATAAATAATAATTAATTTCGTTCTTTGTTGTATAAAAACAAAACTAACAGTTGTGAGATCACGGCATACTGTGAATCAACCATCCATGAATCGATTGGAGCTAGCATGGTGTAAATCAGTGCTACCAATGGTCCACATAGTTAACTTCATTCAGGAAAGCTAATAGCAGAAAGAATAAAAGCACACAAACTGGCTTACACCGAATCGAAATTGTGTTCTTAATCAATATACGTTTTTATTATTTCAATTTCCAAACAAGTTATGTTGTATAAAATAATCTGTTTTCGTGCCGCTTAGTGGCAGCAGTGACTATTAATCACTGCACACTGATGCTTACGTGCCCAGTAACGAACAGACGGTTTTATCACGATAAATACCATCCTCGCGATTCCTACAAGAATATTGTAAGATAAACGGCCGTGATTGGTCTATATCCGAGGAATAGCTAAACGTTATATTATATAGTCCGTTTAAAAATAATAAATCATCACTATACTACAAAGCCGCGTTGCTGACTCACTCAATGACATAATTCTTTGCACACTTCCAGATGAGCTACAAGTTTGAAATTTGGCATACTTAGAGCTTATAACCAGTAAAAGACGTAAATATTCCAAAACGATCAGATTTTTAATATTTTACTTCTGAAAATCATTGAAAATAAGGGTCGCAACTTTAAGGAGCGTGCAGACGTTCTTCTTTGGAGGCTTATGGTAGCTAAACGGTAAGGCTATCAAAAAGCAAGAGTAAGGGACTTTTCTAGAAATCTACAAGTCTGGTCCTTTGACTTTTTGTCGTATTTCCATCGGTTATACCACAGATAGAGTTAGAATTTATTTTAAGTAAATATTGTATATTTTCATCACACACAGGAGAGTCAGGTCGTAAAAATTGGCAGGAATATTAGCTCATTCAATTGCCATAAGCGTGCAGAATTTGGTATTTCTAGGATTGATCAATTTCATTTTTCCTTTTGAGGGTGAATGTAACTATATTTGTGCTGGATATAAATAGCTCAAAGACTAGGCCTAATCATAAAATAGGAATATTTTTATTCATGTGATGATTTATACACAAGCTAAAGGCCATTTCATTTACTGTTATAAGATAATTTTATATATTTTAACTTACAACGTGGAGTGTTCTTTTATTGATGACTGAATCCATTCTGTATGCTTAATAAACAGTGACTTTCTATTATTAGGCTATATTAATGATAGATTTAACGATGTGTATAATTTAACAAGTATATCTGGCCTTTGTATTTTTGAAGTAAAACTTCTTTAGTGGCGGTAGAGGGTAAATCGGGAAAATCAGTCACACTAAAACCGTCACGAAATCAGTCACAATCAGTCACACTAAAACCGTCACGAAATCAGTCACACTCAAAACCGAACGAAATTACTTACTTGTTTCGGTGCGGACTGCACAGAAAACAATCAACTCAATGATTAGGAGTAATCAAAGGAAATTTTTCAGACCTTACTTCCTCAATGGCAATAGACAATTCCTAAGCAATCTAAAGGTATATTATCTATTTTATGGAACCCGGAGGTTCATTATCGCGCAAATCCAAAATTAAAAATCCAAAATTAAAAAATACAAATTTCCAAAATTTAAAAAAACAAAATTAAAAATTATAACATCCAAAAATTCAAAATTTAATAAATAATAAAATAAAAAATTTAAAAAATTAAAAAAATAAACAATTCCTAGGTCGAAAATTTAAAAAATCCAAAATTAAAAATTCAAAGATCCAAAATTAAAAAGTCCAAAATCCAAAATTAAAAAGTCCAAAAACCCGATATTAAAAAGTCCAATAATGCAAAATTGAAAAAATCCAATAATCAAAAATTGAAAAAAATAAAAAATAAAATAAATGAAGGTTTACTTCTGTCGCGTGGCGTTGCGCGCACATTTTTTGTATTTCTTTTAATGTAATCAGTTAACAATATAGCGTTGCATAGAAAGTTTTGCACCATGCCTTTGTTATCTGCCTGAAGAATTATTTAAGTCTACCTATACATTAAGAGATAGAAAGGAAGAAAGGATTGAAATCGTAGAATTCAAACAGCAAAATAATGAAGTATTCCATGTCTGCAATAATAAAGGCAGTCCACGATAACACTATCGTAGTTTTGCCCACATTAAGATGCGATGCGTGAGAATAGTCGCACTTTCACTTTCGCCTTGATAACACAATTGTTACTCTTGTTCGCTATTTCCAAGAGATATTGCAATAACACTAACATGATTTACTGGCCATTGTTATATCCATTGCGTTTTCATGGAATATTTCACTCATACGCCACGTGTTTGATTCTGGTCAATAACGCTTAGCAATTCCTCGAATGTAGACCAATCATCATTGCTGTTAATATGAGGATGCGATTTTATCTGATAAAATCGTGAGCATGTTACTGGACACGTAAAGCATCAAAGTGCGGTGATTACTACGTCATAAACTGCCACTCAACACAAAAAACACATTATTTTATACAACATAACTTCTTTGGAAATTGAAATAATAGAAATGTACGTTGATTAAGAACACAATTTCGATTTGGTGAAGGCAGTTCCTGTGTTTTTATTCTGTTATGCTGTTAGCTTACCTGAATGAAGTTAACTATATCTTATATGCACCGTTGGCAGCATATAAGATATAGTTATATCATATGGTAACCATTGTAACTCGAATCGATTCATGGATGTTTGATTCACAGTAGGCCGTGATCTCGCAGCTATTAGTGTTGTTTTTATTCAACAAAGCACGAAAGTAATTATCTCTATATATATAAAAGGCTTTGTCCTGACTGACTGAATGACTGACTGACTGAATGACAGGAATCAACGTACAACCTAAACTATAACAGGTAGAGACTTGGAATTTTGACAGTACCTTCGTTTCATAATGTAGGTGCTCACTAAGAAAGGATTTTGAAAAATTCTGATTCTAAATGCCAAAAATTAAATGTTATTAAAAATACTTAATCCCTTTTTACATAGAATTATCAATTCCAAATCACAGAATATATTGTTGCCAAATGGTATCAGATGGGCTTGGAAAAAACAAATGAAATGCACTTTTGACAATTAAGAGAAGTTATCAAAATAATTCATGTTATAAATAAATATTACAGAATGAAATCCAGTAAAATAATGGAATCACATAACTTTCTCTACCCTGGACATAGAGAAAACAAAACGAGGTATGGTAATGTGTATATTATTATATTATATCGCAGGTTTTTGGAGAGAAAAGTATGAAAGTATTTCAAATTATAAATGCCTATATAAGGACCTAGAATTTAAAATTGAAAATCCTTCATAAGTTAATTTCCAATTACAAAATACAAAACCCGGGCGACGCCGGGTCTTTTAAGCTAGTTACTTGTATAATCCGTTACACTATTATTCATGGAATAGTAAAAACAGGAATATGATTTATTTACACGTATTGCACTCCTGGACACATAACCTGCAGTGTTCTTTCAATTAATATTAGGAGCCTAGTGAACGTTTAGCTAAGCCACCCTAATATTAGTGACTTGCCGCCTGACACAACAAATATACAATACCGTGCGGCTAATACGGAGTTGACAGGGAATGCCGATGGAAAAGTTTAGTTCTAAACGCAGGTCACTTCTAAAGGGTATTAATACTTTTGACTGTTCAGGAACGTTTAGGCAAGGTCCCAAACATAGTCACAGTCAGAGTAGGTAAGACTCATTAAACAATGATAATTCTTGTTTGTTTGCAAGACAGATGAATTGGCGAACTTCAAACTCTCCCTGACGATGTACATTTTCAATACAACCGTGAAGACAATGAAGGATATTCAACTGGAATTTATCATGTCTATTCGTCTTCTGTTTTACAGTTATTAATGCTCGACAACATTGTACAATATCTATCTCCTTAGAACTAATTTAAGCTTTTTCGACTCAGCCTCCAACAGAAATGAGTACCGGGAGCATTCCTGAGGGTAAAGGCGGCCGGTGCGTAAGGCTGACAACCTTACCACCTTCACGTGCCGATTGTCTAAAATCAGGGAGCCTCTTCCTCCTGGAACCACGGCCTGTAATAGGGAACACTTTTTTTTACTTTACTTTACTTACGTTTTAATATTTTCACAGAGCCTAAGACATAACCATTGCTCATACTTCGGACGCGGAAGCTGGCAATTTTCATGCAAACAGAACACTTAACGCTGATATTTATATGGACAAATGTCTCTGCCGGTGTCGTGTTCCCGAACTATCTTCTCCGACAGTTATTGCCATCGCACTGAGAAATATGAGTCGCGTATAACCCGATGCCTTTCAATGTGTCGTGCTGTGGACAGTATAATCGTTAGGTGTTAGTACACGTAACTCATGGAATCAGTATCTCCTTTTCAGGATTGAAAGATAGGCCAATACTGCAAGTATTTCTAATCCACGGCACACTTAACTGTAAATTACATTCTGTCACAGATAGTTGCTGCGTCTCCTTTCCTCCTCTCACTCGCTGCAAGAACCTATACATCCATACACATCCACAGCAGCGTTCTTTGCCAGCGCCATTCATAAATGTCCTGAGTTTTATATCCTTGTCTTAAGCCTATTTCGGAGGAACAGTAACACTCGATTTGTTTTTATATGCGTGATATACATAATTGAAATGCGATACATGCTATCTAGCAGTGCGCTGTTGCATTTCTGGAAAACCACTGCACTTCATATCTCAAAGCCATAACAGTAATCAAAAAACTGAAAATATGTTTTAGATTTTTGAGTGTCATGTATTTCCACTATCAATGTGATTAGCTATATCCCTTCCACTCTCGGGCATTTATTTCCAAATCAGAATCTATTCACTTCGAGAATACTTTTAGTGTATTCCTCTTATTTTGTCATGGTGAAAAGCGACTCGTTTAATAAGAAAATCCGAACAATCAGAGCATTAAAGAAGAGAGACATATGGGCCCTTGACCTTCCGAATCAGTCAATTGACCAATTAATTAATAACATGATTTCGTTAACTAATAAATAACATTGTAGTGCTCATATATAATTAACTTAGAAGATATTACTAGCAAGTACTGTGAAATTGCTTTGTTTCCAACATCTCCAAATACTCGATTGTATAGTCGCCTTGCAAATGTTTTAGACAGTGGTATTATCCGCTAAAGAAGCAGCCGTTTCACAATTAATATGCTAGAGTGAAACAGATTTACTTATATACTATTGGGTCGGTTCTAGAACGGACAATATCCACCCATCCCACTGTCTAAAATATTAATGCACCAATTTTATGATATATTGACTTAAAACATTTTTTGCACTCCTTAGCTAATTAGTGGTACTCACGAACGTTGTTGCCGTGGATCGTAAGTTGACATTCCCAGACGCAATCTGGTTGCTAAGGGCGATAAGCGTTTCCCGCCCGCAAACGCTTACGGCCCTCGGGCGGAAAGTGTTTGAGGGCTGTTATGAATATAACGACACACTTCATTATACAAGCCTTTATGGACAAGGCCCCCCTCATCACAAATATTCGGTTGCCATAAACAATAACAAATGCTAATCACTTTCTGAAATAAACATCAATCTTCAATAGTGTATATACATAATATTTTCAGGTAATATCACAATTAATATAATTAAATTGATATAAGTAATCGTCGTGCAAAAAATAGCATGCATCACACGGGCCGTAGAGGCATTACGGATCTCGGAAAATTGAAAACACTCGGCGCGAGCGCCTCGTGTTTTCAAACTTTTCCCTCGATCCGTAATCATGCCTTACGGCCCTTGTATCGCAATATACTATATATACACAATAGTCCTGTAATTTACTTATTTCTCGTTAATATCCACTGATATTATTACATTCTAATCATTAATCATAGCACAATTACTTGGCAGAGCCAACTAAACGCTATCACATTAGCAAAGCAACGAAGCTGAGTTCCCTGACGTGTCTATGCTATCTCCACCCTTACTCTATCTTTAGGTGGGGTACCATGGTCTTAAAGGTATCTTTCTAAATCACCACCACTGTCACTATGCGGTGTTTACTTTTCACTCTTGACTCTTTCCTGCACTATTGCAGCCGTTTAGACCCTTTACATATAAACTAGAAAACAAAGACATACACGAATATGTAACAGCTAAAAGGAAGGACTTGACTTAATGTGATTGTTCTCAGTTCAAATCAAATCCTTTAACACATATTCAAAGAGGTAATAGTTTACATTATACGTTTGTAAGGGTCAAAAGAACTGAAACAGCGCACTGTCAGGTAGCTTGTATCACGTGGCAATGACACCGTTAAACTGTGAGACACCACTTAAATACTAGTGTGGTATTAGTTGCATTTCCCCACAGCAGAATGCCATATATCAAATGGAAACGAAAGAAGGCAAAATATAGCATTAAGTTTTCACTGACATTGTCTGTGAGTCTATTGAGCAAAAAAGGAACTTGATTCAACTTTTTACATAGAGTTTCAATACGCTTTGTCCAGATCAGTTTTTGGTCTATGTATATTCCAAGTGGTTTCTTCATTAACGAGAAATCAACCGTAAGTGCACAGCTCACAAACAGCTGTAAGACTCCCAAAATGGCCCACTCGCCCTTAAGGGCTTGTTTCGCAAACAAACCTATTCGCCACTTGTTTCATTTCATTGTTTCATTTCATTTCATTTCCATATGACGGATACCATAGTTGGTTACAATGGATTTTATAGCACTATAGCACTATAATTTCAGTATTTATAAGTAGTAAAGTAGTAAATGATTAGTAGTAAATGATTTATTTTGCCTGGCCATAAGGCCTTCTCTCCCACTCAACCAGGTTAAAAAATAATACAATGTAGATTTACACTAATAACAAAGTAATGGATAAGAGACTAATGCTAAGACTAATCATAATAATTAAATAATAAGCGTAGGTTTCATCAGAGGCGTAGGAAGGGGGGTGCGGGCCGCCCCGGGTGCCATCGCCCGAGGGGGTGACAAAATAAAAATAAATGGTGCAAAAATACGTTGCACAAACTTTCTCGCATATACGTGTTAAAGGCTAGCACAGAAAAAATTAAATTAAAGAGACAATTAAATTTTATTTATTACATTTTCATAAAACTAAGAAGTATCTAGAACGGAAACCATCAGAGGCGATCTTCATGTTTAATGCTTTTACCGTGAAATAATAATAATAATAATAATAATAATAATAATAATAATAATGAATGACAGTAAAACTGCATATTATTAGTACTACTAGTACTACTACGGGAAAATTCAAATATAAGTCGCACCTTGGGATAAATCGGCCCCACCCAACCCACCCACCAATGCAGTTTCTTTTATACCACGATCTAGCGAATTCTTCTCTCCTCGTATTATGAAGAAACTCGTGATTGGACGTTGGAGGTGTGACGTCATACCACTAGACGAGAGGTGACAGGCTGACAAACCTTGCGGGATAGATAAAATGCCACATTTTCAAAACCTATAAACAGCGTATAGTGCAATATTCGAAAATGCAAGGGCGCTTCGCTACGGCTGCCGCCTCCGCTTCGCGCACTTAACTATGTGGTTAGTGTTAAGCATTATTTAGCTATATGAGAGGTGAAGACAAGGCACTTGCGACAGTATACAAGGACAGTTGGTCACTCTGCTTCGCTCAGAAACAAAATACATCACACAGTAAATGCAAATGTGAATATCGAATGGACGGAGCTTAAGGGGCGACTTATATTTGAATTTCGCTATACTAAAACTAAAACTAAACTCCGTGGCACTACATTCCTTTAGGGATTTGGTCTACCAACCGACCGGTGTGTCATCTACCACAGGCAAATGGCAGGGTTGGGGCATGTGGTCAGCATGCCGACTCCCACGACCGTTAATGGTGGTTTCCATGACCGGAGCCGCTACTTCTCTATCAAGTAGCTCCTCAATTTGAATCACGAGGAAGTGTACCCCTACCAGACCCCTCAACCTCAGAAAAATCCAAGGATGTACCGGGGATCGAACCCGGACCGACGGATCTGACGCTAACCACAAGACCACGCCGGCGGTCCTACTGCTATTACTACTTAGGTTATATTGCACGCTTTAACTGCATTGTAGGTCATGTAGTGTGTTTAGTATGTTTGCGTGAACTATTAGTCTATTGTAACAACTCATTCGCGTCTTCTGTTTCTATTGTTTAGTGATGTCTTCGTATGTGGCATTCAGTTTAAACGATTATAATATCCAGTGACGTAGCGGCGATGAGTTATGGAAAATAAGCAAGTCCTACAAACCCGGCGTTTGCTTTTGCGAACGAGGTAACCATGAAAAACCCAAGTCAATTTGGGCGGCCACGAGGTTTGATTTGAACTCAGGACCTCTTCCCTGTTAGCCCATAGGCCTACCACATCGCTGTAATTGGTTTAGTGTGTTCAATGCGACTGAGCTAAACTGATTGCATTTCACAACAATAAGTACATTAGGCCTATAGTTTTCTTGTTGCTAGTGGCAACAAAATGCCATTCATATTTTAATTGATATGTATGTTCTGAAATTCGCATTTAAGCTGTACTTATTTCGTTTTTATCTTGATATCTATTAATTGTATAAAGAAATGTTTTAAACAAAAAATGTTCATTTTAATTTTCTCTACAACTTTACTGTGGTAGGTTTTCATGTATCACTTACTGTAATGGATATAATCTAGAAAAACTGAAAATGGATACGAATAAAGTACCTCTTTAGTCATTTTTGCAGAAATACAGATATAGCCATTTTATTACTCATAGATAAGGGTTTCAAATTTTAAATTTTTATTAAAATCGTTAGAGCCATTTTTTCAAAAATCAAAAATTTTAAAAAAGTTTTCATGAAAAGTCCTCTTAATATTTCAGTTGTAAAGCTAAATTTCTGGGCGGTTCGACAAAATTTCGAAAAAGTCCTTATTTCAAAAAATGAAGTAAATACAACCAGCCGTTTACCCGCTGTGCTTGTCCACAGACGGACAGACGGACAGACGGACAGACAGACGGACAGACGTCATTCCAAAAATACTTTTTTTGGTTTCTAGGCTTCATGAAACACGCTCTCCCGGTGTTATCTCGACTTCGATTTTTTGTCACGATCACAATACAGTAATAAATGGTGCAAAAATATATTGCACAAACTTTCTCCCATATACGTGTTAAAAGCTAGCACAGAGAAAAGTAAATTAAAGAGATAATTAAATTTTACTTATTACATTTTCATAAAAACTAACAAATATCTAGAACGGAAAGCATCAGGGTCGATCTTTATGTTCAATGCTTTTACTGTGAAATAATAATAATAATAATAATAATAATAATAATAATACATAATAATAATAATAATAATAATAATAATAATAATAATAATAATATCAATGGCAGTAAAACTTCATATTATTAGTAGGCCTACTTGTATTTGTAAGTAAAAAATCGCTCAAGGGAATTTAAGGAAAATAATAATATTATTTAAAACAATTAAATAAGCTTAACAACTATCTACAAGTCAACATGCGTATTGAAACTTCTTTTAGTTTTAAATGCAGTCAACAAAGGTAGAACTAATAAAACGCGGCTGAACTGGCCGCTGTGTTGATACGAACAATAATATTATGGTCAGGGGGAGGAGTGTTTATTTCTGCCGATGCTTGTCACTGCAGTTTTATTAATTTAAATGAGACTTCAACAATCGGTGATATTTTATATCACTCAAGCCGCAACCAATTCTACCCGCTGCGGCAGTCATGAATTTGACGAAAATAAACTTCGAATGTCAGTTGACTCCGAAGTCTCCGGCAATCTAAATTTTGAACTGGGATGTGCGCATATTTAAGAATAGATTATTAATAATACAGTTCCGTAAAATACTTACATTACTTCTTTATGAAATTTATTAGGATCAAACTATAAAGAAATCTGATGTATAATTCACATAACTTCCTCTGCCCAAATAAAAGCCTGTCCTTAAAAGTAAGAGAAAATCGTCGCCAATCTTCGTGTTACATCCCCAAAAGGTACCTAACCCAAATACAACATTTTGTTTTCGTACGATTTTCCGTTGCAAGAGGCCGTATTGCAAAGAGCGCGTATTCACAGTGGGTGGCTTATAATTACCCTTCAGAGAATTATTTCGAAAAAGTGTTTCAAATAAAAGTTTTAGCTCTTAGTATAAGAAACCCAAAGCAAAATTTAAAGAAAAACGTTAGAGCCGTTTCCGAGAAAAAAAATTACTTTCTTTATGCAAAAATAAGGAAAACCTTTCTCTAATCTTCGGTTCACATTGTGAAAGGTATCTGACATAAATACAAAATTTTGTCCTTTTATCAAAATTCAACTATCCAAAATCGAGATTTCGCTTGGAAACCAAAATATAAAAATATAAGAAATCACTCCAAAATTTCTCTGCACAATTTCGGGAGTGTATTTTGGCCTAGAAATGTGTGAAACAAAAGATGTTCGCTTTATTAATGGTAACACCCACAATTCGTGAATCTGCCGTTCACGAAAACAATGTATATCTGTCTGTCTATAACGTACTTTAGATTAATAATAATAATCATAATAATAATAATAATAACAAAATAATAATATTAATAATAATAACAAAATATTAATAATAATAATAATAATAACATTTATTGTCGTTTAACAGTAGGCCTACAATGACCGATGTACAGCAAAATGTGCTTGATATGTATGTCTCCTTAATCCTAAAAAAATTAGACTTAATTAGGTTAACTATGTCTTATTTGCACCATTGGAAGCACTGGTTACAACATGGGGACAACATGGACACTCGAATCGCTTTATGGATGGTTGATTCATAGTATACCATGATTTCGGAGCTTAGTTTTGTTTTTATATAACAAAGTAATTATTACTAATTTTGCATAATCCGTTGAGTTTACGAGTTACATCAGATAAATTTGTTGCAGCTGCGCATCTATCGATAAACTCTTAAACTCTCGTGGGATTACCTTTGACTATCAAAAAAATAACGCTTGGAACTGTTCCATCTTTTCATAATTTAAATTGGGGGGGGGGGGTGACAATACATTTTCCGCACCGGGTACCACCTAAGCTTGCTACGCCACTGCATAAGTGTCATCAAAGAAAAATTGTTACAAGCAAAGAAGGAAAATGCCAAATTAAGTTATAATGGAACTTTAAGTTTGTGAAATAAAGCTATAGGCCTGGGTAGTTATAAATAAGTTATACGAAGACTAAGTATTGCTATGTACAATGAGAGGTGGAGTGACTACAAAGAGCTAGTTCTGTTCAGTCTTCACTCCGACTACCCCTGATATATTGTGGCTGTGGCTATGGTGTATGAGTGAGAGTATGATGTTGATAACAGAGACTTGTGCCGATTGTGGTAGGAGGACAGAAACGTAAATCGAGGAGCCAAGTAAAGTGTGAAACTTATGTAAAATTAGTGTCTGGAAATTGCGTATCTTATCCATCAAGGAAGGCGCAGAACAATACATTATTTCGGACTTCCTAGTGTGTTTGCATGTTAAATACTTAACCTATTTAATGTTGTGTAATGTTATAAATTACAAGCATGTCTCGCCATTTCGTGTTGAGTTGTATTAATATTATCAACCCCGGAAAGAAGTTTCAAGATACGATTAAAAAGAGGTCGTCCCAGTGATATATATATGCGATACTAGTTGGGTTAAGGTATACACACTCTAGTCAGCAACTGTAAGTAAAGCAAAGCAAATTCTATTTTACTTTATCATATAATATTTGACTCATTTGAGTTTAATAAGCATTCTGGCTAAAACATTTACAGGAATTAAATTTTACTTTTTGAAGTCAACCGGTATTTTTGCATCATATGAGATTCATTCAGTTAACAATGATTCATAACACCGAAACAAATTGTGTTGACGATTGTTATTAATTTTGAAGTTAAACTTAATATTAACTTACCTCAACCATGAAATAAACTACAAACGTAGAATGAAATAATATTAATTTCATTTTATATACACTTTTTAATGAAATTTGAAAAGATTAATTTAGAAAATAGTTGAGGTCCAATTATGTTAAGAAGTTAATTAAATTCGAAATGTTACCGCCTCTGAGACCGTAGTCCCCATTCTCATGTAAAGTTAGACTAAACTTTAATGTGAGTAGCCTATATTTCACTTTAAACACTCCTTACTTATTTCTGTGCAAGTATCAATGCATTCGATGGCGGATTGTCTACATCTTGAAGGTGGTTTCGCTGTTTTGTATTATTATAACCTGTAAAGCTATAACCTACATGTTCAGTGAATCTTATACGGACATCAATGAATTCTGCCACACCTGCAAATATTTTTTTTCATTTCTTACGTGATTAAAAATGACTTTAAAGGGGTACACTTACTTAGCTAACTTCCGGTCTTCTTATCTTTTTTTTCTGAAAACGGGGGAGTGCGATACTTTGCATGGGTTTTCAAACAGCATAATTATAACATTGGTGTAATCTCATAGGATAAGTTGCACATTTCCCAGATAGTTGACACCTTAATTGCACATCGTCCAAGTATTTACAAAATTCAGCTCAACTACTCAGTGCTTGATAAGTTTCAGCGTAATACAGTGACTTTTGTACACCTGACCCTGGTCAGATTAAAGTTCAGTAGCCTGAACACTTTTAAATTGCATTAGTTTGATAATAAGACTTTTACACAGTTAAAAGCATAGAGGAATGTGCAATAGCCTATTATCTGGCAGACTAATGAATTTCATTCACTTTATCAATAAGGAAGGAGTTACACCCTCTGGATGTAAGCGAGGTCACACAGCGTTCTTATTTACATTTCTATTAACAGAGGAAGTCCTATATTTTATGCTATCCTTATATAACTTTTTTTTTCATTGTATATACACATCCCTCAGGCTAAACAGGTATACCACTTCTTCTAGCTGTGTTTCAGAGCTGTTTTCTTTACTCTTTGATTTTCAACTTCACGACTTTTCGTCGCAATGAGATGTTACACCCAGCTATATCCCAAACCGCTTGGCTAAATTCTCTTGTGCAGTGGCTTTGTTAGTCAGAAATTATTGCATGCCTTTTTTCTTATTTCTTCATTCAGGAGAGTGTTTTCTCTATGGTCCTCTCCAGTTCTTTATATATCTAAGAAAACAGTCGCGCTTTTCTCACTTAATTTATATATAGGCTGTAGATATAAGCTACTTCCGTTTTAACTGCTTCACTGTACGCCAAGTTTTTATTATACTGTAAAAACTATCAGCAATTGAATAACATAAAACAAAAGCCTGCTAAGTGGCATTTTAAAACTTGTTTTCTGAAAATAAAGCCAATCTATGTATCATTGCCAAATCACCTACGAAACGGCCGCACTTCTATTTCCGCACTTTTATTACCCTTAAGTCTGCTAATAATAATAATAATAATAATAATAATAATAATAATAATAATAATAGACATGGGTCCCCGATACTTTCGATATCTCGATACTCTCGATACTTGCATGGTATCGGCATCGAGCGATACTTCAGAAAACTCACTCGGCACTTTTTCGATACTTTAGTAATTCTGCAATTTAAAGAAATGCGGTATCTCTTTCTGCTTTTAATAGTCTACTAAATATAGTAAACACTTCTATTTCTCCTTGAAATGGAGAAACCCACTCTGTGACTTTTGTCTAGTCATAAATAAAGACTTTCCTACTTTTAAAATCCAAACAGAAGAGATTCTTAATTGTTTCGTTTCCTGTCAAACGTTTCAATAACAAGCAAGCTGATTGTCCAAACCCCATTGTAATTTTTGAACAAAAACTTGTAAGTGAAATGTTTCAAAAAATAATTTTAGTTTTAATGTAGCATTTAAAAATAATTATAGGCTACTGATGATATTAAATTCTGTCTCAATAAATATGCACACTTAATAAAATTTAGTTGGTATTACACATTTCTCTCAACTTTTAATTTTTAATGTACCTAATGAAACTGGAAATGTTGACGGTATCGAGTATCGAGGAAAATATCATGTATTGGTATCGAGTATCGACTATCGAGAAAATCTGGTATCAACCCATCCCTAAATAATAATAAATTGCGCAGAATATGATGCAAAAACTTTCTTCCATGCAAGTGTTAAAAGTTAGCACAGAAAAAGTAAAACATACATACAATTACATTTTTAAATATATTTTTTATTACTAACAGGTATCTGGAACGGAAGGCATCAGGGCCGATCTTTATGTACAGTGCTTTTCCCGTAAAATAATAATGATAATCAATGGTGGAGTGTGGATATTTTGAGTGGGTGTACACATTAGTCAATAAATTTTCTTTGTCCAAGTAAATCAATCATTTGACAAAATGTATTACCTGCCCATAACGAAAGAATGTACTCAAGAAAAGCTTAAATATTTTGAGGATCTTAATATTCCACAGTAAATATATCTGAAACAGGTAGGCTACTGTGAAATCGTCTGACATGACCAAGATCGCTAACTTTCTTATACTATAGAAACTTGTATTTTACCGGTATATTTCCTTTTGTATTTTATATCCAGTGGTGATAGAATTATGTGTGACTTGAGTTCCTATTGACATCAACATTATTCCACAACGCTTCGCTACGGCTGCTGCTTCCGCTCCGCGTGTTTAACTATGTGGATAGTATTATGCTTTATTTAGACTCTCTGTAAAAAATTCTTTAATTAAGAAAGTGAGATGTAGAATTAATTTTAACGTAACACCTCCCATTGTGGTACAAGCCGCAGTCAATATAACAGTGCAGTATAACAGTGAACTGCATTGCCAGCATGGCGGACGAATAATGGTGTTGGCACATCGTACGATCGTTCGTAAATACCGACAGACCACACAACCACACGAAGCAGCAATTGCAAAACTGCAGGACCAGTATGATTGTTGTTACTATTATTATTATTGTCATTATTATTATTGAGAATATTATACGAGAAACATTCCTCTGACACTGGGATTTGAACCCAGAACCTTTGGCTACCTGTGCCACTTCTCTATCAACTGAGCTAAGCCAGAGTTCACTTCACAGCGCCAGATTATTCTGGCACTTAAGAAATTCGGGTCATTTTATGAGAACTTATGTAGTGCAAACCAAGCGTGATTGTGATATAACACGTTCTTCACTAATAGACTTGAAATGTAAAAACTTTTAAAACTTCAAGCTAAATATTACTTGTATAAACTATACCAAATTAAAAAAGTAAATGTAAAGAACTGAATAGTTTCAAATGCAACACATTGTCACTTGGAATGCATTTTTATCTGCAATTTCAAACCAATTTGTTGTCACTTAGCAAGTTTTTGGGTTACATGATTCAAATTCAATGGAATAATCGTAAACTTCACATGTTAAAGCCATACGCATAGGTAATATTGTGCAAGAATGTCACACCAACAATTCCACAGATATATCAAAAATAAAAATAAATATTATTTTGCGTTTTGTGGTTCTGTTTAAGGTTTTTGACATAATTAGGTTCTCAGATAGCTTCTACAATGTGATTGATATATTATAGTCCTGTTCCTTGGATTATTTGTACAGAGAAATCAGATAAGAAATAATTTATTCTCCAATTAATATTTCAGGCAACAAGAAACATGATAGCAACTATAGTATTTGTGGCATTTGTCACAATAGCAGCTCACAGTGATGCCGAGCCACAGTTCAACATTCCAACACTTCCACCTGGATTGTCAAACTTTGAGAGCTTCACTCTTCCTGGAGGGTACACTCTAATGCCTGGAAACAAAGGGGAAGATTCAACAACCAAAGCTAGTGCGGAAAGGAAGAAGAGAAGCCCACAGTTCAACATTCCAACTCTTCCACCTGGATTCTCAAACTTTGAGAGCTTCACTCTTCCTGGAGGATACACTCTAATGCCTGGAAACAAAGGGGAAGATTCAACGACCAAAGCTAGTGCGGAAAGGAAGAAGAGAAGCCCACAATTCAGCATTCCAACCCTTCCACCTGGATTCTCAAACTTTGAGAGCTTCACTCTTCCTGGAGGGTACACTCTAATGCCTGGAAACAAAGGGGAAGACTCAACAACCAAAGCTAGTGCTGAAAGAAAGAAGAGAAGCCCACAGTTCAACATTCCAACTCTTCCACCTGGATTCTCAAACTTTGAGAGCTTCACTCTTCCTGGAGGGTACACTCTAATGCCTGGAAACAAAGGGGAAGATTCAACAACCAAAGCTAGTGCTGAAAGAAAGAAAAGAAGCCCACAGTTCAACATTCCAACCCTTCCACCTGGATTCTCAAACTTTGAGAGCTTCACTCTTCCTGGAGGGTACACTCTAATGCCTGGAAACAAAGGGGAAGACTCAACAACCAAAGCTAGTGCTGAAAGAAAGAAGAGAAGCCCACAGTTCAACATTCCAACTCTTCCACCTGGATTCTCAAACTTTGAGAGCTTCACTCTTCCTGGAGGGTATACTCTAATGCCTGGAAACAAAGGGGAAGATTCAACGACCAAAGCTAGTGCTGAAAGAAAGAAAAGAAGCCCACAGTTCAACATTCCAACCCTTCCACCTGGATTCTCAAACTTTGAGAGCTTCACTCTTCCTGGAGGGTACACTCTAATGCCTGGAAACAAAGGGGAAGACTCAACAACCAAAGCTAGTGCTGAAAGAAAGAAGAGAAGCCCACAGTTCAACATTCCAACTCTTCCACCTGGTTTCTCAAACTTTGAGAGCTTCACTCTTCCTGGAGGGTACACTCTAATGCCTGGAAACAAAGGGGAAGATTCAACGACCAAAGCTAGTGCGGAAAGGAAGAAGAGAAGCCCACAATTCAGCATTCCAACCCTTCCACCTGGATTGTCAAACTTTGAGAGCTTCACTCTTCCTGGAGGGTACACTCTAATGCCTGGAAACAAAGGGGAAGACTCAACAACCACAGCTAGTGCTGAGAAGAAATAAACTTGATTGCTTTCTGAAGATGACCTGATTGTTAATGAATGTGCCTGCTGGAAACTTGAATTTATGTTTTGTAAAATAAATAATATAATACATAAAACAAATATACTAATGTTCATTATTTCACACCTTTCTGCTGCTCTGATTTTTTGAAATAGTTTTTGATAGAAAAATAGCCCTTTACAAATTTCTGAAAAATAATATTTCCAGATTATCTCTGCTTAATTTGGTCACATTTAAGTACACGTTGATTTTTTTTATACTTTTAAAGCATTATGTCCATTAAAAAGGTAATACAACCTGCAATTGCCATTGTGAGACTGGTAAAGATTAATGTATCTAAGATCAAAAGCTTTTTAAGAACATGTAAATTTTACGTGTGGATTGAATATGCAATTGGTGAAATATTTTCGAGAAATTTCTTAATTAAGGGTAACAAAGTGTACAATTGAAGCGGAAAAAATCTTCACAAGTACCTGGAAAATTAAAAAAAATAATAAGAAAAGAGACAAAGATGGTGGATTTGGTTCTATGTACATTATTTTCTATGTGTATCAAAGTCTTACTGTATCGTTAGTAGATTATCATATTATATAATCAATAGATTTATTCCAAGTATTAGGGAAGAGAAATAACAATCTGCAACACAAAATTAGCTCTTTTGAGGAAAATAGGTGTAGAGTGTTTTGTGTAAAAAAACCGAATCTGTAATTCGATTTTGCCTGACACTTCAGTTCTTAACAAATCATGTCATAGACATATTAACTGAATCTCCTGCTTTGCACATCAATTTCATTTGTATCGTTTCTCAGGACATGTTTCGACACCCAGCTGTTCATAAATGCAAACATTTTAAATTGGTGTTCCTGGTAGGTGTTAGAAAATTTTGAATTTCGTAAATGAATTCTGCGCATCTCATTTAATTTAAATCATTTGCTTCCTCAAAAGTGTAAAGTTTAAAATGTTGTACAGTGTAATCATATTTTATGTTTGTAAAGTACATAATTATGTATACCAAGTTGCATAACCTAACTCTCAGAGTGTGCAATCAGAAAGAAGATAGAAGTTCCCTCCCGCAAGCTAAGAATAATCACATTAGGGAAGCTACAACACGCAGTGTAAATCACAGACTGTAATGATATGGGCAAGGCATTTGATGATTTTGCATCTTTTTTATATGAAGGTTAAAAGATAGCTCGAATATATAGAGTGTTAATGAATAACACCAAAATATTTTACCTGGGTATAGAGGAGACATAGACATGCAACTTTTATTAGGAAATTTTTCCTCTATGACGTAAAATGTCTATGCTACAGGGCATTAAAGTCATTATGAAACGAAGTAGGGTTAAAATTTTCATTAAATTGACCTCATGCCTTCTTAGTTATCGATAAAAACCTGATTCTTAACCATTCATCAACAGCTGTATCATATTTAGTGTTTTCATAATCTACAAAATGTACAGACTAATCACATGACTGGCCGCCACTGCATTAGTTTTTTATTCATAACTACAGAGTTCGCAGCGAAGTTCCTTTTTTATGCATTTTTATCAAATGTTAGAAGTTAGTGGCGGCCATTCTCTGGGAGATTTTATGCTGTAACAGGTAAAATTGAATCCAAAGAGCAAAAATCTCTTAATATAAGTTGCTTGTCTTTGTCCCCATGTTGATTTTATTGTAAATAGTACTGAAATTAGTGATTTTTTAAATCTAAGCTAATTGATAGCTTTGGTATTCGCCCTATGATTCACAAGCCTACTAGGCTTAGTAGTGACGGATTAGCTGCCACTTGCATTGACAATGTAATCACTAATACACCTGTTGACAAAATTTGTTCTGCTAATGTTGTATAGTGTCTGACCATAATGCTATATTTCTTCAAACCAACATAGGAAAAAATGATACTGGCGAAAATTTCAAGCCAAAACTTAAACGCTCTTTTAATGTGTTAAATATTTATTATTTTTTATTTTTGTTACAGCAATTAAGTTGGACAACAATGTATGGCATAGCTGATCTCAATGAGAAAGCCAACTATTTTTTATCAGTTTTATTAGATATTGCAGATAGAGCTTTTCCTTTTACTGTTTTTAAACCTGGACCTGTAGAGAGGGGTAAAGATAACAAGTGGTACACAGGTGAGTTCCACAGTTTAAAAGAAAAATGTATGTTTTACTATGAATTGTATACACAATATGGTATGACCGAACTCAAGAATACTTATAACAAGCTCCGAAATGATTACAGGAACCTGCTCAAAGTTACTAAGATGAATTCTAAAATAATAAATGACTCAAATAATTCTTCCAAAACCACGTGGTCTGTAATTTCAAATTTACTAAATAGCGATTCTAAGCACAAAACAATTGATGTTGATTTGGATATTGACAAACTGAATTCCTTTTTTACCGATCAAGCTGATGAAATTGTAATAACATAAAAGATAATGATAATCCCATAGATTTAATGTATAATAACACAAGTCAGGCTAGTAGCATGTTCAGATTTACCCATGTGTCTGTTGAGAATGTTTATTCTCTCATTTTAAAGCTCCGTAACAATAATAATAATAATAATAATACTTTATTATCACATACGTCTACAATTGAGCAATGCTCGTAAACAGGTGATTCGTCATGGTTTCCTTAATGCTAAACTTAAAACTAAACAAAAGTTAAATAAATATAAATATGAACAATACAACACAATATAATAGTTAGGCCATTACATTCAAACACGGGACTGTATATAATCTTCAATGGAGTAGAAGCAGTGATCAAGCAGATATGCTTTCATTTCAGTTTTGAAAGACGACATATTGACGATTTTTTTAATGGAGGCTGGTAATTTGTTATACAGTTTTACTCCCATATTCATTGGTCCCTTTTGACAGATTTTAGTGTTAAGCCTCTCATGGTGTGGATCTGATTTTTGCCTTGTATTGTGAAAGTGAATTTCTATATTACTTATAAATGGGGTGTTGTTATCCGAAAGGCTTTTTTTTGTGAATAATAGAAGTTCATATATATAAATTCAAGGGAGGGGCAGTATCTGTAATTTTTTTAAAGAAGGCTTACACAAGGATCTCCAAGGTAAACCTAACATTATTCTTATTATTCTTTTTTGCATTATGAATAATTTATTGCAGGGAGGGGAATTTCCCCAGAAAAGAATACCATACTTTAAAACAGAATAGACATATGCAAAATACATATTTTTTACTGTATTTATATTTACATAATTAACGAGAGACCTGAATTGGTAACAGATTACACATAATTTCTTTAAAAGATAGTTAATATGATCGTCCCATTTTAAATTGTTTTGTATCCATAGTCCCAGAAATTTTGTGCTTGGTAGGTATTTTATTACTTCATTATTAAAACGATTGGTGGTTTCAGTAATGTTTAGGTTTTGATGTGTATGAAAAAGCATTGCTGCTGTTTTTTCTATGTTAACTACTAGTTTGTTGGAATTGAACCAATTATAAGCTTCAGTTGTAACTGAGTCAAATAGTTTTTGTTCAGTAATTGAAGAACTTTCTATCAATAGGCTGGTGTCATCTGCAAACTGAATGGGACAAGTAACTGATAAATTAGCTTTTAAGTCATTAACAAATATAAGAAAGAGTATAGGTCCTAAGATTGAACCTTGTGGAACACCAGATTTTATGAATTCTTGAGCAGATAGATAGTTTTTAATTTCCCCATTACCATTATGGATAATTTCTACAAGCTGCGATCGCTCATCTAAATATGATTTCAACCATTTGAGAGCATGTCCTCTAATACCTTGGTGTTCCAATTTTTGTAATAAAATTTTATGTTGTAATACATCAAAAGCTTTGGACAGGTCAAAAAATATCCCTGTAATTTTAGTTTTCTTATCTATTGCTTTAAGAATAGTATTTACAAATTGGAACAAAGCAGTTTCTGTTGATTTCCCTTTTCTAAACCCATGCTGGCATTCCGATAGCAGTTTATTCTTTTCGATAAAAGATAATAATCGTCTGTAAAACACTTTTTCAAGTATTTTTGAGAACCCCGATAATAAAGCTATTGGTCTATAATTTTATGCATGCTTATTATTCCCTTTTTTAAATAAAGGGATGACCTTAGCTGTTTTTAGGCTCTTAGGAAAAATGGCGTGCTCCAATGAGCTATTACATATGTCAGTAAAGGGATGGATAATGTATGGAGCACTGAGTTTAATTATATGATCAGGAAACTCATCGGTTCCTGAAGAGTTTTTCATTTTTAACTCTGATATTATTGACATAATTTCTTTTTCATTTGTTGGTGTTAGAAATATGGTTGGACAAACCAGTGGTAGATTACTTTGTGTGATAAAGTGATTGTTGTTTGCAAAATTATTTGGTACTATATTATTCGCTATGTTTGCAAAGTATCTATTAAATGTATCTGCCACCAGCTTCGGATCTAATATAAGAGAACCATCATCTTCTAATTTTATGTTATTAATGGATGGTTCAGCAGCAGTATGGTTTTTAATCACTTTCCAGGCTGCTTTCATTTTATTTGGAGCTATTTCTATATATTTATCATTAGCCTTTTTTTTTTTTTGCATATTTAATAACTTTATTCAGAATGAATTTGTAGTTCTTAAAATAAGCAATAAACTGAGGGTTGTTTAGGCCTAATTGAGTTTTTGAAATACTGTGTAGTATTCTTTTCTTGGTACAGGAGATCTGAATACCTTTTGTATGCCATGCTTTGCATTTGTTTACATGAGATGGTTTAATAGTTTTTAGAGGAAATGCTATATCAAAGTAATATTTGTATATGCAAATGAAAGAATCCAGTTTATCATTTGGATCAGACTTATTTAAAACATCCTCCCATGATTCATTTTTTATCAAATGGGTAAATAATTCCGTATTACTATCGTTATATAATCTAATGGATTTTTTGGGCCTAGATGTGAATGGTTTGGTAATATCTGGGAGATTAATTACTAAAGCAAGATGATCGCTAAAGCCCATATTATATGTTTTTACGGGATTGCTTATGCCTTTCCTGATTATGATTTGGTCTAACGTGGAGGAACAGTGACTTGTTATTCACGTAGCGGAAGTGACTGTTGTGGTTAGGTTAAATGTTGATAGTAGCGTTAATAAATCAAGTTTTTGTTTTGTGTTCTTATTAAAGTCTATGTTGAAGTCTCCACAGATCACCACATTCTTGTATAGTTTTTTTATTTTACTGAGCAAGCAATCCAGCTTATTAAGGAAAGTAGTATAATTTCCTTCAGGGGATCTATATAATAAGCATACAATAATAATGCCATAATCTAATAATTCAATAGCTGAAAGTTCAATATCTTTATCTTTGGAGATATTGGCCGTGTAGTTAACGTTATTATAGTTTAAGTTGTTTTTCACAAAAATACAGCTCCCCCCATGGCTATAAATAGATCTACAAAACTTTGCTGCGAGGGTATAACCAGGTAAGTTGATATTTTGTAAAGTTTCATATGTTAACCAGTGTTCTGCAAAGCATAGAACAGATATGTTGGGCAATTTGGCTGATAAAGAGGATTTCAATATCATCAATTTTGTTAAACAAGGATTGCACATTTTGGTAGAGTATTTTTAAACTTTTACAATTATTTGAAAATGGCATATCAGCTTGTTCTGAGCAATTAATTTTCGGAAAGGAGCCTCGATTTACTGAGACTTTAGTTTGGTACATATTTTCCTTCTTTATTACCAAGCAGTTCTTTTTTACACCAACTGAGGCTGATGTTAGTTTCCCTGCTGCTTACAAATATCTATGACATGGGTTATAGCTTTACCCAGCAGATACGAGCCCTTTCTGTTAAGGTGAAGCCCATCCTTCCCTAGACAAGAGTCATCCAGGAATTTAAAGAAAAATTGCTTTCAATTTATCACAAACCCAACGAAGATTATCATTAATCAGATTCATGTAATTGACTTGAATATCGCGTCTATTAACAATGCTGTTAACTACCACTTTTGAGGTAGGAAATTTCTTTTTAATGGACCACACCAAATCGTAAATATCCCCCATCACTTCATCTGCATTGTTAGAACATTTGATGTCATTCGTGCCAACGTGGATCACTATCACTTTATTGTCACTTGAATTTTCTTCTTCTCTTATTTTTTTCCCCAACTGAACAGTATTTACACCATGAAACACGTTGCATTTTGAACATGAATGTGTTTGATGATAGAATCACCATATACCATTACATTGTTTTTCTTCTTCAATGTTGGATTGGTCCATTTGAATCGGGAGTTAATCTCCCAGCTCTTGTGTTGATGTTTATAACCTCAACTCCAAAATATTAAAATTAGCTGCCATGTTCATATGTGAACCTCTAACTCACATTTTTAATATCTGTATTGACAGTGCTTCATTTCCTGATTCTTTTAAAATAGTTAAAGTTATTCCTATTCACAAGAAAGGAAGTAAATCAGAATGCTCTAATTACAGACCTATTAGTATTATTCCAATTGTGTCAAAGGCTTTCGAGATATTGCTAAATAAACAGATAATTAATTACTTTGAAGATAATCTATTATTTTCGCCTAATCAATTTTGCTTTCGAGCAGGTCATAGTACAGTTGAAGCCATAACGGCATTCACAAAGAGGAGCTTAGATTCACTTGAATGTGGTGACTTGACATGTGGGCGTTTCTTTGACCTCACAAAAGCATTCGACACAATCTCTCATGAAATTCGGATGAGTAAACTTGATTTTTATGGTTTTGACTCCAAAAGCATTAACATTTTGTGTTATATCTATCTGACAGGCAGCAATCTGTGTACTTACATGGGAAACATTCTCATTTTAGACATGTCAAGTACTGGAACCAGTGTTATTTTTTATTTACAACAATGATCTTTCTGATAGCATAAGTGATGGATGCCTGGAAACTTATCTTTTTGCTGATGATCTAGCCTTGAATATCTGTAGTGCAAGCAATGAAAGTCTAGACAGTAAACTTGAAACGATTTCTATACAAATGCAGAATTGGTGTAATTCTAATAAACTTAGTCTCAATCAAAATAAAACGGTTAGCATCAAATTTAGTTTACGCAGATCTTCATATCATATTGATTCTTCTGTTAGGTTCCTAGGTATTTATCTCGATCCCGATTTAGGATGGAAGTCCCATATCAAATATGTAGCAAGTAAAATTAGCAAAGGTCTGTTGATGATAAGAGTTCTTAGTCACAGTATTAGTAAAGCAACTTTATCAACTGATTATTATAGTCATATATATACAGTCATCTAAGCTACGGAGTCTTGCTGTGGGGCAACCAAGCTTACACAAACAAACTTCTACTACTGCAAAAGAGGGCAGTGAGGATAATAAGCGGAGCTCCCCTGAAAGCACATTGTAAACCACTTTTTATCGAACTTGGTATTCTTACCCTTCCATGTATATATGTTTTTAATTGTCTTATCCATGTAAAGAAGAACTTGTCTGATTACACTCGATGCACATCTCTTCATAACTATCCTACTCGAAGCAATAGTTATTTATATATAAATAAATGTAAATATAGCAAGACTCAGAGTAGTTATGAGGTGATGTCTTTGAATTTATTCAATATTCTCCCAGAAAACATAAAGAGAATGACTTTAAGTAATTTTAAAAGAACAATCATAAGATTTCTATCAACTAACCCTCTCTACAGTGTTGAAGAGTATTATAATATTGAGTGGTTTTAATTATAGTTGTAAGTTGTATTTTATTTTCTTGACGTTGCTATACATTGAATATCTCTCCAGCAATAAATCTCTATCTATCTATCTACACATAGGCAAAATATTTCGGTGTTATTTATTAACACTGTGTATATACAAGTAATTAAGGAATCGCGCACAATGTGCATTATCTTAACCTAAGACTTAACCTACTGACAAACACCCAGTCCTGAACCCGGGAATCGAACCCGGGTCGCCGGAGTGGAAGGCAGGTGCGCTACCGACTCACCCACGGCTACGGACCATGTATATAAATGTCTATCATGAAATAATTGACTAAATAAGGGTAATTTGTTTTTGCATTTTTTGCTTTATTTTGCATTTTTCGTCAATTTCCAATGATATGTCATTTATTGGCAATTTTTAGGTATGTTTCAGAGGAGGCAGAGAGGAGCTTTTCCATGTACAAGTCGTTACTTAAGACAACAGACAATCGTTTTTATTTGAGAATCTCCACCAAGTGCTCATAGTTTATTTTAATTCAGGTTTATTGTAAACGCGATAGCAGTTTGTCTTGTAGGAATAAAGAATTCATTTTTCTTTCCATTTAAATGGCACATATTTCCTGGGGGCAATTTGATGGGCACGCCAGTTCAGAAAGAATTTCTTTTATGCTAAGTGTGTCCAAGTAGTATAAATTTACTTACTTCTTTAGTAACAAAATAAGTGTGTTTTATAACGTAAATTCGCGTCATCCTTTAAATTGTTTTTAGCAATTCAATACTTAATAAAAAAACAAATATAAGTAATAATGGTAAATTTATTGGTCATTTTTTAAAATTTCGGATCATTTTTTCACTATTCTTAGGCCATTAAATGCCTTGGCCTAGTAATGATAATACAAAATAGAATATGAACTATTTGTGGGGAAATTGGTCCCATTCCGCCATTAGATTTCGACAACTCCCTTTCCTCAATGCTGTGTCCAGCCAATAAGAGCAAATTGCTTGCAAGCTATCCCATTGATTTTATGCTCTGTCTATATTATGAATGGTCCTATTGTACAGTTATATGAGAGTCCCGATATAATTTAGATCCAGGCTGGTGTGATAAATCACACATCACTGTCTACCCTAAGCATGGGCATAAAAAGTTCCAAACTTGAAATTCTGACACAGCTTAACAGGCCGTGTTGCAGGGAGTACACATTTAGTTGTTTCAACATCATGCAAGACTAAAAGACTGAGTTTGTATCACTGGTTAACACTAACACACGGAAAATTGTTGCAAAAGAAATTTAAACAACAATTTTAGCCCTTAGTATACAAAATCCAAGTAAGAGAAAGTAGCCGCATGCCCATAACAAACACCACTTGCATATGTTTGGCAGGTAACAGTGGTCTAGAGGAAGACAGACCTGAGTCGAATAGCAATTGAACCGAAAGTATGAAAATTGTGTCTTCGGCCGTAGGTGTCACCACCTCCCTTGGTTTTTCGTCATGATATAATAATTTTTTTTAAATCTGACTGCATTGTAGCGAAGACCCTCAGTGATTAGTAATGCGGCTTTGTAGTATAGTCATGTTTTGCGATTTAAAAAGCATGTGACCTTTAATTAGTCTTTACTCCAGTATTGTGCAACTGATTTGATCCAATATCAATAGGCTTCTTCCTGCGCATGTTATAAATGTGTATACAAAATTTCATGAAAATCCAATAAAGCATATTAGAGTTGTCGCATGTACAGACGCTCCATGATATGACCTCATAAAGTACCATACTGGCACTTAATATATTTATTTCTAAACAGGATTAATAAGTTGTACCATGTGAAGGAGAAAATCAGTGATACCTATCAACATCCTGCAAACTAAGACAATGTATGCGAATCAGGGGTAAAGTCGCAACAAAGATTCTCTTCATAAAACACCTAATATTACCTGTATTTTGTTATAACTCATTCTGTGGAGAGGAGATGTTGCCTTGACAAATAATTTGGTCCAACCTGACTGTCCTAAATGATAAACTTTCTTTAATACCATGATCTAGCTAAAAGTGTCCAAATTTCCACCACACTTATAGCACTGAATTGTAAAGAAACTAGCTACTGGATGTCAGAGATACCTGTATGATGTCACACCGTCAGAGCAGCTAGAAATCTGGGTAAACAGGTTGGCAAACCTCCCGAGAGATATAATATAGCACAGGAAGAATTCAGTATGCCCTACTAAATCACTGTTCATGAGGGTTTGAATTAACAGAGGGATTTCTTCCTCTCATCAAAAAATTTCCCTGACTCATCCAATAAAAATTTCTTCCTTGCCAGGGATATATTTTTCTACATTTAATAAACTTCAGTTTAAAACTCCAATGCACTTACGGGAAACATGCACTTATGTTTCTTCATAAGCTGTTTTTGAACATGAGGTATCACCAGCATAATGCTTAGCAAAATTTATCTAATAAGCACATGCATGTTGTAACAGAAGCGCGACAATGAACATAAGGTTTATATTATTGCTTCATGTTGGTTTCTTTTGCCGAGAACAAAAAAGTAAAAAACTTTTGCTATGACAATGAGTGCAGTAGTGATTGGTGTTCCATGGTAAACTGTCGATGTTCTGGTTAATAACATGGATACATTTGCACCCACATTTAATTTTGCCCCATTCGAGCCATGCTGTTTATAATCTACCAGAACCTGTTACAAAACCCCACAAAATGGGAGAACTCAGTATGCCCTACTAAACTAATACCTCTGCTCATAATATAACAGAACCTGTCGCTAACACTAATATCACCATCCCTAATGTAACTGCCAGCAATGTACAAGAAGCATAGTTGGTCATTCTGCTTTGGAGAAAAACAGAAAAACATCACATTGTGCTTGCAAACCTGCATGCCGCGAGATGAGTCCCCACACATTGAGACTTTGCCTAATCATGTCATGGGTATTACTTAACACAACTCAATGATCCTCATACCCGGTTTCTATAAACTCGCGAAATACCTATGGATAAATTATCCAATGGACGAAATTGACACAAGGATAACTCTTTTGTGTTTCAACAAACCAACAGACTGTAGTACAAATTTGCACTTGGATCATCTATCCATAGGGAAGTCAATTCCAGAGTCACCCACCAGAGCACTAGCGACATAATGAGAAAGGCCTTCTTTGGAATTGTGCCATTCATTTAATTCAGAAGGCTTTGATTCTCACAGTTTGCATTCATTATTTTATTCTGAGAAGTCCACAAAACATTTAACTTATCTATGCAGGAAATACATCAAACTGCAGGGTCGAAACAATATATCCTCTATGTGTACCTATAATACTATGATACAGGCAGAGGAAATAAAAAGTTACAAGGCAAAGAATTAAAAGAATCATACTTAGACACTGTATTTAAGTTTTTTTTAATATTATGAAAGAAAATATATATATCACCATGCTGGATCTGTAGAACCAAAGTCTAGGTTGCTGACAATGGGCTACAGTAAACATTCAGAATATGTAGTTAATAACGCAGACGTAAATCTTCAGATAAATACCACTATTGTTGAGACCTAGTGCATGAGAGGAAGGAAAAATTAGAAATGCAAGCCTAGTTTGCAATGTTAGCATACAACGTACGGTACATATGTATATAAATTCTGATAGGCCTGTCCTATCATGGAGAAACCGTCTCAGCACTTCTAAAATGGTATTTTACAGGAATCCGCCGTATTGATTCTACAAGAAGTTAAATTTCGTCCAGCCAACCATGAAAGGATAAATTAATCCAGTGATTTACCCTTGGAAAGATCCAACCCGAGTTTGTAGAAATACTTTTTCTGTCACTTTCATATTTACCCAGAGTCCGCCTCCGTGGGTGAGTCGGTAGCACGCCTGCATTCCACTCCGGCGGCCCGGGTTCGATTCCCAGCCAGGGTGAAAGATACCCTCCGCGGGTTCAGGACTGGGTGTTTGTCAGTACGTTAAGTCTTAGGTTAAGATAATGCACATTGTGCGCGATTCCTTAATTATTATATTTACCCAGAGGGCAAACGTTTATCCGTCTTCTAGAAACTCGCCATTAGAGCTCTAAACAATATGACATGACTCTAGTACAAATTCAGGTGAATATTTTCACCTATATTTGTTTGTTTTCCTTTGAAATTGTTTTAATCTATTAATGAGCAAAGTTTTTCGTCATGTAATGCATTTAAATTGTGATAGCATGAAATATCTTTCATACCTAAATAATTAGTAAACTTGCCTTGGTTGGTTCTAATTTCCACTATACAGCATTATGTAGCTACATCATATTAAATTACCTTCAGTGGATCACAACGTTTCAACCCGAACCTCCGGTGACTGCTCATATCCCACTGTGGGGTACGAGCAGTCATCCGAAGAAGACCCGGAGGTTTGGGTTGAAACGTTGTGAGGTTTAAAACATGTGATCCACTGAAGGTAACTGTAAAAGGAAAAGCATTTTTTCTGCCATGGGTTATTTGAAAATAACCACGATTTTTTTCTTTCCAAAGGTATACTGTGTACACTACAAAACTAAGGAAATTTATTAGGCAAAATTCTCTTATATTTTTAATGAATATACTTACATTGCATCAAGAAAGATAATGTGCCAAGTGCTAATGACACTAGTTGACACCAGACTGCTGTCTTTCTCTTGTAGAAAGAAAAAAACCAGGAATCTCTTTTCTTCCACAAAAATTTTATTTGAAAATCATCAAACTCTTTCCCTTCAATTTGACCAACAAAATATTTCTTTGAGCTCTCAGTGGTAAATTCCACAGAACCAAGTAATTGATCTCTGATAATAGTATCTTATGCTCTGTTCCCGTCACAGTACATTGAGTCCTTTCATCCACCTTTTCTGCATCCTTCTGCTTGTAATGACTGTTACATGATCATAAAATAATAATTTCTACATTTAGTATCCAAGTTACACAAAGAAAAACTGCCCAAATAAGACTTAAGCTAATGTGAAGGCTTTAATACGTGTTGTTATCAATCAAGGCGAAAGAGTAATACATGCTGCGCACACATCCCCCTTCCACTCAATACCCGCCTGCCCGGCCGCTTCCCCTATCCCGCCGGTCACTGCTCAACGTCAGTAATAAAAAAAAGACCCTTGCACAAAGCATAATATTTCACGGAATTATAACAATGACCCGTTCATAATAGTTTAAATGCCGCCGCTAAAACCCCTACTTTCCAGGCGGGTCCTGTTAGGGAGTGGGAGTGGGGGACTTGTGCGTGGATTATATTACTTTTTCCCCCAAGCAAGTTTTGTATAATATTTTTATTAAGAATACTGAACCAAGATTCTTACTACATATATATGCTTTCATGAACCACAGATTATTGTCTCTGTTGGACAATAATCTCAATATTCTCAAGATTCTTACGTCAAGCAGGGATGTAGCCAGGAATTCGGTTCAAGAGGGGCCAACCAGGGGTCTCAGCAGTACCTTCCCTTTTTTTATTATTTTTTCTTTCTTTCTTGTAAAATTAAGCCTTCAGATTTCATTTTAACATCTTTTATTCAGTTACAAACAAAATAGCTTTTTTAAACACATACCACATCATTTACTGTTATTAAGTAAGCAACACTACTGTTAGTCTAGAACAGCGTTTCTCAACCTTTTTGAACCCGAGGACCTCTAAAATGTCTAAAAACATTTACGGACCCCTAATTTTACATCCCATTTTTAAAAGAAGGCCTATATTCTTAATATTTGGGGTATTAATTATAGGGCATTATAGCGAAATATGTGAAAAAAATGTTACTTCTTTACTTTCCACTTCCTTTATATTTTTTTATTATATCTGTGGACCACCAGTGGTCCAAGGACCATAGGTTCAGAAACGCTGGTCTAGAATAAAATGCCATAAGGATAGGCCTAATAAAACACTTCATTTAGGAATACTAAGGGAGAAGTACATTTATTTACTTATGTTTTATGTATTTATTTATTTACCAAAAGGTCCCGAGCCAATTGCTCACATTAAGGGACAGTATTACAAAGGATGACAAACTTCAAAGTTATTAAAATAAAATTGTTACAATAGTTTACACAAATACAATAATTACAAAAGAAATATTGTCCACTTAATCAATTAATAGAAAAATCTTCAATTTTTTTTTTTAATTATTTAAGTTTTTTACAGATCTTATTTCCTGTGGAATTTCATTAAAAAGATTTGCAAGATAATTTTTCAATCCCCTTTGTCCATAAGTAACCAATTAAGAATGTGTGACGAAAATTTTTTACTTCTTTCTCGTGGCATAAGAATGCACATTTTCAAGAAAACTTAATACAATGTTTTTTGAACATGTCTGTTTACTACTTTATATATAAAGATTGCCCCACTATACTTTATGACTAATTCTAATGGAAGAATTCCTGATTGCTCATATAATACTTTGACTGGTGTTAAGTAATGACAGACTAAAAGATTTCTTGAAGAATTTTTATCTTATGCAAATATTTCTTTTTTGAATGTCCCCATATAAATACCATATACAATATGTAAGAGTGAACAAGGGAATAATAAAGAGATCTCATACCAGAATGTGATAATATTCCTCCCATTTGTAGTAATACTCCAATTATCGGCACAATTTTACTACAAAGGCTTAAAATATTCATATCACAGTTTAAATGGTCATCTATTATTTATTAAACCTAAATACTTTACATTTGATGCCTGCTGTATAGGTACATCATTTATTGTAATCACAGAATTAATGTGTAGAATGATTGAAGGTTTATGAAATATCATAAATACTGTCTTTTGAGCATTTAGTGATAATTTATTGGATGCTAACCATTTTTCTAAGATTTTTAGGTTTTTTTTGCATATTATTCATTACGGCATCAATAGTATCGTCTACATAAAATATGGTTGTATCATCTGCAAACATTGTGACTGTACCATTCAGATTTATTTTGCTCACGTCATTAATATTGTCACAAAGCCATGATTCGCCCAGAAATTGCCAGAATTCGACAGACGTCTAGAAAAGGGGACAGCACTCTTATTGCTGATTGCAGCAGCGCGCCGATGGACGCGGCCTACAGAGGACATGTCACAATGAGTGGACTATGCGCACTCGTGGGAGAGGCCGGAGGAGGGGCCATGTGCTAAGGGGTGTGGCCACGCGCCGCAGCAGGCTTCTAGATTATACGCGGAGAGAAAGATCGCGAAATCTGCTCCAGAACATTCGTCAGGGCTATATATAGGGCCGCGAGCGAGCAGAGTCAGTCAGTCAGTAACAGTAACCATGAGAGAGAGTCAGAGTCAGAGTGTGAACTGGACGGAGTGAACCGATCAGCGCAACTCGAGGAGCGTGTGACTCGAGGAGCTGAGGACCTGGACGGAGTGAACCGATCAGCGAGGCCTCAAGTAACTGTGACTTGAGGAGCTGAGGAGCCAGTGACCGGAGGGACTAGTCAACGGAGGAACTAGTGAACGGAAGACCTAGTCAACGGGGAATTGTGAACGGAAGACCTAGTCAACGGGGAACTAGTGACCGGAAGGACTAGTGAATGAAGGAACTAGTGAACGGAAGAACTGGACTGGACTGAGACAGTGCCGTTCCGGGGAACTCTGCGCGACGGGTGGATCGTGTAGCGGCAGCGAGTGCTGCGGAGTTGACCAACTAGGAGTAAGCACAGAAGAGTGAACTGGAGAACATTCAGGAGTTTTCCGGCTGTATAGATCACTGTTATCGGAAATAAAGGAACCTCCATTCTTCAATTAGAAACTACGTGTTCTGATTATGAACAACGACGAGCCCTTGTTACAATATAAATTAAGAAAAGCAATGGTCCAAAAACAGATCCTTGTGGAACTCTATAATTCATTAGAATAGAATCACTGTCAAAACCATTCACAGCAACATACTGTGTTCTATCACTCATATAACTTTGGAACCAATTTAATGCTAAACCTCTAATACCAACTGCTTCTAGTTTTTCCAGTAGAATTAAATGATTAACTGTGTCAAAAGCTTTTCCTAGATCTAAAAAAATCCACTTGCAAACTTATTTTTGTCTAAAGCTTCTTCAACTTGAATAATAAGATCTACCGAAGCATTTAAAGTTGAGGAAGATTTACGAAACCCATATTGGAATTTATACAGAAAATATATTTTTTCAAGGTACGATGTTAACCTTTTCTTCATACAATTCTCTAAAATCTGATATTACTGGTAAAATTGAAATGGATCGATAATTGTTTAGATTGTTTCTATCACCATTTTACTTTCTCGCATATACGTAGTATAGAGAAAGTATTGTGATGGTGACAAAAAATCGAAGTCGAGATAACACCGAGAGAGCATGTTTCATGAAGCCTAGGAACCGAAAAAAGTATTTTTGGAATGACGTCGTCCGTCCGTCTGTGGACAAGCACAGCGGGTAAACGGTTCATTGTATTTACTTAATTTTTTTAATTAAGCAGTTTTTCGAAATTTTGTCGAACCGCCCAGAAATTTAGTTTTATAACTGAAATATTAAGGAGACTTTTCATGAAAACTTTTTAAAAAAATTTGATTTGTGAAAAAATGGCTCTAATGATTTTAATAAAAATTTAAAATTGGAAACTCTTATCTATGACTAATAAAATGGCTATATCCGTATTTCAGCAAAAATTACTTAAGGGGTACTTTGCTCGTATCCATTTTCAATTTTTCTAGATTATATCCATTACAGTAGGCGATACATGAAAACCTACCACAGTAAAGTTGTGGAAAAATTTAAAATTAACATTTTTTGTTTAACACATTTCTTTGTACATGTAATAGATATCAAGATAAAAACGAAATAAGGACAGCTTAAATGCGAATTTCAGAACATACATGTCAATTAAAATATGAATCACATTTTGTTGCCCCTAGTAACAAGAAAACTATAGACCTAATGTACTTATTGTTGTGAAATGCAATCAGTTTAGCTCAGTCGCAATGAACACACCAAAACCAATTACATCGAGGTGGTATAGGCAAACAGGGAAGAGGTCATGAGTTCAAATCAAACCTCTTGGCCGCCCAAATTGACTTGGGTTTTTCATGGTTTCCTCGTTTGCAAAGGCGAACGCCGGGTTTGTAGGGCTTGCTTATTTTCCATAACTCATCGCCGCTATATCACTGGATATTATAATCGTTTAAACTGAATACCGCATAAGAAGACATCACTAAACAATAGAAACATGACGCGAATGAGTTGTTAATATAGACCAGCGTTTCTCAACCTATGGTCCGCAGACATAATTAATTTAAAAATATCATAAAGCAAGTGGGAAGTAAAGAAGTGGAAATTTTTCACATAAAATGGACACTAGATGTCAAAGTTTTTAAAATCATCGAAAATACAGGTCATATTGCAAGTTTCCTTACTTTTGCAGTTACGGACCACAGTTTCAAACCCCTGATGCACTGACTTCTATGGTTTCCTCTTTCATTCAAAACCTTAAAAAATAAGACTTTGTTGGAATTTTGTTATTAGAGGCACCATGCAGTTTTCAACAACCTATCTTTGAGAAGGGATTTTCAACATAATACAGAAACCGACTTAATGTATCTGCTGATCTTCGACTAAATTTGACTAATATTGAGCCAAATATCCAGGAAGTCTGCAAGAGGCGACAAGCTCAACCATCTCATTAAAAGTGAGTAATAACATAATTCCTAATTATATTATCAAATTGGTAATACATATTAAAGTCTGTTCAAAATATAATTTTACTGTCAATAGTTTCATTCCAATTCAATAACTGTGTTTCCGTCGGATAAAAAAAAAAGTATTTCGTTATAACGACCTATAATTTAATACCCCAAATATTAAGGATATAGGCCTACATATAGCCTACTTTTAACAATGGGATGTAAAATTAGGGGTCCGTAAAGTTTTTTAGACATTTTAGAGGTCCTCAGGTTCAAAAAAGTTAAGAAACGCTGATATAGACTAATGGTTCACGCAAACATACTAAACACATGATATGACCTACATGCAGTTAAAGCGCGCAATATAACCTAAGTAGTAGTAGTAGTGGCGAAATTCAATTATAAGTCGCCCCTTAAGCTCCCCCATTCGATATTCACATTTGCACGGACTGTGTGATGTATTTTGTTTCTGAGCGAAGCAGAATGACCAACTGCCCTTGTATATTGTAGAAAGTGTCTTGTATCCACCTCTACATATAGCTAAATAATGCATAACACTAACCACATAGTTAAGTGCGCGAAGCGGAGGCGGCAGCCGTAGCGATACACTGTTTGTAGGTTTCGAAAATGTGGCATATTATATCTCCCGCAAGGTTTGTCAGCCTGCCACCTCTCGTCTAGCGGTAAGACGTCACACATCCAACGTCCAATCACGAGTTTCTTCATAATACTAGGACAGAAGAATTCGCTAGATCGTGGTATAAAAGAAACTGCATCGGTGAGGATAGGTTGGGTGGGACCGACGCATCCCAAGGTGCGACTTATATTTGAATTTTCCCGTAGTAGTAGTAGTACTAATAATATGCAGTTTTACTGCCATTGATTATTATTATTAGTTATTATTATTATTATCATTATTACTATTATTTCACGGTAAAAGCATTGAAACAAAAGATCGACCCGGATGCTTTCCGTTCTAGATACTTGTTAGTTTTATGAAAATGTAATAAGTAAAATTTAATTGTCTCTTTAATTTAATTTTTTTCTGTGTTAGCCTTTAACACGTATATGTGAGAAAGTTTGTGCAATGTACTTTTGCACCATTTATTTAAATATTGGAATTACACGTGAAATTATACCTACTAATGGACTGCATACATTTTTTAAAGAAAATGTTTGTTAATCCATCTTTAGTTATATTACATTTGATTTTCAAGTTTTTAATTTCAATTTCCATAACTGGTGCAATAAAAAATGAATTCCTTTCATTGCATTGTTTTTCAATATTTAATATGTTATTGCAATGAATCGATTCAGCTAATTTAGATCCTACATTTACAAAGTATTCATTAAATATTTGAGGAACATCTTTCCCTGATAGTGCAAATTGCCGCTATGCATTGTTATATACAGGGTTATTCATAAAGATGGACCCAATTTCATTAATTTGTATTTAATGAAGTATAAATTGGAGATGAACAATCTACATGCTAATAGAAAGAGGAAGTTTCAAAGTTTTTTAACACAGGTTATAAATGTTCAATATGTCCTCCCTCTGCTGCACGGCAAACATCTAAGCGGTAGCCAAACTCATCCCACACGCCATACAGTTGGTTGGGGTATTCCTAGTTCTCTACTAGCTCTATTGGTTGATTTTCTTGGACTACGAAAAAAACTGTCTATTTGTCTGATGGCATCCTCTGACACACGCGGTCGGCCTGGACTTTTTCCTTTGTAGAGACATCCAGTTTGTTTAAATTGCTTAAACCAATGGCTTATGCTATTCCTAGTTGGTGGTTCAATGCCAAATTGCTGACGAAACGCCCGCTGCACTGTAACTGTCGATTCACTTCTTGCAAACTCAAGAACGCAGAAAACCTTATGCTGCATAGTACCCATCTTACTCACAACTAACAGTGACAAGAAATGCCTGCCTATTGGCGCGAGCAGCCATATACGCAACAATCACGCGACAATCACAGTCCAAACGGTGGAAAACAAAACTCTGGAACTTCCTCTTTCATTCGGTATGTAGAATGTTAATATTCAATTTGTATTTCATGTAATACAAATTAATTAAATTGGGTCCATCTTTTTGAATAACCGTGTATTTAGCTTAAGTTACACTTTACTTAAAGGTCAAAGATTATGTTCATTGAAACTAAATATGACTAACTTTCTTAAGACTTTCAAAATATTTACTTATCCAAAATAGTCTTATACAAAATGATAAAAAATTGTTTTAAGGTAAGTTTATATGATGTTCATCTAGAAAGTAAGTTCCAAAAAACATCAATAAGTAAGAAACATTTACTGATCTCCCATCCAAACTAAAGAAACTGATTTCGTACGACATTGGCTGCATGGAGCCGTGCATTGTCGTGTTGGCAGTTGGTGAGAGGCAATATCAATGCAACCACTTTCTCCAAGCACTGTTCGACAACTGCAGCATTCCCACATATGCATGTACATGCGTGTCTGACCAGTCATGTCAACTCTGGACGCGATCTGGATGAACCTTGTACAATTAAAACAATTTAATTTTGTAAAATAAACACATTTCTAAAATAAATAAGCTCAAGGCTGACATGGCAACACTGTAAAATATTAATGTTGTTGGCTATCCTGCATAGGCTAGGCCTACTGTATAATTTTTTCAAATTAACAATCCTATTTCAAAACTCAAGTATATACACTATTCAATTATTGTATTTTCATATTTGGGAGGGCCCAGGCCACTCGAGGCCCCCCCTGCATGTCAAGGAAGTGTCTCACAAAAGTAGAATAATTTTTTTGGGCCAAATGTGTAAACAGTTTGATCTGAGGTCAGAGGCAAAACTAATCTCCGTTCACGCTGAACTCAGAAATGTTTGTTTTATAAACGTCAATCTGAGATCAATTCGCACTGAACTAGGATCAATTTTAACTGGAGAAATTTCCCCAATCAAACTCGTTCATCTCAGGTCAAGCAGTTTTCTTATTTGAGGCACTCCACCCTCTAAGCTCCACCACAACTCGCAAAGTGAGACATCTAGAACTACTGAAATGCCACCTGACAGCAATTCGTCGAAAATGGGATAACATTAAATATTTTTTCCCCTTGCACCATGCATGTTCGTAGTTCTGTGAAGTGAAAATTCACCTGTTTAAGTTTAGAGAGCTTCAATACATTTCATTGGATTATATGACTTTGTGCAAGAATAAACAAATTATTATATTTTAACCTGCAAAGAACTTTGTAATGTGCTCATATTATATAAATAGACTCTAACTGATTTCATTACTTGCTGTTGATTCAGTCTATGCCTAAGCATGCATTACATTTTCTACAAATGTGTCTACACTCCGCCTGCTTAACTGTGTGTGTGTACTATTGTTATTAACAGTGAACTAAGTCTAGCAATGTGGCCTGTGTCATGGGAACATTCTTACCTTCTTCCACCACAGCAAACACTTTTTACATTTTATAGTTTATTTGTTTCAACAACTTCTTGTTTGTTACAGGCTGCTTTCAAATTAAATATCATGTGAATGTTTTATTACAAATAAAATAAAGATATTCTGTTTATACATTATTTAGCCTATGTGCACAAAATTTGTTAAGCCTCCTTAAGAAATATATTACATTTTTGTATGGTCGTAAGGTGCAGTCAATATAACAATGAGTGGCATTGCCAAGCTGTCACCATGGCAACGGAGTGGAGAGTGAGTGTCAAATAACTATATTGTAAAAATATATGGGGTTGGTTTCCATGATTACGCATTATGTTTATTCTCAGGGAAAAGTTCAAAATCGGTGATGTTTAGATTTTGTGTTCTTCATAATCCATACAGTAATTTAGTTAGTGTCGAAAACAATAAAGAAGATGAGAATGAAGATATCTCTTTTCTAACCTAGAAATGGCTGTTAGGAGGTAAGAATTACGAGTGGCAGTGAGTTGTGCATGGGTCACAAGATTCAGGTTGTAAACTTGATAGCAATCTACAGTAATATCACTGTTCCTAACCTAATTGGGAGTTAGTATGAAGTAGTTATATTTTTCACTTTTTAATTTTCTAGTAGACAGGTTCACTTTTACATGGATTTATTCCTTATTCCATTTAAAATTATTAAATTAGGCAGCGAAAGACAAATTTAGATTGCACTACAACAAAGCTCCGCCCACCCTCACCTGCCAGCTTGCTTCAGAGCCAATGTACGCGCCGCTACCTACTTCCCATTGTCCAGTGAAAAGTTTTAGGGTGGTATTCATAAGACTTAAGAATGACTTAATAAAGCTAAACTTATTGGACAAGTCGACTTATACATTTTTTCACATTCATAGTCTTCTTTGAAGTCTTACTTTGTTAAGTTTCACTTCATAAAGCTCTACTTGTTCTACATGTTGAACATGATAATATGAAAAATCGCATGTTCACTGCCAAAACAACTCAATTAGTGAATCGTATTTAAGATTTTCAGATTTCTTGTAATGCAAAGCCGAGTACGTATTTTGTTGTTATGATATAAAAATACAGACGGCACTGTGGATTGTAAACAAAGAATTCATCCATACCTATTATGTAGCATGTAAGTAAGCTGATCAATAGTTTCTTGAGAATACTATGAGCATAATTATATTAGCTTGGACATCGTTCGGAATTAATACCGGTACGCTTATGTATTTATTTTGATGTTAATTAGGTTCTAGAGGGATTAAAAACAGCTTGGGAAGCTTTGGGCTGATATGAAATGCCATCAGACAGAAATGCTGATGAAAGAACGCCAGTTGATGTTTCCAAAACTGTATTTTTCCTAAAACGGAACGTATTTTTAAATTAATTTCACTGTAGAATTTAAATGGATTCATCATGTTATGCAAATAAGACTTTGGGGTACGATTTTCTTCTAATTCCTCTTCCAGATCCTCAAAATCACTGTTCATGATTCTGGCTTAAACTGAAATAAGTCAGCGGGACCCTTGACTCGAAAAAGTTTAGCTTATTTCTACTAATGAGTCATACTTTAGTGACTGTGAATAGCAATGAACCCAGTCTCAGTTTATAAAGTCAAAGTATGACTTGTTTGTGCCAGAAATTGACTTGAGACGAGATTTAAGTTCGACTTGGATATAAGTACAACATATAGCGACTATATATCGGCCTTAGACTTGAATGGTATGCCACCCGCAAGACGACTTAATTAATGCAGTAAAAACGATCCTTGCACCAAAACAGCTATATCTCATGTACTACGATGTTCTCTAAACTTAAATAGATGAATTTTCCCTTCACTACTCAGCAATTGCTCGTGGTGTAATGGTTACGGTGCTAGTGGTGACAAGTTCGTATACCAGTTGATCCAAAATTTATTGTTAGGAATAGGTCCCAGGCAGGTCCCGTTAGAGAGTTGGTTGCAAAATGCAAATTAAATTACAATATTTAAAATGAAATATAATAACACTAATATTAGAATTATTCTGAATACAGGCTAGCTGAATAATTGTAGCAGGCTACATGACTTAATTACGTAACACAGAGGAAAAGTGAGATGAGCCCCTAATATTATTACCATTGGCATAAAACAAATACGTTCGCTCACTCTCCAGTCCATTGCCATGGGGACCTCGGCCCCCTTCCCCTCGCTAACAAGCTGTTCAGTGATTGCAATGCAGCTCAATATTACCCTTGACCAAATCATTTGATCAGTTAATTATCATAACAAATTAATAGGCCTATACTGGTACCAATTTCACAATATGAAAACTACCCTTGTACCACTCGTTTAACAACAATTAGTCACCAGAGCGTCTTTACCGCTATTCAGGACCCACTACATGACGGCAGAGGTTGATTTGCAAAGGTGAAAGTTCTCTAAACTTAAATAGATGGATTTTTGCTTCACACCTCGCCACCTCGATGGCATAGTGGTTAAGGCTACTGGCTATGCGTAAATTTGTAGGTCAGGAATAGGTGCCAAATAGGTAGGTAAGATGAATAATAAGTGAAAGAAAGGGAGGAAAGCAGGAAAAAAACTAATTTGTTACTCATTTTCAAGCCTGCTAGTACCGTAGTTCTACAGATGTTTCCTAGATATCTCTCACTGTTTAGATTCTCCCCACCCTAAAAAAAACCCAAAACCACTCCTTCCCAGGCAGTGGCAGAGCCAGAAAATAATTTCGGGGAGGGTCGAAAGTGCCGGGGGGTGTTTGGGGGGGTATGGAAGAAAATACTGAACTAATGAAAATCACATTTTACGCTATTTTAGCAATGAAAAACTAGTTAGCAAATTTGTTTACTATTCTCTAAGGGAGCATTCCCACCGAAGTAGCATGCCACTTGCGATGTGATACCTGGATGCAAGCTGCACGTTACTCATTTTAAATCCCAAATAAACAAGTTCAAGTCTTCACACCAAAGTAGCGTGGTAATAGTGCAGCTCACAGAGTGCGACATTCATTTCTTCAGATAGATCTGGACTTATTTCATGCGACGCCACTCGAGATGACGCATGCCCATTACGGTTGCCCTTTCAGTTGTTTTCTAATTGTTCAGAAAATTCAACACATATTCGCTTGTGTAGCGGTAGATTATGGCGAAGATGTCATGAAAACTGCTGGAAAGAGAGCTATTTAACATACAATTTGTGCATGCATAGACTATATGATATGGTAATAGAAACTAGTATGAAAAAAGCCTGGATTAAAATTGCTGAAACTATATCCTCTTTAGGTAAATTACATTACTTTAAATGGGTTTCTCAATTGTTCAAGTGAAAATATATAATGTACATTAAAGTGCAGATCGCATTCGCTACTTCGGCATGAATGCTAAACTGTGAATCATACAACTCGACGTGCAGCCTGCATCCAGGTAGTGCGATTCGCATGCTATGCTACTTCGGTGTAAATGCTCAATAAGACATGTACACTTAAACAAGCAATCGTTACCTAACTAATAACACATTACTATTTATAAGACAAGTTAAATAAAACATGGACCAGTGGAAATAATAGGCCTACATTTACAAGTTCAGTATTTTATTATTAAGTAAAATAATGAAATATTTGACAAAAGTAAATTAAAAAAACTACAGCACTAATCTAATACAAAAACAGGATTTTAGGTTTTGATTTCGGGAGGGGCCCAGACCCCCTGGACCCCCCATTCCCTACGCGATTGTTCCTAGGCAGGTCCAGTTAGTGAATTGTGGTGTGGCGCATACTTGTTTTTCCCTTACAATTTAACAGAAAGTATATGGGAGCATTCACACCAAAGTAGCGTAGCATGCGAGTCACAATAGTTGGATTCAGGTTGTGCGATACTTATTTTAAATCCTTCACACTGAAGTCGCGTGGCAATAGTGCAGCTCGCAGAGTGCGACATTCATTTCATCACATAGATCTGGACTTATTTCTTGAGACGCTACTCGGGATGAAGCATGCGTACAGTTGCCTTTTCAGCTGTTTTCTGATTGTTAAGAAAATTCAACACATATTGCTTGTGTAGCGGTAGATACTGGCAGAGATATGTTGAAAACTGCTGGAAAGAGCGCTACAATTTGTACATGCATAGACTATACGATATGGCAATCGGAACTAGTAGGAAAAAAGCCTGCATTAAAATTGCTGAAACTATATCCTCTGTAGGTAAATTACATTATTTTAAATGGGTTTCTCAATTATTCAAGTGAAAATGTATAATTTACGTTAAACTGCAGGTCGCATATATGCTGCTTCCGTATGAATGCAAAATTGTGAACCATACAACTCGAAATGCATCCTGGGGTCCGTTGAACAAGACCCGATTTTTATTGAGAAAGAAAATTAAGTAAATCACTATATAGGAAAATAGCAAATGTTTTCTTGAATAATTTAATCCCCGGATTAGCTTTTTAGAAGCAATAATTGTGAATTTACATTAAAACGATTGCCGAACTATATAGCGCGGATGAACATTACAACACGAGGTTAAGAGGCTGGAGAGAAGCAATACACATGCAAATGATACCGGGAATGCGCACAATGTGCGTAGCATCAAAAGTTCACTCTTTTGTCTCTAACTTATATGGTAACAGAAACCTTTTATATTAGAATCTTACAACTATAACTGTACCTACCATCTACCACCGTATATTAAAGTCTCATGGAAGTGTTATACGCAAAAAAGAGGGACATCTGGATGGAATTATATAGCACAGATACAATGACAACAGCGGATTGGACTCTAGGGAAACACGAAATAATGCATATAATGACTCGCTTTGTTGTCCATGGCTGCCACCACTAACCTAATTGTCTTTAACCTACAGTCATGACTAGCAAAAATAGTACCACTAGGATGAAACGGGCAAACAAACCTAACGAAACCTAATCTAACAAATCTAATGTAACAAACCTAACCTAACCTAACCTAACCTAACCTAACCTAACCTAACCAAACCTATCTTATCATAACATAACCTAACATAACATAACATTCATAACATTTTATGAATATTCAGAGTGTGAGGAACAAACTTGAAGAATTAAGCGTGTATTTTTCAAAGCAACAGAGTGAATGTGATATAATATGTTTGAGTGAACATTGGTTGGTAGAAGATGAAATTAAATACAAGGTTTTAGATGGTTTCTCTGTGGGTAATTATTTTTGTCGAAGTGAGTATAAAGGGGGTGGAGTTATAATTTATGTGAATAAGGGTTTAGAATTAGAATACAAAAAAATGGATTTGGGAAAGTTTTGTAAAGAAAAAATAATAGAAATTACAGGAATAATCATAGCTGAGATTAAGATAATTTTAATAGCGTTATACAGATCACCTTCAGGGGATGCAAATGTATTTATAGAAAGCATGGAGAATGTGCTAATTTTTTTATCAAGATATAATAAATATAAAGTAGTAATTTGTGGGGATTTGAATGAACAGTTTGACATACTTGCAAATAAAAAAAGTGTAAATGTTTTTCTAAACTTGCTAAGGCAAAATAATTTTAGGTGCATAAATGAATCACCAACAAGGAAGGATTCATGCCTGGACAATATTTTAATTAATTTTAACTGTATAAAATATGACGTAAAAGTGGTACAACCTTATATGTCAGATCATCTAGCAATAACTTTGAAATTATTTTTAGAGAATTCCGAAGAAAAAAGGAATGAAATTAGACGGATTGTAGAAAAAAGATATTTTAGTGACGAAGATTATTTTAACTTCAAGGAAAGTTTAAATTCTTTTGATTGGAATGAACTTCATAAAGGTGATACATCAGCCGAGAGCGTTTTTCAAAAATTCTTAAATATATTTTTAAACTTATTTAATATAAATTTTAAAGTGAAGAGAAGGGTAGTATATACAAAGAGAAGTAAGAAAAGTAATAACTGGTATACATCTGAACTAGATAAGATGAGAAATAAGTTATTGATAATGACTGATATGAATAATAAATGTGTAGATTTTAACTTAGCAAGCTCTATAAAGGAAAACAGAAAGGTTTATAGAAAAGCTCTGAATGATGCAAAAAGGGCAGCAAATCAAGCATATATCGATAATGCAGAGAATAAAATAAAGGCGGCGTGGTCCGTTATAAATTCAAAAAGAGGAAAAGATAGTAATAGCGTAACTACATGTAAAATTTCATCTGATGATTTCAATAAGTTTTTCATTAATTCTGTGAAAGATATCACAAATAAAATAGACTCATGTACAAACTCAGCACTAGAGTATCTCAAGGTTAATGTATTAGAGAATTTTACTTTTAGGGATGTGACAATGGAAGATGTTAGAAAGGTAGTATATAATTTTAAAAAGTCTAACTCCATGGATATATATGAAATGACAAATAATTTTTTTAAACAGATAATTGAAAATGTTTTACAACCTTTGACCTTATGCATAAATCTTTGTTTAAGAGAGGGCAAATTCCCTAGATGTCTTAAAATATCAAGGGTAATACCAATATATAAAAAAGGGGATAAGGAACTAGAGAGTAATTATAGGCCAATATCAATAATACCTGTGCTTGCAAAAATTATGGAAAGCCTGATAAAACAGCAATTGAATGACTATTTTGAGAAATATAATCTTTTCTCCTTAAATCAATTTGGTTACAGGAGTAAAAAGTCTACAGTCCTTGCAGTTGATTCATTAGTTGAAAAAATACATGAAGCATTTGAAAAAAATGATATTGCTCAAGCTACTTTGTGTGACTTGAGCAAGGCATTTGACTGTGTCAAACATGACATCTTATTAAAAAAATTAAATATTTATGGTATAAGGGGAAAGGATTTAAATATGTTTAAGTCCTACCTTGAAAATAGAGAACAAATAGTCATAATAAAGGAAAAACGCTCGCAGGTAGCTAAGGTAAATATTGGAGTCCCGCAGGGTTCTGTTTTGGGCCCTCTTTTGTTTCTGATTATGATCAATGATGTGTCATCTTGTAATTCAGCACAAACTGTGGTATATGCAGATGATACTACATATCTAAATACACATACAAATTATGAAGAATTGAGAAACTTGGTACATAGCACAAAACAGAAAATAGAAATATGGTTTAGGAGAAATGGTTTTTATCTAAATGAGAATAAGACACAAAATATTGTGTTTACCCTGAGAAAATTTGATCTAATAGATAATGAAATGAGTGAAAATGTTAAACTGTTGGGTCTGCATTTGGATAAACAGCTTACATGGAAGTGTCAAATAGAAGAAGTTTGCAAAAAATTATCTAGGACCATTTTTTTATTGCAGTCCCTAAAAGAAGCTGTTTCCAAAGAGTATTTAAGATGTGCTTATTTTGCATTTTTTGAGAGTGTAATTAGATATGGGTTAATCCTTTGGGGAAGTGGTTCAGAGGTAAATCAAGTACTATTAATAAAAAAGAAAGCTCTGAGAGTGTTAACAGGTAAAAATAAGAATGAACATTGCAAGCCACTGTTTATCTCGTTTAGAATTCTGACTGTGGTAAATTTATATATAATGGAGATATTGATGTATATGAAAAACAATGTGACTTTGTATAATCGGAGAAATGATGTTCATTTGTATGAAACTAGAAATGCAGAAAAACTAAATACAACATCCCAAAGAATAATGAAGACCAAGAAATATTATAAAATTTTAGGAGTTAAACTTTTTAATCAATTACCAGTGCAGGTAACCAGTTTACCTTTATCTAGTTTTAAAAGTAGGATATATAATTGGTTAATAAACCATCCATTTTATAATGTACAAGAATATCTAGATGAGGATAAAATAGGAATGTAGGACTAAGAATTTTGAACGTATATTTTTATAAATGTGTATGTACATATTATTTATATTAATTTTATCCATAGTTATGACATGTCTGATATCAATATGTATTGATTTTATAGACAAATAATAAACATTAAACATTAATAAACATTAAACATAACAAACCTAACCTAACATAACATAACAAACCTAACCTAACATAACAAACCTAATCCAACCTAACATAACAAACCTAACCCAACCTAACATAACAAACCTAACCCAACCTAACATAACAAACCTAACCCAACCTAACATAACAAACCTAACCCAACCTAACAAAACACACCTAACTCAACCTAACCCAACCTAACATAACAAACCTAACCCAACCTAACATAACAAACCTAACCCAACCTAACATAACAAACCTAACCCAACCTAACATAACAAACCTAACCCAACCTAACATAACACACCTAACACACCTAACACACCTAACTCAACCTAACCCAACCTAACATAACAAACCTAATCCGATATATTTATATTTTTAATTAACGAAATCTGTCTAAACCATGCCTTAAAAAAAAAAAGAGTATAGAACGCAAGTCATGTCATTTTTCAATAAACCAGAATTTTCAATTGAATAATAATCTCTATTTCTTTTGCCGAAAAGAACGTCACAATTTACTCGTCATTTTGAACGTTCAATATGCCCGCCTTTACTGTACAGACCAGTCGCACGATACATGAGAATCGATTATCGAGAGGTAACATTCAATCGCCATGACTGTCGGATGAATGCGCAGATAAAAATAATCCGTTATATTAATATTTTTAATACATGAAATATACAATAAATCGCTTTAATCCGGGGCTGAAATAAAAGTATACAACGCAAGTCATAATATGTTGATAGTTATAACTTAATTCTGTTTGTAAATAAAAATCGGGTCTTCGACTCCCGTGCCGCATCCTGCATCCAGGTGGTGAAATTCGCATGCTATGCTACTTCGGTGTGAATGCTCACTATATGAATATAGAATTTTAAATAATGAAGAAAATCAGTCAATGCAAATTGTAGAACAATCAGTGTTCCAACATAATATCCTTTAAAACAAGTCACGGCAAAAAGGAAGAATCCGCTACACCTTAAATATAATTTATTATATTAAATGACCCTTGCACCAAGCAGCTATTTTCAGAGCCAACATAATATTTCATGATATTTCCCGATTATAATAAATTCTAATAATTAATTAATTAATTTAATTTAATAAATAAACAATTCTAAATGACCCTTGCAACAAAAAGGGTTATTTTCAGAGTGGGGAGCCAGGGTGTAGCAGATTCTTCCGTTTCTCCTCCTCGTAACAATCATATCAGTAGTCTATTCTCGTATTTTTTAAACCCCTTTACCAAAAAAGGAACTTACAGAAAAAAACTTGCTCACTCATACTGAAAATAACCCGTACTTGTGTGACGTATGTAAGCAGATCATTTTCCCGGAAAGAGAACCTCAAAAGACATCTGCTCACTCATACAATATTGTCTCCAGTATCAGTGAGCAGATGTCTTTTGATGTTCATTTAGGACTGTTGGGTCTACATGTGAAGAAGTCTCTCTGCCGTATATTTTACCAGTCATCAGCCAACGTTGCGATCTGGAAAGCAAGATAACCAATCAAACTGAATTCATTGCATTAAAAATGCTTTACTAACGAATAAAACGCGAACATACCTTCTCATTATCCTTCAGAAACTCACACAGAATATTCAGGTACTTCACATGGATTTATAGAAGCTTCATAAATGAAGATAAAGACAAATTATTAATGCAAGATATTTCCAATGTAAATTTTGTCGGCCATGATGCTTCCTGTAACAGCCCATTTGATCAAGGCCACCTATACGAACATCTGTTCCCATAGCCGAGACCATCGTAAAATAGCCATGACATGGACTGACACGTGCCTTGACGCATGCGCACATCGTCAGTGTAGCTGCGATCAATGAACTGGCAACGCACGGAGGAAAGAATACACGGAGACGCCGTGCTTGCGGTGTCGTATGGGAAACAGATGAAGCCAATGACCACGCCCCCTTAGATGACCAAAAGGGAGGCTTGCTATATACAATAGCACGCAAATACTCCGAAGTTTCACGGGTTATAACAACGTAACGGTAGGGAAAATATGTAATATCCTAATTTCATATATTAACTACATACTCTGACATCATAATAATCCCGGTAGTAAGCATTAACCTATCTCAGAAGAGCCAAAAATGTAACTTTCAAATGAGCAACTTTACATGTGCGAGTATAAATACTGAGTCAGAAAATGATTAAGTGACCGTGCGACTATGATAATTCAGAACGAGAAAAATATTTTGGACAGTTATATAGCTACACCATGTGGTTATTGACTCTATTAAACGCAATAAATGGCAACTAATATAAATATTGAAAATTTAAAGCAATAAATTACTTAGTATAACTAATAATTCAGATAAATGCACTTTATTTGATTAATTACAAGTAGCCTAAGGCCGTTATAAAGAAAATACATCAATAATTAGCAGCCTAGTGTAAAATACAAGTAAATTATGCTTAGCAATTATACCCATATTCAGGGGTGCCCACCCCCCAAACGTCATGACTCACCCCCCCAAACATCATTGCTCACCCCCAAACTTCATTGCTCACCCCAACCCAATTGGCTGTCGACAAGGGCTCCCATAAAATATTTTCATGGGGGGGGCAATTTTTTTAATTAATTGTTTTTTTGTCACTTTAAGTTTTTGGGCCACTTTGTAACATTATATTAATAATATAATAAGTGCAACAATGACGTAACCATAAAATAATTGCGGGGAGGGTCGGAAGTGCCGGGGGTCCATCCCCAGAAAATTTTTAAATGTTGAACTAATGAAAATCACATTTTACGCTATTTTAGCACTGAAAAACTAGTTAGCAAATTTGTTTACTATACTCTAAGACATGGCAACTTAAACAAGAAATTGTTACCTAAGTTATAATACTTATTACTATTTATAAGAAAAGCTGAATAACACATGGAACAGTGGACATAATTGGCCATTATGTTATGAAAAGAAAATAACTGCTATATCATATTTGACACACCAACAAATCTTGTTTAATTAAATATTTTTTTTAATACAAATATAGAATTTTAGGTTTTGACTTTTGGGGGTCCAAACCCCCTGAACCCATCTTTCCTAATCCACTGTGGATTCTGCTTCCATGTTGTCGATTTGGTAAAACTTCTGCAATTCAAATAATTGTCTTAAAAGAAAAATACCTGACTATAATAATTATTAATATACATTTTTTTTCCTTGCGCCCCCCCCCCCCGGGTATGGGCGCCCATGACTGTCGAAATTCTTCATCTTTATCTTTATAAAGAATTAGAAGAGACCTTTTGAAGTTATAAAACTTGACTGTTTTTATTTTTAACATATAAAACTAATTTTGCAACAATTTTCAACCCCCCCAGAAAATTCGTAAATGATAATATTTCCCCCCCCCCCAGAAATTTCAATGACGCAGTCTGCGTCTTAACCACCCCCCCCCCCCCTGTGGGCACCCCTGCCATATTCATTCATCCCAAAAATTGACTATTTTCAGTACCTAAATTTTACAAAATTATTAATTTTTAAGGTAAGTTCATAGAATAATGCACAACATGCACTCATTTTCACTTCTGAATTGTTCAAAACAAAGAAACAAAGACGAGTAACCACTCTATCCGTGCACACTATAAACATATAAACACAGTGACACGCCCCCTTAAGTACCAAACGCTCGGACAGTTGGCTTCACGCTTGCGGTCTCAGGGCATCTCCGTGTATTCTTTCCTCCGTGTGGCAACGCGTGCCCTGGTACAAAAATACCTTTAATAGTATTAGGTGTTCCCAAAGCATTCAGAAACCATAAACGCATTGTTCGCGCATACGCACATTCTTCATAGGCGTTCCCAAAGCGAGAATTCAATATTCTGTTCCGTGTGATCCACGAGCAGTTTATACACAGCGTCTAGCCGGAGCGCCTGAGGTCAGTGTACGGCTTGATCGTTCTATTTTTTCTCAGTAGAGAGTGCCTATATCCCAACCAGCACAAACAACATAATAATAAATTAGTATTGCGCACAATGTGCATTGTGAGTAAATCAGTCTTCGCAGCAGAAAGCAGTTAGAGATTCACTTCGCCTCTTGCAGTTTACTGCGTGGTACCTATCGCATGCTTCGCCACATTTAGTGCACACGCATCCCGCTCCTGGGTCGTGATAGTATTTAGTGGCACACAACTTAAAATGGAAACCGTGGACTGAGAACCTTGTCACAGCATGCCTCAGTTTATATCCCCCCTGCATCCATTCACGGTTCACAAATGCATCCGTGCTGTAGAATGCCTCCCATATGGTCGCCTTTTTCGATTTCAAGGCCTCCAGGGCATCTACGTACGCCGTCGTCACCGGCAGTAACATTTGAACATGCAGCTCCTCAATAAAGAAGGGTTCTCGTGCCAGTTCATAAATAAGACGTGATGGTGTATATTTCGACACACAGAGCACTCTCTTTAGGTATCCCGCCTTTACTTTCTCCAAGAGTTCCAATTGTTTAGCTCGTAGGTAAGGCCATACATTTTCTAAGCCATAGGTCGCCACTGCCACGGGAAAATGTCTGGCACTTAATAAAATAAACATATTGATTTAAAATTGGTTTTAGGGTTACTTAACCTTCGAAATAAGGTCGTTGGTATTTACGCGAGATTAAGTCACTAATTAGCTAAAATCGTACCTGCTTATCTTTTAGAATTAGTTGAATTTCTCAAACACAACTTATTTCATGAGTTTTCTATGATGTCAGAGGAATAAAATAACATTGTTCTTGTATAAATTGCATTAAATATTAGCGAAGAAATTAGCCTTAAAACTCTGGCATCCTTCTGAGGTAGGCCTACTTAATATGAAGTTCCGTTGGGAAAATGTAAACATTAGCTATAAACGAATCTTTAGTACGCCAGAGAAATTGATATGTAAGGATTTAAACACATGAGTTACAGATTGTATATTTTTGTAATAACATGCATGCATATTTTGATCTGACGTGTTTATATCCTTGAGCCTCGCTCAACACAGGATCTACAGGACGAGATATTTACATCTATAGACACCTAAGACGGGGATGTAGAGCAGGATTACCTCCACAAAGTCTCTGGGTTTTTACGTCTATACCTTAAGGAGCCAGTCTCACCGTTCATAGAGTTCCTGCGTAGGGGAGGTAGCTGCACCCTGATTGGTTATCCCACTCCACGTGTTGTCTGTCTCTGTGTCTGCGGCATTATCCCTCCACTCAACTATTACCACTGCCAACATGCAGCATGAGCCTAGCAGTAGCTCACTGATCTTACGCGCAGCGAATCCGCGCATCTTGGTAACGAGACGTAACGAGAAGCTCGCTGGCTGGGTTAGTCTTCAAGGCCAGAGACTTTGTGGAAGTAATCCTACTCTACTGCAACTTAGGTCGGTGTGCCGAAATTTTGTCCCGCAGGAGTTCTTTTACATGCGTAATCTCAAGACAATGAGTCTGTCACATTTATGAAGATATAAATGCCATCGACCTGAGCTGGGATCGAACCCTCAACTTCGGGCGCTGAAAGTTACTGCGACAACCATAACCTATTATTGTTTCTAATGGAATTGTAAAATAAAATCACGTGGTTCTGAAAGCTAAGAGAGCAGATTTAGATCAATTGCAATCGAGTAGGCGTATGATATCTACTTTTCCTGAGTAACGGATTCGTGTGATAAACCAAAGTATTGTCGTTTTACATTCGCAAAACATAATATGTATTTGCGAATTTGTTATTTTTAGTGCAATTTTTTTAAATTAAATTTTATTTTCAAGGAAAATGTTGAGTTTTAGAAAGGGATTTTTAAGAGTACTTGAATGGTGGGAATGAGTAATAAACTATGCAGATGCTGAATACGAATATATACCTGACAACACAACGCAACAAAATAATGATCAGCAACCTTGGAAAATGTGCACTCTTTACTTACCATATGAGTTATGCCGTAGCATAGTGGTTGAGGCGCTGCGTTACAAACCGGAAGGTCGCGGGTTCGATTCCCAATGAGGTCGTTGGAGTTTTTCAATTGACCGAATCCTTCTGGTGGCACTATGGCCCTGGGGTCGACTCAGCCTCTAACAGAAATGAGTACCAGGAGGAATCCTGGGGGTAAAGGCGGCCAGAGCGTAAGGCTGAAAACTTTACCACCTTCAAGTTACGAATGTCTAAAATCTGGGAGCCTAAACCTCCTGGAGCCCTCTGGGCTTACATGGCCTGTCTAGGGATCACTTTACGTTTACTTGCCCTATTAGCCAACAAAAATTATATGTCATGTAAGTGCAAACAATTAAAAACTTATTTCTCTATTAAAATTAAAATAATGTTATTTAATTTTTGCTGTAATTTGATGTTTGCTACTGCAAAGGCCTTTATTTATATTTTATTTCAAGATAAACATAGCTTCGTGTTGCCCCCTACAGGGGAAGTGCAAATAGCCTGAAATCCACAGACATTTGTATGTTCGGTTTTTTTCTTTAGAAAATGCAATATTTTGCACCACAATCTGTAAATCTGTTTCATTTTAATGCGAAATAACCTATGTGCCGAAATTTAACAATTTTATTTACAGTAAAATAGGACATTTCATTCATATGGCAGTTCGCATTGATCGGTATTTACTATTAATGGCTTTGGAAACTTGTTCCGTGGGATTTGACCACTTAGAGAAGCTATACATTGCGTAGTGTTTATCGATATATTAACAGCACAAGAACACATGATAGTCTTTACTACCAGGGGCAGTAATTTAAGAATGCAAACATTAGTAAAAACTAATCAATTTATGGCTAACTTTATTAATCCATACCAGCTATCTTACCTTCTCAAGCAGAGAATATTGCACGTGAGAGGAAACATGAATAAAGTATGACCACTTTGCAGGTGAACATTCCCATACATTTTTGTGAACCGATAACGGCACAAACCGATAGCAGAAATGAATTTTTAAAATCTTAATAGGTCTGGGTGCTGGAACTATTTGGATAATATGTAGATTACTTTACGAATTAGCGAAATCGAAAGCTATGCCTGATGGAACACAGAACAACATAACAATAGACTTATTTGGCAATAGCACGGAAGAAATTCACTGGGACCACTTTAGCCTCAGAATGTGGCTGCCCTCCAATCCAATGGAACCAATGAGATAATACTGATCTGGATTTTCCAGATTTTCCCAGTATTTCTTCTAGCAGCCACATTCATTATATATAATTCTTTATATTATGCAGCGACAATCTTTGTCTTAGTCTTTCCATGCAAAAAGTTAACGACATCACAGGCACTGAAACTATCCAAGACCACAAAGTGGGATAATAATCAGTAATGTCGAAACTCTTCTTAAGTGAGCATTTGTTGAATGATCTCGGTCAAACCCTCTCACTCTTTCTATTTCTCCCCTCTCTCAATATAAATACTTGCTCACTCATTACGACATTCACTCACACTCTCTTCATTTGTATTTGCATTTGTTCTTTTCCATTTTTTACTTCAGTCAAATATTCAACCATAAATATTTCTTTTATACGATTGTTTTAAGCACATATTGCACTTCTCTAATTGGACGCGTGCCCGAACTCTAATGAAAATGATGGTGTAAAGTTACGCAAGACTCTTAATGCTCTATTTTGTAAAGTTTGCTTGGATTTAATCATAAAAAATGTGTTCCGTAAACAGGCCATGGAGGCCCAGAGGGTTCCAGGAGGTTGAGGCTCCCTGATTTTAGACATTCGGAAGGTAAAGGTTGTGAGCCTCACGCACCGGCCGCCTTTGCCCCCAGGATTACTCCTGGTACTCGTTTCTGTTAGAGGTTGAGTCGACCCCAGGGCCATAGTGCCACCAGAAGGATTAGGTCAATTGAAAAACTCCAACGAACTCATCGGGGATCGAACCCGCGACCTTCCGCTTTGTAACGCAGCGCCTCAACCACTATGCTACGGAGTACCCCCAGATTTAATAATATAGCCAAAAGTACATCCCATGTCGATAGCACATAATATAGCACCCCTTCGGGGTGAAGGGTACAGACGAGATAAATGCCATGAAATTGTACATCAACTTACTATCCTCTTGGGAAATTTAAATTTTTATCCAAAATACTCAAGTGAATCAAAAATTTAAAACGCCATTTCAGACCGGTAAGTATGGGTTGAATATTGAGTTCTTATTAGGTACTGTTTGGGTACGTGTTTGCCTCGAGATATGCTGGATATCCAACCAATATCAGGTGAGAGTGGCAAATGAATCTCCAGACATGTTGCCACTATTAAAACATCAACCATTAGTAAGTCCACGTCCTGCAATAGTGTTTGTCATACGTAGTGAGTGGCAGGTGAGAAATTCCTCTTAGCACCTGAGGGACTGAATTAGAGGAAAAGCTCCGAGATAATTTGTCCACAGTTGGACTCGAGCGTGCAATACTCAGAGGAATATTATTATCGCCTGACATTTGAAACCAGTCCCTGAGCTGCGAGGGGCGTGGCTCTGGGATGCCACCTTGCGTCACAAACTAATCTAGTTGCCGAAATAACCAGATCACCTCTTCCTCGTGGGCCAAGGCATTTCTAATTAAGGTCACTCCTTCGGTTTAAAGGGTCGTTCTGAGTTTACAAAGTAACCTTGGAACCATCAATTGTAAAGATATCAACAGCTTATTTGAGACTCATTCTTGCATGTATTGGTCCAAATCTAAAGAAAGACGGATGAGCTAGCTAGTCACAAATAAAAGCTGATGTCATGTATGTTTAGTGTTTGAACTTATTTTAAATGCTAAAAATCTAGAGGGGGCAAGAGATAATTTAGGGGGATTGGAGTAGACCCCCAAGGCCACAGTCAGTCAATAAAAGTTTTTGTCCAAACGAATTTGGAAGAAGCTGAATTTTCTGCAATATGCGCTAGACCAGCGTTTCTCAACCTTTTTGAACCCGAGGACCTCTAAAATGTGTAAAAAAAATTACGGACCACTAATTTTACATCCCACTTTTAAAAGAAGGCCTATATTCTTAATATTTGGGGCATTAATTGTAGGTCATTATAACGAAATATGTGAAAAAAAAATTAGGCCTACTTCTTTACTTTCCACTTGCTTTATGATATTTTTAAATTATGTCTGCGGACCATCTGCACCATCTTCGCGGACCACCAGTGGTCCGCCAACCATAAGTTGAGAAACGCTGCGCTAGACTATAACAAAATACTTGTTCTCCACTCCTTCCCCGAGTGGTTAAGCCCTACTACCCCTTAAATATTGAAAATGTGTTTTTTTCACATCAATGCCTTAATTTTTTTTTTAATTCCTTTACTTTATCGTGTTTTAAGCATGTTTCTTGCATTTTTTTCTTCTTACAACTTTTATCCAGAACGTATATTTTTATAAATATATCGCTTCAAGATTCAAAAATGTTGAATAATTTTCTTATGTATATCTTTTTATTGAAATGGAAATGTTTCAAGTAAAAGTTGTTAGGCACATTCACTTTGGTCGAGTTACTTGTAAGACGTAAGGGAGTGCGTCGCAATGTCTGCCTACATGTGGCCATTTGACTTTCTTGAGTTTTACATAAACTAATTTATCTAGTTTCAGACAACTGACATAATTTTTATTTTGTAATGATATGATTTCCCAGTTTTAATGTATTCGCTTCTGCATCACTGTAGTTACTCACAAGACTGGCTTAGCCGGTAGCCAGTGGCGGACGCAGAGGGGGGGATAGGGGGGGTTACATCCCCCCCCCCCGAAATTTGAAAAAAGGCTATATATGTACTCTAAGTGGCCACTTTTGTAAACTAATTTTATATGTAAGTTGAAAGTCAAATCCCCCCCCGAAAAAAATTTCTGCGTCCGCCACTGCCGGTAGCTGTTGGATTTAATGTTGTCTAGTTGTGAGTCATCACTGACCACCCACACACCTTTCTTCTTCAGATTTTCCATCAGACTATTAGATTTGGGATTATAAAGTTTACATTATAGCAACCTATATTTAAAATCAGAAATATTTACAAGTATTCAAATGACATAACATAAAAGCACGTTGCAATGTTCGCATATTGACAAACAGAGAGGTCCTAGTCTAATAGTTTACAAAGGGATAGCTATAGCTTAAAATGTGCATAACAACCTCTACTGGAAACATTTTCCTCTAATTCTAAAAACGTTCAAAATAAAAAGAAGTTTTTACCGATATATTACTTAAATAATTCGCTCTAGATAAAAGTGATTAGGAACAAGATACTGTAAATAATTGCACATTTTTTTACATTTCCAACGTTCAGAGGGTAGTGGGAGAACCTGAGTCTTGCTAGTTACATAAGCCTATTGGATATTACATAACGCGCTCCCCATGAATTTATATTAGCCCACTTAAAAAAAAACAATTGATACAGTAGAAGTCATGAAACCACTGAAAAAAACTCACACCTGTAAACCTGTCTCTAAGGAACACAAAACACTAAACGTCCCGATCATTGTTAATTTTCAGTCCGCCTTTTTGTCTATAAAAATAAACATTTTTGCACTCCTTAGCTAATTAGTGGTACTTACGAACGTTGTTGCCGTGGATCGTAAGTTGAAATTCCCACACGCAATCTTGTTGCTAGGGGCGATAAGCGTTTCCCGCCCGAAAACGCTTACGGCCCACGGGCGGAAAGTGTTTGAGGGCTGTTATGAATATAACGACACACTTCATTATACAAGCCTTTATGGACAGAGCTCCTCTCAGCACAAATATTTGGTTCCCATAAACAACAACAAATGCGAATCACTTTCTGAAATAAACATCAATCTTCAAGAATGTATATACATAATATTTGCAGGTAATATCACAATTAATATAAATAATCATCGTGCAAAAAATAGCAAGCAATACACGTGCCGTAAGCGCATTACGGATCTCGGAAAATTGAAAACACTCGGCGCGAGCGCCTCGTGTTTTCAAACTTTTTCCTCGATCCGTAACCATGCCTTACGGACCTTGTATCGCAATATACTATTGTGTGCAATGAAACATGACTCTAGTTCTTACGAGATGAGAAACAGGACAAATATAACAGAAACTAAACAAAACAACCAACTTTATGAAAAATCACCACAGTACTTCTGTTCCAAAGAAGTATTTTAGACTATTCCTGTTTTGTTCTCAACATTGATGTCAAACTCACTCAGCCTATAGATTTCATATCCGGTGTCTATAACACTAATTATGTGATCTCGATAATGAATTGATTTTAAATAAACTCATATTGCGTATTATGCAAACCTGAAACAAATTGTCAGAACGTTCTAAGTTGCTGTTAGTAATTTACTAATTGACTAGGTTTTTAATTAATTCTGTTTTGTTATTATCTATTTATTATTTTTGTAAATCTGTTATTTCCAAAACACTGTACCAATATCCTAATAATTTACTAGTTCTGTTGATTTATATTATTTTGTTGATTTGTCTTCTTTTGTTATCATTTTGCAACACACTGTACTTGTATCAGATATTAATGTTTCTGTTGCTCTGACACATATTGCAATACAAAAATTCAGAGACTACATAACTGTTGCTACAACAAAGCCGAGGTAACAGTGGGTGCTTCACTATTCACTAAAATACATAAATGAGTGATCTAGCCACGCGGATTTGTATATAGTGATGATTTGCTGTTTTTAAACCGGTAATTGGTCTTCACTCCGGTACCGGTCTAAAATGAATCGCGTTCTTCCTGTGGACCGTGTAAATGTATATTAAGTCATATCTGTGAAGCGTAGAGACATAAGCAATCTTACAAAGTGTAATACAGGAGTGGACTTTAGTTGCGGCTGTCCCGTGCGTACCGAGAACTCCAGTTCATGACATAAGAAGAGGAAGTCAGTGTCTGTGTGGGATGTTTATGAACAATTCGCAGGAATCTGTGCTTCATTTTCTTAATCTCAACTTGTTATTTTTTACTTACTACGGTAGTCTAAGAATATAATAGGCTATTTTAAAATAAAATTATGCAATTCACGGAATTCATGAAAATGTTTTGATCGTAGTTTGCATTCTACACACATATAAACTTTCTAGCAACCTAACACTTGTAATATTTTTAAACGAATGTTTTTGTTAGTCGACGCGTGATAAATCTCGCGCAAAAAGTAACACACAGTGTGAGACCTGTGAAGCGTGGAGCAAAACGGATTAAGTGCCCCACACTATTTCTTTGTCAAACCAACTTCGCCTCCAGGGAAGCTACGGGCAATTAATGACGTTTGTAATAGGATTCACTGAAGCCACTTCCAGTTGCAAACAATACAGTAATACTGGCATATAAATAAAATTAAATATAGGCTACTCACATTAATTTTAGCTTCAGAGGTGACCATAATCGCTAGTTTTTATCTTTTGTTTAAACGAATCGATTGTTGGGCTTGGATGGAGATATCGAAACGAAACTTTGTTCGACTTTAAAATACAATTTAATTGTAATATTTTAACCGAAACACTTATTATAACTTAACGGTATGAAAATGAATAACACCGGAACGATTGACTCAGTATCAGTTTGCAAAATTGTAATTCATTTGATTCAGAAGGTAACAATAACGAAAAGGAAAACAGCCGACAGCACGAGTGACATCAAAACAAAACGAGCTAGGCTCAAATCCGTTTAGATCATTTCTTCCTGTGCAGCGGGGCCACGGCATGGCTCCGTTGATACGCGGTTTTTTTCCCGGACAAGTCCTCTTTCAGGATTTTAATTTTAGATTAAATGATTAAAAACGTCAGGGATTTTGGCTTCTTTCTTTCTTCACTTTCCTTATAATAATTAAGGAATCGCGCACAATGTGCATTATCTTAACCTACTGAATAAACACCCAGTCCTGAACCGGGAAAGGGATTTTTCACTACTGAAAAATCCCCGACCCGGCCGGGAATCGAACCCGGGCATATAATTTTTTGTATAATTTCCTCTGCAAATATCATTCTGACAACAACATTCAAGAAGTTTCGGTAGGTTGATGTATCACATGATGGATGGTCAACTCTACAGCCTACTCTCTACTTCCTTCACAATTCATTTCGTGTGACAACATTGTTAACCTACCGCTTTGCAAGCGTCATTTTTTACTGTTTCTGCAATTTTTGGGTCTTCAAAATGTTACAAGCATGCCAGAAGTGAACAAAATATTTTGAGAATTCGATGATGTGACATTTCTTTGCAATACAACTTTTCGTCCAGTCAGAACAATTTATCAACATCTTCCTTAATACTGGCAACACTTCTTTTCTTAAAGTAATAGCCTACCTGTTAAACTTGTGTTTTTATTTTATGAATATCCTAACATTATAAATATACGTGAATAACAAAGATAGTAACCTTGTGAGAACTATTTCATGCCAGGGTAACCGTCTCTAAATTCCAATATGGTGTCCTTATCCTACTTAAGTTACATAATAACTGTTCCTTTTTACTGCACAAGTTATCAACGTCTCGATGTGTTATGGACATCGTCAGCTGAAATGAAAATTATAAAACGGGAATTTCACAAGTAAAAAACTAAATTATATTGTAAAAAAGATTTTGCGAAGCCAGCCAGATATAATTATTTTAAAAGTTTGTCTATTATATTCAAAGATGTTGACTACTTTGATTGTCAGACATTATTGCCTGGTCCCATGGTTGTGTACTGGTAGGGGAAAAAAGCGGACCAACTAAAATAAACTAAACTAAACTCAGTGGCGCTACATCCCTGGAGGGACTTGGCATCGTCTCTGTTGGACATTACATGAGAATATTAAAGGAGAAAAATTCCTCCGACACTGGGACTTGAACCCAGGACCTTTGGCTTTCGCGCCAATGCTCTACCAACTGAGCCAAGCCGGAGTTCCATTCACAGTGCCAGATGGAGCCTCTCTCCTATGACTGATTGTCCTAATGGTCTGCCTAGCGGCAATCACAGGATATTAGGGAATGTATTGAAATTTGTTCTAGTGTCGATAAATTGCTTGAATTGAGAAATAATTTTACGTAATTTGCATTGCTTGTCAAAACAAACGTTTCCGTTACATCTCTTAAATTTATTTACGTATCACAAGGCTCTGAAATCAGCTGTAAGAATCGGTCCGCTTCCCCCCCCCCCCTACCTGTACATCACTTCAGATGGTTGTCTGTCCTACATGAATTTGTTAATATGCGTAAAGCTTTCTTTTGCACTAATATGGGAAAACTATTACCCCATAGTAACATACCATAGTTTAGTATATTTGAAAATAAAAATAAACTTAAACGTTCTAATAAAACTAAACTGAACTTTCTAATAAAAACAAATTCCTTGAAAGTTTAGAACAAACATCAGTTAAAATAACAAATATTGTAACTATCTGATTTAGGCTATACAAGAAATTCATTAGCTTGAACCCATGCTTTTGCATTATCTAACAAAGAATTCAATTCTATTTCTGGTTTCTCTAATCACTGTGAATGCGTAATACAAAATTTATCACATGACAAATTATTAATAACAAAATAAAAGTAATGAGTCCAAGCACGGATCCTTGAGGGACACCATTAGAAACGGTCCTTATGTCTGATTTATTTCCATTTACTGCAACGCATTGTCTTCGATAATAAAGATAACTGTTTAAAAAGTGTAATTCAACCCACTGAAGACAAAATGTTTGCAAGTAAAAGTTCATGAACAATAAAATCAAAACTTACATAAGTCACTAATTACAGCCTTAACGGAATGTCTTGCTTCACGAGACTTTGAAGTATACTGCATATTGCAAAATAATGTTTCTTTCAAATTATTCACAGATCTGATTTTTAACTATTGATTAGAAGATTTTTTAAATATAGGAATTCTAGAAATGGTCCAATAACAGCTTGGTTCTCCTTTCTTATAAATCGGAGTAATCTTGGATATCTTAGTTAGGAAAATATGGGAAAATGTCTTTTGCCAAGTAGCAAAGCATGCAACTATGTAAGAAATGTCTGTTGTTGTTAACATGATTTTTTTTTAATTATTTTGTGCCTTCTTGCCGATAACAAAACTTACAAGCTTTCAAGTAGAAAGAAAATACATTTCAGTTGGGTCATTCCACACAAAATTTCAAAGAATTACGACAGCGAGGTCTCAGGTGTTGTAGTGAATTCTTATGGTAGGCCTACACATTGGTAAGAAATTAATAGGATTGGTGGTTTCGCTGAAGTGATGGATGAAGTGCTAGAGTGTTAAGATGGAACTCACACACTTCATGGCGGTAAAATATCATTCAAAAAAATATATTTGCATACTGTGTTTTAAACTCTAAATATCTTTTTTAAAAGAATATTCGCCTAGCGCAGGAATGGGCAAGTTGAAACAGGGGTGGGCCAATCACAGAGGATTTACTGGCCATAGTGACAACGAATAAATTTTTACAGCAATTAAAAGCCATTTTCAATCTAGAAATGCTGTATTGTTCATTTTTTAAGGAGTTATTTATTTTTCTTAAGAAATGGCTTTCCTTGGCGTTTCTTACTCCATGAATTATTGTAGAACATTATAACCATACGCTAGCGCTGCGAATTCTCGATGGCACTGTACTTCAAACCCATATCGCAAAAACTATTATTTCTAAGACTTTATAAATATACTAGCGGGTGGTTCCCAACATTTTCTACCCGGTGCTCCTCTTGGCAATCCCAGAACATCCCATGCCCCCTATATACAGTATGTTTTATTTATTTATTTATTTTTGCTTCTTATGAAGAACTTTATTTGACAATCTACTCTTATACAATTCAACGGCCCTAAATAGCGTGCTTCGCCCGCTTCGTGAGACATCGGGTATACTCGGCGATGTTCGTCTCTCGCAGTGTAAACTTTCATGACGACTACATAATTAGGAAAACCGTTTCTTTATTATATAAGGCCTAAGTGAAATGAACACAATGAACAAATATTCTAATTTTATTTTTACTTGCAATTTTCATAGCTCTGAACCACAAACATTTCTAATACACTGCCAGTGTAAATTTCTTTAAAATCCTGGAGTCAATTAATAATGGCGGGTGAAGCCGCGGGTATGAGCTATAATATATTGATAGTTTAATCCTCGAAGTATCGCGGACAGAAAAAATCCAAATCAATCACTCCTTGCCTTGAAAAATTATATAATTTCTGAAAATTACACTGAATTTATCAAATAAAATTCACATCATATTAATCTGTCAACAAACAATTGAGAAACGATACGTATTATCCACCGCCGTCTCGAGAATTACGCACGAGAATTATACAGTTTAGATGGCAGTGGTTGACAGTTATCTTTGGAACTGCATAATCGAATCTGAGATCGTTTTCCCAGGTGGCGATTTCTAATCGTGGAATGTACTCTTGAAGCCGGAATTTTAGCTGTTTCATTAATTATTAATGGTTTAGTTTAAGAATGATTCGCGTGGAAGTGTTAATAAATATACTGCTTTAATACTTATTATACTATTAATTTTTAATTTTTCAATTAATTATCGTGGGCGAAGCCGCGGGCACCTCCTAGTAATGTACAATCCACACTTGAGTAAAAGAGGGTTACCAAATGTACAGTAATATAAAACTATAGTGTTTCAAAGAATTTGGTAACTGAAATAGAAAAGTCGTTATGTATTGCTTAAATACCTAATTATATTGTTTTCAGTTTAACATCGCTAATTTCACACCTGGTTGTTTTTATGCGATGAAAGTCATAAGAAGAATTTAGAACATCATGAAATTGTTTGGTTAAAGCACGTCTAAGTCACTTTCCAAGTTCAGACGACTGCAGTGTTTTGATTTCATGATGGCCAGTGCCTCACATAGGTAAGTAGATGAGAACTGTTTGAGAACTTTTCAGGCTTCCTTGTCCATAGGAAGGAAACTGCCCCAAAATTCTTCCAGTCCCATTTTGTTGAAACTGTTCTTTAGCAACGTTCTGAACTTTAGAAACGTTAGAGACATTTTCAGTCTTTTAAGTAGCTATTCTTTCATATTCAGGGCAATTTCTTCGAACCTTCGTTGCGATATAATAATTTCCTTTTCCCAACAAAAAAACTCTTTTGGTTTATTTTTCAACGCCGGGTGAGCTGTTGTTAGATGTCGTTACTGAGGACACACACTGTCTTTACTTGTACATTTTGACAATAGTAACGCATGCAATGCTCCCACTTGTCTAACCGCGCCCCCTAGGGAACCACTATGTAGCCGACTACCCATCCTTTGTGAGGTGAAAAATCATTTTGCACTTTTTTCGAATAATGACCTTGTATACGTTGGTAGGTAACGTCCAAAAGAACGTTCTCCTGGTGAAGCATTTGTTGAGGATCTGTTACCGTGCTGAGAATGCTGGAGCAATGCATTTAAGTCTTTGCTTCGTGATCAGTGATCACCAACGAAATAAGTTAAATCTGAAGGAAACTTGAGTCTGGCTAGCAGGAGGGAGCGATAAATCTGCCCTGGACAGTGAATGTTGTGGGAAAGTCATGAGAAATCACTTGACCAGACGCTACAAAAGATGCCATTGGAAGCACATATTATATTTTCAGATGTCCTATACTTGCTTATGGCCTAGAAGCTATATTGGAAAATCTCAACACACAAAATCTCAGAGACATCAAAAAACTAAAGGCAACATTAATCAAGAAGATTTCACGTTTATCAAAATTCACGCCATGAGCTTGTCCGAGAGACCAGCCAACAGCTGCTGTTACCCTCCACAAACAACAGATCTGAGTGATCACCAGCGTGTGTTCGCTTTGTGGTGCAAGAAGAAAACAACCAAAGCCATGCAATTTGCGCGCAGTTCCATCTTCATTCCTATTTTCAGATTCTTCAGACCGAGACGTTTCCCCCTTCAACAAAGTCTTAAGGCGTCCGACAGGCTCTCCTATTATGGGACTCCTAGCCTTACCGTTGGAGATTCGCTCACTAATCTACGTGACGTCTACAAGTTTGGTCCATACAGAGGAAGCTGAGACTATTGTAGTAGTAGTAGTAGTCGTAAATGATTTATTTTGCCTGGCCATAAGGCCTTCTCTCCCACTCAACCAGGTTAAAAAATAATACAATGTAGATTTACACTAATAACAAAGTAATGGATAAGAGACTAATCATAATAATTAAGTAAAAAGCATATTTTAGTCTAATGTAGGATCGTATCTAAGGCCAAAATTTATAAAGGGTTCCCACGTCATCCCTTCACAAAATTTTCCCTTCTGATCCTGCTAGCCAGATTTCCTTAACTTGCGTGCCTGACGCTCTTTCGGTGCCTCACATGATCGAAGGACAGCAGGTCCTGCATCTAATTGTAATTTCTCGAACAGACTACACCGATCTGGCTTTTCTAGATTTTATATAAAGCTCAATACACACTCTCTTTTGTTTATGAGAACAAAGAGCAATCGATTTCATTACAAAACCAGCTTTATCAGGTTAGTAATAATTGCAACAAATCGGAACAGGCATAGATGAACCATTACGTTTTTACATAAGTATTTGATAGACCATATTACAATGAAAACACATTAAAAAGAAAAAAAAAGTTCCCTAAAAGGTTTTTGGCAATTAGCTTATAATGTGGTAATGTGTCTGATTTCAACTTGGAGCTGTTGTAATGAATATATATTGTGTACCAAATCATTGATTGAAGCTGCAATACAAATGATGATAATGACGATAAAATCAACTAAACTGATATAACAAAGTGCCAGATGCTTCTGATATACATGGCACAGACTTTGTACTATTAATACTGTTATATAGGCCAATCTAAAACATAAATATCTATTATTAATAGAACACCCTACTTAAATATTATAATAATTCGTTTAGTAAGCAATTCATTATCAGTAATGTAAATAAATGCCCTTCACAAACTATAATCGCAATTACTACCACCGAACGGGTTTAACAAAATACTGACAAATATTTATCATTAACGTGTGTTTACTTACCATGAGTTATCTGAAGGCATAACATTTTCTCTGTGAATTGCAGATGTCCATTTAAGCCGTCTGGATTAATTTTTGGGAAATAGATAATGCGTATATGACTTCTTAATAGAGCATGTAGGCCGTGGTTATGGCTAGCAACGCGGCTTTGTTGTAGTAACGTGACTTGAAGTTTAAAAAGTATGTGGCCGTTAATTAGTCGTTACTCCGGTTTCGGTCAATCGAGTTGGTCAAAATCAACAGGCTTCTTTCCACGGACGTTATAAATGTTTATACCAAGTTTCATAAAAAATCTGATAAAGCGTATTCGAGTTATCGTGCGTACAGACACACCATCCACCATACAATCTCAGAAAGGACCATTCTGGTTAATTTGTCACTTAACTCTCTGCCCACTGAACAATATTTCAAAACCAATGTCAGTCAAGATTAATGGGTTATTAGCCTAGACAACAGATGAGTGTCGCCCTATATGACCTCTGTAGTTAACGCGTTTAAGTAAAGCTGAAATTAAAAAAAAAATCATCTACATTAGGAACAACTTGCAGTCATTTCAACTCGAAGCATATGTAAATAGCTGACAAACTAGAAATACCGCATTCTGGGCAGCTTAAATGCATTAGCTTATATAATATTCACCTCGTTTTATAAATTAACTTGCTTTAAACTTTAATATTTTCCGTGAAGTAATCGGCAAAAGGCATTGAACTGTTCATGAATTTTACCGTAAGAAAAACATGAAACAAATTGTGTTATTATTATTGTTATTAATACTGTTATTATTGTTTTCATTATTGTTATTATTCTAGTTGTTGTTACTTTTATTATTTCCTATTTATTATTGTTATTTTTATTTTTATTGTTTAATATTGCTATTTTTATTGTTATTAATAATGTTATTATTGTTATTATTTTTATTATTTTATTTTTATTATTATTTTATTGTTATGATTAGTTGTTTTATTATTGTTTTATTTTCATTATTATTATTGTTTTGTTATTATTATATTTATTACTATTATTCAATATTTAAATTATTCAACTTACTCTATCAATTTTCTGAGTTTTGATGGCCAAAAGAAATAATATTTGGAATTCCTTCAGAATCGGGAACAGCGAACCACGGAAAACGAAACAAAACACGGTAATATTTTCCCATCACAGAAGAGATTCAGTATGGCAAAAGCCACATCAGTATTTTGCTTAGAACTGTTCCTAACCTAACCTAACCTAACCTGACCTATAATTGCAGAAGCTTTCTTATCCATCCACTCCTTTCGTGAAACTGAATTCCGTTAAGAAGTCCAATGCCTTTGTTTCTAATGATTTCCTCTTTTTGTCTCATACAAAATAACAGCACGAAATACGTTTGTAATATTGGCGACATTGTACACTTCACTCAATTCCGAAGTTTAGCGGAATATTTTCACAGTGACGAGTGATAATAAAGATGACCCGAGTATGACGTGTCTTAATGAAGTTTCACATTCAAACCTGGTGTAACTCTTACCAGTTATACAGGCATTATTACAGAATTGTGCGCAGATCAAACGAACATATAAGCAAATGTTATTAGTAAGGTTGATAGCAACAAAGTATTGCTACAACACAAAACAGTTTGAGTAAAGCATGATTTCGGATTGAGCTCAACATGCAGATAATAATGCATTCACATAATCGCGAGGTTCATGTATATTGAGTTGTTTTCAGGTATTTAAAGTTTTCTTGTCATACTTGTTTATTCCGGTTAATGACATAATCTTTGTTTTTGCCGCGACCTCGTCTTGCCTGCTAAAGCTAACTTTGTTTAACTCAATTTATCATTTCCTAGTAAGTTTTCTTAATTTCAAATCTATTTTGTTGAGTTTTATGTTATTTTTCTTTTCATTACTTCCAAGCCAAGTTTCGTCTACATGAGATGGCCAACCTTGTCAACTGTTATCATTTCACTAAGCATTCTTAATGACAGGGTTTTTCATTGTAGGCGTTTCGAAGCAATTAACTTTCGTTAACTTCTGGTCAAACTGTTGCTGTTTTCAAATATCAATAAATTGGAGATTTACGTCTTTATAGTATACTGCGATACAAGTGCCGTAAGCGATGCATACGGATCGAGGAAAGAGTTTCAATTTTCAGAGATCCGTTATGCGCTTACGGCACGAGTATTGCATGCTGTTTTTTGCACGATGATTATTTATATCAATTTATTTATATTAATTGAGACATTACCTGAAAATATTATGTATATACACTATTGAAGAAGGATGATATATTTCAGAAAGTGATTCGCATGTGTTTGTTGTTATGGGAACCGAATATTTGTCCTGGGGGAGCCTTGTCCATAAAGGCTTGTATTATGGTGTGTGGCGTAAGTAAATTCTTACCGCACGGAAACTCTTACCGCACGTAAATATGTTTTGTTTCCATAGCAACAAGATTGCGTGCGGGAATGTCAACTTACGATCCACGGCAACCATATTCGTAAGTACCACTAATTAGTTACGTCGTGCAAAAGGGATTTAATGGGCACAATAATGTTATTCATGGATGTTTTTAATATATTTTTGCACTCCTTAGCTAGTAAGTGTTACTTACGAAAGTTGTTTACATGGATCGTAAGTTGACATTCCCACACAATCGTGTTGCTAAGGGCGTTGCGATGAGGTTAAATTACTTACGGTCCAAGCGCCACGTCATAATTCATTACGATACACTTCATAATACAAGCCTTTATGGGCACGGCCCCCAGGACAAATATTCGGTTCCCATAACAACAAACACATGCGAATCACTTTCTGAAATAAACATCTATTTTCAAGAATGTATTTACATAATATTTTCAGGTAATATCACAATTAATATAATTAAATTGATATAAGTAACCGTCGTGCAAAAAATAGCATGCAACACACGGGCCGTAAAGGCATTTGTATCGCAATATACTATTGGCATCAGCTGTGTGGACCTAACACAACTCCAATCAAACAACGCAACGGGCGGAGTGATACAAATGCAATGTTTACTGTCACTGTACTTCTGAAATGGATCAATAATAGAGGGAAAAGAAAATAGAGGGCCATGGTCTAAATTATAGGTACAATTTGGAATATTCTGAGCCATGCAGCAAGACAATATGAAATAGAAATTGCATGTACGTAAGAGACTGGTAACAATGTAATTGTAATATTTCGCAAGTGAAGGGTACAGAAGAAGGCGGCCAAGGCTAAATTGCCACCAGGAATCCGCTCATTCGGTAGATGTTTTTCTTAAACATCTATTTAACAGAAAAATAATCTAAACATATTTGTTAACACTGACGTCATGTGTGCTTGAATCACATATCTGGGGAAAGATTTCACCTCTCCTAGGAAACCGTGTGAATGAAACTAACTTTCCTGGAAATAATCCCGGGGTTTCACAGCTTTAATGACGCTGAGATCCTACACTGCTGATATCTTAACGCGAAATTAATTAAAACTAAACATTCGGAACCGTAATAAATTGAATGTAACTCACCGTCTAAATAATGATGCAATAAAGTTCTAATAAACAAACGAACGAAGCTCAGCAAGCTAACAAAATCGCAACGATCGACAATTCCTGCTCTTTCTTTCCCGTTACTATGGCAGCACAGAACTGAAATAGCGATAACCAATGCTTCCACAGCGTAAAAATCACGTTTACTGCCAGTTTTTTCACGACTATTCCACTCATAGGCCGCGTGTTTGATATTGACCAATAACACAAGTCAACAGCCAAAATGTATTCGAGATAAAATTAATCATACATTACTAATTTGGGGTCTCTAAACACGAAAATGACATCCATTTTTGTCTATTAGTTCTCATTTCTACAATACACAAGTCAGGTTGTTTTACTAAAAACAGGATTTTAGCCTAGTAACTTTGTTAGAAACAGACTGTACCGGAAATTTAAGGGTGAATTTATGGCATATAAGTCAAACCTTCAAACTGAAATTCCTTTATAAATTCAGTTCAGTTCTTGCTTTGTGAGTGAGAAAACTGTCTATCAGTGTGCTTTGAAATAGTTAAAATAGGGAGTGATTTAATCGTTATTGTGAGTGATTATAATTGTAATTATAAAATAACATATATGCGTATATATTATCCTTTCTGTAATAGAATTGGCATGAAAGGCACAGAATGCCGCGTAAGTGTGTTAACAATCCAAATAACTTTTGTTTTATCTGTGGAGGAGTGACTTTTAAATCGCAAAAGGTACGGTTAACTCCTATTGTTAAATAGACCTATCATCTCTATTTTGGTTGCAAGGTTGGTGATCAGGACAAATCGCTTGCACCCCATTTGTTGTCGTACTTGTTCCACAAACCTACGCGAGTGGCTAAATGGAAACGGGCGATAGGCCTATATGAATTTTGCTATACCAATGGAAACAGGGTTATATGAAATATTGTTGCTTTTTATGTGAATGGGATAGTCGTGCGAAGGACAAACACTATGCAACAAAGCAAGAACCAGGTATTAAAAACATTGTTTACAGACCACTGGTTGACAAGACTGAAATAATATTACCTGCGTTGCACATTAAGCTGGGACTAATGAAAAACATTGTAAATGGTATGAATCAAAATGGAGAAGCATTTTAGTATCTCTTTCATAAATTTCCACGATTAAGTGAATCTAAAATCGGAGAGGGAATAATCATAGGTCCCCAAATAAGAAAACTAATGGCTGATGAACATTTTCATGGACTTTTAACAGGCAAGGAGAAAACTGCAGTAGTGGGTAGTGTTCACTAGAGTTGTACTTAATTTCCTTGGCAACAAAAGGGCGTCTAATTACAGAACATTAGTGGACAATATGTTGATGGCTTATAATAGAATGGGGTGCAACATGTCTCTCAAGATGCATTTCCTTTACTCTCACCTGGTCTTCTTCTCTGACAATCTTGGAGCAGTAAGCGACAAGCATGGTGAACGTTTCCACCAAGGCATCGCTACTCTAGAACGATGTTATCAGGGGAAATGGAACACGTCTATGATTGCTGACTACTGCTGGTCTGTAGTAAGAGATGCCCCTAAGATAAAGTACACTAGAGAAGGCAAAAGACCACGTTTATGAGGTATGCGATTAAAGAGTACGTATATTTTCTTATATGAACAACTATGAAAGCTATATAGCCGATATCTTCTAAACGAGAACTAATAAAAAAAAATGTACTGCCATTTTCGAATTTAGGAGGCCAAATTACATGAGATTTGATACATTTTATTTCGGATACAAAAAACTTTTTAAATTTTGTTGACTTGTGTAACGTTTAGCAATTTCTTGGATAGAGACCAACCACGATCGTTTATCTTATAAGATGCTTGCAATAATATGAGGGAGGGACTTTACCTAATAAAACATCAGCTAGTTACTGGACACTTAAGCACCAATGTGCCGTGATCAATACGTCACATGTTGCCATTAAGCAGCACGAAAACAGATTATTTTATACAACATAACTTGTTTGGAAATTGAAATAATAGAAATGTACATTGATTAAGATCACAATTTCAATTCGGTGCAAGCCAGTTCGTGTGCTTTTAATCTGTTCTGCTGTTAGCTCACCTGAATGAAGTTAACTATGTATTATATGCACCATTGGCAGCACTGATCACAACATGATAACTCGAATCGATTCATGGATGGTTGATTCATAGTAGGCCGTGATCTCACAGCTGTTAGTTTTGTTTTTTGTGTAACGAAAGTACGAAAGTAATTATTATTTATATAATCCATTACATTTTATTCATGGAATAGTCTTAATAAATCCAACTCGAGTTGACGAGTTTCATCAGATAAATTCGCTCCCTCTGCGCAGTCGCGAGTCTATCGATAACTCGTCAACTCTCGTGGGATTACCTATGATAAATAAAATAGCGCCACTGCGTCATGCATGGTAGACAATAACTAAATCGGTATTTGCCTTTACCACTGGGGAAACCATGAAAAACTCAGGTGAAATTGGCCGGACACGGGGGTTTGAAGCCGGGACCGGGACCGCCTTATGCCAGTCCAAGACGCTACCATCTCGACCACCTCGCTCGGTGAGGTTGTTTTGTTTCTTTAAAAGCATCCCCCCCCGTTTTATTTATTAATTTTGGTAACAACCGTCAGAGTGAGATGTAATATCCTCAACCCGATGTTATCTAGATAAATAATACTTCAGGGATTTATTTGCGGCGGGAAACACACGTTTCAATTATTCTTATGGCTCGACAGAAAGTGTAAACGTCTTTAAAATCGGTCACAGAATGAAACATGGCAAATTACAGAATTGTAGTACAAGTTCGACAGAAGTATGGCCGCCCGAAGAAACGCTGCAGACAAACATTGCACAGGTGAAGTTTTTCCTGGGTTTTCCTCATCTGTGAGACGAATGTCGGGAAACTTTAGACCCTCCTGGTCCCCGGATGTCATCTGGCCGTCATTTTCACCTTCCTCCGTCCGTTCAGAAACGAGTATGTGGGTGAATGGTGTGTGAGGTGGCCCCGGCATTGGGCTGATCACTCATCCACTCGACCGATGATTCGGGCTCCCGAACTAAGGCGGAGGAATTGGAGGGTCACTGGAGCGTCCCAGTGGGAAAGAGTCTCCCGCAGACCAACAGTGGCTGAGAGTGAATATGAGCTTGACTCCCTTATTAGAGCGTGGGCTACTGTATCCCCCCCATCCCCCCCCGTGGGATTTTCCGACTCTCATATTTTTTTGTTGGTATTGCCATCTAGTTTCAGTTTTTAGTTGTTTGCCCCTTATCAATTACAGCATTTACCCGGAAACCCCGGAAATCCGGAGAAAACTAGTTTGTTTTAATTTTTCTTTGTTCTTTGCTCCTAATATGCCCAGGGAATTTCTGAATCACATTTTTTGTTGGTATTGCCATCTAGATTAAATTTTTAGTTGTTTGCCCCTTATCAATTACAGTATATCCCCGTAAAACAACGGAAATCCGGAGAAAATTACTTTGTTTTAATTTTTTAAATCTTAGTTCTTTGCTCCTAGTATTCAAAGGGAATTGGTGACTCATATGTTTTTGTATTGGCACTGCCTAATATTCCCAGGGAATTTCTGACTTACATATTTTTAGTTGGCATTGTCATCTAGATTAAGGTTTCAGTTGTTTGCCCGTTATCAATTACAACATAAACCCGTAAAACCCAGAAAGCCACGGAAATCCACGGAATTTCTAGAACTCGGAACTTGTGATCTACAGTCACTGAAACCGTTATTGCGAAGTAATTCTGCTTCAGGTGTGTCCTTTGCAGGTTCAAAAGGGTGAGTGAGTGGACTACGAGATATCTGCCATAATTGTGATGGTCACATGCAAAGAAAATGAGAATCATATCTTCTAAACATGCCAAGTGTAAGTCAAAGTTGTTTTTTTAGTTGCTCGCTGAAATCTCAAAATCAAAGACACTTTGTCCATATTACCAATCCAAAATTGTGCTGTTTTACCCAATGTCCCTTCTATAACTTCAGTCAAGAAAGTTTGATAGTGACTGTGGAAGGTTTGGCAAGATAAATTATCATTCACAGATGTCAAATTAGAATATGAAGGGTGTTCTGCCAGATTTTCAATCGCTTTCATCCCTACAGCATCAGGATTTTTTCCAGTATTCTTTGATTGGTAAGGGGAAAACAACTGAAACCTTAAATTATATGGCCAAAGCAACAAAAAGTATGTGATTTAGAAATTCCCTGGAAATATTAGTATCAAAGAACAAAGATTTTTAGAAAATTAAAACAAACTCATTTTCTCCTGATTTTCGTGGTTTTCGGAGTTTCTGGGGATTTGCTGTAATTGATAACGGGCAAACAACTGAAACCTTAAACTAGATGGCAATACCAACAAAAAAACATATGAGACAGAAATTCCCTGGGAATATTAGGAGCAAAGAACAAAGATTTTAAAGAAATTTTTAAAAAGTCAATTTCTCCGGATTTCCGTGGTTTTCGGAGTTTTCTGGAGGTATGCTATAATTCATAAGGGGCAAACAACTGAAACCTTAATGTAGATGGTAATGCCAACCAAAAAAACATGAGTTAGAAATTCCTTTCGAATATTAGGAGCAAAGAACAAAGTTTTAAAAAGAAAACATAGTCATTTTCTCCGTATATACGTGGTTTTCCGGGGATATGCTGTAATTGGTAAGGGGCAAACAACTGAATCCTTAATCTAGATGGCAATACCAACACAAAAACATATGATTCACCAATTCCTTTTGAATACCAGGACCAAAGAACAAAGATTTTCAAAAATTTAAACGTAGTCAATTTTTCCGGATTTCCGTGGTTTTCGGAGTTTTCCGGCGATATGCTGTAATTGATAAGGGGCAAACAACTAAAATCTTAAACTAGACGACAATACCAACAACGAAAATATGTGTGTCAGAAAATCCCACGGGGGTTGGGGGAGAGTTTGATATTGGTAGCCCATGGTTTATATAGGCTGCGGCAGCTAAAAGTTCTAATACCGACTGCGGTCGCAGTTTTTCCAGGCTCTCTGGGTAGACCAAGCGTGTCTCCCGAAAGAACTCCCCGCCGCCAGACCGACCTTAGTGCTAGAGCCTGGTTCGGGGTGGTTGCTCCAATAAGCAGCATTACTCGAGGTACGTCGCTCGAAACCTCGAACCTTATTCTCTCGTCTAGGGCTATAGTTATGTAATGGGGTTGCCCTTGACAGGTGGAAGAATCCTATTTAGGACTTCCTCCTGAAGTCTCTCTAAGTTGTAAAACTCATTCATAGCAACATTCTTAATCAACTTGGTAAGTGCCAGTATGGTACTTTATGAGATTGTTTGTGAGGGACGGAAAAATGTCTGTCCGTCTGTCTGCCTGTCCGTGTGTCTGTACGCGCCATAACTCAAATACGCTTCATCGGATTTTCATGAAACTTGGTATAAGCATTTATAACGTCCATGGCAAGAAGCCTATTAATTTTGGACCTAATCGGTTGACCGGTACCAGAGTAACAACTAATTAAATGCCACAAGTTTTTAAAATCACGTCTATACTACAATGCCGCATTTTTAATCATTTGAGGGCTTTGTCTGCAGTGCAGTCAGATGTTTGTTTACTTCGCTGATGTATTTGAAATTGAGTAGGCCTACTACATGAATACTGTTTAAAGAAGGTACATTACTGTGAAATAATTAGCGGAGTTATATGCCACTGAATTTTGCTAAATGTTGACATATTTTAAGAATTTCAAGTTCCAATACATTGAGATTTGACAATTAACACTATTCCTTCACATATACTTATCAAACTACATCGTCAAACTGATTGAGTTGGCCGAATGGTAACGTCTTGGATTCGTATTCTGGAGGTCCCTGGATCAAATCGCGAAGCCGGCCAATTTGACATGGATTTTTTTAAATTTGTATTTTTTATTTTTTTATTTTTAGGCTATGTGAGTGCGCGATTGTCAAGGTATCACAAGTCTGTAGTTCTGCTGACGCTGGTCGATTTTAATCTGATTAAAGAAATTATTTTCTGCACATCATAATTGCAATTATAAATGATTCAACAAAAGCATACTGGCACTTTGTTATATCAGTTTACCTGATTTTATTATTTACTAGCATGTGCCCGCGGCTTCGCCCGCGATAATTATTTCAAAAATTAAAAATTAAGAGCATAATAGTTAAATCATTATATTTATTAACACCTAAATCACGTGGACTACATACCACGATTAGATAGCGTCGCCTGGTAAAAGCGACCTCAGATTCGAGTTCCTTGGCCCAGAAAACCCCTGTACAGTGAGTTTCGTCCAAATCGAACAATGTTTGACCATATTTAGGCCTATATTGATTATCCCTCTTCCGTGTAGGTTGAAAATTTCATATGTCTTCGGGCCTTGATATTCTAAACTAATGAATCGTCCAGGATGGACTTACAAAATCAAGCGATCGCCCGCGATAATTATTTCAAGAATTAAAAATTAAGAGCATAATAGTTAAATCATTATTTTATTAACACCTAAATCATGTGAATTACATACCACGATTAGATATCGTTGCCTGGTAAAAGCTATCTCAGATTAGAGTTCCTTGGCCCAGAAAATCCCTGTATAGTGAGTTTCGTCCAAATCGAACGATGTTTAACCATATTTAGGTCTATGTTGATTATCCCTCTTCCGTGTAGGTTGAAAATTTCATATGTCTACGGGCCTTGACATTCTAAACAAATGAATCGACCAGCGTGGGCTTACAACATTCAAGCGATCGCGATGCTTTTATTTCCACGGTATGACAAAAATAGCCAAAGCCAACTGCAATTGATTTGACATTGAAATGTATTACTGAAATCTGATGCTTCGACAGCGCTAAAATCACGTTTTCTGCCAGTTTTTCACTCATAACTCGCGAACGAAAGCTAAAATTAAAAATTCGGCTTCGAGGTGCATTCGCCCACCTTTCAGTCCATCTATCTTTAAATTTTCAGATCTTTGCGTTCAGTAGATTTCGATGGGCATCGTGGACAGACAGACAAACAGCATGTGCCCGCATGTGCCCGCGGCTTCCCCCGCGATAATTATTTCAAATTATAATTATTAACACCTAAATCACGTGGAGTGCATTCCACGGATTAGTTAGCGTCCCCTGGTAAAAGCGATCTCAGATTCGAGTTCCTTGGCCCAGAAAACCCCTGTATAGTGAGTTTCGTTCAAATCGAACAATGTTTGACCATATTTAGGGTTGATTATCCTTCTTCCGTGTAGGTTGAAAATGTCATATGTCTGTGGGCCTTGACACTCTAAACAAATGATTCGTCTAGGATGGAGCAACAAAATCAAGCGATCGCGTTGCTTTTATTTTCAAGGTAGGCTATGAGGTATGTTGACAAAAATAGCCAAAGCCATCTGTAAGTGATTTGATATTGAAATTTATTACTGAAACTGATGCTTCTAAAACGCAAAAAATGCACGTTTTCTGCCAGTTTTTCACTCATAACTCACGAACGGAGGCGAAAATTAAAATTCCGGCTTCGAGGTGCACATTCCGACCCTTTAGTCCGCCTACTTATAAAATTTCAGATCTCTGTGTTGAGTAGATTTCGCTGGGCATCGCGGACAGACAGACGGAGGACAGACAGACGGAGGACAGACACTTCCTTTTATTAATATAGATTCCGAAATGAAGTATTGAGCTCATAGATATTTCTTATTTTCTGAACCAGTAACGAATAACAATGAGTTTGAAATCAGCCAATCATAGACTCGATTCACTCAATCTTGATCGAAATTTTCTTTATCACTCCTACAAAAATTATTCACAAACGTCCTCTTTTCTTTATATTCAAATCAGGTCGGAGGTTCTCAATATTGTAGCAGTATGTTAAGAATATTACGCCACGCTTACGTCTGTTCAGGAGTCAGCATTATAATATTTTACGGGAAAGCATTATAACTGTCTTGTGAAGCAATCAAGAATCTGGGGGAGTCTGGTGTCATTTCCATAAATAGTTCGTTAATCGTGAATATGAAGTTGTCCACATCACTGAATTCTGTGCAGTCGTGTGCAGAGCAGCGAATGCACCTACAAACAGGATTTTCTCTTTTCCCTTTCGTTCGCGAGTTATGAGTGAAAACTGGCAGAAAACGTGATTTTTTCGAAGCGCCAGTTATCAATAAAATACTTCGATGTAACATGAAAACAAAATATTATTGCAGGTGGCCTTCCTCTGCTGCCATAACAACGAGAAAGAAGAGTTTCAAATTCTTATCGCTTCCATTTTGTTAGCCTGCTGTAATGAATTCATTTTTTTTAAGTAAAACTTCTTTAGTGGCGGTAGAGGGTGAATCGGGAAAATCAGACACGAAATCAGTCACACTCAAAACCGACTTCTTTCGGTGCGGACTGCACAGAAAACAATCAACTCAATGATTAGGAGTAATCAAAGGAAATTTTTCAGACCTTACTTCCTCAATGGAAATAGACAATTCCTAAGCAATCTAAAGGTATATTATCTATTTTATGGAACCCGGAGGTTCATTACCGCAAAAATCCAAAATTAAAAAATACAAATTTAAAAATTTAAAAAAACAAAATTAAAAAATAAAACATCCAACAATCCAAAATTTAATAAATAATAAATTCCAAAATTTAAAAATAAAAAAATTAATAATTAAAAAATCGAAAATACCAAAATAGAACAAATCTAAAAATCCAAAATTTAAAAACTAAAATCCAAAATTAAAAAATCCAAAAAAAAATTCAAAGAATCAAAATTTAAAAAATCCAAAATTAAAAAATTCAAAGATCCAAAATTAAAAAATCCAAAATTAAAAAAAATAAAAATACCCAAATTAAAAAATACAAATTTCCAAAATTTAAAAAAAAAATTAAAAATTATAACGTCCAAAAATCCAAAATTTAATAAATAATAAAATCAAAAATTTTAAAAGCCAAAAATAAACAATTCAAAGAATGAAAATTTAAAAAATCCAAAATTAAAAATTCAAAGATCCAAAATTAAAAAGTCCAAAATACAAAATTTTAAAAGTCCCAAAACCCAATATTAAAAAGTCCAATAATGCAAAATTGAATAAATCCAATAATCAAAAATTGAAAAAATAAAAAAATAAAATAAAGTTTTACTTCTGTCGCGTGGCGTTCCAAGCACTCTTTCTTTTTTTCTCTCTCTTTTTTTTTTTTGTAACAGGTTTGTACCCGAAGCAATTAAGAAACCATGAACACATCGTTGGCGCATGCGCTCTTCCTCCACAGGCGTTCCCAAAGCAAGCATACATGAATTCTGATTTTCAGTCTTCTGTTCCTTGTGTTCTCTTATGTACTACAAGAAAAGTTTGAACTACATATCACAGACATGCGCAGTAACCACAATTCCTGTTTTCACGCACCTGACTCCTCCCTAAGTTTCCCAAAATATAAACGGTGCACAATGCATGTGTAACATGTGCTAGTTCCGACCAGGGTTTTCCGTGGTTTTCCCTGGTTGTAAGGTGAATACCGGAACTTAAACAAAAAAGGGCCACGGCCCCAAGTCATTGCAGTTGCCCTGCATAGGTTCAAGTCCTATGCAAAACACCGTTAGCGTAAGCAAATTTAAGTTTTGGATAGGAACCCGTTTTCATTTCCAGCAATGCATTTCGTATGCAGGTATGGAATCGGAGTCAGTTAGCATATTTGGTCTGGTCTGTGTAACATGTTAAAGGGAAATGCATATTCTATTCAATCTGATGAGTACGATTTCGTTTCTGGCATTTACATGAACACATTTTAAAAGCCTTTAAACAGTACAAGTATATTTTTCTATCTTGCTAAATGTATAATTCTTCTAGTCACTAAAAACGAAGAAATTTGAGGTTGTGATATTCTTTTAAGCTATAGAATTCGTATATAAACCCGGTTTGCTTCTAGAAATGTGATAAATACGAATACAAGTAAAATCGATAAGAACTGGACTGGAAGTTACTGCTAAGCAGGGTACTGTCATACTGTACAAGAAAGTAAATAAAAATAAAAATAAAAATGTATTGACTTAAAATAGGTTTTAGGGTTACTGAACCTTCGAAATAGGGTCGTTGGTATTTATGCGAGATTAAGTCACTAATTAGCTAACATCGTACCTGCTCATCTTTTAGAGTTAGCTGAGTTTCTCAAACAGTTTTTCAATAAGAAAGCAAAACTTATTTCATGACTTTTCTGTGATGTCAGAGGAATCTAATATATAAAGTTCAATGTGTGTTTGTGGATATGTATGTGTGTATGTATGTTCCTTATAGAAATCTACATTTCTTTACTAATTTGTACGAAATTTTGCACACATACCAAGTTAAGCCCAGGAAGTAACGCGGTCAACATTAAAATTGAAACAAAACAGTCCTTCCCTTGAAAATTATATAATTTATGAGAATATTATACTGAAAAAATGAAATGCTGTTCAGTTCACATGACAACAGTGTATTGTTTACTGTGATCACATAGGGCTTTGGCAACTATATATTACTGGACTTTAACGAATTATGATTACATCGATGTAATACATTGGCGAAAATAATTACTGAAAAATGAAATCCACGAAAATAAAGCACAGAGTGATGCAGTGACATAACTTTCTCTACCCTCGACGCAAGAAATATTTTCTCACTTCACATTTTGATGTAGAATAAGAGGTCGTATTGCAGGGACAACTAAGTGTGTGAGTATGCTATATCAGAAGTCCGTAAATAATCCTTTCCGCTGATACGCTATCCATAGCTGTAGGCTTTGTATTAGTTGAGATTTATCATAGGCCCTAAGCATGGGATGGAACATTTTGAGTCCTATGCTCGCAGTATATTATGTCCCGGATTTTAGGGGAGGAAAGTATGAAAGTGATACTGCATTTCTCTTTTATTTCAGCCCCGAAACGGTTGTATGGTAACATGAGAATGATAAATAAAATTTTCCGTCAAGTCAATACAATCTTATGTAATTTATGTTTCTTCTTATTTCAACCCCTCCCAGGCATGATGTGTAGAAGCAATGGAATGCCGTATTGCAGGGACAGCTTAAGTGTGTGCCAATGAGTATGCTCTATCAGATGTCTGTTAAAAAAATCCTATCAACTGATACGTTACTCATAGCTGTAGGCTTTGTGTTATTTGAGAAATAGGGATGTTTATCATAGGCCCTAAGTATCTAAAGGAAGACAAAATGGGATGGTACATTTTCAGTCCTATGCCCGCAGTATATTATGTCCCAGGTTTTAGGGGAGGAAAGTATGAAAGTGATACTGCATTTCTCTTTTATTTCAGCCCCGAAACAGTTGTATGATAACATGAGAGTGAGAAATAAAATTTTCCGTCAAGACAATACAATCTTATGTAACCGGTATTTCTGTTTCTTCTTATTTCAACCCCAATCAGGAATGGTATATGGAAGCAATGAAATGCAAGATTCGACATCCTCTATGAGCCATAAAAAAGCTATATCTAGCGTTTTCTGAGGGAATAGTTTGAGTGTGATAAGTCGTTCTTCCTCACTTCAAATTTTACATACATATTATATAAGGACTTAGAGTTTCAAAATCGAAAGTCCTCCATAAGTTAATTTCAGATTACCAAAAAATACAAAGCCCGGGCGACGCCGGGCCTTTTCAGCTAGTTATTTATAGATTCGAATAGATATTAGTAAATAAATCTGTATTAAAACTCAGACCCTTATTAATGGCTTATATAGACACTGTATTCCTTCTGAGGTAGGCCTACGTAATAAGAAAGTTTGTTGGGAAAATTTAAGCATTAACTATAAATGAATCTAAAAGAATGGTTTATAGGATTTGTTGTGATACAAAGAGATGTTTGTAACCTATAAATTCACTTTATATTCTTGCTTAAAGTATTCTCATAGCGATAGCAACTATCGGTTCCGCACTTTAACAGTTCCCAAAGTGCAAAATCACGGATTAGTTAATAAATTGGACATGCGCAGTACAGCAAATCCTCAAGCAGTCACGGGTTCCCTTCCGGAAGAAACCCAATGTTATGGAACGCGGAGATGTGATTTTTACATAGGTGGACGGAAGAGGGATAATGAATGTAGGCCTAAATAGGAAATCATTGAACGATCTGCACGAAACTCACTATGCAGGGTTTTTTCCCCCAGGCGGTGCTTTCCAATCGTGAAATGCACCCTAAAGCCGGATTTTAGCTGTTTAGTTATTGATCGTTTTGAATGCCAATGATTCAAGTGTAAGTGTTAATAAAAAATAACGTTTTAATGGTTTTGCTCTTAAATAAATTGTTTAAAAAATTAGCGATTGAATCAACATTGGCTAGATACATGGAAAGTATAAATATAATCACATTCGCGATGTCAACTGAAACATAAAACTTTCTCTAACAGCAGGTGGGTAAATGTCGAGTCACTTCTGTGTTATTTCTCTTAGAATCCTCCACAAGTTTATTGCATAAATCTTGTATCAGTAGTTATGCCCACTGGAATAATTTCCCAAAGGTTTACTTATTCAAGTAGGAAATAACAGTTATAAATTAAATATAACTTTTCAAAACACAGAAAACTGATTCAATGATTCAAAAGTCGGTGTATACCCCACAAACATTTTGACATTTAAGACAAATCAACACAAAATTGGTAGGAGAATAGAATGAATTTAAATCAACATTAATAATTAATAATTAAGAAAACCCAGCACGAATAAAACTAGGAAAAGAAAACTCACCTGAATCCAAATAGGCCTAGGCTTAATCGTTCAAATGAGAAATTTGCAGTGCGCTGTAGCGGAGTCTTGTTGAAAAATGCAAATGTTACAGATCTTACTGTATGTGATTTTTATTTTTGGGGAACTTTAAAAAGTGTTACAAGAGTAACCCTCATGCTGTACAATCGAAAGCCGGTGAAAAACCTCCTAACTTATGTGTCGTGATGGACGAAAATGGGGTTTTGATTCCGCTGGAAAGTTCACATCACTTTGCATGTTGTGACAAAAGCTCTTATGTGTACTATCTCTACCACAGAAAAGTATCAAACCTCCTTTGTGTCAGTGTAGTGCTGCTACCGTGAAAAATATCCTATGTGCTCACCTATATACATAGGAGGTTTGGTACGATTACGCTCACATACACACAATAGATTTATTACAATGTTCATTAATTTATAATTCACAAATATTAATAATTATTTATATGCATAGCCTATGTGACTCTCTGCCTATGTGTCAGGGGCGTATTCAGGGGGGGGGGGGCTGAGGGGGCTGCAGCCCCCCCCCGAAACGTTAAGGGTATATATACGTGAACAACCACAAAAAGATAAAAAAATGCAGGTTCTAAAATATTAAAATTTTACAAGAAAATGAACTCAGAAGTGGACAAAAATTACAGGATCCTATAACAAGGCTTACTAGAACATAACTAGCAGATAAAAGTATAAAAAATTGACCAAGTTTATTTTAAATTACACGTTTTATAGGACCATGAAAAAAATTAATTCAGATGCACTTATCACTTCCTTATAGGTATAACATTTTTCTGGTTTCTCTGACGCCTTTTATTTTTTTAATGCATATAATGAACATATTTTTCTACAAAGTAGACTACTTTTATACAGCTAAAGTTATTATTTTTAATGCAATTATTTTTTATATATCGCATATAAAATATCTTGAAATTTGATCAATATTTCATTACACATTTTCTTTAATTTTATACCTATGGGCATCATTGTAGTCTACTTTATGCATATATGCATGTAAAATTAGTGTAAAAAATTTCAGCCTTCTACCTCTAATGGTTGTGGAGCTACCTAACAATATGTGTGTAAAATAAGAGTTACCGGGAAATTCAATTTTAAGTTAATAGTGAATTTCTCATTTGATCTTTCTAAGGGCGTGGCTCAGAGCATGTAGGCCTAAACATATTTAAATGGCACAAATAATTTCTAAACCTACATAAACTATATATCAATGGATGCAGAAAATTCAGCACAATTTTTTAGTGCTATGAACAAACAAAAAAAAAAAAAAAAAAAAAAACATAAATTTCAAAATAATTCACGTACCCTTAAGTCATGTTAATATGTTGCACATAAGGGCACTTTAATTTCTCAGATAGTAGACAGTTCAATTGCACATTTTGACTTATAAAAGATGAAATGCGTTATTCTAACGTGTTCAGTATAATTGTGTGTGATAATTAGGGCTCAGAGGTTGATGATATGTCATCTCTTTTCTGAGACATCACAGACAATGCAGGATTAGGTTCGTCTTACGTCAAAACGAACAATAATACCTTACTCACATTTTGCATTTTATTTTCTACCAGTCATTTTTAGGAAATTTTCATTCGTTCGTTACATTTTTTCCTATTTTGTCTTCAGAATGAACTTTTCCACCATTGTACACAAAGCAATCTCGTAATTCATTAATATAGTAAACATAATATTAAAGTAGTCAAATAACATACTTAAAATATTGTCCTTTGTTTATTATTATATTACTATGCTACTCTATATTCCCTTTTTTAGATATATATTTAGAAATATTGTCATATTTTAAAATTTTCATGTCATATTTTCATAAATTTAAGGTAATTTATAGGTCATTTTTAGGCGTTTATAGATCATCAACTTCTGAACCCTAGTGACAGTAAAGTTAGGATTATCACAGCCCCTCCCGAAAATAAATCTTGGATACGCCCCTGCTATGTGTTTTACTGTATATAATATAAATTTCAACTTGTAAATGATAGGCTCATACATTTTGTTAAGTGAAGACTAGAGACAAACTCAAAGTAGTGACTTTATAGGTCGTAGCTATGTTTTCCCGTGTTAAAAATTAGTGCAATTGGCACCATCGCAAGATTCGCCGGACAATGATAAGAAAATTTTGAATCATAGTCTTAATATTATAATAACATAATTTAAATAATTCAATGAAATTTCTCGAACAATATTTTTTAATTCTGAATAGTTTTCTGGCTTATAAATAAGATAATTATAGCTATTATTATTATTATTATTATTATTATTATTATTATTATCTTCATCATTAAGCTAATGTCATTCAATTTATTTTATTTTACAGAAGAAACTTTATTACAAGAAGTTGAAAGCACCGATGGAGTTCCTTCGTACAGTTCTCACCCAATAACTTGAATAATGAAGAACTAATTTATCCTATAGCAGGTATGTTGAGTTAGCGTTTTGACCAAATTGATGCTCATTTTCTAGTGAATTTTGCTAGTGCTAATACCAGTTCCACTATTATTGTTGTTGTTAATATTATTATTACTACTACTGTTAATTGCTGGTTGTTAAACTAATATTTATTCATTTATTGTACTGATAAAACTTTAATACAGGAAGAAGCTGATAGCATTAAAGAAGTAGCTTCTTTTAGTTAAAATCCAAATTTAACCATCTTGAAACGTTAAAACTAGTAATCGAGCATAATCACCCTGCTGTTTATGACAATTTGAAGGTGAAACCAGACAAACAGAGAAGTTGAAAAGTGTTGATCTGAAAGATTTTGTGATCTTATTATTGACAATACTTGGAGACACTGTTTGAAGACTGAATAAAAGTAATGATTAAATAACTTAAATAAAGTGTATAATACTGTACAAGTTAATTGATTAATTTTTTCTGTGGAATAAACATGTTTTAATATTAGAGTTGTTAACATTTCATGGAACAAAAGCTCCTAAGTGACACTTTCGTGGAAGGAAAAAATCTCCCATGTGCATGGAAAATAACAAAAAGTAAATACTATTCAAGTAATACACAATTACATTGCAAAAGTTTTACAATTGTACATGTAATTATACATTAGAGTAAATTGTTGCAACAAAACTTAAAAATTCTATTACCTCTATTGAATGCAGTTTTTTATCCCTCCAGTAAAATTTCATTTTTTGCACACAGGAGATTTTCACCGGCAACATTAAGAGACCAGCACTGATCAGTGTGTCTGCAAATACTTCCGCTGTATGCATCTTGTTGAAACCACCCGCGAGCTTTTTTCTTCGGATCAACTGATAAAAGAACGGCGTCAAAATTTCATTTTGGTACATCTCTTAAAAGGCCCACTTATTCGTGTTGCATTAATAGCAATATTCCTATCACATGCACCATAGGAATCTTCACATGAACGAGGCCTCATCTGAAAAGAACACAAACCGGGGGTCGATCCACTAGCGTATAAGCCTGTAGCTTTGTTGGGCTACCAATCTAACAACTAGCATGTGCCCGCGGCTTCGCCCGCGATAATTATTTGAAAAATTAAAAATTAAGAGGATAATAGTTAAATCATTACATTTATTAACACCTAAATCACGTGGACTACATGTCACGATTAGATAGCGTCGCCTGGTAAAAGCGACCTCAGAGCCGAGGTCCTTGGCACAGAAAACCCCTGTATAGTGAGTTTCGTCCAAATCGAACAATGTTTGACGATATTTAGGCCTATAATGATTATCCCTCTTCCGTGTAGGTTGAAAATTTCATACGTCTGCGGGCCTTGATATTCTGAACAAATGAATCGTCCAGGATGGACTTACAAAATCAAGCGATGGCCCGCGATAATTATTTCAAAAATTAAAAATTACAGCATAATAGTTAAATCATTATATTTATTAACACCTAAATCACGTAGACTACATACCACGATTAGATAGCGTCACCTGGTAAAAGTGACCTCAGTTTCGAGTTCCTTGGCCCAGAAAACCCCTGCATAGTGAGTTTCGTCCAAATAAAACAATGTTTGACCATATTTGACCATTGAATATTTATGCAATAGGCTACGTAAAGTCATTTATAAATTCGTTATTCTCCGTTCATGTTTACCAGCTCATGTTTTACGTACGATTTATTTAGCCCTAATTCATTCTATTATTCAATATGGCATAATTGGGTGGGGAGGAGTTGCAAAAACGACCCTCAGCCTTTGCTTTGTCTTCAAAAACGCATCATAAAGATTTGTTTATCTAAGCCTCCTGACTATTCTTCCAAATTATTATTTTCTGAATTTAACGTTTTCACCATAGACCAAATTTACAAGTATGTCATACTGAATTATTTTCATAAACATCGTGACGTATATAACACGCGAAGGAATCAATTTAATTTATTACTTGAACCGAAAAATGTTACAACTGCTGGAGCTAAGCACTGTTCAAGTTTTGACCCAAGACTATTCAATTCATTTATTACCAACCATCCTGATCTAAATAGCTTAAACAACAAACAATTTAGGTCTAAAATTAGAAAATTTATATAATTATTACTTCTGTTTTCTACTATTGCTGTTATAACATTTTTCATATTAAAATTTGGATAGAACTTAATTTTTTTTTTACTAAAATTTGAACAAATAAATTGTTATGTATTAATATTGTATTACCTCGTACCTTTGTATTGTAAAAAGAACATGTTCTAACCTTTTATACATAATATTCTGTCATACTTCTCTAAATTTTGTATTGTTTTAAGTAATTATTTAGTATAAGTTTTTCTCATATATAGAACTGAACCACCCCCGAACACAAGCTCTGCTTCTTCGGGTGGTGTATCAACTTTTTATGTATATTTTTCCTGTAATTTGAAACAATAAATAAATTGTAAATAAATTCGCTTCCCACATTTATAGTCAATACAGTTTATATGAAAATATAAATTAAAAAAATATAAAATTTAGGGCTTACAGCATTCAAGCGATCGCGAAAGTTTTATTTCCAAGGTATGACAAAAATAGCCAAAGCCAACTGTAATTGGTTTGACGTTGAAATTTATAACTGAAAGCTGATGCTTCGAAAACGCAAAAATGCACGTTTTTTGCCCGTTTTTCACTCATAACTCACGAACGAAAGCGAAAATTAAAATTCCGGCTTCGAGGTGCATTTTCCGACCCTTCAGTCCACCTATGTTTAAAAATTCAGATCTCTGCGTTGAATATATTTCGCTGGGCATCGCGGACGGACAGACAGACAGACAGACAGACAGAAGGAAGACAGACACTTCTTTTTATTAATATACATTCTGTCAACTTGTGTTCACCAAGAAATGTCCGAATACATTCATCACGAGAAGACTCGCACATAATAGCTATTTATGTACCACGAACGCAAAATAATGATTTAGCGGGTGAATCTAGTAAATATATTGGATCAATTCGCTTTGTGCTACAAAAGTAATAAGAAAGAACAAGTCACTGCCTGAAACCAGTGTGCATATCAATCACAAATATTCAGATTCTTAAATGTGTCTTGCAATTAAAAACACGCCTTGTGTATTTTATTAAAAATATTCAAGTTACGAGCCGCCACTGTTGACAAAGTTGTCAAAAAGACACATTGCAATGTTGAATAAGATCGTGATAACACATCTCCTTGTATCATCTCCTTGCTTTCCACTCTCTCATAATACTTTCGTTTTGCATCGTTTTCTCTCTTTCCTGTTCCACACAAATTAACAACATTGCCCCAAGCAAAGCTAAAACTCACTCAAACTAGAAACCTCGGAAGTTACAATCTATACAGCAAGAGGAAGTGCGATGCCCAGCCAAATCTAGGGCAATCTAGAAGGATGCATCTCCAAGCCTCATTTTTAAGTAGATTTCCAATAAAAATCTACCTATTGGGATCGATACCATGTCATGACTTTCGAAAAATTATTTCATATCTTTACGTTTCATGCCTCCCTAAGTACGAAACCACCGTCCGTTCATTTATATATATAGCCTATATCATTACACGCTAGCGGCCGTAATTTTGAATATATTTGAACCAAATTTTATTATGTTATTTCTAGGCCCAATAGTTCGGACAAGTTCGTTAATGAGCAAAATTGGCCTAAGGGGGGTCGGGGGTTGAATTTTTTAAAAATTTATATCTCGGCCCCTAAGAAGTATAGAGGGAAACTTTGTTGGAATAAATTAGAGTACTCCCCATGAAGTTCACAGTGACACCAACTATTGAGGTTTTAGGGATACGAGTGGGGGTGGGGGTGAGGGGATGGAAATCGACATTTTTGAAACTATGTCCTGTGGGGTATCGTTGAAAAGCTCTTGATGAGTTCTCTAGAAATCAATAACTAGTTCCTCGATAGCTCTCATATAAGGCGAGATTTGAATGTTTGAAAAAGTGTTCTTTCCTTTTTTGCAGTTATTATTGCAGGTTTGTCGTGCCAAGGCTAAAAAAGAAGAATGCTGCACAGCGACAATGAATTAAACCAAAACCACTTCGAAATCTACCTCAGCCTGTAGGCCTGCCTAAAGGGATTTTTTTAATTTTTTATCTCGTTCGCGAGTTATGAGCGAAAAACTGTCAAACACGTATTTTCTTGGGCTATGGAAGCATCAGTTTTCGCCGTTACATTTAAATTCTCTAGTGCCATAGAAACCGGGAAAGAAAGATATTTTGTCAACAGTAATTTAACTTCTTTTTAATTATCTAGAGAAATTCAACGCTTGAGTGGATTTAATTGACTATCTCACGATTAAAAGAAAGTATAACTTATAACAATAGAACGTTGCTACATCATTTCTATACCGGTGTTATAACTACAGGAAGCTTTGCGTTCGGAGCAGGGCCCAGATGTTTTTTATGTGAAAAAGCCAGAAATATGAAAGACAATATTACTTTAAAAACAACTAAATATGATCGAAAAAGAGCAAAAATATTTAATGAATCACGCATTATCTGAATTTCAAATCTAGTGACATTCACAAGGGATCTCTTGTAAACATCAATTGCCTCCTAAACTGACTTTAATTTGTTCGACAAGGAGGGAATCTAACTTAAAGTTAACATTGTTTACTTTATCGAGAGGAATGCTAGCAGATGATATCTCATAGGCTGGTAACTGGTAACTAGGGTCCATTCCATTGACAGTAAGATCAGAATATCAGCGGAATTAGTCATGTTGAGAATATAGAAAAAAAATCGACATTTAACTCTTCTGAATGTAACCACATATGGCATTAAATCGCGAAAACGTGCAAAAGTGACCTAAGTATGCCAATATTTCACGTATAAAAGTAATGAGGAAGGTGCAATTCTTGTTTTAATCGGAACAGTATTGATGAGAATCTCCCTTCCACCTCTCACTATTAGAACTGGAGCAGTGACTGCCAGTGACTGCAGTCATTGCGTGGTCATGACGTGAAGCAGCAACATGACGTCGCTCCCAGGTAGGAAAGTGAAACATCAATCACGATATTTTTACTTTTACCATGTCCAGTTTTCAACGTTTTGAGGTTCCCTAAATTTAAAAATCTATTTTGTGAAACATGTCTGTGAAGAGCATGAATCGTGTTCAAACGAAATTTTATAATCAGGATGTGACACAACTGTCCACTTTACATGAATTTCTGAAAACGGCTCCAACGATTTCGTGTGAATTCTGTGCACGAGAGATAATACAGGATTGCAGCACTTGTCTGCATCTGCTGTGTTACTATCTCAAAGTACTTAGCTGTCATGTAAAACTCTCAGCCCGGAAAGCAACGCGGTCAACATTAAAATTCAAACAAACCACTCCTTTCCTTAAAAATTTATATAATTATTCTTGAAAATATTAAATTTATCAAATGCAATTCAGTTCTCATGACAACATTATATTGTTTACAGTGTCCACATAGAGCTTTGGGAGTTAAATACCGGCAATACTGAACTTTAACAAATTCTGATGCTATCGATGTAATACATTGGCGAAAATAATTAATGAAGAACGAAAACCAAGCAAATAATGCACAATGTGAAGCAGTCACATAACTTTCTCTAGTCTCGACATGTAAAATATAATTTTCTCACTTTGCATTTTGATGTAGAATAATAGTTCATACTGCAGGGATAGCTTTTCCAGTTGTCTCAGCCTGAGTGTGTGCCTAGGAAGTCGGTAAAAAATCCTATCCACTGATACGTTGTTATAGCTTTAGGTTTTGTATTGGTTTAGAAATAGGGAAGTTTGTGGTAGGACCTAAGCTTCTAAAAGGGGACAAAATAGGATGGAACGTTTTTAGTCCTATGTGCGAAATATATTTATATGGCACAGATTTTTGGGGAGAAGAGTATAAAAGTGATACTGAATTTATTTTTTATTTCAGCCCCGAAACGGTTGTATGGTAACATGAGACTGAGAAACAAAATATTCCGTAAAGACAATACAATCTTATGTATCCGAAATTTCTCTTTCTTCTTATTTCAACCCCTCCCAGAAGCAAAGGGGTGCAAATTCGGCATCCTCTATGAGCTATAAAAAGCTGTATCAAGCGTTTTCTGACGGAATAGTTTGAGTGTGATAAGTCGTTCTTCTTCATGGATCTTATGGACCTAGAGTTTGAAAATCGAAAGTCCTTTAAAAGTAATTTAGATTTACAAAACCTGGGCGACGCCGGGCATTTTAAGCTCTCTCTCTCTCTCTCGAATCCTATGCTCCCATGTTGGGTCGAAGGGCCTCTAAGTGGGACAGGGACAGGTGGTAAGCCCATTGCCTCTAACCCCCCCCCCCCCCGGAAACTAAGGTATTACTTGGACGTGAAAAGGCCGATACATTTTGTCCAGAGGCTCTAATTTAGGCTTGGAGTTCTTTTGCGTGCCGTAAATCTCCCGGAGGACTCCGTGCCCAGGATTTTTACGTCCTGAAAAACCCATTGGGTTTGATCCCGAGAGGCGGGCACGCTACCTCCAGACCACCGAAGCCGACCCTTTTAAGCTAGTTTATTATAAAATGCATCTTGCCACATCAACATATTCGTGTGGAAGATCAAGAATAACCACTTGTACACATTTACAATCCCTTGCGTTGCAGAGCGTACAAGTCAAATTTAGTCCAGTTACCACACAATAACAACGTCTCTATCATATAATGTATTGGAAATTTATTCGAAATACTTTTCGCATGAAATAACATCTCCACTTTTACTTTCTCGTTTATAATATACATTCTGTTGAAGTGTGTATGTAGGCCTATTATTGACGTCGTTGGACACCCCATAACTGAAATATTAAGGGCACTCCTCGTGAAAACAATTTCAAAATTTTGTTTTTTGAAAGAATATATCTAACGATAACTTGTATTCCTATGACTAATGAAATGACTACATTCTCTTTTCTGTACTTTACTCGTGTCCATTTATTATCATTTCCATTACATGAAAACATAGCACAGTCGAGTTCTAGAGGAGGTTAAAATGAACGCTTTAAGTATCATACATTTGTTTATAAAATTAATAACGATCGAGATAGAATCGAAATAATTCTGCCTGCGATGCACAATATAAAATATGGATAATGCTAATCTTTTGTTTCTCATAAGTTATTAACAAAGAAGACTACAATTAATTTATTGTTGTGGACCAGTATACCTGCGCTGTAAAACCAATCCAAACGAGGTGGCATAAGTAACAAGTCCTGGGTTCGAATCTCAAACCTCGTGGCCGGAGAATTTGATGATGATGATGATGATGATGATGATGATAATAATAATAATAATAATAATAATAATAATAATAATAATAATAATAAAGAAACCCGGTTTTTCTTGAACAAATCTTAAAGTATTGAGATAGTACGTGGGACCATAAAAATATTCCCCCTTAAAGATAGCAATAATTAAACTGCGCCTAACTCGTTTTTAATTCCCGCTATAGCTGATTCATTACCTTTCCTTTGCTATATTTTAGTACATCTTCTATCTTGATCATGTCGAATACCTTTGTTCTGGCTTTTGTTTATGGGTTCAGTCACTTCTTACGCTGTTATTTTCATTCTTTCCATCATACAATACCTGGAAATATTTGCGTAATTTTTCTGTACTGTCTCCTTAAATTCCATGTTGTTTCTTCTTAACATCCCCCAAATCTTGTTATGTCCTCCATAAATATCGTGTTCCATGTCTTTAGAATATTTTCCCCAGTATTCTTGTTTAATTTATCTTATTTCTGCATTAGGTATCCTATTACGTTCCTTCACATAATATTTCCAACTTTTTGGTGATTTATTCTTAAAAAATTGTGCTTTAACATAAGCATCTTTATTATTTTTAGTTACTTCTCTTATTGCTGGCGTAAACCATGGAGTTTTGTTCTTGGTGTTTATCTTCAGTTGCATCTGTTATGTAATGTTTTATTCTTTGCTATTGTTCATCTACGTGCATTCGCATTGTGCAGCCATGAATAAATGTTGTAATGTGGGTTTTTTTAAGTTATTTTCATTCTCATTATCATCACTTCCCATTTCTGCCTTAAACTGAAGAAACTTGCGAATACTGAAACTATTTGCAGATGAAAGAATATCTTCATTAAAACCTCTGTGTGAAATAATTCTATTCTTCTATTCAAATCTCCAAACATTTTTACATTATATTCATATTAATTTCTCTCTTCTTTAGGTTTTGATGTATCAGGTGGTATATATAAAATTCATTATGCCATTTTCATATGTAACATTCTGACATTTATATACTCAACTTTTTTTAAAAATAGATGTAGGCCTATTAACATTCTTACTCCAGACCGCTCCCAGTTTACTTTTCATACCTCGCTAGGCCTATATAAATATATAATCATCAATTTATTGGGTATGATTCGAAAGTCTATTTCACTTCAAGATTGTAGGCTACATTAATTTCCTAATGGTACATACCGGTCACGCTAGGAACCTGAATGGTATAAATCTTAACATGTAGGCATGTGAGAAAGTTTGTGCAACATATTTTGCGCCATTTATTTATGTACTGTATTTTATTGCTTATTAATGAGACCGTCGGCACTACAACTTAGGCGCGACCTTGACCACACAACTGCGCTGTCCAGAAACCAGATCCAGGATTTTTCATCAAAAGAAGTGCGGTGTACTTCAATATTACAATATTATTTTCTTACAATTAGCGCTACAATCATTTTCAAACAAAAAAAGTTTTTACTGTGTAGGGATGATAATCGCCATCTAACAATCTATTTTTATTATTATCGTTACTATTATCATAATAATTGCTCCTTCGAATTTTCAAGTTACCAAAACATAACAAAGCATACAATATGCACAAAGAAATGCTTGTGGTCCCTAAAGAATACAATGCATTGCACATTTGAAGTAAATGTAAGAAAACACATTAATTTGCTCTGCACTTTTGAAATAGTTATTTTATCGTAATTGCACTCCTCATTTGTATGGATAATGACGTGTTTGCGAACAGCCAAGGTACAAGTCCAACCGCCGGAATTCAGTAGAAAGTCATAACAACTTTCACTGCGCCACTGAGCAGACAGGTTCAATTATGTCAGCACGCAGATATTCCCATTCAAAATATTTACAATACAATCTTTAAAAAATAGTGGATGCGGAAATGTTTTAGACAGTGTGATCTCACTCTTAAGTAGATACGAGTAAAATGCGTTAAAGTGAGACAGACTGTACAGATTTGAACTTTTACGCACACCCTACGCAATATTTTCAAGGTTTCTGCAGGTAAGTCATTCCAATCTTGAATCCCTCTGAGTTTCTTCTGCCTTACTGCCTTACATATTCCAAATTTGATTTTGTTACAATTGACAACTGGAATACACATATAGGATAATCAAATTTGAATTATCGTATACAGGATGTTAATAAATAACACCGAAATATTTTACCTGTATATAGAGGGGACTTAGACAAGCAACTTTTAAAAGGAGAATTTTCCTCTATGACGTAAAATGTGTATGCTATAGGACATCAAAGTCATTATAATTTGGTGCTCATAAATAAATAATTACACGAAATAGGGTTAAAATGTTCATTAAATTCACTTCATGCCTTCCTAGTGATCGATAAAAACCTGACTTTTAATCAATCGTCAACAGCTATATCATAATTTAGTGTTTCCGTAATCTGCAAAATTTACAGAATAATCACATGACTGGTCGCCACTGCATTAGTCTCTTTTTTAAATTTATAACTACTGACTAGTGTTAACAGCGATGTTCCTTTGTTTCGCATTTTTTCTAACGTTAGAAGTCAGTGGCGGCCATGCCATGGGAGATTTTATGCTGTAACAGGAAAAATTGAACCCATAGAGCAAAATTCTCCCAATAAAAGTTGCTTGTCTATGTCCCCTCTATACACAGGTAAAATATTTCGGTGTTATTCATTAACACCCATGTGTATTCCAGTTGTCAATTGTAACAAAATCTACATTCCTTCCTAACTTATTACCAATCCGTTCATGGTAGCAAAGTTATAATAATTATTTAGGAAAATGATAATTTCTCACTTAGGCATGTCCCATCGGGGACATATAGGGACAGGGGTAACGATAGAATACCACACAAATTACTATTTAACAATCTTAATTCAAGATGTGTTGTTAATATGTGAAAATCGACATTAAAAAGAATTGAATTTGAATTGGGGTAAATTGTAACATTTGCGGACATTTGACCCCTTCTTCACGCTCCTGATTTGTGAAAAGTATAAAGGTCGACTCTAGGGGAGCAAGGTACTTTCTGAACCTCCCCCCTCCCGGAATTTAGAATTAAGGGCTTCACTGTGTTAACCAGTAAAAATTTGTTTTTTATTTATTTTTCATTTAATATATATACAACCCCAAAGAGCAAAGGTAGTTGTTAGGGGTGACATTGGTTCAAAGAAAAAATATTACATATTGCAATTTATCCTAATCGTAAAACAAACATTTACTAGTAACAAAGATTAAAACACATTCAAATGCTGAGACAATTTTTCAAATGTACACATGCATTTTCGAAAACGTTACAGAAATATATTAGATCTATCCTATTGATTAAAGTAAACATTTAAAAAATATGATAATGCTTTCGGTTTAAAATTCCTAACAGAACTGGATACACTTTCGGTAACATGTTATATTTAAGCATAATTTATGTGAAGGAATAAATGAAACCTCAAGAAAAATAATAGAAAGAAGTTACAACAAATTCCACACGTCAAACATAAGCATATTCCTTCATTTTTGTCAAAACATCTGAAGCTGTGCAAAAACATTTCAAAGTTTATTTTGGAGAGGAAAAGTTAAAAATTTGAATTTTTGGGGGGGGAATTTTCCCATCGGTTATAGTCTAAAAGCTGTAAGTCTGCCTAATTTCAAGATTCTGGCTCATCTGGAAGTGAGTCAACAGTGTTAATAAGTGGATGATCTTTCTAGACTGCCTTACATGTGAATGGATATCCAACCAGTTTTTTCTATTCTTATGGGAGAGCGAGAAACGCCAAATTTTGCACCCTTTAGGCTGTTGTATGTGGCAATATTCCTGCCAAATTTTACGATTATATATGTCCGATAACTGTGTCAAAAATTACATAATGTGAGGATAATGTCAAAAATTTATTTTAAATCAAGAAATGTAACTCTATTTGAGGTACAACCGATGGAGATACGACGAAAAAATCAAAGCAACAAACTTGTAGATCTCTCAAAATCCGTTACTGCTGCTGCAATCGGTTTTTATATGACTTACCGTTTAGCTACTATAAGGCTTCAAAAATGGTCTACACCATGGGCGTACGGTAAGGGGGGGGTTGAGGGGGTTGAAACCCCTCCAGAAATATCTGCAATATTTTGAAGATTATAAATCATGGAACGAAATTAAAAAAAAAAAAAAAAACTGATTTGGTTGTTACATATTTTACAATTTCGTACATATCAACCCATTATTTAAGATTAATCGCAATTTATTTAAGATTCAAATTTCAAAACCTTGTGGTGTCAATAGTTTTTCAGCTTAATAACAGTAAACAAAAATCCCTTCGCAATCTGTCAAACGACAACTCCAATACTCCCGCCGAAATCCATCAACCTGTTTGTAAAGCCAACAGTAAACACGAGCTCACCACAAAATTATCATGAAGTAATCGGCATTAATCGGGTTTTTCCACCGGTGGATTTACAGATGGCTTTAAAAACGTTCCCTATACACCATACAGTATTATAATAATTTTTCAAAAGAAAATTTTTATTTATAGACTTTAGCTTAAACGAGAAATGGATAGAAATCTCAAGAAAAAAGTTTCAAAGACTGAGCTGCATATCAATTTATTACAGTGTATTAATTATCACAATACAACTGTTCAGTAATTTAAAAAGAAGTATTAATTCACAATGTGCACAAGGACATGGAGCTGAGACGACTTTACGTTGAACCCCTCCCGAACAAAATTTCACCGTACGTCCATGGTCTACACAGACCTTAAAGTTGCGCTCGCTATGTTCATTGTTTTTCGGGGGTAAAATAAATAAAGATCGGCCGACGTTTTGGAATATTTACTTCGATTACAAGCTACAAGTATGCCAACATTCAAGTTTCTGACTCGTCTGGAAGTGAGCAAACAATTATGAGAATGAGTGAGTTAGCCACACGGCTTTGTAGTATAGTGATTATTTGCTATTTTAAAACTGTTAATTGGGCGTCACTCCGGTACCGGTCAACCGATTTCGTCCAAATCCAATAACGATCGTCCTATGGACGTTATAAGTGCGTATACTACGTTTCATGAAAATCTGATAAAAGTATTCGAGTTATCAACATTCTGGCACTTAATAAGGAATATTTTCAAGTCGGCCCTGATATTTTTCTATAATTACATACTATGTTTATTCACAGTGGAAAAGTTCAAAATCGGTGATTTTTAGCTTGTAGTGCTCTGCATAAACCATAAAAACACTGGGAAAATGAGAAACAATATGTCACTTTTATAACCTACTAGTTTAAATGCCGGGGTTTTGCACTTTCCTTGTTCTACGAAGCAAACTTGTGGAGTACCGGTACTTCCGAATTTCAAACTCTAGCGGAGGCGGGAGCCGTAGCGGAGCGTTGTAGAATAATGTTCAGGTCAATAGAAACTCGTCATATAATATGACCACCTAATTATATCTATCTCATGACAACGGTATTGATTCACAGGTAACTTTGGAAGTTCATGATACTGGGCTTTGACAAATTAGAGAAGCTATCAATATAAGTCATTTGTGTAAATAAATATTGAAGAATGAAATCCACGAAAATAAAGCACAATGTGATGCAGTCACATAACTTTCTCTACCCTGGACATGGAGAATACCATTTTCTCACTTCACATTTTTATGTAGAATAAGAGGTCGTACTGCGGGGACAGCTTAGTCCAGCTGTCACAGTCTGAGTGTGTGTCAACGAATATGCCATAAAAGAAGTCGGTAAAAATTCTATCCACTGATACGTTATACATTTTTGTATTAGTTGAGAAATAGGGATGTTTATTAGAATGTAAAAGGAGACAAAATAGGATGGAACATTTTAGTCCTTTGCATGCAGTATATTTTTATGTCTCAGGTTTTGGAGGGAAGTATGAAACTGATATTGAATTTCTTTTTTATTTCAGCCCCAAAACAGTTGTATGGTAACATGAGAGTGAGAAATAAAATATGCTGTAAAGACAGTATAATTTTTATGTTACCAGAATTTCTGTTTCTTTTTATTTCAACAGGCATTGGCGCACTTTATTCAGAGGGAATACTACCCCCACTTCTTGACACAGAACTGAATTGCATTAATGCCTTTGTCTGTTCTTAATTATATACTAAGTGAGGTAACAATTTCTTAACTTAACAATATTAATGAATATAAACTGTATTATTGACCCAAAAGTATGATCACAAAATGACCTGCTTCAGTGCATGGCTAACAAATTCACGAAAGTTAAAAGCTGGTACGAGTGAGAGGAAATAACTAATTGCTGAAGTTCTTGTGGTGAAATATCATAACAGAGGCGTTTTATAAAGAGAGGACCTAAAACAATTTTTGAATAGGCGCCATAACACTCTACTGTGACATGTTCTGAACTGGGTGCATTTAATTCTTCACATGTAGGTATTCAGAACATTGTTTTTAATGTTAAAATACAACATTTTATAAAAGTTAGCATAGCCTATTGTTATTTGGTCTCCGATGCTAAAATCAAAACTGATTTACATTCAAGAGCAGCACACGCAATATTATGTTGTCAATTTGATTTTATATTACTTTAATCTTACAAAGTTACTTTTCTGAGCTAGATGGCCGAGACGGTAGAGTCTTGGACTCACATTCGGGAGGTCCAAGGTTCCCGTCGCCGGTTATTATTTTATGGTTTCTACCAGACAAGGGGACCGTTCGCATATTTACTTATCGTTCTATTTCATCTTATACCATAATCATCAAAATTCTGTCCGTTGATACATGTAAAAATTAAGTTTAAAGAATATATTGTACAATTTTGGAACTGTTTCGAAACATTGAATTCTTGAAAGGCGTGTAATGACTTTATTTGTAAAAAAAAAAAAAAAAAAAAAAAAAAAAAAAAAAAATAAATCTTACAGAAAGAAACCTTGTTCAGTTAGAAAGTGAAATATTGCATGCTTACATGAAATAAAGTAATTCAGTTTGGGATGTTTTTCAAGGTCGGGTTTGTTTGCATTCCTAACTTAAGCAACCATTCGTTCATATCGGAATTACAGGCTAATAAAAATATAACTGAACAAAATGCTGTCTTCTTTCACTACAGAACAAATGAAAAAACAAACTTCCCTGAGCAAAGGATTCATATTTTAGGGTTGCCTTTGCGTTCAAAAAACGGTAGAAGTAACAAAAACTATCCCCTCACACTTTACATGCCCTACAATAATTTACAAAAAAAAAAGCCAGGTTATCATAAAACATTTACACTACTATAGAAACAAGACAGCTCAATGACGTAACAAGAGGCCACCTGCAAAAATAATTTCATATCACTTATATGAGAAGCATTACGAGAAGGGTCAATTAAAAGAACACTGGTACACTGACATTTGTAGTTACTAAAAAGTGCATGCAGTAACTTAAAATAGAAACTGAAAAGTCTAATAAAAAATTAATTTTAGATAGATATATGTATGCAAGATGTCCACTGAAAATAGTTGGCAAAGAAGCAGATTTTAATTTTGGTCTATCATACACCTTTGGAATCAGTGTATGAAACCTCACGTTGGATGCATTCAGACTCAAAGTGTTTAACGCACATTACACTCCCGGCTCAGGGAATCCAGTCATTTCTTGAAATATTTTTCACCCACTGTTTGTGTTATTCCTGTACTTTTGGAAAACAAACATGTTGTATAATCACTTTCAACACCCCTTATTGTGTAATTATTCTTGCACCCTGGAACACAACATTTTTAAGCATTTTATTTAATAATATTTAAAGTTAACACTGCTAGAATCTCCGTGTGCAGGCCTAGTGATATCACACCCCCTTCCACCAACCTTCCTGACTGAGTAAATTACAAAATATAAAACCTGGTGACGCCAGGCCTTTTAAGCTAGTGGTCAAGAAATTTCACTAAATTGTTTTAGAAAAATTGCTATAAAATAAGCTGTTGGGCAGCAATGAACTCCCAAAAAGGGGAAAAAAAGATCTGTAAAAGCAGCCATTGCCAGAGCAGCAGTGGCTTTAAGAGGACACCTAGAAACATAGGTTGCAAGTAACAGTGACAGGAAGAGAAAACCTTGCACACAGGAGAGAAATGGCATTGTGGCATTTTGCAACGGAGAATGATTTGAGTGGTGGTGTTTAGTAAGCTACAACATTTGTATTTCAACATGTATTTTATTTTGGAAAATGCAGAGCAGGAGGGTGGCATGTGTACTATGCGAGGCTGTCGACTGCAATCAAATCTTCGAGAGTTGAACCCGTGACAATTCAAACCAGCTGACTGTGTGCTTTCTGACTCTTGTTACAGGAATCCCTGCAGTTTTCTGCCTGCTTTCAGTGTCCATGGCTCAATATGGAGTTCCTTACGACTCCAGTGGACCTCTAGCTAGACTAGAGGAACATTATTTGTGGAAGATAGCAGACTTCACCTACCCCAGTGCAGCCAGGTAACACTATCACAGGCTTACCAATGTAATAAGCTCCCAAAGAATTAAATTACATCTAGAACTACCTTTCACTAAAAAAGAATACCTAAATTTCACCATCACGTAAGCAAAATCTGAACATATCATCACATTGTATATTTAGTTTATACTTCATATCAGCTTGTGACCGGTACATTTGGCAACTTTGATTGTGCCTTTATGTATTTATTTCTATTATTGTCATTATTATTGTAATGAAATAAGTTATTTCCCTACACAGTATTTAATTCTGTTTAGTATTTAAGTACCAATACCTAGAATAAGACTTGACGTGTGCAGTATCATGTATTTGATTTATAGGACAAAATAAGCGCTAGTGATCAGTAGTGAAGATGAGCTCCTCAACTCATGATGAGCTATTTTTGCTTGAAACACAAAGTTAAAATTATAAAGATTGTGGTATCTGCCATGCTTTGGATTCAATCTCCACTCTCCAAGCCAGTAAATATAATGTTCATTAAGCATGACGTGCTATTTATTCTTGTACTTACTGCGGTTTAATTTTGCTTAGTATCACGTATGTTTGCATACTAATTATCCCTTACGTGACTCCTTAGCACTGATACAATAGGTTAAATAGAAAAATGAATCAAACAGAAGAGCTGGAAGCAGGATACTAATCTAATTCTACACTTTACCACATACAAGAATATGGCACATGGTATATGGTCATCTGAAGCTATATCAGCTGAAAAAGAGACTTGGTCTAAAGTTGTTGCTCGAAAATTGAAACGTACAATAGTCACGGGTACCGGTACTAATATTGACCAAGAAGTGAATGCACCGAAATTACAGGGTGTACCAAAAACAGTGTCACTGCATGTTTATAGGTTAGATCCCAAGACAACTAGTGAACAAGTCACTAATTGGCTGCGATCTAGATTCCCCGAAACGAAATGTGAACAATTGAACTAACGACAGCCTGATTTTTATTCATCTTTTAAGGTGGATGTATTTGCTAAAAACATGGAAGTAGCAATGGACCCGGTACTATGGCCGGAAGATGCATGCATCCGTCGTTTTTTATACCCAAGACGAAAACCGATAAACGAAGGTTAAAACATGACTCTACCATCTCGGACGACACCAGATCTTCTTTTATCAGTAGTGGACTGAAATGTTTTTTATTGGTGATACTCTATATGAATATACAATGCATTAAGAACAAAATTGATCTACTAAATGCAACACTTTTAGCCCAGGAGTTTAATGTTTTATGTTTTTCAGAACATTGGCTGAATACATACGAGGCTTCTTTGTACAACCCGATAGGATTTACACTGGGGAATCATTTTTCTAGAGTTACTCATATTCATGGAGGAACTATTATTTATGTGAAAAACAACCTTTTATTTGAACCAATTGATTTGTCAGTGTACTGTCAAGAACTCATCTTTGAGGTTACGGGGATTCTTTCACATGCCATCAAAGTAGTCATTTTAACCATTTACAGATCACCAAATGGTGATTTTACCATATTTATGAACAAGCTTGAGAAAGTTCTGCACAAAATGATGGAATATAACTATGAGCTGCTCGTATTTGGGGATTTTAATACTGATTTCGTGCTAAGTTCTATTAATAGCAATAATTTATGTAATCTATTTTTATCGTATGGCTGTTTTCGTACTGTAAATCAACCAACCAGAGACTCTACTTGTTTGGACAACATGTTTACAACTATGAAAGCGGAGTCATATAATTGTAATGTCCGCGACTTAGGATTCTCTGATCATGATGCCATTATAAGCAAAATTAGCATTAATTCAAACAGTGAACCTGCTAAAGTTCACATTAACACATATATTCGAAAAATGTTCAATATGGTTATTTTTAAGCGTGCCTTAGAGAACTGTAACTGGGAAGCAGTTCTTATGAATAAGAATAATAAACATGCTTCTCTATTTGATCAATTTTTTCACTGGTTTTACGAACTTTTCTGTGTATATTTCCCTTTAGAGAACAGAAAGTTATTGAAAAATAAACACATGGTTCATAGTTTTCAAACCAATTGGTATAATAATGATGTAGCCGCCCTGAAAAACAAAGTAATGGCTCTTCGTACAATTGCTAAAGTTAATAAAAATCTAAACTTAGTACATTGCTTGCGTAATCTGAACTTCAAATATAAAGCTGCCATAAAGCAAGCAAAGTTAGAGGATAATGTTTCATATATTGAATCTTCCGTTAATAAGAGTAAAGCTGTATGGTCCTTAATTAAAGCTAATAGTTCTCCAATAGTAAACGATATTAATATACCTGCCAATGAATTTAATAACTTTTTTGTCGAACAGCCCTGCAATATAAAACAGAATATAAGTCGGCCTAATCTCTCTTTTAAGGAATTTCTTATGAACAGCGCTACTGCCAATTCTATTTTTAGATGGAATGTGGTCACCACTCATGATGTAATGAAAGTCGTAAACAGTATGAAGAATTCAGACACTAAAGACTATTATGATATGTCTAATAACTTTCTCAAAGAAATTATTCATTTTATTATTGAGCCTATTACTAATTGCATTAATTTCAGTTTGACTAAGGGTATATTCCCTGATTCATTGAAGATCTTTAAAGTTATTCCTATTTTCAAAAAAGGAAATAAGCATGATCCTTCTAATTACAGGCCGATCTCAATTGTACCAGTATTTTCTAAAGTATTCGAATTAGTAATGAAAAAACAAATATGTGACTATTTAGAATCCGAGAATTTGTACCACAATAACCAATACGGTTTTAGATTTGGCCACAGCTCCACTGGTGCGGTCAGATATCTAGTAAAAAAAGTACTAGACGCCTTTGAAGAAAGCAATTCTCTTCATGCATCCTTTTGCGACCTAAGTAAGGCGTTCGACTGTGTCGAACATGATATTTTAATACAGAAACTGCACTATTTGGGTTTCGCTGAGAATGAATTGTCCACTTTGTCTTCCTACCTATCTGAGCGCAAGCAGTGTGTCAAGTTTAATGGTCAAACGTCTAATTTGCTCAATGTAAATTATGGAGTACCCCAGGGCTCGGTTTTGGGCCCTATTTTGTTCTTAGTGGCCACGAATGACTTAGCATGTAATTTAAATCCAGATACCATCATGTATGCTGATGATACAACGTTACTAAATGTAAGTAACAAGGTTCAAACGGCAAAAGAGGCAGTGTCCAATTTAGCGGCTGCCAAAAATTGGTTTAATGCTAATGGGTTTCTTCTCAATGAATCTAAGACTGAATTCTTATTATTCACTCTTAAGAAAGCTCAGGAGACCAAAAGTTTTAATATGCTGGGTATTGTCATTGATCACAGACTGACTTGGGAAGATCATATTAACTATATTTGCCTTAAATTATCCAGAGTTCTTTTTCTTCTCTTAAGACTAAGATCCATTGTGCCTAATGCCTACATAAGGGTTGCTTATTTCGCTTATTTTCATAGTATTCTAACTTATGGACTCACCCTCTGGGGCAATAGTTCTCACATCAATAAGGTTTTTGTTCTCCAGAAGAAGGCCATTAGAATTATCACAAATTCGCCATTGAATGAACATTGTAGACCACTGTTTACTGATCTTAAAATATTGACTGTTACTTCTCAGTGTATACTTGAGTCTCTTTTATATGTTAGAGATAATATTAATGCTTTTAGTACTAGAAGAGATCTACACAATTATGAAACAAGGCAACAAAACTCTTTGAACTATCCTGCCTGCAGGCTTTCTCTAACTATGAAAAATTGTGAAGCCATGTCCATAAAAATTGCAAACAAAGTGCCAGCTGGATTATTTAGGCTAAAGCGAAATCATTTCAAATCTGTGATCTCTGGTTGGTTGATTACAAAGTCTTTTTACGATATGAGTGAATTTTTTAATTGCGATGCGTCTGACTTGATGTAATTTTATTTCTTTGACCATGTCTATACACTCTGTGTTCTCCGACAGGCATCTAACATTTAACATTTAACATTTAACACAACACCAGAGCGACACTGCTCTCTCTCCCTCGTAGCCTTGTGTGCAGATTCCTATGAACAGTCAAACATCACACGCACCGTTCCATACAAAGGTTTTTGTACCTTTTTCACAAACTGGGGGATGGCCACTGACATTAAGCTTGAGTTCTTGGTTTGAGTTCTCTGACCAACTCATAATGTGACCGGCTCTTCTCATGCACAACTGATTACTGTGTAGATAACTTTTGTACTATTTCCTGTATTGGGTTTGTAAATGCAAATAAATACAAGACCACAGAAATTACTATGTGTGAGTTGGATAGCTATTTCACTATACCCACCTTGGCTATGTCACGAATTCGGTGTCTTTTATGTGTTTATGTTCTTTATCTTGTCAGGCAATATCATTTACATTGCATATATTTCTTATATCTGTAAATTTCTATTCTCATTTGTAATTATTGTATTGATGCGACCCACAGCAGAATAATGTTCCAATGAACTGAATAAAATAAAATAAAATAACAATAACCGTCATATAGCGATACAATCTGTTGGGCCCACAAATACTGTTATACGGAGGTTTTTTTTTAAGTTTTACAAATTAAGTTTATTACAAATTAAAAATACAAATTGATACAAAATTATTACAAATACAAATAATATACACACAATTTGTACAATTTGAAAAGAGTATTATTTGCCCCGCATGAGCATAGCTCGTGTTCGGGGTCAGTTCAGTCATACTAAAATTATATTTTTAAAATTATATAAAAAAAAAACATACATATTATAGTTTTAGGTAAAAAATAAGAATAAAAATAAATAAGATTGCTTATATGAAATAAATGCATGAACAAAGATACGAAAAAATAAATTACAGTAACATAACAGAGTTGACTGTATATGCAGTAAAACAAAGAAAGTGTATCCTTTAGAGCGGGTTGGTTGGATCAAATTAATCGAGACAACATCTCCTCTCCATAAAACTACCTATAACAGAATACGTGTCACATTATGTGTTTTATGAAGACAACTTCAGTGGGATTTTATGTCAAATTGAAAATTACTGTTTCAACGTTTAAATATAAGTCCTATAATAGTACCTTACTTCAGAAAAATAAAGAGGTGTGTTCCATTCCAAAATACAACACCGCTCCTAACTTATAACATAATATATTACTCACCACAAGAACACAACATACTATAAAACACATGGCAAGATTAAAATAGATATTCTAACCAACCCACGTGTTCCAAGATATTCAGTATTATAGCGGCAGTAATATTTATAAACACTGTATGATGACTCACTACCCTTCATGTAATTATGAAATAGCACGCAATAACAAAATGAACAAAAATATCCAACATTATTTAGAACTTTAGGGACATCTTAATCCAGTTGTCTCAACCTGAGTGTGCCAACAAGTATGCTATATCAGAAGTCAGTAAAAATTTCTATCCACTGATACCTTATTCATAGCTGTAGGCTTTGTATTAGCTGAGAAATATGGATGTTTATTGTAGACCCTAAGCATGTAAAAGGAGACAAAATAGGATGGTATATTTTTATTCCTATGGATGCAGTATATTATTATGTCCTGGGTTTTTGGGGAGGAAAATAAGAAATTGATATTGAATTTCTTTTAGATTTCAGCCCCAAAACTGTTGTATGGTAACATGAGCATGAGAAAAAAAAATTCCACAAAGACTATACAATTTTATGTTACCAGAATTTCTCTTTCTTCTTATTTGAACCCCTATCAGACTTGGTGTGTAGAAGCAATGGGGTGCAAAACTCTTCATCCTCTATGAGCTATAAAAAGCTATATCAAGCATTTTGTGAGGGAGTAGTTTGAGTGTGTTAGGTTGTTCTTCCTCATTTCAAATTCTACATACCTATTTAAGAGCCTCGAGTTTGAAAATTGAAAGTCCTTCATAACTTAATTTTGAATTACAAAATATAAAACCTTGGCGACACCAAGCCTTTTAAGGTAGTGAAAGAAAAGAAGATAGATTCGGTCTATGTTAAAAAATAGTAAGTCATTGTTGTAACAAGCAATTACAGTTTAATGAGGGACCCGAACGACGGCCGGATGCTACTATGCTTAATATGACTAATGCCCAGTTTCTATAAACTTGTGAAATACCTATGGGTAAATTATCTATGGGCAAATTAGTTCCTAATTACCCACAATGATATAATGAGGAAGGCCTTGGAGTTGTATAGTTAATTTATTTCAGAAGGCTTTGATTCTCATTATTTAAATATTATTATTATTGATCCTATGAGAGGTTAAATTTTATCCAGCCATCCAAGAAAGGATAAATCAAACCGACGATTTACCCTTGGAAAGATTTAGCCTGAGTTTGTAGGAACATTTTTTCTGTCATTTTCATATCTACCCAGAGGACATTATTTATCTAGAAACTCGCCACAAGTGTATGTAAATTATTTGCGTTTATAAAAGTTATTCTTATGTAAATTCTGTCCACTGGATAATTTACCCATAGGTATTTCGCGAGTTTATAGAAACCGGGCATAAAACAGATTAAATTGTTGAGATTTGCACCCCAATACGAAAGGCAGAAACCCAGCTGAACTATCTCTATGACTCTTGAGAGATAAGTTTATTGCACTGCTGTCCCGTACCAAAACGCTCTAGGTAAAGAAATTTACGTCTCTCTTGAAGTTATAGAAGGGGCAATAATGAAGTAATATTGAAAAACCTCCACTATGGTATCTCACACCAGTCAATGCTACCATTCACTTTTTTAGTTTATTCGTAACTCCAACATGAACGCAGCCTTATTCGTAACTCAGTCTCCCTTTCAAATGACAATATAGACTCATCTAGACTATCGAGCATCTACATGAGCAGTAAGTAAAATTATTATTTACAACATTCTCTTCATGTAAATTGGTTGTACGAGGGTGAGTCCAAAAATAATTTTCCCCTGGCAACTGTGTACAGAGGTGTGGATGAAAGACAAAAAATATAACAAGACATTAAAGATAAGACTTACCTTAATTTTTTAATATAATTACCATGTACATTGAGACATTTGTCATGCTGCTTTAGAAGCTTCAAAAAGCCCTCCAGGAAAAAATCAGGGCTCTGGATATGGAAGAAGCGTCGAACTGCTTGTGTGATGTCAGCAGTGCTCCCAAAGCGCCTTCCACTGAGAGTCTTCTTCTGCTCCCGATACTCCTGTACTCATTCATGGTATGGTGGATGGGCTAGCTGCTCCCAACCAAGAGTTGCAATATGGTTTTGCGTTGTCATCGCTGAGTGTGGTCTCGCATTGTCATCCAACAACAGAACGCCAGATTGAAGAAGGCAAGGCTGCTTTTTCCGAATCACCTCCAATTTTGACAGGGTGTGACAGTACCGCGTAGCAGTGATGGCTCCCTCCTCCAAAAAGTCCAGTAACAAAACCCCTTGGGCATCCCAGAACACTGTGAGGAGCATTTTACCTGCAGAGGGCGTTGTTTTGAATTTCTTTCGGACAGGTGTTGATGGATGTTTCCACTCCAATAGATGCGGCCTTCGATTCGGGCATGAAATGGTGAACTCACGTTTCACCCCCTGTCACAATCCGAAACAGAAAGTCATTGCCATCATGATGGTAACGTACAAGATGTTCCAGGCTGACTCCCATGCGTTGTTCCATGTGGTTTGGTCAGTTGTCGAGGCACCCATTGTGCTGACACTTTCGGTTATCCAAGAATGTCGTGGATGTTCTTGTGCGCTCACGCCATGTCTGATTCCAAGTTCTTCCGCTACTTCATCAATTGTGATACGCCGGTTCATTTTAATCATGTCATCCACCATCCTGACATTTTTGTCTGTAGTGGCCGTGCACGTCTGTCAAGGTCTCGATGTGTCCAGCACATGCTGACGCCCATCACTGAATTGGCGGCACCATCTCCGCACCATTTGTTTCGACATCACATCTGGCCCATAGACTTCCACGAGGCGGTTATGGAATTCTGCTCCCTATACTCCTGTACTCATTCATGGCAGACAACCGCTCTCACTTCCTCCTTTGTCCACGACGTCAAAATGCACCTTCTCTCCATAGCTACCGGGACCAGACTGAGAGGCTCGTCTCTGCTTTGTGACATCTGCTGGATTGCGGTCAAACAATACCCAAAGGTGCATGGGTGTCTTTGACATTCAACCGATGTCTTGTTTCCCCATTGCTGTTCGATTTCCTGGGGAAAAATAGAGGGGAAACCTATTTTTGGACTCCCCCTTGTAAAATGAAAGGACTGTCGTTACCACATCACATCGCATCCTTGGAGGACACATAACCCAAATAAAATCTGATTATTGTACTCTTGTAAATTTCTTTACTTTAAGCATGGCAAATGCATTTTTCTCACTTCATCTGACGTGTTCTATATCCTTGAGCCCCGCTCAACACAGGAACTACAGGACGAGATATCTACATCTACATCTAGGGAAAAAACAGTTTTATGCTGCACACTAGGCTCCTCTCTAATGGAACCCACATGGGAAGGTGGGGTTTAGGGTTTTTTCACAGAAGAAATTCAATGTGAGACATAATAAACCTCGTGCTATTCAATATATTGCTCCTAAACTAACATAAACGTTCCTAACCTAACAAAACGGCGAAGCTTGGCTGGTGCGCAACATAAATCTATCTTTTGTCAAATTAAGAGAAAGTCTTCACATCCCTGACAGGTATCTAATCCAAATACAAAATTTTGTTTCCGTTCGTTACAGGAGTCCGTATTACAAAGAGCGCATATACAAAGTGGATAGCTTATAACTACCCTTCAGATTTTTTTTCGAAAGAATGTTTCAAATAAAAGTTTTAGCTCTTTGCATAAGCAACCCATGTGCAAAATTTAAAGAAAATCGTCAGAGCCATTTTCGATTAAAAAAAAAAAAAAGTCATGTCAAGTTTTCTTAAAAATAAGATAAACTTGTCGCCAATCTTCGTGTCACATCTTTAGAAGGTACCTGACGCAAATACAAAACTTTGTTTTCATACGATTTTCCGTCCCTGAGCTAGGCTGTTGACAGACACATACCCACACACACAAACAAGAAGCACAGACAAGTTTCCAAAAATAGTATTTTTGGATTCAGGAGGCTCAAAACGTGTATTTATGTTAAAAAAAACTCAACTTCGAATTGAAGGGTGGTATACTTCCTCTTGGTGCGGGCAGAGGAAGTAAAAAGAAATGTTGCTAACGAAAGCCGGGAATCTCGCACACATGCTGGACCCTAACCTATTCAACGTAAATAAAACCTTGCAGTCGGCAAGACGAAACTAAACCATGGTTGGACAACCTATTTTATATGACTTATTAAATTACTGATTGTGGGATAAATCAGACGAGTATTTCTTTGATTATACGCATACAGACAGTCAACATGTCACGGCTGACTAAGTCAACTTGTTATCAAAACAGTTCCTACCTTTTCTGCAGCTGTACACAAGTCTCCTTACAGTTTATCTTGAAGCACACAACACTAGTAAACACTAATAGTACACTAGTAAACACTAATAGTACACTAGTAAACACTAGTAAACACTAATAATACACTAATTACACTTAATAACACGAAATCAGTCATCATTCGCGACCGCAACTTCATAACAGGAAGACGCAACTCGACAGAGTTTTGTCTTCATACTACGAATCACGTGACCTAGCGCAGAAGAGGATCGTCTTAGCTATCCACAGGTGTTTGGAAATAAAACACAAGACGATTCCGAAACAAAAATACAGCGTGTCCAAATATTACATAAATATTAATTTTATAAAATACTAGCGTGTGCCCGCAGCTTCGCCCGCGATAATTATTTCTAAAATTAAAAATAAAGAGCATAATAGTTAAATCATTATATTTATTAACACTTAATTCACGTGGACTACATACCACGCAAAAAAAATGCACGTTTTCTGCCAGTTTTTCACTCAAAACTCACGAACGAAAGCTAAAATTAAAATTTCAATTTCGAGGTGTATTTCAGTCCACCTACGTTTAAAATTTCCGAGCTCTGTGTTCAGTAGATTTCGCTGGGCATCGCGGACAGACAGAAGGACAAACACTTCCTTTTATTAATATAGATAGTAGATAGACTATCTTAAAAGGCTCGGCGCGGCGTCACCCAGACTTTGTATTTTCTGATTAGAAATTAACTTTCGAATCTCATGCTTCAGGTCCTTTTATAGGTAAGGTACCGTATGTAGAATTTGAAATGAGGAAGGGCTTCTGAAACTCAAGCTATTCCCTCAGAAGAACTTTTTTTAGCTCACACAGGACTTATAATGCTTCTACACATCATAGTGGGAGAGGTTGAAATAAGAAGAAACAGAAATTCCGATAACATAAAACGGTATTGTCTTTCCGACATATTTTCTCACTCTCGTGTTATCGCACAACCTTTTCGGGACTGAATTCATAAAGAAATTGAATATCACTTTCATACTTTCCTCATACCTGGGACATAATAATTAGGGCAAGGCATTCAATGACCATAAAATAGTGAAAAAATGCAAAATAAAAATGCATTTGACCTAAAAATTGTGAAAAAATGGTTCAAAATAAATAAAAAATTACCAATAAACTACCAATTACTACTTATAATTAGTTTTTTAAGTAATTAATTGCTAAAAGCACTGCATTATATATGAATTTACAGTATAAAACACTCTCATTTTGTTACTAAAAATTAAGTTTATATTACTTGGACACCCTTAGCGAAAAATAAATTCTTTATGAAATGGCATTCCCATCAAATACATAGCCTACCATTTAGAAAGAACAAAATTCTTTCTTGCTACAAGACAAACTGCTGTGGTGTTAACAACAAACCTGAATTAAAATGAACCATGAACACTTGGAGATTCTCTGAAAGTAACCAAACCATTTGTACTTGGAAACGCTTCTCTCTACCTCCACTGAAACATGACCTAAAAATTGCCAAAAAATGACCTACCTCTCGAAAATGACGAAAAATGCAAAAACAAATTGCCCTTATTTAATCAATTATTTCATGATACACATTTATTTATTTGAGCTACCTTTTAAACTTCATATAAAAAAAGAAGCAAAATCATCAAATGGTTTGCCCTAATAATAATATACTACGTGCATAGAACTAAAAATGTTCCATCCTATTTTGTCTCCATTTACATGCTTAGGGTCTATGATAAACATCACTATTTCTCAACTAATACAAAGCTTGCAGCTATGAATAACATATCAGTGGATATGATTTTTACAGACTTCTGATATACCATAGTCATTAGCACACACTTAAACTGTCCCTGCAATATGACCTCTTATTCTACATCAAAATGTGAATTGAGAAAATATTATCTATGTCCAGGGTAGAGAAAGTTATGTGACTGCAACACATTCTGTATTATTTTTGTGGATTTCATTATTCATTATTTATTTACACAATGTATTACATGGATAGCATCAGAATATCTTAAAGCCCAGTATGAAGCAACTTCCAAATCCCTATGTGAATTCTGTAAGGAGTAGTTTGTTTGAATTGTAATGGTGACCGTGTTACTTTCTGGGATGAACTGGGTATGTGCAAATTGATCAAGAAGTGTAGATTTGTATAAGAAACATTCATACCCATATACACACTCTCGATTTTATATATTAGATGTTTGTATGTACAGGTATAAAATTTTACAAGTGATTTTAAATTTTATTTGAAATACAAGAAAACTTTCAAAGAGATACTAAGTTGCAATGGCATAAGTGTGTTAACATCTGTACCTCGTGTTTCAGCCGCCAAGAAGCCATTGCAAGTGGCTCCTTCAAGCCGGAGAACTGTCTTCCCCTTGGACTTGAGGTGTGGGAAAACAGAATTTTCGTGACATTCCCGAAATGGAAAGATGGTATTCCAGCCACCTTGGTGTCGATACCGCGAGATGCATCTTTAACCGGGGGAAATAGGTCTCCTCCATTCAAACCGTATCCAAGCTGGGCCTGGCACACAGCCAAGAACTGTTACGGAATGACCTCTGTCTTCAGGATGGCCACCGACCCTTGCGGCAGACTGTGGGTGCTAGACGCCGGCGTCACAAATGTAGCCAACGTCACTATTCAAACATGTCCTCCTCAGCTCCTCATATTCGACCTCGCTACAGACGAATTGATTCTGCGCTTCAAACTGCCCGACGCACAAGTGAAGCAAGATTCTCTCTTCACAAACATCGTAGTGGATGTGCGAGATGGGCAATGCGACGATGCACATGCATACATCGCTGATGTATGGCGGAATGGACTTCTGGTGTACAGCCTGCGCCAAGATAAATCCTGGAGAATAGTCCACCATCTGTTTTACCCCGATCCCATAGCCTGTCGCTACTCTTTGCATGGACTCACATGGCGATGGACGGACGGAATATTCGGCCTAGCTTTATCTCCCATAGATCCTGAGTCCGGAGATCGCACGCTTCTCTATCACCCGATGTCCAGCTTCCGAGAGTTTGCAGTTCCTGTGTCCTACATCAGAAACAAAACTTTAGCAGATAAAAATCCTGACGCTTTCCAACCTTTAGGAGAGCCTCGAGCGGTGAGAAACGGACAATCCTCCGCAGAAGCCATGGACAGACACGGCGTGTTGTTCTTCAACCTGGTGACTCAGGACTCTATAGGGTGTTGGAATTCACAACAACCTTACGGCTACAGGCCGGAACTTCTTGGCATTGTGGCCCACGACAATGAGAGCATTAGCTTTCCTAACGATTTGAAAGTAGACCAAGAACTGCACCAGAGCGTTTGGATCCTGTCCAACAGACTCCACAGATACATCTACAGCACACTCGATTATAACGACTACAACTTCCGTATTCTGACAGCGTACACAGACATCGCAGTACAAGGTACAATATGTGATCCTAACTACATAATTGTACCACGATCAAATGAAGTTGAACCAGACAGAGGCTGTGATTACAGAAAATAGAAGACATAACTAAGTCATAGTAATAAACTGAACTGCAAATTGTATTTATTTTAACATTGTTTTAAAATGTATGTATAAATAATAATTAATATCTGTGACTTTTACATTAAAGAGGACCTGGATTCCTAAACATGGGTAGGCGAAATGTCTTTCTCTCCTTTTCAGTTGGTTTGATTTAACAGTGTGATAATGCTGCAGTTATTTCTACACATACGGTATTTTCATAATTTTTTCAAGAAGAAATAAAACAACCTTAATGTTTAAAACTTACCGTAGTTCTTTTAGGGAGTCGTCACACTCAACTGATCGAATGACTGCAATCAGGCAACCAAAACATGAACCTACAAGAAGCAATATACAAGGATCGACTGGTGTACGATTTGTTGTGGTCGCTAGAGGAAACTGAGAAATGAATTTGAATATCAATCACAGCTTCCTTGGTCACTGTTAGGTTTGTAACACTGTAGCTGCCTCTGCCGCTTGTGTGGTCTCATGGCTAGCGTCGCTGGCTATGGATCAATCCCTGGTACCTCCTTGGATTTTTCTAAGGAAGGGAGGTCTGGAACGAGGTGCACTGAGCCTCGTGATTCAAACTGAAGAACTATTTGATAGGAAACCACCATTAACAACCCTGGGTGTCAGCATGCTGAGCACATGCCCCCCAATCCTGCCATCTGATTATAGTAGATGAAGCAGTGCCATGGGCCATAGTTTGCATCTACTGAAGAAAGAGTTGAATAATTCCACTTATTGACTTATATCGACATACTACAACGGCTAGTCACAAATCTCCAACAGACACAAAATGCATGTAATACCTTGTTTGAAGACTCACTGTGCAAAAGCAAAGATTAATGTGCTTAAAAAATACAAAACATGGAATTTTACTGTACTGACACACCCATTATTATGAACTGGTACGAGAGTTACCAAAACAGACATTGCACAATGTCATCTAGCACATACAGGGTAATAAGGAAGTCGGTAAAAGGTATCAGTTGACTCCTATAGTAGGAAAAAGAAGGAAAATTAAAAATTGGTTGACACCTACGGGTTAAATATAACTAAAACGCATGGCTAAGACTTACAATAAGATTCTATGTAATCATTTTAACATTATTTCAAAAACATAATAATAATAATAACAAAAATAAATTAACTTTCAAAAAAGTAATTTATTGAACATGATTCTGGCATTGTAAACATTTGATTTGTTAGTGTATTATTATTATTATTATTATATTATTTAAAAGCGAAAAGGAAGCAGAGAATCAAAATAAATAATATTATTCAAGAACTTTAGCATTAACTTTACCTCTTATACACAGGATGAATGTGAGGCTTTGTTAATAAAACCGCTGCTGACACATGTGACATGTTACAGTTGACTTGCACAAATAATGAACCACAGATGTTGTAGAAGGCATTGGTAGCAAAACAACTTTCTCTTTCATCAAAATATAAGCGAGTTATTAAAATACATGCACAATTGTAAGTGCCGATCTAATAGCAGGTTAATATTAATTTTTAAAATGCTTTAAAGTCGCATTGCCGAGAAGAGTTGGCATGACATCAGAGTAGGGGTGTGTGCTCTCTTACTTCTGTTGTTTCACGTATAAAGCGTGATCTCAATCTGACGTAGCCAAGGCCTATGTAACAAGTTTCTCTGTTTAATGAACGATCATAACGACAGTAAATTTTCAGGTGTGCAAAACACATAATTATTGATCAACACCGCAATGTTTGAATTGCTAGAAAAACATGTTTAGGGCCATCTGTCTTACACAGAGGTTTGTAAGGTAACACTAAATATTATGTGAAGATATTAAACCATGAAATCCAACACTGAGCCCATCAGACTCAGACAATCGAGAAAAGCATCAAACTTTTTATTGAGGCCTCAACTAAAGTACATGGACATGAGGCTACAGATGTAGACTGTTATCAAAGTCTGACTTGTCTTAAAAGTCACACTTTGAACCTGTTCACATTGAAGTGAATCCTACTCCACTTTTACCGATAGTTGTAAATAACACACCTCTACTTTGCATGGTGGGGGTGCCGATTTGACCTCGTAGCAGAGCAAGTACAACAAAATTTGCAAACTTTTTTTGAACACACTGCATGACAGGAAAACAATAAATTATTAAAGATGTTTCAATTAATTTAACTTTATTGAAACATAAAGCAAGGATAACAAACTACAGTGTGTTGATCGCAGAATTTTAAGTCATATAAATAAAAACAATTTGTATTTTAACCTTTAGTACAATGTGCGACCTGAAGATGTCAACCGATTTGTTTAGATAGATGCTCTTGTTACAACCATCATGTTGTTGATGTTCCTCATTAGCAGGAATAGCTGTCACAATGTAACGCTATACATTATGTGTCGTGTCCATCATAGTTATACTACAAGCCTGTGTGCATATATTACGGTAAAATCGTCATGGCAACCGAAAAATCTAGTACTCTGCATAACGTCTTTTGTAACATAAGAGGAATGCTTTGTTGAAAAGCTTGAGTAATTTTTATTCCCTGACCATCAATGTTCCTGGGTTTCTATCTTTAACAAAACCCCACAGGAAGAAGTCAGGAGCGGTTAGATCTGGGGAGTTTAGGGGCCCCACCACATATCACTGAAAGTGGCACTTAGAAAATTACGAACCTCCCATGCACAGTGAGGTGCACCATCTTGCTGTGGCAACGTATCCAAATAAGATTTATGGCGTATTGGTCCATACGTTAACTTTTGGGCTTGATCTTTCAAGCTCGTAGGAAACATGTGGATTTTCTCTTGCCAAAATAATGCGGTTTGCGGGTTTACTCTCCCGCTGACATGGAAGGTACCTTCGTTTGTATATATATTTACCCCTGAGCCAGTTTTATCTCGTTGAGGTATATGGTTATAGGCTGTGTCATACTATGGGGAACATTTCAGTGAAGTGAAAACAGTGATAGATTCCTTAAATGCGAAAGATGTAGCCTACCTATCATTACGATAGCTCAGGAATGTTTATCTGAAGATGACATTGAGAAAAAGATCCAGTACATTCATAGCCGCTTCTCCAAATTACCTGAAATTGTAACATAGTTGGATGTTCCAAATAATTCTTTATAGTATCCACCTTCTCTGATAGTCTTCAGAAACTCACAGTTTTACAAAAACTGCATTCGATAATCTATGTCTAGTGTTAAATAAAAATCCTGGTTACAAAACAATCTGTCAAATCAGCAAAATGTTGTCTGGTGATGGTGAAAAAGCTGTAAAGAAGAGCTGTAGAAAGGACATTTTCATTGTATAAAACCTTCTTCGCTGACAGACGAAGGAGCTTCACACATGAAAACCTCAGGGCCAGTTTCCTTATCTACTGTAACAGTCACGAATAAGGTAAGATTATCCCCGCAAAAATGGTTTACAGCAGAGTCCTGCTATTCCGAACTAATAGGGACAAAACACCATTCGGTTTAGCGGGAATTCGGAATAGGCGGATTTCTTGAATAATATCAACGTATTGACTTGTTTAGGCGTAAATTTAGTTCGGGGAATTGTATAAATGGAGTCGACATGTGCTGTAAGTAACCAACCTTCATTCCAATTTGGTGTCAGGGTTTTCACCAAGCATAGGCTCTACGTATGTTTCTATTTAACTTCTTTGTGTAACAATAAATGTATGTTTTCTCACCTGTTTTAAGTTTAAAAAAATCGGTATTTTTTTAACTCTGTTTGGAATAGCGGGACTCTACTGTATTTTATTTTTCACTTGTTTTTGCATATAATGGTGCATATTTTTAAAATTATTCATATATACTCATACATGCATATTTTATTATTTGATTATGAATACAAATCCGGGTTCTAGTCATCAACTGTTACAAAGGAGGAAGACATTTTGAAATACTGAAAACAAAAATCAGGGCACGTCCTTGAAAAAGAGGACCGCTATGTATGCAGCACATACACAAAAACTTCAGTGGTCTCATCCTGTAATTCAAAAGCCTTGCTTTGCATTCGGTCTTTCATGAGAAACAGTTGTCAGGGTATAACATTATCTCAATCCCTGAAATGAAGGTGCATCTTATGGTCCAGAGCTTCTGACCAGTTGCGTGGTGCAAATCCGCTCCAATTTGCTTTTGATAAACTTTTACTTTAGCATAGTCACCTTTACATTAAAAAGTCAAAATTGTCAACATATTTAAAGATCTATAATAAGAAAAAATAAAATAATGTTGTTGATAGCAAAGTTGCACCAGCGCTGCTGCTCGAGGGTTAGGAATCAAACCAAGTCTCTTTCTTCATGTCTTTATTATCTCGTTTCTATCAGCAGTATTCCCAAGGTTTACTGTATGGCCTACTCAAGCAATTCATCTCCAAGAAACCTTATTTACAATTTAATTGGTGTACTTTCCCAAACAACATTTAGGGAACATTGCCTAATAAAAGGAGGAAATCTGTAACAAGTTATCATTTCCAATGCACCAGTTCATTATAATATTACAATCAGTCCCATTAAGTTATGAAGCTAAGCGTATTTACGATTACAAACAAAAAAAATACATCCAACCATTTTGTAACATATTTAATGCAAAAAATATTCCTTCATTTTAAAGAAGAATTAAGATATTACGCAAGAGGATAATTTTAAATTGAATTAATAAGCTTCTCCAAGAGAAAAAGATAGGGACGCTACCACATGATCTTTATCTTTTTACTCATGAGGTTCTTACCACACACTTTCTTCGCATTTCTGGCAAGTGCGGTTGAAAAGCATGAGTAACTGCGTCTCTCTTAAGATCCATAAGATGAAGGCTTTGTCCTCTCCAGGCCTTGATGGTATCATGAAAAGATATCTTCAAGGACTTAAAAGGATTTTAATGCTGTGATCTCAGGGGCATATCCTTCTCAATGGAAACAGGGCTTGCACATCATTTATTCCTAAGAATGGGAACCAGTTGGCAGTCCATAACAATAGTACTGATGTTGTGCAAAACTTTTTCAGGCCTCCTTGACATTCGTGTCTGGGATGGTTGTGATCTCGTCCAGAAAAAAGGGCTTTGTTATGGAGTCAAAAATTTGATTTTGACATCAAGAGCTAATTAAGGCAAAGGCAAAGCAGGGGGCTGGCGCTTGCCTTCCTTCGAGCGAGATGAATTTATGTTACTTATTTCAACCCTTAAGAGGCATGGTGTGTAGAGGAAAAGGGGTTGCAAAATTCTAAGTCTTATATGAGTAATAAAAGTCATATCTAGCGTTTTAAAAGGGAAAATTTTGAGAGTGACACTTCAGACAAAGTATTTACAGCTTGATAATCTTCCCAAAACCCAGGCGACACTGGGCCTTTTAAGATAGTTAAGTCCACAGCGGAAGAGTTTCCCCTCTTAAGATTTTCACGTTCTGCATTAATGACTTGCAATGTTCCTAACCTCTGAACCTGCTTGCTACTGAAAACTCAAAAACTGTAGGCTTACAACTCTGACATTGCATAGCACACAATATGTATGCGTTTTCAAACTGACGTATGACAGGGTTTTCCCCACTTCCTTCACTATGCCTCTGAATGTAAAATACAAAATTCAGTTAAGCACTTCCTAGATGGTTAGGTTAGGATGGACTGTGAGATAGGCTGACTCTCGCTGTTCACTCGAGATAACGTATGGACCACCTCCTGCCAGTTGATGGTGGAACTCAGATCGCTCTTGCAACACGAACTAATGCAATGAGAGAGATATCATAAGGCCTGTATTGCTCACTCATTCTGTGGACCACAGCCACTTTGGTTGCTAATAGCCTGTAATTTAGCATTTTCAATGGCTTAGTGACGTGTTATCTTGTGTACGCACAGAATTCTGATAACTTTTAGGACACTCATTCTTTTTGCATCCAGACACCACCAGAGGCACTACAAAGCATGACGTGAGGATGGGAGCAACAGTTGCTGTACAGAGCTCGCCCACAAACTCAAAGCATGGACCACGTCAGAGACAGACGAATGCGAGCGAACGTGCTGAGTGGAAAACATTCACGGTATCACGCTAGTATCCACTTGGTTAACTAAAGCGCATGGAGCCGTGGACAATATTTTCACTGTGGACTTTAGCACTCCACGCATGCGCACTGCCAATGACATGTTCAAATTTTAACGGCCGCAAAGCTTTCAGATTCCAGGCGTTCTCTGTAACATAGTTATGTGACTTCACTATACAAACATATCTGAGTTTGCTTCTCTGTCCACCAGATGTTCTCCAGGTTCAAAAAGTACGTTACTTGCAACAATTATGTGTGACACAAGGCTTAGCTTCATCAAGTTAACAGGACTCATCGTCTGCAACACACTCGACACTCTCACCATACAGAGCAAAATCAGACCTAGGCAGGAGAAACTAATAACAACAAGTTTACAAAAAAATCAATATACTTTTATACCCAACTGCAGTCATGAGATATAAGCCATTAGGTGAGCAAAGTGAAAACAATAACACATGAAACAAGCTGCAGAGTGAAAAAGAAAACCAGTTGTGTGTAATCTATCCAAAACTACCTTGAAATTAACTCAGATCCACTACAAACCAAATAAGAATTCTTCAATACTATTTACAAAAATAAATGTAAAGACTATTTACACAAACTAACCTAACGAGACACTAGAGTATAGGTTAGCTAGAGGTAGAACAAGTCATCATGCAACCTAAATTTCATTTACGTCAAACTCATAACATGGAAATCTACAGTCATTGTTCATTGTTCAAGTTCGCAAAACTAAAATTAACTTATGTTGGCATCTCACTACAAAAAATAAAACTAACACAGCCCCATTTAATACAAACTTATCAGTTCCCACTTGCATTCGCTAGAAGTGAAAATGCTCTGAAGGCAAACCAAGTGGGTTACAAATGAGTGAATCGACACAACTTCTATTTTAACTTTATTCTTCTACAACAGAAGACAGTTCAGTCTTTGGCAGTGTAACAGTGCATTATGGGAACGACAACAACTTACTACAACCATAACGATAACAGAAATGGTTCCTATACGTATATTCCAGCGTCAAGCTTTGCGTTTGCGCAGTGTGGCTTGAGCTTCACGGAGCAACATGTCAAAGTCTTCGTTCTGCGTTCTGGTCCTGGGAACATGGGGAGGTGCAGCCCGAACAAATCCAACGCAATTCCCCAAGGGATCGCTTTTAGTTGCCATTCCATCTGTAAACATGAGATAGCGTATAAATCACTATTGAGGTGTTCATCACGGTAACTGTTAAGCAAATTATATCCATAAAATACAGAGAAACAAGTATGAGAACGTAATTTAAAATTCAAATTGTTGGTGTTTGCAATTTCATTCTTTTATGTCCTCTGTCTCACTGCCAAGATCGTTTACAGCAACAATTACTACTGAACCAATTCCATTGTTCATGGAATGTAGTTGTCATGATTAGAGGACAAAGTGATAGAGGACATGTTAAAACGAAAATTGAAACATCACAGAACAAAGACTTCCTACACACGCTAATTATGTTTTATCAATCGACACTCTAAAATTTAAAAAGTTCGACCACACTAAAATACAATAATAACTATGTTTATATGTTTATGTATGTTTATGTAATGGTATCACGACACTCATTTCAACACTGTTTTTCCTTTTGACATTGGTGTGGTATTGAATTATAATAGAATATAACAAATAGATAAAACACTTATAGCGTGGATGCAAAATAGTTAAGAATTAAAAAACTAAAACACTTATTTCTTAACTATTTTGCATCCACGCTATAAGTGTTTTATCTATTTTTTATATTCTATTATAATTTAATTTTGCGTGTGGAAAGTAAGGACCTCATCATTTATATCTAATGGTGTGGTATTGATTTCTATCGAACACGGAACAATCTGGAGACCTGGAGGAGACCTGAAATCTGTTGGTTTCATAAAAAATGATAAAAAGGAAGCTCAATTTGACCCACAACATAAGCTGATATTTGTCATAGAAGATAAGAAATACAACCAGCTGGTGCAAAGATCATGCCGCGCTGAAACGTGACCATTTCTTTGAGTGAATCTAAAATCTCATAATTTAAACATTTCAACTAATTATGGTCCAACAAAAACGTGTTGGTCACGTTGCTCGTTTCATAATCATTACCGTGTCTTAATAAATTCCATTATAGGCTTGTTGTACAATGTGCTATTTCACAGTCAAATAATATTTCACAATAACTTTGGTTATATTTTTCATTGCTACATTTGAGTACTATGAACACCGCTGAATGTAATTGTGGATAATGTTATTAATCAGGTAAGATTATCAATTTTATGGAGTCCCGCACGGATTAATACTGATACATTGAAAAAATGCTGTTTATTGTGATCAAAGATTCAGTTTATGTTATCACATTTTTCTTTTCGAAGCTTTATTTCCAAGTATTTTATGTCATTCAAAATTTCGTTTCTAAGGGTTTTGTTTCTAACTCAACTGTATTGTGTTGTACTGGCAATACTGTTCCCAGCTCACACGATGACCAGTTCGAGGGGATGGCATTACCTAACTTTCTCTTTTAAGCAATAAAACATGTTTTCAGCTTTTGATTTATGAAGATAACAGTGTTGACATGCAGTGATGACTAGTGTAAAATGAAAAGATTTGAACAGACAGGCGTTAGATGTTTTGCTATGCGGTGTTCACCACAGATCAGTATAGACTTCCAAAAACACTCGTAACTCGTAACTGTGTATGGAGTATTGGTTAATGGACTCCTAGAAGAAAGTAAAACAATTAAAAACTTTGCTACTGGTTGAAAAAATAGTTGTTTGCAATCTATTACTGTATTATGTGTGCTTCAATGATTCACAATTATGTATTATTTTATGAATAAAAAGCTTTTAATTCTGTTTTGTGGTGTATAGTCTTATACATGAATAAATAACCTTCATTTAATTCCTTCGGCTACTGTTATCAGTCGGTTAATATTATCAGATTAGCTGCGTCCCGAAGTGATCACAGTAAGTGGCATGCACTGTATTAATGTAGGCCTGGTCTTCTTTTGTGAAATGTCCACTGAAATACAAGGAAGTGTCTAATATCATAACTTTACAGTTTATATTAATAACACTCACCCAGATCAGCGTAACGAGTCTTGCAGAAAGCCCTTCGGCCACCAAAGCAAAGGTCGTAATGTGGCAGAGAAGGGTTATCATTGCCGTGTTCCACAGCCTCATAGGCATCCACTTTGTATTGAAATGTCACAAAGCCATAATTATCTCTGCAACAATAACAAGTCAACAATAGGCTGGATGCACATGTAGCACCTTAATTGACAGTAATGAACGTGTTAACGAGTAAGAGATAAAGCCTAATACATAGCCTACAATAATAAACTTTACAGGAATGGGAAAATACTATGTTTCACATAAAATCCCATTTTGCAGGCTGGCAATATAAGAAACATGGTAGGAAGATTGCAATCTCCCCTTGAATAATTTGGGAAATTAGGGAGATGGAAAAACAATATCAAGCAATGCTTGCGGATTACTGCTGGAAGAGAAGGTAAACAACATAAATCAAGACAGCAAAGAGAAGACCTCATGTTCATACAGCAAACTTTTAAGTATTCAAATTATATAAATTAGGTGGTAATATACCATTTTAGTTTCTATTTTGTAATACTCTTAATTCCACAAAAAAATCCACTTTTTTTTTAAACTCTTTTTGTAATTTGTTTAAAAACATTACGTGATAGAGGAAAACGGACTTGAGCTATCTGTTTAGTTAAAGAGATTACAAGTTTATCGACATATTTGCAATAACGTAATCTTGAGTAGAATTTATCAAAACTATTCCATGAATAAAATATAACGGATTTTGTAAATAATAATTTTCTTACTTTGTTATCAATATTCTGTCAGCTGTGAGGTCATGGCAACCTAAATGAATCCGTTAGACTTACCAGTGCTACCAATAACACATACCACAAGATAGACAGCGTCGTTCTAGAATGCAATAAAAGCACATGAACTGAAATTGTGTTTTCAATCAATACACATTCACATTATTTCAATTCCTATACAGTTATGTTGTACTAGCTTATAAGGCCCGGAGTCGCCCGGGTTTTTTGTTTTGTAATTGGAAATTGTGTCCTTTCATTCCCATCCCGCGAGAGGCAATGGCAAATCTCCGCAGTATCACCCTTGCCTGAATTACCTCGGACGAGTCGTGGTTATCACCCCATGGCTTCGTCCCGGGTCTGGACCTGCCTTCGGGCAGAACACTCATCATCATCAGGCCTATATAGGTATTTAGAATTTGAAATAGGAAGAACAACTTATCACACTCAAACTATTCCCTCAGAAAATGCTTGATATAGCTTTTTATGGCTCATAGAGGATGTAGAATTTTGCATCCCATCGCTTGTACAGTACACAGAAAGCCTGGTAGGGGTTCAAATAAGAAGAAACAGAAATTCCGGTAACATAAAATTGTATTGTCTTTGCGGAATATTTTATTTCTCAATCTCATGTTACCATAAAACCATTTTGGGGATGAAATTAAAAGAAATGCAATATCACTTTCATACTTCTCTCTCCAAAAACTTGCGATATAATAATATACACATTACCATACCTCGTTTTGTTTTCTCTATGTCCAGGGTAGAGAAAGTTATGTGTTTCCATTATTTTAGTGGATTTCATTTTTTAATATTTATTTACAACATGAATTAAATTGATAGCTTCTCTAATTTGTGAAAGTCACATTTCATTTATTTTCAAACCCATCTAAGAACTCTGGCAACAATATGTCAACTGTAATTTGGATGATAATTCTGTGTAAAAAGGGATTAAGCATACTCAAAAACATTTGATTTTAGCATTTAAAATAAAAATTTTGCAAAATCCTTTCTTAGTGAGCACCTACATTATGAAACGAAGGTACTGTCAAAATTCCAAGTCCCTAGCAATTGTAGTTTAGACTCTACGTTGATTCTCTGTCAGTCAGTCAGTCAGGACAAAGCCTCTTATATATATGGAGATACTATTTTAACAATAAAACCATTTCAACCGCTACCAAAGTGCACCTGACGACAAGTAGGGGGAGAAGTATAGAATTGCTATAACGCATTATTACTCACCCATGTTCCCTGAAATGGACGCTGATGTCTACAATGGGTCCAAACATTTCAAAGCGCTGTCTGAGTTCAGCTTTGGTTGTACCTTCCTCAATGCGACCAACATAAATAACTCGCCTCTCTTCTACTTGTCGCTGCTTTTCACGCTCGGTCAATTGCCAGTCACCACTCATCTTCCTGATTCCACGAATGGGCGAGCGAGATCTACAATAAACATACATCACATTGAAAAGTCTCAATTAATAATATCTCCTTAATTTAATTATTCTTGTTACTTTATTAAATGTTAGCCTGCAATGTCATTGTTGTGATAAAGGAAATTGTTAGTGAAACGAAGCAGAAGAAGAATTGTTATGAAATTATGTGAAAGGAGAGAAAACAGAAGATTCAGTTCAGGTACAGTGATACCTCGAGATACGAGTTTAATTCGTTCCGTAACCTAGCTCGTATGTCAATTTGCTCGTATCTCAAAGCAATTTTCCCCATTGAAATTAATTGAAATGCCATTAATCCGTTCCAGCCCCAAAAATGCTACCCCCAATTGTTTTTGTTACGTGTTTTTTAATAAGAAAAATGTATTTATAAATGACAAATATTGTATAAAAGCATAACAAAAGAGAATGTAAAGCAAAAAAAACTGGTTTTATAAAGTGTACATACATATTTGTTACACTTTCTTCGGACCCATGGTTATAAAAAGAAATGTGATAAAGTATGTAAATGCACAAAAAGCGCAAAGCCCTAGAAAAACTTAGCAAAGATGCTTCGACAGCGAGGTAAACAAGCACACTGGGGGAATACGTGGGATAATGCACGAGACGCACGAGGCGCAGGCGCAGTAAACGTGTGCAGCATCGCAGCTGGCTGTTCCTCGTATCTCAAATGCCGCTCGTATTTCAAAACAAAACTTCGCTCGCTCGACAGCTCTTATCTCAAATAACTCGTATGTTAGGGCACTCGTATCTCGAGGTACCACTGTATCAGGAAAAGATTGAACAGATCTACGTCTGGCTTTCACAGACACGAGGAAGTTTCTACTTCATCAAGGCAGGGGAGACACAGCGATTGGCTGAAGAGTTTCCAAGCAGTGAACAACATTTCTGAAAGAAAGAACCCGTCATCACCAGATCTGGCTGTTCATAGATGCAGCGCTGCATAGACAAGAGTAAAAACTCCTCTTCAGAATAACAACATGACTTCACTTGCCTTCCTACAGCTATCGAATGCTTGCAATCTGTATCTTTACCACTAAAAATGCATTGGAAGTCATTGATAAAAAAAACCAGGCCAAGCGTAGAACCAATGACATTCTGCTGTGTAGAGAGATCGTATGTTTTAAAATTCAACAGAAAAAGTTTCACCATATGGAACCTAGTAAAAAGTAGTGGTTTTCTGGTTCAGAGCCATGGAAAATGTAAGTAAAAAAAATTAACAAATTTGTTTCAACTATTTATTTTACTTGAACTCCTGCGTGGTCTTGTGGTTAGTGTTGTTGGCTACGGATCCATAGCCTTGGGTTCGATCCCCAGTACCTCCTCAGATTTTTCTGAGGTAGGGAGTTCTGGAACGGGGTGCACTCAGCCTTGTGATACAAATTGAGGAGCTACTTGATAGAAAAGTAGCGGCTCCAGTCACGGAAACCACCACTAACGGCCGTGGGTGTCGGCATGCTGATCACGTAGCCCCCAATCCTGCCATCTGCCTATGGTAGATGATGTAGCAGTTGGGTGGTAGGGCTTGTCCCTTCAGGGATGCAGCACCACGGAGTTTAGTTTAGTTTATTTTACTTATTAAAGGAAACTAAAATATACCTGAAAATGATAAAAAAACTAAATAAAACTATTTTAGTATGTTCAAAAAACAAATAAAGGGTTTAATCCAGGCCCTAGTGATGTGTGTGGTGTAGTGCTGGCATTAATCTTATCTTTGAAAGACATCAAGGAGGCCACCAGCCTTAACATCCCCAATTATTATCAACACAAATAAAATGAAGTTTCTGCATTTTATTTCTTTAAAATATCCGTTTAGAGGTGACGACGAGTTCTTCTCTCCCAGTCAAGTACACTTACTCCTATAGTATTTTTCAAATGAGAAGCCAATTCCTTCACCGCCAATCACGTGTACGAGCTAATGAGGTACCGCATACAGTAAGGGTCTTCCCTCTGTCTCACTATCTCTGATTGGACCGCGTATCTAAGCAGGAGAAGGAAGAAGTGGCTTGTCATCTGCAAAACACTGTAGGACTATATTTACAAAGTGCTGTACCTTCTCCACCCATGAGACCTGAAGTCTCTGTTGTGTCGATCATATTGATGCCGCCACCTGCTGCTTGATCCAGATCGACTTCTATGTGAAGATTTACCACCACTGCTTCTTGATGATGAGCGACTGCACACAAGAAACATCATTAGGGTAAGTATTCGCTGAGGATTTCAAGTTCATCGAATGAGGTAACAATTGTAAAAATAAGGGTAGTGCTTGCTGTAGTAGAAAGGCACACACAATGATAATACTTCCTGAAATAGAGATGCGCATGTGTTAGAAATCTGTGACGGAATTACTGATTGTGATGGCAATAGTGAAACAGAATGGCAGTGTACGAGTCTAAATTTCATTTCATTTCACAAGCAGGGAAGCCTCCTGTTACAATACAAGCTACACAAGTGTAGTGTTGGATATCACACCTACATTACAATCCCATTTCCAATTCAATGGATCAAGTTCAAATGTAGTATAAATACCTCGAGCAGGTGGACTTGTTGGAACTAGATGAAGGTGATCGAGACCAAGAGCTATGGCTTCTTGAAGTGGACGAGTTGTTCAAAAGAAATCCTGCATTTCGGCGCCAACTGAAACAATACAATTTATCAACTTTTATAATCAATCACTTGATATAAGAGGGCAATTTTGCTTTCATGCTTCCACCATCTCACAATGTGAAGATCTAAGGAAATGCCTAACAGAATTTTAGTCTAAAATCAAAGATGGCACAAGAAATATAAATTCATTAATGATTTGAATTTTTCTTGGTGAATATAATAATAATAATAATAATTTTATTTAGCCCTTAGATACATTGAACAATAGGCATGGTCAAATAAAATTAAATTGTAAGTATCACAGAGAGATAGGATTTTCCATATACTCAGTCAAATACTATACAGGCTATCTACAGAGTCCAAGTTTTATAAGGTTCCAAGCTCCGAGTCCATCTTCTGGGATCTGGTTCTAGGTGTTAAAGTTGGGCCGAACAGTTGATGGGTGCTATCAAATCAACCAATGGGTGTTGCTGACATGTTTTATTTTATTTTTAAGTATACATTTTCTGTTCCTGTATGTAGCTGGGAGTACAAAACAAATTTTTGCACATTTTTATCATTAACACTTTGGCTTCTAGCGGCCATTTTGTTTAGAAGGATCTGTCAAATTTGGCATTTTCAGAGGTTAATGATAAGTTACATAACTATTTTGTTTATTAAGATGTCAACTTGAAATAAAAACCATCTTAATCTACAAGAAACAGTCTACAATTCATGTTATGACCAAAGATTAAGAAAATAATCTAAAACTTTATTAGAAAATCATGTTTTGTTTAGAATAAATTTGCGACTTTATATAACTTTTTTTGTAGTAGGGATGAAAACACACATTTAATATTTTTCCCCGAAAGATATAATAGATCACTAGATGCTAGTAAAATTAGAGATCATTTATATAAATCCTTTAGGTTTTATGAGTCTCCAAATATTGAGATTTTCTAAAATTGCTGATTTTCAAATTAGTGCCTACTTTCCAACATATAAAATTTCATCATCTTGTTCTGACTGGAAGTAATATTTAATAGATAAAGATAATACTTAAAAAAAAAAACTGTGAAATGAGCGAATGCCACATACTACTAAGTGTTAAAATACAATAAAAATTGTCAAAATAATATAATTATTTCTTGTTGTTAATGTAAAATAAAATATCTGAGTAGAAGTAAATGATCAGTTCAGTACTTCAGTAGTAGTGTAGTGTAGTGTAGTGTTTATTACAGTAATCAGCTTTTTACAAATTCTAATGCAAAACAGTCACATGAGTGAGCATGGATTGTACATACTTACACAAAACACAACAAAAATACATAGAACAAATAACATAAAATACAAAATAACACAAACAAACTATTCCTCACCCTCCACACCCGCTCTCCAATTTGTCACTTTTTCAAATCTGAGCTGTCTCGCCTTCAATAAAAACTTCCCAATGCCTTCCTCAACGTTTTTTCCAGTCAGTTACTCCAAACATTTTCGTTGCTCCCTATTTGATTCCATAAAAGATACTGGTAGTTATATTTCGCTCCAATTTTCCAAACCTTCACAATTCGCCAAAATATGAAACCATGATTCTTCCCCCTTACATAATGGACAAACTCTCATTCCATTTTCATCTGTGATCTTAATCATTCTCCACGCACCGAGTCTAATCCAAGCGAGGCATAGTTTACTGACTTTAGATCCTTTTCCTATGTATTGCTCCTTCCCCCAATCCAATTTTAACCGCGATTGTAATTCAAGTGAAACCATAGCCTGGCATTGTGCATTTGTCTGTTGTCTATCGATATCCTTCAAACGATTCTTAACCTTCCTCCATACACTTCTCCTATTTCCCTGCCCATCCATCCAAACGTATCCCATCCCAATTGTTTCTAATCCCTTTCTTAATTTGAAGCCCACGTATTTCCTCCTATCCTTAGCTGTTCTTGATAACATATTGCTCTAATTAGAGACTGATCCCCCAGCATAAGTTGTAACCAATATTTCACCGCCCTAATTTTACACTCTATAGTCTCACTATGCGCTCCAAATTCTCTCATAAGGCCACAGTTTGCAGTGCCCCTCCCTAACCCCAAAATCTCTAAAAGAAAAAATGCATCCTGACCTGATCAAAATTCCCTGTTTGTTCCCAACCTGTAGGGTTAGGGTGTGTGTGTGATAAGGTGTATGAATGGACTGTAGGGTCTCTAATGACCTACACAAGTATGAACTTTAATTGTGCTTAGTACTTCTCGTGCAAATCACAACTAATACAACTCTGGCAAGGAGGACCACCTGCGTTAACAGGGAATAATAGTATTAAAATTAATGACTGTGCAGCTATTTCATAATTACGGGTGGGACATTCTGACAAATTATGAAAACTATTTTTGTTTATTACATACCTTAAATAATAAACTAGAATTGGATCTTCACATTCTGTAAAATTTACAATGCCTTCTCCTCCACACTACATGCAAAGCTTTATTTAAAATTTATTTCAAATATTTTAAATTTGTTTCTCAAAATCTATTACAGGTGGGACATAATTTGGACTCTGATTTTAATGATGCAAAACAAAAGTTCATTTTCTGTTCTGCTATTACTGTTAGGGTCTTAATGTTGTATTAATGAAGGTATGAGGGATTAAATACAAAATATAAATGTTTCCAGGTTGTCAGAATATTTATTTAACTCATCAATAATAATTTAACAAAACTACCACTGTTACGGGTGGGACAAAAATTCCCTTATTTGTTAATTTACATACCGGTAGTAATTAACCACACATATTTTTTTAAGTTAATCTTATACCAAATTGTACCTTAAGATGTATATTTTCCCAAATGAAAATGGACATAGCTGATTACTCTTGACTACTTGGTATTAAAGAGTGTTAAAATCATGCTAAAAATGGCAAAAAAAAGTAACTCAACGCAATAAATAAGTAAATCGACAGATTTTACACATGAAACAACTTCAGATACACCTAAGTCCTTAATATTCAGAGAATTTGAGGTTTTAAACTTATTTTTGACCCCCCAATTACAATAATTTTATAACTTCTCTCTTTGAGGGAAAAATTCCCATATTTTATGAAATGGCTGTGTGTATAATCATGCATCACTCAATGAAACACTCAAATGAAAAATATATACTTTAATTATAAACTAGACACATGATAAGTGGAATACACTTTCACTCTCTTGAAAAGTTTACAAAACTCGTTGTACATGAGATATGATCTAGCACAGCACAAAGGTGGCCTTCTGAACTGGTAGTAGTACAATTCATACACTCTAATGTAGAAGTTGGTAGTCTTCTTGGTGTTGAGTGTTGATGTGTGATGTCACATGTAGATCCAATTACGGTAGAAAGCAAGAAACCATCAAGTATTAAATGATGTCCAATGTAGGAGAACGTAAAGAGTTAGAATGTTTGAGCAAAGTGGTGTGTAATCACTACACAGTATTTTGACATCAGTGAATGTCAGTAAAGGACAGGAAATTACTGCTACAGAGAGCAGCAAGGTATGGACAAGAAGATCTTAGAGAATTTCCTAAAAGTCAAGTACCAAGCCTAACTTGGAGAGCACTAATGGTTGAAATGCACTGCCCCATACAGAGTTTCCATAACACTTATTGGTATGTCTGGAATTTTGCTACGTATCCGAAGTGTCTCTGCTGCTTTCATTCCTGCTTTATGTTTTGTCACTTCAGTCTGCTTTGTCCATCGTCCGTTCACAGTAAACGTCAACCCTAAATACACAAAGTTCTTCACATTGTCCAAAGATTGTCTCGCATACGTCCATGTCTTTTCCCTGCTATAAACCAATCCGTTCTTAAAGGTCATAGTCTTAGTCTTTTTTGTACTAACGGTAAGTGACCATTCCTCGCAGTTAGTTTGAAGGCTGTCTAGTCACAGGTGTAGTCCGTTAATCGTCGTTGAACATAACGCCAAAGCACAGGAACGTGTCCATTCCCCACTTCAGGTGCCCCCACATGTACCTGTCCCATTAAATTGACTATATCGTCTATAATAAAGGAGACAAAATACAAAACTGCCTCAACCCATATCGCTGACAAAACTATCTAATACCTTTGTACTATCGTACTTTACACAAAATTCCCCATTTTTATAAATCGCCTGTAATGCTACAATCATCTTCCTCAACATCTTTCACCCACAATTTATGCCATAACGCCTCATGGTTAATTGAGTCAAACGCCTTCTTCAGATCTACAAAAACACAATGCAGTTTTCCACGTTTTAATGATATTTGTCTCCCATGTAAAGTGTCCAGAATAAATACTCCATCCTAGTACTGTGCCCTTCTCTAAAGTCAAATTGAAATTTTACTAAATTCCATTACATAGTCCTTTATTCTGCTATACAGTATTCTGCAATCTACTTTCTCCATAACTGCAACAGAGTGACCCCCTATAATTGTTCGGAATTGTTTTTGGTCCATTCCCCTTACAAATTGGCTGAATAATTCCCTTGTCCCAACACTGAGGATAATTCCCACCACGAAACATTTTCTTGAAGATCTGGAGCATCACCAAACTAAACTCATTAACACTTGCAGTGGTTTTAAATACTTCAGGCGGTAACCCATCGGAACCCGGAGCCTTCCCACTTTTCAACCTTTTAATTGCCCTTATGACCTCCTGTATAGATCCAGCATTGGTACTACCAGCCACTCCCGCCCTTGAATCTCAATTGTTATTCCTGCCCCCTACTTCTCGCCACTGAAAACTGCTACAAAATGTTCAAGCCATTTTTCTGGAGATAATTCACTAATTGTCTGATGAATACCCCTTATATCTTTAACCAATCGCCAAACCATAGCGTTATCTCCCCTCGAAGCGACCTCCCGAATTTCTTTAACCATTCTGTCTTGCCAATTAGTTTGTTTCTCCCTTACAATTACTTTACATTCCTTTCTTGTATAAGTATTCACCCTCCTTCGATCTTCAGTACTCTCTCATCTAAACTGTTTCAAGGCTACTGCTTGTTTCTTTGCGATTCTACAATCCTGGTCATACCATCCCACTGACTGCCTATTTTTGTTGTTTGTTCACAACTTCATCCCTGCAGCAGCTTTAATTATTGATTCCGTCAGAAGTTCCACCATTTTTATATTTTTCCCCCTTAACTTGTCTCTTAAAGCATTAAGAAACATTCCCGCTTCATCCAGCCGCCCCCCAAATCTACGTACCACCTCCTGCCCCCTCGTCAATATGTATATCAGCTTTGTTTCCTACATGTACATCCAGTACTATAGGGCAAGCTGTCCCCTGCCCAAAAATCCTGGATTTTCTCTATTAAATCTTGACTTACCAAAACAAAATCAAGCACACTCCCATCATTTTCATATATATATATATATATATATATATATATATATATATATATAAGTGAGTTCCCCTTCTAGATCATGACCATATTTTCCGTTCAAGATTTCTAATGAAAAAGCTGCCTTCCCTCTGCAATAAACGGTTCGGTCTTTACTCTTCCACAGTAGAACACCCCTTTGTCACATTGGCTGAGCAATCCAAAACATGTTAGGAACAAGTGTCTACAGTCAAATTATATCAAACTACTGTAGCTCCTTTGTTGAGTAATCAGCAGCTGTGCTTGTGTAGTAAAATTTGTTTTATATTAGAATTGTGGTTTATATTTATTATCTGAGTAGGGTTAAGAAAGGAAGTATAATGGAGTGTTCTGTTGGTTTGTTAGTAAATTTTGTCATAAAACTTATCCATTTTCAAAAGAGATTTTTCAAGTGAGCGATCTACCTTGAAATGAACAAACATTAATCAGGTTCTACTGAATCAGTCAAATCATCGTTTCTATTAGGGAGGGATTTTCTTTAAAAGTAAATATTTTTTGGTAAAATTAAGGACAAAGTGATTTCCCCAAGACAAGATCAACTGCAATCAGTTTTGGAATACCAGAGTTGGGTCATTAAATTGTTTATTTCAAACAGCATGAGAATAAAATACTCATCTCTATATATATAAAAGGCTTTGTCCTGACTGACTGAATGACAGGAATCAACGTACAGCCTAAACTATAACAGGTAGAGACTTGGAATTTTGACAGTACCTTCGTTTCATAATGTAGGTGCTCACTAAGAAAGGATTTTGAAAAATTCAGATTCTAAATGCCAAAAATCAAATGTTTTTGAGAATACAGTAAAACCCCCTTTTTACACTTTTCAAGGGACTGATTAAAAAAAGTGTAAATGGCAGGAAAGTGTAAATTGCAGGAAGTGTAATAGCTGTAATGTTATATATTGCAAAATTTAATACTTGAAAATAAATATAGATACCTATGTACACTTACATTATCTATACAAAATATGTTGCACATTGCAAAGAAATGCATTTTCTATTGTTTTATTTCAACTTCATAATACCACCAAAAATCATGCAAAACAAAAACACTGGCAATGATTCAAATTAGGATGAATTATGCTATTTGAATAACAACAATACATTAAAAAGCAGTAAATTGCACCCACACAGAAAAAAACCAACTTCACCTGGACTAACACAAATAAAAACTGACACTGCGTCTAAGAGAGTTGGCAACATAGCGGAAAATTTTGTTAAGGGAAAGCAGTTCTTCATTGAAAACCAATGTTGCCAATAAAGAAAATGTGTAAATGGCAGGAAATGCAACTGTTTGAAAGTTGTTAATGACAGGAACACTATGTATTATCGGAATAGGATAAAAGATGGGTCCAGCAGAAAATGATGTAAAAGGCAGGAAAATGTAAATGACAGGAATGTAAAAAGGGGGTTTTACTGTACTTAATCCCTTCTTACACAGAATTATCGAATCCGAATCACATTTGACATTAAAACATATTGTTACCAGCGGGTCTCAGATGGCCATGGAAAAAAAATGAAAGTAGAATAAATTTGACAAATGAGAGAAACAAATGAGAGAACTATCAATATCCACGAAAATAATGCAGTCACATAACTTTCTTTACCCTGGACATAGAGAAAACAATACGAGGTATGGTAATATATATCTAATATATAAAATCGAAAGTGTGTATGTATGTATGTTTGTTCCCTATACAAATCTACATTTCTTTACCAATCTACACGAAATTTTGCACACATACTCAGTTAAGCCCGGGAAGTATAGCTGTCGACATTAAAATTGAAACAAATCAGTCCTTCCCTTGAAAATTATATAATTTCTGTGAATATTATGCAAAAAAAATGAAATCCCATTCAGTTGTCAAGACAACAGTGTATTGTTTACACAGTTCACATGGGGCTCTGGACACTACATAATAATTTATTGGACTTTAACGAATTCTGATGCTAACGTTTTGTGAAAATAATTCTTGAATAAAATCCACGAGAATAAAGCACATTGTAATGCAGTCACATAACTTTCTCTACCCTCGACACAAGAAATATTTTCTCACTTCACATTTTGATGTAGAATAAGAGGTCGTATTGCTGGGATAACTTAAGTGTGTGAGTATGCTATATCAGAAGTAGGTAAACAATCCTTTCCGCTTATACGTTATCCATAGCTGTATGCTTTGTATTAGTTGAGAAATAAGGATGTTTATCATAGGCCCTAAGCATGGGATGGAACATTTTGAGTCCTATGCTCGCAGTATTTTATGTCCCGGGTTTTAGGGGAGGAAAGTATGAAAGTGATACTGCATTTCTCTTACTTCAGAACCGAAACGGTTGGAGAATGAGAAATAAAATTTTCCGTCAAGTCAATACAATCTTATTTAATTTATGTTTCTTCTTATTTCAAATCCTCCCAAGCATGATGTGTAGAAGCAACGGAATGCAGCTTTTGACATCCTCTATGAGCCATAAAAAGCTATATCTAGCGTTTTCTGATGGAATAGTTTGAGTGTGATAAATCTTTTTCTTCATTTCAAGTTTTACATACATATTATATAAGCACCTAGAGTTTCAAAATCGAAAGTCCTCCATAAGTTAATTTCAAATTACAAAACACAAAGCCCGGGCGATGCCGGGCCTTTTCAGCTAGTCTGATATATCCTACTTGGATTTCTAAATAGCAAGTAATTTGTGAAAAGATTTATTACATGCAGAAGTCACACCCGTTTCAAATGGACTGACCCAGTTGAATTTCTCTTAAGCTACTTTTTATCAACTTTGTATGTCTCCAGAAAAGAATCACTCCAGACTCTCTCGAAAATTTCCTATGATAATGGCCAATTGAATTCATACTTTGACTAACTTGATCAATTCTAAAATAAAGCAAATTTCACTACTAAGACATATACACAAGCACAGCTACTGATTACTGTACAAAGGAGCTACAGTAGTTTGATCATTCAAGTCCTAACGCGTTATGCATTGCTCAGCCAATATGACAATGGGGTGTTCTACTGCGAAAGTAATGAAGTGACCATTTACTTCTACTAATACCAAACATTTAATTTTTAGTTTTTTGACAGATATTTTATTTTACAAGTATAGCATTTTCTTTATTTTTAAAATATTACTTCCAGTCAGATCAAAATGATGAAATTTTATGTGTTGAATGTGTCACTAGAAGAATATTTTGAGAAAATTTCAAATTTTTTTGTTCAGTCCCTTTTGAGATATTCCAATTTAAAAATCAGTAGTTTTAGAAAATCTCAATATTTGGAGATTCATAAAACCTAAAGGATTTATACAAGGTGCGGCAGAGGAAACGGATGTTTTTCAAATAACCATAACTCAGAAGATTTTCAAGTTAAACAAAATTTAATTGCACAGAAATGAAGCTTGTATAATGCAGTTTCTGTTGACTATTTCAGAATTACCTCCAAAAAATAAATGTTGTGAAGTGATGCAACAATGGAATTACGTAACATGCAATCTCAATATTGGCAGAGGAAACACATGTTTTTTTAAACAGTTTCAAAAGCCATGGACCTTGGATCATCGAGTTTTTGCCTTTGAAACCTATAATGAAACAAAGTCTATAATTGCAGTACAGCGCCGTTTTCGTATAGCCTACATTTTAATGTGGAGCTTCAACCCATCTCAATATCGTGTTACGACGAGGGATGATTCCTAAAGAATTTATATAAATGATCTCTAATTTCTCTAGCACCTAGTGGTCTATTATATCTTTCTGGGGAAAAATATTAAATGTGTGTTTTCATCCCTTCTATCAAAAAAAGGTAGTACAAAGCCGTTAATTTATTCTAAACGAAACATGATTTTCTAATAAAGTTTTAGATTATTTCCTTAACCTTTGGTCATAACACGAATAACAGTGTTCCATGCTAACAAAGTGAAAAACAACAAATAAACTGCCCAGATTTCCAGGGATTTTTATCAAATGAAAAAAATAAACTGTATCGAGCTTTCCTAATACCGAGCCAGAAGAAATTTTGAAATTCAAGGAAGACTTTCATGAGAATAATAAACACAACATTGAAAACTATAATCAAATTTTACTTACCTAGGTTTTCGTCTGTTTTTTGAACGGGAACTGTCCCGTCGTCTAGAACGCCGCGATGAACGAGATGATGATGATCCACTACTTGAAGAACTGGTAGCACGACGGGACCTGTACTGACGACGACGTCTGTCTCGCTTGTTGCTCTCCGTTTTCTCCTTTTCGTCATCCGTTCTCGTGGCAGATACTTCATCTTGTGGAAGAGTCTGCACTTCCACGCTCTGCATAACGGGTCGTGCTACAGAGTCTACATTTCTGATCGGCACAACACTTTGTTCGGCTACTGCAGAACTTTCACCACCTTCTTCGGTCATACTGGTGCCGACACTAACCGAAGAGCTCGCTGGACTATTATCTTTGCTACCTCGAATTCGATCTAACTCTTTAAGGCGACTACGATACTCTTGCAAATTAAGTTTTCTTTTTTTGGGTCCTTGTTGCTCTTCTTTGACTACTTCACTAACGGCTGGAGCCCCACCACTATTAGGTGCGGTCACTAATTGGCATTTCTTTAACACCGAAATCATTGGCATTTCTTTACTAGGCTTTATATTCACTGTCTTGTTCCCTGAAGCTATGTGATACTCCTTACCGTTCACAGACACGACATTACTACAAGTCTTTGCGTTACTCTCCTCGCTTGCATCGCTCACTTCTCCCGATTCCAAACCACTGTCTTTCTTGGAACTACTTTCTCCCCAGCTCTCGTCGTCCCTCGCATTTCTATCGCCTATTTTCTGAGGGGCGAGGACTGTATAATAATCTGGTAAGCGAGAATACACTTTCCCCACTTCCTGAGGCTTCTTGTTGTTGTCTTGGGTGTACTCAGATGCGTCCGTGTGATAGAAGGAACGAGGTGGCGGAGCCAATTCTACATCATTTGATGAGAAACTGCAGTAATCGTGGTCCAACTGAACAGATTCTCCACTGCCGTTTGCAGACACCTAGACAGCAAGAACATTATAAGGTAAATCACTAGTAGGTCACATTGGCTGTAGAAAGATTAGAGCTAGCGGGATTGGTAGATTCTACATTATCAAAGTTATTCACATTGAATATACTTGAGCCTTTTTTATGCTGAAATTTAGTCGAGTTATCATTCCTGCAAATTTGGAAAGTTTTGGACACAAATATCGATCGAGAGGAAAAATGGGCGTACGGTATGGGGGGGTTCAGGGGGTTGAAACCCCTCCCGAAATATCTGCAATATTTTTAAGATTATAACTTCATGTATGAAATAAAAATACATTGGTTCACTTGTTACATGTTTTACAATTTTGTACATATCAAAACATTATTTATGATTGACACATGCAAGTCAGAATGAAAAATTCAATGCCATAGCCGGGATTTGAACCAGGATCTTCGGCTCTCCGCGCCGATGCTCTAACCAACTGAGCTACCATGGCAACGTGCCGGTACAACATTAAATTCTCAAACTGACCCACAATCCCAGTATACCACCAGGCATTCTCACAGACGCCGCGACACAGAAACCCGTGTCATTGGCCAACTCTTGCATGGGACTCACTGTATATAAATCTATTAGAATCCATCGAAAAAGGATTTTTAAAATTTGTAGTTTTCGATATTATCCAACAAAATACAGCAATGTTCCCTATCCTATGTTAGTATCAATTTTCAACACTGACTCACTAGTTGTTATGCGCAAAGTTAAAGGTATAAAATTTTTGTATAATTTAATCCACGCTGGTGAACTGTGTAAACTAATATGAAAATTACATGCGTAGATGTAATAGAAGATTACAAATTGTTACAGGACTATGCATTGGCTACAATGAATTTGCTGTACAGCAAAGTAAATGTGTTGTTAATGTTGACTCGCTCCTGCAGCGTGACTTCCAGGTGTACGGAACTGAAGAATCAATATGAATGCTATCCTCTCTCCAGTGACACAAAGGGCAACGCAGCATTTTGTTTCATACTATCTCAGGAGCCTAATCCACTGATGTTATTACTTACAATTTTCAGCAGCTTGTTTCTACTCAGAGTAGCCCCAGCGTCCTGCATTCGAGTCCCACTTCGTCCAGGTCGACGGGTAGGCATAGCTGGTATCACTGGGATTACTTTCTTCCTACCTGAAGCCTAAAAAAGATGCAAAATCGTATTAATCACATAATGTCTATCAAAACAAAATAATGTAAACTGATGTAACAAAGTGCCAGAATGCTTTTGTTTAGTCAGTGATAACTGCAACCGTCATATACAGAACATTATGTTTTTTTTAAATCAATTTCCGAGTTAAGCTGCAGATTGATACATTAAGCAAGACTTACAAAAGAACAAAGGCCTAGATTTTTTGAAGTAAAACTTCTTTTCTCGCGGTTGGGGTGAATCGGGAAAATCAGTCACAAAATCAGTCACACTCAAAACTTTGTGTTTCGGAGCGGACTGCACAGAAAGCAATCAACTCAATGATTAGGAGTAATCAAAGGAAATTTTTCAGACATTACTTCCTCAATGGCAATAGAGAAATCCTAAGCAATCTAAAGGTATATTATCTATTTTATGGAACCCGGAGGTTGATTACCGCGCAAATCCAAAATTAAAAAATACAAATTTCCAAAACTAAAAAAAAAAAATTAAAACATCCAAAAATTAAAACAATAAACTCAATGATTCAACTCAACGATTAAGCTTATCAAAAATTTAAATAAATTATCCGACATTGGTAAAGTGTGTTAAAACCACCGCCTTCTCGAGAATTACACTGAATCTTTCTTTTCGTTTGACTGTGTACATTTTGAAAAAAGTTGAACAGCACTAGCCACCGCCTTCTCGAGAATTACACTGCATCTTTCTTTTTGTTTGACTGTGTACATTTTGAAAAAAGTTGAACAGCACTATAATCAACAAAGTCGTAGCAGAAAACGCATACGATTTTAAATAAAATGCATGATAGCACTGATACATATGAACCTATATTAAAATCTATTTTGCCTTATGCAAACTATAAATCTCATAAAAAGGCACACACAGACTTTAAAAAACCGAAATCAATTGCAGGAAGAGCAAGAGGATACCGTGAGAGGATGAAAGTGACAAAGAAAAGGAAAACTGAAGAAAATACATAAATAAATAAAGTTTTACTTCTGTCGCGTGGCGTTCCACGCACTCATTTTTTTTTTTTTTTTAATCAGATTTAACCTCATCCAGTATCAGCAGAATTAAACAGATTTGTGACAATCACACACTCACATAAAAAATAATAAAAAAATAAAATCATGTCAAATTAGCCGGCTATGGGATTTGAACCAGGGATCTCCAGAATGCGAGTCCAAGACAAGATATTACCATCTCAGCCATCTCACTCAGTTTAACAATCATGTTTGATAAGCATATGTGAAGGAATATGTGGGAAGTGTTATTTGTCAAAGCTACCTGTATTGCAACTTCCAAAGCCATATACAAACACTGTAAAACAATATGTTGTCATGAGAACAGATTTGCATTTGATAAATTCTTTCTAATATATTATCATAATATAGGCACTAAATTGGGCTTCACTCCGGCACCGGTCAACCGATTTGGTCCAATATCAATAGGGTTCTTGCCATGAAAATCCGATAATGTGTATTTGAGTTATCGCACCTTCAGACAAACTGATAGACAGACAGACAAACATTTCCCCATCCGCCATGCAACTCATCAAGTACCATAGTGGCACTTAATAAATATTCACATCACATCATAATGTGCAAATAGAATCAAAGATATAATTTGTAAATATAACAATGAAATACAATTAGGATATAATTAAAGATATACTCTGTATATACCTAGGTATAATGTAATTTAGCCCCAATGCTATTGCAGTAATAATAAAAAGTGGGCAAGCATGACAGTAATGAGCGTGAAGTGTGAAAATAAATATATTACAGTACATTTAAATAAATCTTCTTTCAGTTTGAGAACAGAAACAACACCAAATGCCAGTTATTCTTTGTGAACCACAGCGACATGCCATCTACAATGGTTGCTGATTACAATTAATATGATAATTAAATCAATTGAAGTTAATAGTAATTCCTATAACATAAAGCCACATGCCTGACTCACTTCTAGTTGAGCAAAAAAGTTTAAATTCGGTACACTTACAGCTTTTAGCATGTGACCGATGGATCCAAAAGTTCATTTTTTTTTAATTGCACCCCTAAAAAAACCTTCAAAACAGCAAACACAGTTTAAAGTCTCCACTCAGTTCTCATGACAACAATATTGTTTGCAGTGTTCACATAGGGCTTTGACAAATAATTAGACATGCTAGCGATAGAAATAATTTCCGTAAACCAAGCAAGGTGCCCGAGATGGTAAAATGTTGGACTCGCATTCGGGAGGTCCCAGTTTTTAATCCCACAGCCGACCAATTTGAAATAGGTTTTTTCATGGTTTCCCCAGTCATAAAGGGAAATGCCAAATTGCATATTTACATATTATGAATCATCCTCACCATTATCCATTTAAATTGATATCAGTTGAATTTACTCCATAAAATACATCATTATTGTTTACGAACTTCCAGATGAGCTAAAAACCTGAGATTTGGCAGACTTACACTTTTTAGCTTGTAACCAACAAAAGATGCTAAAAAGTTCATATTTTTATTTTTCAACTCTGAAAAAATCTTTAAGTTTTCCCGCCCATTTTTAGGTTTATTAAGGCTAAACAGTAATATGCTATAAGGCAGTCTAAATACACGGACTCTATCCCCAATATGGTGTCAGTTCTTAAAGTAAAATAAAAAATAAAAAAAATAAAAATAATAATAATAATAATAATAATAATAATAATAATAATAATAATAATAAAAAATACAAAATACAAAAAAAATAAAACCTTCCCGAAAACATCCAGTGGGGGTTGGGGGGCACAGCCTCCAAAAAGCAGAGAAAGAATTTTTATAATCAAAACCGCATTCCAATGGTGATGATTTTTCTCGATCTTCAATTGATTTTTAATATGTATAAAGCCACCCACACCAGTGAAAGGGTTAATATGTTTTTCTAGCTACAAAAAAGTCATAAATGGGAAAATGTACCACTAAAAGTAGTTTTAAAAAACAAACTAAGGGAATATGCAGATACAGTGAAACTTTGATTTTATGCTTTCTCACATTCTAAGCCACAAATTAAAAATCCCAACTTTTACATTCACGACAGCAACATGAAAGTTTTCACGATTTTACGTTTTCCTCGACTCTGTGCAACTTTGGTTTTACATGGGATTTTGGCAAACTGCTTCTGGCTGTGGAACATTACCTTGATTCTGTCGATAACCTCCTGTGGCAAAGAGTCCTTGATGTTCTGATGGGTGTTGGTAGGAACTGCTGGAACCTGCTGAGTTGCCATCGCATACAGATGTGTGTCCAGTACTGAGGGCTTGGGTTTGGGGCTGCTACTTGGGTTGAACGCTTCCGACGCCTCAAACTGCTCCAGCAGACTCTTCAAGTCACCCGCCTCAAGAACTGGAACAAATAGGGTTCAGAAAAAGCTCAAAAAAGACAAACACATTTAATGAATCAGACAAAATGTCTACATTATATAAAAATTAAATCATGCTGTTTTAAAGTCAAGTTTACTTTTCTCTAGCATTGCGACTTAACTAATCGCAAATCCTACTTTCCTTAAATATATCCTAGTATTGTCCTCCCACCTATGTCTAGGTCTTGGTCTTTCCCTTTGGGTCTCCCAGTCAATACTTTTAAGATATGTCTTTCCTCCCCCATGCATGCAACATGTCCAGCCCATTTCACCCTTCGCGATTTAATTACCCTTACTACATCCGGTGAAGCGAACAGGTCATGAAGCTCATCGTTATGCAATTTTCTCCAGTCCCTGTTTTCATCCCTCTTGGGCCCAAATATTTTTCTAAGCACCCTGTTTTCGAACACTCTCAGACTATGTTCTTCCCGATCAGTAAGCGGACATGTTTCACATCCATATATTACAACCGGCAGGATAATAGTCTTATAAATCTTAATTTTTAGATTTCTGAACAGAAGACGAGAAGGTAAGAGTTTCTGAACTGCATATAAACAAGCATTGCCTGATTTGAGTCTACACTTAACTTCTGCCTTAATATTATTTGTTTCTGTAATTATTTTTCCCAGATATTTGTATTCCTCCACTTGTTCAAACGATTTACCGGCTATTCTAATATTTTGTGGATCATTATTTTGACGTTCCATGATCATATATTTAGTTTTTTTCTGTATTAATTCCCAATCCAACAACATTCCTGCAGGCATCGAAAAGACTTTCAGCATTTCTCTCGATTGTGTTTATGTCATTGCCCAACAAGCAAACGTCATCTGCATAAGCTAAAATCGGGTGACTGCCATTTAATTCTAGGCCTACCTTATTTTTCTGAACTTTCCTAATGGCATATTCCAAAGCGAAATTAAAAAGTAAAGTCAATAATGCATTTCCTTGCTTCAAGCCAATTTTAATGGGAAACCTAACTGATATAAGTTTCCCTACCCTGACTCTGCTATAGGTTTCATTTAGACACATTTTGATCAGCCCAACTAACTTCTTTGATATCCCCAACTCAATGTGGATATTGTACAATTTGTCTCTCTTAACTGAATCGTAGGTTATAGATCAATGGTTGATCTATTTTGCCTAAATCCACATTGGTCATCTCCAATGATTTCGTCCGCATATGGGGTTATCTTGACAACAGTATATTAGATAGAATTTTGTACGATGTTGATGAGAGAGAAATTCCTCGAGAGTTATTATCAGGGCCCGGATTCTGATGACCTAAAATTGTTTGAAAAATTACCTACAAAATGACTGTAAATTTTAAAGAAAATGACTTAATAATTATAAAAAAAGTCCTAAAAACTGATATTTTATTTGTTAAAAAAATTATTATTGTACACAAAAAAGTTATAGACTAGTTTGTACATGTGGAATCAAGAGAAAGGTTATGTTAGATTCTATAGGAAATAAAGGAATTAAAATACTCTGGTAACTCGGAGGACCACTCCCTAGCAAGGCGAGAGCAAGATGGATTTAACGCAGGTCGTAGGGCAGAGATCCACGGAATTAATTGGAATATACAATCTTTTACATGTAATTAACTATGCGTACTTTATTCACACGATGTAATAAAAAATAACTGAAACAAACTGAATTGGCAATGAAATGTCCAATATATAATAGTTGGCGGAAAATAAGATCACGTGGTGAAAAATATAATGAATTTACACCAGTGATGATTTATATATGAAAACACTTGTAATTCTTACTAGAATTAATAGATTCACTGTAGAATTATCAGTTTAGCAATAATTACAACAATATAGTTGATTCACTGAAAACACTGGTTACATAATGCAAGCGAACTATACAAGCTTAACAAACGGATCTGTAAAGCCGTGAATAATGAAAACACTGTGATAATTATTGTATAATAATTACACATTCAAAAACAAAACTTGTTACTTAAGTTTTGTGTATAGATTCGCGGTTTAAGAGCAAAATGCAACTGTTGCCTTTGTCTAAGAACGCGCGAATTCGGACAGCGAGTTCACACATCTGTAACGTGTGGCTGCTGCGATCTTACTACTGAAGCAAAGCTTTGCACACGACGCCAAGCCAATAGATTGCACAAGAAAATGGATGGCATGATGTAACACTTCGCCAAAAACATGCTGACTCAACACGGGAAAGTTACTAGCGGAACATTTGAATATAATAACTAGAGAGACATGTGGCTTGCTCTAACAGTACATTATTGTGAAAACTATAAATAACTGTAATGTTGTGAATGTTCAACATTCGGCATTTCCTTTAATGGTCTGCCGGATTATATTGTTGTTTATTGAGGGTAAACAGCACTCTGAAATCCAAGCAGGTGGCAGACTCTCGTGCCAAGTCAATCTAATAACAATAGTAAAAAGTAAAAGTAAAGTGTTCCCTATTACAGGCCATAAAGGCCCACAGGGTTCCAGGAGGTTGAGGCTCCCAGATTTTTTTAGACATTCGGCACGTGAAAGTGGTTAGGTTGTCAGCCTTACGCACCGGCCGCCTTTACCCCCAGGATTGCTCCTGGTACTCATTTCTGTTAGAGGCTGAGTCGACCACAGGGCCATAGTGCCACCAGAAGGATTAGGCCAATTGAAAAACTCCAACGACCTCATCGGGAATCGAACCCGTGACCTTCCGGTTTGTAGCGCAGCGCCTCAACCACTACGCTACGGCGTACCTAATAACAATAGTACCGGTAATATAATACAAAATTTTGGCGTTTCTTTCGTTATTTCCGACTGAGACATGACAAACACTTTAACGCCAAATTTTTCCTTCTTGCCTTAAACAAACAACGCTTCAAAGACAGCACCGTTAGCTACGAAAAAAAAGTTAATACACTCAATGTAAAATACATGAAAATGACTAAATAAGGAAGCAAATGACACGAAAATGACAAAATCATGACCTAAAATTGAAATAAATTCCCCCCCCCAAAAAAAATTGCATAAAATGACAAAAAAAATGGCCTAATAAAAATGTATTTGTATAATCTAGAGGCCATGAATAGGATTTATCTACAAGCTGGCAATGTCTATGCAGCATCAATAAAAAGCTGACAATTAAGTGGAAGGAAAGGAAATAGACATTAAATCCATGTCTGGGATATTAATACAAGTAAGAATCAGCTTGTAAAATTTCATGTCATAACCGGGATTTGAACACGGATCTTCAGCTTAACGCGCTGATGCTCTACCATTGAGCTACCATGACAACATGCCAGTCTGACATCAAATTCCTCAACTGATTCAGAAGACAAGGCAAACCACGGGAGGTTTCTCTCCATTGAGAACACACATCCAAATGGCGTCCTACCCTTGTAGGTACTTTGAAGCCTAGTTATTATTTATACGAGGTCTGTTAGATAAGTATCCGACCTAATTTTTTTTCTTGGAAACCTGACGGATTTGAATCAAGCCCGCTTGCATGAGCCGACCTTAAACCTTCGTGCCCATGTGTGAATTTTTTCCCGCCTGTAAATAGCATCTGTTGCTGGCAAGCAGCATTTGAGTGAGGTAGTGTATAGTGCTCTCGTCGTTGCCAGGAAAATAACGATTGTGACGAATGGAATTTGGTTTCCGGGTCGTACCCGTACACCAGGACTCGTCACCACTCATTAAGGTGTGCATAAAGCCGGGGTCACTGTTTGTGGACTGAAGCATGTCATGTGAGACTTCAACACGAAGTTGCTTTTGCTCCGCTGTCAGCAGCATCGGCATTGAATTTCGCCGCCACTCTCTTCATGGCCAAATCTTCGGTCATAGTTAAATGGGCCGAAAAAGTGATGATGCCCACCTCATCCGCAATTTCTTGGATACTCACACGACAATCCCGCATCACCACAGCGTTCACTTTGGCAATGACCTGGTCATTTCGGCATGTTGATGGGCGACCGGACCACCGATGTTCGGCAGTCTTTAAACCGGTTGTACCACTCCTTAATCTGTGTGATGACCATAGCATCATCGCCGAAAGCCGTCTGAATTTCCCGAATGGTTTCCACCTGGCTGTTGCCCAGTTTCAGACAAATAGCGCTGCTCCAGTCATTCCGTTATTTTCCTTCCAATGACGAGAGCACTATACACTACCTCACTCAAATGCTGCTTGCCAGCAACAGACGCTATCTACAGGCGGGAAAAATTCACACATGCGCAAGAAGGTTCAAGGTCGGGTCATGCAAGCGGGCTTGATTCAAATCCGTCAGGTTTCCGAGAAAAAAAATAAGGTCGGATACTTATCTAACAGACCTCGTATACTATTAATTAAGTGGAAGGAAAGGTTCAAGCTGATTCTTACTTGTAAAAAGCTGACATGTCATTAGAATCCGGGCCCTGGGTATTATATTCGGCCCTATCTCCCTTTTTATGGATTGGTATAATAATAGATTCTTTCCATTCCTTTGGAAATTCCTCCTTTCTCCAAACCATAAGAATGAGTATATGGATCTCTGTGTTTAATCTATCCCCACCTGCCTTAATTAATTCTGCTGGAATTTGGTCAACGCCTGGAGATTTGTGTGTTTTTTAGTTTACCTATAGCAGTTTCTACTCCTGTTAGAGTAGGTTCAGCTACTCTGCTGTTAATATTTCACTTTATACACTTTGGACATCTCCATGTGCATTTAATAATAGATTAAAGAAATTTTTCCACCTATTGAAAATATTATTTGGAGCCGCGAGTATAGTGCCATCATTGTCCTTAATTATGTTTATTCTAGGTTGAAAACCTTTTTTAAACTCGCTTATTCTCTTGTAGAGATAACTAACATTTTTGTCTTTACTATTTCCCCCTAATTCATTTACTTTGTCTTTGAGATAGGTTCTTTTCCTTGTTCTTATGATTATCGAGGTTTCTCATTTGGCATTGTCGAGATTTTTGACCATGGTGTCATTCGGATTCTGCAACCATTGTAGTTTTGCCTGTTTTCTTGCATATTTCATTAATTTCATGCGCTCATCATCGAATCACGGTTTATTTTGTTTCAGTTCAAGTGGACCTAATTTTTCTTTTGCATCTACTTCAATACTGTCTTGTCTTGTTCACCTCACTAGACTGGAAATATGAATCTCGGTTACAACAACACTCATCTATAATGACAGAATTGTCCCTGGCCCTTGGATGTCGCTATAACCAAGTTCTATTGTATACAGAATTATTAGGCAAATGGAAATATTTACCTTTTTATGCTAGATACCACTATTCACCAAAATAAATTCATGCAACAAAAGTAAATTTGTAACATTATGTAAATTCTCTCTTTTTTGCTTAATTATGCTGTGTTATGAGCACAAGTAAATACAAACTTGTCAGCAGATCTCAGCGTTGAAATATGTGTTCTAATTTGCTAAGATTTTATTTACATCAACTATGTCAAGTTGATTGCCTCACCTGGGATTTGCTCGGAAACTGTCTCCACGTCAATGCAATCCTCTTCTATTTCAATTTTAACATTAGCAAGGTTGACATAAGTACTGTCGTCAACAGTCAAGCCAGGTTCGTCATCGTCTTCCTCTTCGCATTCCATGAAATTATCTAAATTCAACTCTGTTTTAATGCTGATCCCAAGAGCAGACGTTCTCTTGTTCTGCTGCAGAGACGGTGGCTCCATTTTAACTGGAGACGCTACTTTACTTGAAGGTGTTAATGAAGGGGCATCGTTCTCAAAGATGTCATCCGGAAGCTGTTCAGAAACATTCTTGGGCATCACCATATCCAACCCCACAATGTCCTTAACATCCATGTCCTCCGTGTCTGACGCCTGAAACAACATACACACTGTGAGAGCAGAAAGTGTTTAAAAGGCAACTGAAATGTTTATCACTTTAATGCAGTGTTATTAGGTTGAAATACTTTATTTAACCTTTTTTTATAAAATACTAGCCTAAAAGGCCCGGCATCACCCAGGTTTTGTATTTTGTAATTCGAAATTAACTTACGAAGGACTTTCGATTTTAAACTCCAGGTCCTGATATAGGTATGTAGAATTTGAAATGAAGAAGATCGACTAAAACACTCAAATTATTCCTTCAGAAAACACTTGATATAGTTTTTATAGCTCATAGAGGATGTCGAATGTTGCACCCTATTGCTTCTACACACCATGCCTGGTAGAGGTTCAAATAAGAAGAAACAGAATTCCGGTAGCATAAAATTATACTGTCTTTAGGGAATATTTTATTTCTCACTATCATGTTACCATACAACCATTTCGGGGCTGAAATAAAAAAGAAATTCAATATAACTTTTATACTGTTCTCTCCAAAAACCTGGGCCATATACATATATATTCCGCACATAGGACTAAAAACGTTCCATCCTATTTTGTCCCCTTTTAGAGGCTTAGGACCTATCACAAACAACCCTATTTCTCAAATAATACAAAGCCTACAGCTATGAATAATGCATCAATGGACAGGATTTTTTTACCTACTTCCTTGGCACACACTCAGGCTGAGACAACTGGATTAAGCTGTCCCTGCAGTATGAACTCTTATTCTACATCCAAGTGTCCAGGGTAGAGAAAGTTATGTGACTGCATCACATTATGCATTATTTTCATGGATTTCATTCTTCGATTGGTTCTCTAATTTGTAAAGCCCAGTATAATGTAGCTCCCAAAGCCCTATGTGAACACTGTAAACAATACACTGTTGTCATGACAACTGAATTGGATTTCATTTTTCCAGTATAATATTCTCAGAAATTACATAAATTTTCAAGGGAAGGAGTGGTTTGTTTGAATTTTAATGCTGACCGCGTTATTTTCCGGGCTGAACTGGATACGTGTGGAAAATTTCATGCAAATTGCTCAAGAAATTAGATTTTTATAGGGAACATAAATACCCACTTACACACTTTCGATTTCATATATCAGACTATTTTATGCATTTCAAGTGATCTGATTAGGTTGAGTCTACTGTATTTCAAAGTAATTTTTTCAAGGACTTTTAATTTCCAAAATCTAGGTCCAATTTAGAGATCAAACTGAGATTATTCCCTCGGAATCGCTTTCTATCGCTCATAGCGGACTTGGGATTTTGCACCCCATGACAGGTAGAGGAACAGAAAATCCTAATAGTCCTGCTTACTGGCTCTGTGTGTGAACCAATGTAACAAAGTCCCAGATGGAGTTAATAGGTCATATTTCAGAAACTGCTGTGAAGGAATAACTAGAATATTAACACAAGGAATGCAAAACAAATCCTTCATGTCAACAATATCAATTTATTTTTCTCACAACATCTAAACACAATTAGTCAAAACCTTTCATTTCTTTCCTTTGGAGGGTGAAAAATTAAAAATTTGCAAGTTTTTGGAATTTTCCCATCAGTTATGGACTTCTAGCTCATCTGGAACTGGCAAACATCTAGACTATTGTCATGGCTATCCATACTTATTGCGCAGCTAGAAACAAATTTTATATATATCAGTCCTATTTGAGTCTACAATTACACAGATATGACAAAAAAGTCAAGGGTCAAACTTGTACATCTCTCAAAATCCGTTACCGCTGATACTACTAAGAAAATTATTGTGGCATTTTACCTACCATAGTAAGAATACCACACAAATATAAATAAATTAAAAAAACAACTGAACAGGCAATTAAAATTCTAGGTCTATTTAGTACCTTTTAGGTCATTTTTATTTGTTTCTTGTGCAGACTATACCTATCTCTCTTTCTCTCAAGTGTTGATATGTATAAGAAGAGATAGTGGAACTGATAAAAATTATAAATAAAGAAGCCCAAAGAAATAAGGCAATGCTTCTAGGGTGTGAAATTTGTTAGAATCAATTACGGATTATTCAAACTTTACGTTAAGTTTTAATTTTGATTTTCAAATGTTTTGCAATTGTACAACCTGTTCATTACATCTATGCACATCAGAATCCCTACACCCCCGTATAAATTACCCACATTCGTTCAGGAATCACACCCATGAACCCCGTTAACACGATTAACAACTGCATTTGAACAAGCTGAGTTAGCAAATGAGGTGAGTAGCGTCTTAGTTTTATTTATACCACCCACTGGGATTAACTAGTACCGGTACTTCATTTAATCATTATTATTTTTACCATCCCTTCAATACCAGGACAACATTGACCGATGTCAAAATGAGTGTTTGTAGCCACTTACAACAGCACGGCCTCGGCTCTCAAATCCAACGAGTTTTCTGTATTGTGAAAATGACAGATGATCTACTTATAATTCCCTAGGTGATCATGAAAATGATTAATACTTCATTCTAATAATAATAATAATAATAATAATACCCTAACAAATGAGAGGTAACTTTATTCACTAGAGCTAAATCCAAAGCAAATTAGAGCTATCAACACTAACTTACTTTGCCAAAGCCATGGGGTGACAATAAGTAAACTGAAACACATAAACTGAAGAAATTCACCACCAGAGTCTAATAGATGAATGAAAGCTGCACGTAATACCTGTACATAAAAACATTTGCCCACGCTCAGCATTATAAAACTGGTCAGTGTTTTGTTTTCATAATTCTTGTCTTAGATGTAAACTCGGTAGCCAGGAACTACTAAAAACTGATGCAGTTGATAACTCAAATTGTTATTGGATGATCATTTTGGCATTTCATCACGTTACAATAGGCATGGCTTGCCCACAAACCAATAGCAGTTAGTTTCATGCAATGCTGTCAGGTATTGCATTAATCTCATTGTACTACTAGTACTAGAGTTAAGACCTACAAGATAAGATCGCTGCCTCGTTTGCCCTGTTAAGAATCAGCAGTCTGGCAACAATGTATTGCCAAGTGTGCATGGTAGCTGTGCATTCATACGTATATATCTCTATATATATAAAAGGCTTTGTCCTGACTGACAAGAATCAACGTAGAGGCTAAACTATAACAGGTAGAGACTTGGAATTTTGACAGTACCTTCGTTTCATAATGTAGGTGCTCACTAAGAAAGGATTTTGCAAAATTTTGATTTTAAATGCCAAAAATTAAATGTTTTTGAGAATACTTAATCCCTTTTTACACAGAATAATCAAATCCAAATCACAGTTCATTTAACAACAGTATTGTTGGCAGTCGTCACATAAGGCTTTGGAAATAAATGAAACATGTCTCTGACAAATTAGAGAAGGTATCAATGTAATTCATGTTATAAATAAATATTAAAGAATGAAATCCACGAAAATAATGCAGTCACATAACTTTTTCTAGCCTGGAAATAGATAAAAGAATAATATAAGGTAATATGTTTTGGGAAGAGAAGTATGAAAGTGATATTGCATTTCTGTTTAATTTCATCCCCAAAATGGTTTTATGGTCACATGAGAGTAAGAAATAAAAATATTCTGCAAAGACAATACAATTTTATGTTACCGGAATTTCTGTTTCTTCTTATTTGAACCCCTACCAGGCTTGCTGTGTACAAGCGATGGGATGCAAAATTCTACATCCTCTATGAGCCATAAAAGCTATATCAAGCGTTTTCTGAGGGAATAGTTTGAGTGTGATAAGTCGTTCTTCCTATTTCAAATTATAAATAGCTATATTAGGACCTAGAATTTAAAAATCTAAAGTCCTTCATAAGATAATTTCCAATTACAAAATAAAAAACCATGCCAAACCTCCTTATAACGATATTTGCAAGCCCTAGCAAATCATATTGCTATATAAGGGTCATTGTTATATCGAGGGACATCTTAAGAAAACTGCATGCAAAACAAACTTTCTATGTTGTTGGGGACGGAATAGATCCGGACCAATAGGAGCAAAATGATGGGGAAAAGAACGGCATATAACCCTGCCGTAGAGGGAAATGATAGGGAAGGGATGTTAAAAGAATCTCTGGTAGCTAGGAGGACCAGTCTGCTAGGGGAAGACACCCAAATGGAGAGCTTGGTGGACTTAGATCGAGGTTGCTAGGAACAGAGGTCCACGGAATGTAATATTGGAACAAACCTTTAACATGTAACGAAAACTTTGGAACTTTTATTTCACACAATATAGGTTTAAATAATGCACTGAATAACTGAATTATGGACTGAGATAATAAATAAAATGAAATATGATTAAATCACTTGCAATAAACAAAGTACTGAGCTTTGGCGGGAAAGCTGGACACGTGGCGATAATTGTTCTGTAATTATGCCAGAACTGATTAATATCTCAAAACACCCATAATGCTGCCTAGAATTAGTAGATTGATTGTAGAAGAAGTAATATTGATGTAAAATACATTGAATAGCCGATTCAATGTGAACGCATGGGTTGCACAATGCTCTCGAACTATTTACGACGGATCAAGGATCTAGACGGATCTAGGAAGCCGTTGCTACTGAAAATTACTGTAATTTAAATAATCGCACACGACAATACTTGTAACTGGAAGTATTGTGTATTTATTCGCGATTAAGAGCAAAGACCACTTCGGCTATTGTCTTGAAAGGCGCGAATCTGGAGAGTGATCCAACATGGACTGCTTCATGTGGATGCTGGCTGCTAACTGACTTGTACTGACGCTGTAATATATGCACGAGGCATCTCAAACTTGCACCTGCTATGGCGCGAGACCAGAGAACAGGTGGTAATAACTTGTATCAATCCGCTGCAATAGCTGACTAAGCGGGAATACATTTAGCGGAGAGTTTGAATAAAAAGACTAACTAGACAAGTAGAAAAATGCTAGTAAAACCTGTAGCTTGCTCCAACATATGTATTTACACAGCCTAACAGACGAATTTTTTTAACATAGGCATTTTCTGTAACAAACACAACACTTTCCTCTATTCTTTTTAAAAAACGTAGCCAATGTAGAGTGCAACTTCTGCCTGCTTCAAACTATCATCCAAATCTTTAAACACTACTAATTTTGTTTCGAGACTTATTGATTTTTGTTGAGCTGAGGCCATAGCTCTGAAAAATAACTGGTTAGCTGTTTAGCATCGCCTGTTATCCCATATGTCGCAGAAAATTCAGTCACATTGGAGAGGGGGGTGGAAAGAGTGCGAAAAGAGAGAGGGAATAAAGAAGAAAGACGGAACAATCACTGATATTGGTCAGTGAACTTGTACTCCACCCTCTACTGAGAATAAAATTTATCTTCAGGAATTTCTAAAGTTGGCTTAAATGATCGCACCAACTGTGAAGGGCACTAATCTGCTACCTGCTACCATCAGCAGGGGTGATTTCACTTCAAAATATGTATCATTATAAAAGGGTGTTCACGAAATATCTTAATCGCTATAATGAGGGAGAAGTAACGTTATTAACATAAGAAATTTTCCAGGACCATAAAAAAAATATTGCTTAATGCTGGTTTATCATTATATCGGTCTTTGTTATATGGAGGATCGACTGCATATGCCTTTCTTGCTTGCAAAACTTTTACCATGTTAACGAAGTTAACCACAGAGATAAGATTCACGCCCACTGCTGGCTTAAATCATTAAATTACTTTTAAAACAATTCTTGATATCACGAGGACTCCCAATACTAATAACAAACAAAACTGTGTCCTGTTTCCTCTCATTCCGTACAACACAACTGTTTCAGCTGGTGTCAAGATGCTGTCATTTCCCAGGATTGGCAATGGTGGGTAGAGATCCTACTTTTCATTCATAGCTGTCGTTCTGATCCCATCCTAAAGACAGTCAGGAAACAGTTGTGTTGTCTATCGAGCCAAAGGCCTACTAATTATGATTTACCTGCAAAGATCCCAGATGTTCTTGCCAGTCTGAAAGCATTTTCTGGAAGTCTTCCTTGGAGTGAGGCACATTGCCGTCCAGAGGCATAGCCAACGGGAGCACCGCCATGTCCCCATTCAGCCTGCAATCATACAGAGTCTCACTTGAATAGATAATAAACGTAGGAATTTCATTTCAACATTGGTCTGCATACAGTGCGTTTCTTTTTAAAGCAAACCTGTAAAGCGCTTTACGAGTGATGCAGACAAAAAAGAACGGCAAAGTTGATCAGCTGACAGCTTGCTCAATGAGACCGGCAATGTTTACATCCCTCTAACATGGTTAAAACATGTGCAAATAACAGTTATGCCGGGATGGCAATAATAATTATTGTACAATATGATGTACAGGTAAAATCAAATGATACTAACTGTGCTCCAGATGACGTTCGTACTCGGGAATTTGAACAATGATGTTAAATCCATCAAGGAAACTTTCGATGATCACCTAGTCCGCCATGACGGTTCGTGCAGCGAATCCATGCAGCAGTCGTAAAGTGAGGTTTGAGTTCGTAGAGTGGGGGTAAAGCGAAGCTGCAGCAAAATGTAAAAAGGAACGGTTTTGATGCATCACTCATAAAGCGCTTTAGCTCTGCTTTAAAAAGAAACGCAAGGATAGAGTCACCACTCCAACAGCTGAGCTGTTCATTACAAACAATGTTAACTGGGCACTCTGATGTTCACCTACTTGAATACATTGTCAGAAATAATAATGTAAATAATGTAAATGAAGATTTAAAAAAACTAGCCATTGAATATTGATTTTATATTGTTTTATATCCTCAATACTGTACAGGCAATGAAATGGTAAGAATCATTAAAATCTACAAAATGAAAGACCTGACATACATGGGGATTTGTATTTTTGCACAAATAAGCAGGTTTCTGTAAGAAGGGATCTCCAATTATAAAACATACACAATGCGTAGGACTGTAGAAGCTCCTTCCTTTACTCATCTGATGGCTATGCAGGGTTGCCAGATCAGAAATATATAAAAAAATTGTCGTATGGTAGTTGAAACTGTCGTATACTTTGTGATTTATCAGCACAATGAATGTATTGCATTAACAATAATATTAATAATAATAAATAATGAAAATAAAATAATGAATAATAATAATAATAGTAATAAATACTTGTGTATTGTACACTGTATACGTAAATATAATTATTATATTCTACAATGGAATTAAGCGTATTCTTCTTTTACACACATTACTGAAAATATGAAAATATAGAAAACATTTTTCATTTAACTTATTTTAAATTATAACAAATTCTGTCTGTGTATCTGTGAACACTCGACAAGGAAAAACTGTAAGAATTCAAAATTTCATATTTAGGTTAGATAGCTTTCAGAGATTTGACAAGAAAATCGGCATAAGCTTTCTCTTACTTTTTCTAACAATTTAAGGAAATAAAATTTTGCTTTTTGCAAATTTCTCATATTTCGCTTCATTATTGATTATGAGCACCAAATTGTAATGATTTAATGCCCTGTAGCATACACATTTTATGTCATAGAGCAAAAGTCTCCTAATAAAAGTTGCTTGCCTATGTCCCCTGCAAACACAGGTAAAATATTTTGGTGTTATTCACTAACACCCTGTATATTATCTAGAGATTGGAATAATTATTTAAAGTAGAAATATGCCTATACATAGCCACAGGGTTGCCATATGTATGACTGTTTCATTGATTTGTATGACGTACAATGTAACCATGAGTCGTATGCCTATTTGTAAAACAATTTTTAACATAGCATTTTATATTTTTTTAATCGGTCTACAGACAAATTTTAAATTTTGATAGATATCCAGCTTTTTGTTTTCTTATGGTTTATGTTGTAAGCATGTTGCTAAAATCAATGTGATTGGAAAGCAGTCATGGAACCTTTGGCGAAAAGTTATAAGGCCAAAGACGCAATAAAACCGTCTCCCTTTCTGTTTATTACAGGGTCATTCCATATTAAATCAACAAATTTTAAGAAAATTTTTTGCCGCACCATTTTTGATTTTGTTGAAATTTGGTAGGTGAAGTGTGCCAGTCTTCTGAACCCCAAAACAAATCTTGTTATACCTCTAAAAAATTTTACTCCTGAGATATAGGCATTTGTTTGGAACACGAACAAGCAAAAAATGTAATTTCAGACCATTTTCTGAAAGCCGTAGAATTTCTATTTGAATCAGTATGATGATCAAATAGGGCTCATTGGAAAGCTTAAAGAATGGACTTTCATTTGTGCATACTAAATTAGATTTAAGTTAAGTCTAAACAGACGTTTTTAGGGCTCTAATCTTCTTTCGTGAACTGTCGTTTTGCGTAACTTTAGGCATTAAAAAAACAATGAATGACTTGGAGTAGCAGACCATTTTTTTTTCCTGTTACACTTATGTATGAGGAATATGTGTAGGAAAAAAACTGAGCTGTTACTGGTGGTCCTTCACCCTGAAAAATTTGCGTATACTTCGAAAAAAATGTAAATCGTGCTTTTTCTCGGTCCCAAAAAGTAATGTGGGACAGGTGATAAAAATCTGAAAATGCCAGGATGAGAAGCCCTTATAGTGTACTTTAAAATGAAAACAAAATCATTTTGTGACTCGAAGGGATAGAGGAGCTACAAGCCTTTGAAATATCAAGAAAACAGCACTTGACCGCTACTGAAAATAGGCTAAGCAGATAGGAAAATTACCACAAAATTTAATTTAAATTCACATAAAATACAAAACATTTATTTACAAATGAGAATTTTCCTGTCATAGAAATTTCTGATTTTTTTGTGATTTTTCTAGCAATTTTTCACATTTGACTTTTTTTAAGCTACATTGATGGCAATTTCAAGTACTGTATTTTCAACTATTGTATTTAGAAACCATTCTTATCCTGGTTTTTTGGATGTAGGTAATGCATTAAACACTAAAAGCTGCATAAAGCTCTTTAAGTTACATCAAATTAACCTTTTCTGTATGTTAACCTTTTTCTCCATTAGGTCCTCTAACAGATACACAGTCCCTTTTCCTTGGCATCATTCTGCTGTACTCATCATTTTCGTAGAAAATGTTTTGACTGAAACTTATCAAGTTTATTCCTAGTCCTGTTCTCCTTATTCTGTGGCAAAATCCTGTTCTCTTTCACTAAATTTCTTGACTGGCAGGCTAAGCATTGGCTGACATTAAACTCACTCTGAACTAACTTATTCTAATACTCTAACTACTAGGAGCTAAACTTACAATGTTCTTTAGTAGTTGATGCAACTTTCATTTTTTTCTTTAAGCTTGTGAATTAGTTGCTTGTACTCATTCGCTAAACTGACAGGCTGCATGTTCATTGAAAATTCCTCATTATCAGTTGAAATGTTCAAATCAAAAAGACTTACTTAACTTTCCTGATATACTAACCTCATTTGTTAACACTGAGGGTCTAGCTTCTGCACCTCAACAGGAGAAATACCAAGGACTGAAAAAGCATCATTAACTGTTTCAACAAGAATGGTTTCAGGTTCATAAATGTCTGGGCATTCATCTTCACTGTCAGTACCGGTCTCTGTGCCTTGCTTAGGATTTTTAATTTTTTTAACATTTTGTGCACAATACCTTCCCTGTGATTAATTTCAGCTCAGGACTGCACATGGAAAGTGTCATTGATATTTATCTGAGAGATATTTTTAATAAGTTTTGAGTGAACACTGTAGGGGTCAGAGGAAGACCATACACAAAATTTGGAAGTATCTGTCCAAAAATTCAGCCTTGTGAAACATTTTATATCATCGCAACCAGTTCTATTTGAAAATAATGTTTTTTGTTCTTCAGTAAACTCAGAAATAGTACTGAGTACTGAAGACCTAGAGTAAGATAATTTATGACATACCTCTCCCTTGAAGATGCCAACAGAACAAGAACACTCCATCATAATAATATACTGGTAACGATTTCAATAGCATGTATTCAGCTCAAAATAACAATAGTAATAATTTAAAAAAATAAACTAATCAAAAGATAATGAAGCACAAACACAACCTACTTCTTGTGAGTCAGCTCAGTAAGTGGATAGTGGACAGCATTGAACAGAGGGGCTGGATCATATGAAGCTATGCATGTTCAAACATGACTTGGTCAGCAACCAGACTCCAATGAACAGTGCGTATCCAGAACTTATCCTATTATAACAGTTAACATATAATTCAATATACTGTATATAAGACTAGGGTTTAATGCAGTACCTACATCTAATAAACCAGGATAAGAATGGTTTCTAAATTCAGCCTATTTTCAGTAGCGGTCAAGTGCTGTTTTCTTGATATTTCAAAGGCCTATCCCTTCGAGTCACACAATGATTTTGTTTTTATTTTAAAGTACACTATAAGGGCTTCTCATCCTGGCATTTTCAGATTTTTATCACCTGTCCCACATTACTTTTTGGGACCGAGAAAAAGCACGATTTACATTTTCTTCGAAGTTTAAGCAAATTTTTCAGGGTGAAGGACCACCAGTAACAGCTCAGTTTTTTTCCTACACATACTCCTCATACATAAGTGTAACAGGAAAAAAAATGGGTCTGTTACTCCAAGTCATTCATTGTTTTTTTAATGCCTAAAATTACGCAAAACGACAGTTCACGAACGGTGATTAGAGCCCTAAAAACGTCTGTTTAGACTTACTCAAATCTAATTTAGTATGCACAAATGAAAGTCCATTTTTTAAGCTTTCCAATGAGCCCTATCTGATCATCCTACTGATTCAAATAGAAATTCTACGGCTTTCAGAAAATAGGTCTGAAATTACATTTTTTGCTTGTTTGTGTTCCAAACAAATGCCTATATCAAAGGAGTAAAATTTTTTAGAGGTATAACAAGATTTGTTTTGGGGTTCAGAAGACTGGTACACATCACCTACCAAATTTCATCAAAATCAAAAACGGTGCGGCATCGCCCATTTGTTGATTTAATACGGAATGACCCTTCTAGCAACTGAAAGCTTGGAATTTTTAAATCCATTCACTGGACTGGAAGCCCTCGGAAACATTTCCATTTGTGACACCTTCTTGATGTAATCTCTTTCCCCACATGGATGTTGTCGCTTCTGTCTGGGATCGGATACCAAGACATTACCTAAGTACGATGAACCTGTTTGTTGTGCAGATGAAAACCAGAAAGGGTACTTACTCTTGTTCCGTGCCCCAGAAGTCGGGTTGATCAAAATTCCTGTTAACACCAACTTCATAAGGAAAATCCTTTTGAATTATATCCAAAAGTGAGCTATCGGAATCATCCAGGATGTCCTGCAAAGGGAAAACAAGTATGTAAGAATACCAGGAAATTCCAAACAAAAGCATACGGAACTCTATCATAACTGTCGCATGAATGTGCTTACTGCAATATAAATTATATGAAATGCGCACCGAGAAGCTTTCTTGCCCGCAGCATCACTTCACGTTAATACAAGCCTCGTCACTGCATTGCTCCACCCCAGCTAATTTCCAGTTTTCAGACTTCTTGTCACGATATCTCTTACAGATGCCTGCACCAACATTGTGAGCTAATTTTGAAAAGCGTTGCTCAATAAATAGCAGAGTTAAGCATACCTGCTGAAGTCTTTGTTACAGCATGTTACATTCCAACGTAATTCATTTCGCAAGTTAAGCGACGAATATTGTAACATTCAATTCATTCAGCATTGGCGCGAATAGCCAAAGGTCCTGGGTTCAAGTCCCAGTGTCGGAGGAATTTTCCTCCTATAATATTATCATGTAATGTCCAACAGAGACAATAATCTGTGGTTCATGAAAGCTTATATATCTATTCAATTCAGTGCTACAATATAAATTCAATCGGCCTAATCCTTCTGGTCGCAATTTGGCCCTGGAGTCGACTCAGCCTCTAACAGAAATGAGTACCAGGAGCAATCCTGGGGGTAAAGGCGGCCGGTGCATAAGGCTGGCAACCTTACCACCTTCATGTGCCGAGTGTCCAAAATCTGGGAGCCTCAACCTCCTGGAACCCTCTGGGCCTCCATGGCCTGCATAGGGAACGCTTTGCTACAATATAATAATTTCTTATATTGAGTTATTGTGAGTACCACAAACTTATAGCCAAGTGCAGCCTGTTGCACAATCTTGCATCACATTAGTTAACCCGAAATGATTATTCTTTTATACAAGTTTTATTATTATTATCTTGTATTTGTATTTGTTATTCATGTTTCTGGAGATTATTTGATGTTAAAAGTGCACACGCTTTGACGCCAGCCCTTAGAGTTGATTTGTGCTCCACCCAGTTATTCCTTATTTCCAGACCTATGCCTATCACATGGATCTTATACCATTCCTTGAGTGACCCGACAACCATTTTTAAATGCTTTTATTGGCACATTATTTTTTAATTCACTAATAAACTGTTTCTATTAGTTAATATATTTTGTTAAATATTATCACTTTTACACTGAGTAAGCCAGTTGTCTCCACTTAGCAATTAGGTTAGTTTCTTAAATGAAGACCACGTCCAAAAAGTGAATTATGTCTTAAAAATTAATTTGTGCAAAATAGGCACGATTGCAGGATTATGTTCTTTAATCCTGAAGATCAAGCAACCTTATACACTACTCTTTTACTATAACGTGCTAAGCCTAAAAAACCGATGTTTATTTTGGCAGAATATCACAATCACATCCCCAAAACTTCGAAGTTGAGTCAGTCCTCTAATCCAACCTCGAATTGTTCCTTCTGAGACGCTGATAAAAAGAGGGACAAACGTAACTTAAGTCTAAATTTCTGTGAAGTAACAAAAACAAACACAACTTACCATGAGAAGATAAAGAGAAAAACTAAACTGTGTTTATATTATGATTGATCCGTGGATTTGCAATTGATTTCTCAGAAGTGAAAACAATCTACAAATAACAGAGCAATTCACTTGAAATGGAAGCAGAACAAACGGTAACAAATAATATGTTTGATACACTCGCATTTATTACTTATATCCCACCCTGCTACCCTCAAACGACATCAGGTGGTACAAGACAAATGATAACATTATACACTCCCTTCCTATGAACTCTTGGTTATCTGTGTAAATTGCATGAATAATAAAGAAATAAAAAAAAGATAATCCAAATGTTAGCATTCACCAGGTGCAAGATTCTGAATTTCCCGCACTTTGTCCTACACTGTGTAGGCCTATATGATGAAATTAGTTGCAAGAAATTAGAAACCTTGACAAAATATCGTGGAAATGTGGAAAATTCAAAATTTAAAATTTCCACACATGGAAATCCAAAAACCAGACAAGCTGCCCACAATTAGTTGATTCTGTTTTGTTCATCAATCAGTACTTCTGGCCAATCTTAGCTATGCATTGCAGTGTGTACCTATTAACCCTTTCACTGCTATCGACGGAGCAGTTCCGGCCGCGAAGTTGGTGCTATGAATGAGACAACTGCGCAAGGAATGGAATTTTTTTTTAACACGGTTACAACGAAAGGATAGTGTCCTGCCATCTCTTGGGGTTAGATAGAACTTAATTCAAATATAATGTACAAGACAAACTAAAATGTTTAAACAGTGGATACTTCGATAGCAAACACACACCTTTACAACGTCAGGTACCTGATGAAAACTGGGAGGAGCCAGTTGAAACGTTGTAAAGGTGTGTGTTTGCTATCGAAGTATCCACTGTTTAAACATTTTAGTTTGTTTTGTACATTATATTTTAATATCAGACACATGTGGAAAGTTTATGGACTTTAATTGCTAAATAGAACTTAATTCCATCGCTTTCCGTGCCCTGTGGTGCAAATGTGAGGCCTTGCACAATGTTGTGATGTCTGAAGAAGCCACATGCGGGGAATCACGTCAAGACCATTGTATGTTCAATTTCAACTCAGTCATGGCTTCCACGAGCAAGGGAAAGCATTTCTTACGTGATGACGAAATTCTCGCATATTTTGAAACTGCCTTCTGATTTATCGGAGAGTGGCAGTGAAAATATCTCAGCAAGGAGGATATGTCAGCAGTGAAAGGGTTAATAAATCACAAGATGGATTGTTAAATGATATAGACATGATAATCACCACATGATAGTATGTTATATGAACATGAGAGCTACATGGGAAGCATTTAGCAAATGCAGGATTTTACTTAACGCAGATGACGAGATCTGGGAACTGAAAGATCATCAGAACTTGTAAAATTAAAAACAAATGTATCCCATACATGAAGTTGCAATCACATCTGGATTGTGTGTACAACATTAAGCAACAAGCCTATAATGACATTTATTGAGATACGAGCAATGCGAGTGTATAGTTTCCATACGAGTATCTTAATTACAGGCAAGTTGCATACGATGGTTTTTGTTCAACCATAATTAGTCTAAATGTTTAAATTCTGATTTTAGATTCACGCAAACGATCTGACCTCCACACCAGCAGGTTGTTGTAGTTCAAGTCTTCTATGAGAGATGGCAGCCTACTTCGTCAGTCAAATCAAAGCTCCCATTTGCTGTTTTCAAACCAACAGAATTTTACAGCACCTTGGTATGATATAAATTAACACAAACAGAACTGATTTCATTTTAAACACGCTACCCTCTAGGTCTCAAGATCATTCCATATTATGTCACTTAATAACTGTATTATAGTATGGTCGAACAAAAACTTCATTTCAATGTTAAAAAATCGAATTATGGTACAACTTAAATAAAATCAGGTAAACTGATGTAACAAAGATGCTTCTGATATACATGACACAGACTTTGTACTATTAATAATGTTATATAGGCCAATCTAAAACATAAATGTTTATTATTAATAGAGCACCCTGTTTAAATATTATAATAATTCGTTTAGTAAGGTATTCAATAGCTGTAATGAAAATAAACAGCCTTCACAAACTGTAAATCACAATTACTACCACCGAATGGGTTTAACAAAATACAAATATTTATCATTAAAGTGTGTTTCACGGTGAAACTTGGGTCTGCAGGCCCAGTGAGCAATGACAACAATATATTTATATGCAAGTTTTGTAACTCCCATGCGTATTACAGCCATTCCATTGTTACGGTCCAGACATTTACACACTTTTGGAGTCCTCATACTCATTGTTAAGATAAATTTTCAAAAAGGTTAATAATATGTATGAATTGCCTTCAAATAGTACTTCACCCCTGATGTATTTTTAATCCCATCTCAACATTAATCATTCAAGAAATTTATAAAAAGTACCCTGTTACGGTTCAGACTCACACGGAAGGTTACCCATGTCATTTTTGTAAAGACATGTAAAACTCTGTGAGTTGTCACAACTTTATGGTGAATCATATTTTTTTCCTTCTTTAGAAATGTTCAAGGATAATTATGCAGTATTGATCAGCCTCAAATTTTCAATAATTAACACACAGTAAATTTTCAAAATATGTTACGGTCCAGACACATGCTGTTACGGTTCAGACACTGTGTAAAATCACACAAGTGAGAATTACTTAACAAATTAAGAGAATAGAAAATTTACACATGTTTTGCAAAATCTAGGATCCATGAGCACTTAACTAGTCAAAATAAGTAATTTAACATAAACTTAGGCCCTTTCATAGGATTTATAAAACTGTTGTCACAAAAAATGGTGAATGCTTATGAGGATGACTCATTATGTCTATTAAAAACAAATTATCCACTATTATGAGTGACAGTAGGTAGTTTGACCACACAAACGACTGAAGCATGTACTACAAAGATGACCTTTTTCTTGAGACCATATCCATGTCGATGTACTACTGGAATTAGTATAGTTGATTCTGTAATCATCGCTAATAGTGTTACGTAGGCCTACCTCAGCCTAGTATGTCTTTCAGCTTGACAAGGACAAAATCACAAAATTTAATTTACTCTGATGATTAAGGAAGGGTGATAATAAATTATCATGGTGAAGCACCTGAACTTGTCTGACCAACTAGTGATTTATTTCTGGTTGGCGTAACCTGAAAGTAATCAGCGCTCTGTAGGTTGGGACTACAAAGAATACCAGACTACCTTTTCTCTGGTTTTGACTTCACATGCTGGCACCCATAGTATTCTTACTGCTGACACTAATTTTTTTGCACATTATAAAATTGCTCAGGTGTATCCAAAAAATATTTTTGGCTCTTCGCTGGTATCCGAATATTATGCTTTGACTTCTAACTCCATCCACTGCCACTTTCCCATAGAGTGGTGCCTAAATATTAAATTCAATATTTAGAGAAACTTGTTTCCAAAGAATAGGAGATTGAAAAAGGTAAAAAAAAAATCATTAATTGTGCTGCTGAACCATTAGAACATATTTTTATATTAACTACGTTAGTAGGCCTACATTAGCAAATTCTGCTTTCATTTCTCATATGATTGTCTTCAGAAATGTCCAGACAGCAAATTATAGCTGAAAAAATATTTTTATTGCATAACTATTACTCAGTGGAGGAGTTCCTGTCTGAACATTGAGTTTTTACGCATTTAGATGAATAAGTAGACGAGCCAGGCAACAGCTGTGAACAGTGTTGCTTGTTGATGGGCCCAATGAGCTGACTGAATTAATTCATCCTGTGCAATGAGTGAGTAATTCTCAGCAAAAGTATCTGTAATACATTATACAAGTTCATTCATTTCCACTTTAGTTTTGTTCCATTTCAAAATAGGATGACTGCCTATGCGTCTCTTAACGTTCGGTAATGGAGTTTATAATTAATTTTAAAACCAGTTCTTTCACTGTAAAATTTTTTCCAAAATCCAGTTTATCACAGTCTGTCTTTTAAGCTCATCTTTAATCTATAAATTGTTCAAATTAATGGGTAATTTAAAACTTGGGTCAACACTGGGTATTTGTCCTCATTTTTGGTGTCTGGACCGTAACGCTCATTAAATGGAAATATATTAATATGCAAAAATTTTAATAAGTGATATGAGTTACATAACCCTTCTTGTTAGAAAATATTAAGTATTACTATTGTACAAATTATTGTTAACATATAAAATAAACTTTTTCACTTTTTTTGTTACGGTTCAGACAAATGTATAGTACCTTGTAAATACAAGTAACAAAATTTATAATTAACCCTTGGTAGTAAATAATAATACTTCATAAGACTAGTAATATACTGAACAACAACTTTTGGAGAGAAATAATCAGCTGATTCTCCAGGTTGTCAACAATAGGGATTAAATACGAACTGTTACTTTTTCAAGAAATTGGTTGCTTTCGTTATGTTTAAATTTAACAATCAATAACAAAATGATACTTGCAGATCATAAAAAATGAGTACTGACATTTAAAAATATAAGCTTTTAGCTTTCATTTGACATACAACATGTCTACCTTACTTAAAAATACCAATATGGTAAAACAGACTCACTTTTCATGGAATGGCTGATTAAATAAATATTTCCATTTTGTTCTTTTCACTATTACAACGATTTTCCTACTTTTATCGCTGAAATTGAACAAAAAAAACCACAAAAATCTTGCCAGTATATCAGCATCTGCTACAAAATAGTATCTGAATAAATTATTTATTATCAATTTAAAATGAAGAATGAGTTATATTATAAATATATTTTTAAAATACAGCATGCAGTTAAGGAAGTACATCTTTAATAATATTTTTTTTAAATACTCAGAGTTTGTTATTTTTAAAAATGAAAGCTATTGGTTGGCCATTTAAAGCTGGAGACAAGGGTTTGTTAGGAGATTAACAGCAGGGCAATTCCATGATAACATTGACACAGATTGAAAAAAATTAAATGTTATAAATATTGTAAATTATTGCAGTTTCTCTAAGTCAAAGAGTTAAAGTTTCAGAAAATATAAATATTTCATGCATTTCTCTATTAAATTTGGACTTAAAATATAATCTATTAGATAATTGATAGAAAACACCAAATTTACGATGAACATGGACATTCACAATTTAGTCCAACAGATACGACAGCAGTGCTTTCCAAGGATTATTTTTCATCATAAAACAAAGATGACTTATTATTAGGCCCCGTATTTTTTGGTAACAACGATAAGCGCGAAAACCTGCCTTGGCTATACTTAGCTTTTATATGCTTAAAATACCAATATGAACCAAATTGAATCCATGAAATATTGCGAAATTTACTCTATTCCGCGAAATGTGTCTATAAGCGCGAAATATGCCCCTTCTGTCCGTAAAGTGACAAATGAGCATGAAAAGTGCCTTAAAATCACAATATTGTGTTTTGGTGTACTGTATTTTTTTATTTCTTAGCAGCAATTTTTTTTTTTTTTTGTTTTTTCTGTGGCTGTCGCAAATTTACCGATATATCGATATTTGTGATCGATTACAAAGATGCAGAATTTACGCAAAGATTGTCTGTGACCTGGTTTGTACTGCTGAGTACTCTCCTTCCCTGCTATCTCTTTGCCAAGTTAGCGATGCCTATGATCGATTAGAGCAGAAGAGTGTAGAATGTTTGTTACTTGTATTCAACAGATTTCGTCTTTTATCCACAGTTGGCACTTCTGTTTGCAAATGGCTATCTGATGGTGTTTAGTAGAAATTACGATAATATTTCTCGTAATTATATTTGAACATTAACTCTAATCATGTCGAAATCGAAAGTTACTTCAGTTCATACAAGGGCAGAAGGATATAGAAATGGGGGGGGGGGGAGTGTTAGTTCATGTAAATAAAGAAGCAAAGTTTATCATTGCGGAGTGTTCCCAATGTAGTATAAAGTAATTTATATCACGAAATACCCACCGAAATAGAAGGAAGTTAACACCGAAATCAACCATTTTATTTCACCAATAAATCAGGGCCCTACTTATTATGGAGGGAAAACATTACTTCATTGAATTGCAGAAGTCAAATTAGGTAAATAATATATGTAAGGAAGTCCAATAATACACAGAAACTGTTAGTCCGTGACAAAAAAGATGTAAAAGTTTACCTAAAACAATAAATAATGCATGTATTGTAATTATATTTTATATTCTCTGAGTACTAGTATGGAGCAGTACACCTTCACTTGGTTACTGAAATTGAATGTTTTTTCTCCACAAATAATGGTGTCACAGACTAACAGTCACAGAGTCTCAAAATGATATATTTCACAGATATTAGAATATTTGTAATAAAATGTGAAGGGCAGTGGAAAAAAATAAAGAATAATTAATAACCTATTTTTATATGAAACATATTTAATTTTCAAGAACAAAAATTTAAATTTATACTTATTGAGATCAAAATAGTTACGATATTCAATAAAATGAATTTTTCTGAAAAGTTAACGCATTTCTCTTTCTTCTTTTAGACCTATACTATAAAAATAGGGAAGACATCTGCTGAAAGAACAAAAAATATCGTGATAGGTTCAGCGATGCAACATTTGTATTCAACAACCTCATAATTGAGGACTTCAGAATCAATATTTTGTCTAGCAATAGTCAAGACACTGATAAAGGGGTTAAAAAATAAAGTTGTTTTCAAATGGTTGACTTAAACAGCTGAAAGAAGGCCAAAATAGTTTCAGAGCTATAAAAGATGAAGACTACTCGCTTTTCAAAAGCATTTTCCATGCACTGACTGAAGAGCCCAAAACCACGTCTTCAACACGAACTAACATACTTCGAATCAATGAAAACGAGTTTGAGATTATTAGACAAAAGTTTCAAATCATTTACTAAGCGTTCCACCTCTTTGTTATGTTGTAAATGTGATTTTCTGATTTACATCCAGAAGTTAGTCCGTGACAACTTTTCATGTCAGTCCGTGACACTAGTATTTCATTTTTTATTACCATTAAACTGATGGTTCATATTTTAAAGAACCATATCATAAGCTGCTATATACCTACCTACTTCAAAACAAATAAAACACATCTGCCTAATGTATATCAAATCACAGAAATTTTCTGTTTTGTTCCTACAAATGAAACCTATGTCCAAAATAAGTTAGTCCGTGACAAGGTGCTATAAGTTAAATATATCTGTGCATATAAATGTTAGAGAACTCTAAGTTTATTTGTAAATACTTTAGTTCTTTATGTGTTGCTCTGCATATGCCAATTTCTTCTGTGTTTAATATTGTTGAAGTAATGGCTGCCAGTATAGTGACTTTTCTCTGTGAATGTTAGTCCGTGACCATGGAATTGCCCAGCAACAGACGGAAAAGAAGAGGACAAAAGAACCCTACCTGATCGTAAAGAGGCGATGGCAATGCAGCGAAGTGTTCATCATGCAGGCTCAGGAATCCTGTCTCCATGACAGGCGCAGAAACCTGAAACAAGAAAAGAAACTGCTAAAATTGCTAGCAATGGTCAAGTACGCAACACAATTACATTAACATCTCAAAAACAAACTAGGCTAATAATAACTGGTTTGAATTGACTAGCCCCGTGTTTGATATTGACCAATAACGTTAAGCAATTCCTCGGATATAGACCAATCACGGCCGTTTATCTTACAATATTCTTGTAAGAATCATGAGGATGGCATTTTATCGGGTAAAATCGTCTGCTCGTTACTGGACACGCAAGCATCAGTGTGCAGTGATTAATACGTAACATGTTGCCATTAAACAGCACGAAAACAAGTTATTTTATGCAACACAACTTGTTTGGAAATTGAAATAATAGAAATGTTAATTGATTAAAAACACAATTTTGATTCGATGCAAGCCAGTTCGTGTGCTTTTATTCAGTTCTACTGTTAGCTTACCTGAATGAAGTTACGTATGTCTTATATGCACAATTGGTGACTCGAATCGATTCATGGATGGTTGATTCACAGTATGCCGTGATCACGTGGCTGTTAGTTTTGTTTTTATACAACAAAGCATGAAAGTAATTATTATTTGTATATATAGGCTATATATATATATATAGGCTATATATAGCTTGGCCATCCATTTCATGATATTTTCCAGAGCCCCCGACCATAGGCCACACTCTGTGTTGGTTCTCATTTTGCTTTTAATCTGTTTCACTTATTCATTCTGAATTTCATAAGTTTATGGCAAATGTAATTGCATCTCGTTTAGTCTTTCTCGACACTTATTCTCTATTTATTCATCTGTCTCAGCTTTCTGTTCTCTCTAGCTGTTCTTCATTCTGAGTTAACTTTCGATCTATTTGCTCGTTAATCTCAGTGTCTCTCTCTATTGGTCTCTCAACTTTCTCACTATAATAGCTCTTCGTTGAATTAAAACAAGAACTATGACTCTCAAGCTGTCATACCATCTTTCCTTATATTCCCTCTATTGCCGTTCCGGATGTTATCCTTCTTCCTATCTATCTCTCGGCATCTGCTGGGGAGAGTCGAGCTAATCCAGCAGCGCCCTGGAACCGTTAGCAGGGGCCCTCCTGGGACATTTAGTCGCCTCCGAACCCCGAAGCGCCATGCACAACGCTCCGGTACCTAATTCAGTGTAGGTAGCACCAACCACGGCTCACCAGAAGCCAACCCAAATTGAGGACTACCACGCGCATGCACGTGGAGGATCACAGTCCACACCCTGGCTACCTCAGTCTCTCCGCACCTCAGGATCGCCCTTTACGACACGGTGGGCGAGACCGCGGATCGGGTAGATCCTAATCCGTTACTTTTATTCATGGAATAGTCTCAATAAATCCAACTCGAGTTGACGTGTTTCATCAGATAAATTCACAGTTGCCAATCTATCAATAAACTCAACTTTCGTGGGATTACTTATGACAGAAAAAAAAGGCATGAGGTGGCTGGAATCACATTTCATTTCCTGTACTGATTATATTTAAGAGAATCAAGCATGGCTTTCGTTTGTCAGCCCCCTGCAAGACAATATATAAATACGATAGAGCACAGGTAAGCTCATCTGTTCCATATTAATACAGTTTAGTATGACACTGTATGGGCCTAGTACTTAATCACTTAAGTTCATTGAAAGTCCAAAAAGATACGTGTCGCAGGCTAATTGTAAATTCAGTCTTTTTACAAAATGCTGGCAAATTTATAATAATAAGAGGGAGTGTTCGTCTGTGTGCACGATACCCAGCCAAATCTAGGGGATGCAAACATCTAGAATTTTAAACAGATGGACCCAAGGGTGGTCGATGCACCCTGAAGTCAGATTTTGAATTTTCTGTTTTGGTTGCGAGTTATGAGCGAAAAACTGGCAGAAAACGAAATCTTTTGGTGGTGTAGGAGTATTTCATTAAAAATTTTGTAACAGTATTTATGGTAGAGTGCTCTCCATATAATTCTGCCGAGCCGCACAAAGCAATTTACGTGAAGATAGTGAAGTCACGCCTACTTCCCAACGCATCATCATTCCTCTCCCCGCATTTTATTGATTATTACCACATGTTCCTTCGGGGAATCATAGTCTATGAATATCTCACTCGTTTTGCAAGGGCAGCCTTATTGAGTGTAAGCGTTTATTTTGTTGGTATCTGTGAATGAGTGTTTGTGCTGTGTTACAATTTATATTGTTGGCAGTTCTAAGTGCGCCTCAAATTGTTCAAAATGCCCCCTGTGATAAGTAGATTACAGTTTAAAACTCTTCATTGTCAAGCTGACAAGGAACGTCTCCCGTAGGATGTCTCAAGTGGACTGAAATCATTGACAAACTCCCTAAGCTTTCGCTCCATAGCTCCGCCTCGCGCATATCGCGGCAAACTTATTCGGCATCACCTCTAAGACTGGGTAAAATAGGCACTAAATTGGGCATTACTCAGGTACCACTCAACTGATTTGGTCCGATATTAATAGGCTTCTTCCCATGGCCGTTATAAATGCATATACCAAGTTTCATGAAGATCCAATTTGAGTTATCGCGTATGTAGACACACGGATGGACGGACAGACAGATGGACAGACATTTCCCGTCCCCCACACAATCTCATAAAGTACCATACTGGCACTTAATAAATACAATTGTGAAAATCCAACATCGTTAACATGAAACGGTCTCAAGTTGCCTGTGATTAGAAGTTTGGAGTCATGCTGTGAGGCACAAGAAACGCCTTTCTTCAGTTTCCATTGCCTTTAGCCTACCGGTATGCTTGAAATGATGTAGCACATCCCATATTACTTCCTTCTTCTCGTGGGAATTAAGAACAAGAGCTCTGATAATAGATCTTTTACATTTTAACTCAAGTGCAAGCTATTAGAAACATATTTCAGTCTCTCATTGCGAAAACATTCCAGACTGCTGGTACAGTAGCAAAGCAATCAACATCAGGACTTAAAGCAAATACCAGTTGAAAAGGTGAGCAGCACACACTTAATTCCATCAGTAGGCTTTAAATACATAACACACCTGATCTTACGTTGCATTTCACTAGTCTTCTGTTTGTGGTTTCACAGTCTGACAGTGAAGAGAGCTATGTTTTTCGACTCCTTTAATTCTTCACTTCAACCAGAGTAGGCCTATGGGGTTCTGTCATCCTCATGCGAATTTCACTACCTTGTGTTCCCAGAGATTAAGACATGAGAAAGTAGCATACAATTTAGTACATTTGAGTGGCGGGGAAGAATTAAAGGAGACGAATACAATTGCTCTCTAGACCGCTCATGCCACCCCACCGTCAGACAGTGAAACACAACGTAAGATCAGCTGTGTTATGTATACAAGTTACAGACCACTTTACATCTGCTTGTTCAATACAAACAGCAGGTCTCCAACAACTGAATCAACATTTGCACTGTTGGTTTGCTGAACTTCGCCCTCATATGCAAACAGACCCAAAGTCCATAACAATTCATAGCGAAAGATAGTTTGAAGTCGGCCAGCAATAAAGATCTGCCCACTCTCGCTCGCTTCCCCTGGCCTTGCGCCTTTACCCATGAACCTGCTCAATGTTGGCAATGCAGCTCACTATTGTATCATTAATCAGATGTGCCAATTACAATACAATCAAAAATAACTTTTGTACCTTATCAAAAATACAATCACCAGAGGTTCTTTAGCATTATTCAGAACCTGCACCAAAGCGGTTTTAGCGCTCAGCAACCACTCGTGGTGTAGCCTAGTGGTTAAGACTGCTGGTTATGATGCTAGTGGTCCTGTGTTCTTCGATGCCAAAAATTTAGGTTAGGAATAAGTAGGTAGGGTGAAGAGGAAATGAGAGGAAAGGTGAAAAGAGGAAAAGGAAGAGAAGAAATGAGAAGTTATTTCATTTTTTCCTAATTTCATCTTCTGACTACTAGATGGGGTTGCCAGTAGTTGAAATGGCAGCCGCTACTAAACCCCCATCTTCCCTGTTAGTGAGTTGAGTGGTGGGGGACTAGTGCATTATGACTTAATACTGTTTCCCCCCAATTTATTGAAGGTAAACTCAATAAACCCAATGTTTATTACTAGCTTTGGCATAATTACAGGAAAAGGAAGAACAAGTCGTCCCTTAAGCTCCGCCCACTCAACTCACTACTGGGAAGGAGGGGTTTAGGGTGGGATTATTTTAAACAATGAGACATCTAGAAGGCATTGCAGCCATTTCATAAAATATGGGAATTTTTCCCTCAAAGAGAGAAGTTATAAAATTATTGTAATTGGGTGGTCAAAAATAAGTTTAAACCCTCTAATTCTCTGCATTTTAAGGATTTAGGTGTATTTGAAGTGGTTTCATGTGTAAAATCTGTCAATTTACTTATTTATTGCATTGAGTTACTTTTTTTGCCATTTTTACTTCCTCTGCCTGTACCATAGGTACTACAGGTAGAGGAAGTATTGTTTTCGACCCCAAAATTCAAAGTTGAGTTTTTAGCATATATACACGTTTCAAGGCCTCCTGAATCCAAAAATACTATTTTTGGAAACATGTCTGTGTGTGTGGAAGTTTGTGAACAGGCTAGCTCGAAAACTGAAAATCGCATGAAAACAAAATTTCGTATTTGGGTCAGGTACTTTCTGAAGATGTGAGATGAAGATTGGCGACAAGTTTCTCTTATTTTTAAGGGGACTTTACATGAATAATTTTCCGTTTTTCGCGATTTTTTCGAAAACGGCTCTAACGATTTTCTTTAAATTTTGCACTTGGGCTGCTTATACTAAGAGCTAAAACTTTTATTTGAAACATTTTTTTGAACAAATTCTCTGAAGGGTAGTTATAAGCCACCCACTGTGAATACACGCTCTTTGCAATACGGCATGTAACGGAAAGTCGGGCAAAAACAAAATTTTGTATTTGGGTTAGGTACCTTCTGAGGCTATGACACGAAGAGTGGCGACAACTTTCCCTTACTTTTAAGGGGACTTTACACGATTAAACTTTCGTTTGTCACGATTTTCTCAAAAACGGCCCTAACGATTTCCTTTAAATTTTGTACATGGAGTGCTTATACCAAGAGCTAAAACTTTTATTTGAAACTTTTTTCAAAAAAAATTCTCTGAAGAGTGGTTGTAAACTACCCACTGTTTGTAGATACTCTGTCTTGCCTGGTGAACAACTCAATACGTGGACATTCACGGCCTCTTATTCTATATAAGTACGTGAAGTGAAGTGAGAAAGATGTATTGTTGGCCATGCTTACAGTAAAGAAATATCTGAGGGGAATATTCAATAAATTTCGGAAATTATTCTGAATGGCGGAATGTTCAGTAAACGTTTGCAGTCACTTGTTTTTGTTTTTTGTTGTTTTGTTTTTGTTGTTTGTTTGTTTTGTTTGTTTGTTTTTTTAGTTTGACCATAGCCTGTGTTTTTAGTTGCAACATTCAAATGAGGGGCTATAAGGTATTTACAGCATAATTAGCGTAAAATTGTGTCTTGCGATTCTGTACAAGGATAACCTATGTGAATACTGCTAACTTTTATTTGGGCAGAGGAAGTTATGTGACTTTCACATCAGATTTTTTAGCATGATTTTAACACTCTTTAATACCAAGTAGTCAAGAGTAATCAGCTACCGGTATGTCCATTTTCATTTGAGAAAATATACATCTTAAGGTAAAATTTGGTAGGCCTATAAGATTAACTTCAAAAAATATGTGTGGTTAATTACTATGTAAAATAACAAACAAGGGAATTTTTGTCCCACCCGTACAGTGATAGTTTTGTTAAATTATTATTGATGAGTTAAATAAATGTTCTGACAACCTGGAAACAGTTTATAATTTGTATTTAATCCCTCATACCTTCATTAATCAATTGGCCTAATCCTTCTGGTGGCACCATGGCCCTGGGGTCGACTCAGCCTCTAACAGAAATGAGTACCAGGAGCAATCCTGGGGGTAAAGGCGGCCGGTGCGTAAGGCTGACAACCTTACCACCTTCATGTGCCGAATGTCCAAAATCTGGGAGCCTCAACCTCCTGGAACCCTCTGGGCCTCCACGGCCTGTATAGGGATCACTTTACCTTTACTTTACCTTCATTAATAACAACATAAAGACCCTAACAGTAATAGCAGAACAGCAAATGAACTTTTGTTTTGCATCATTAAAATCAGTGTCCAAATCATGTCCCACCCATAACAGATTTTGAAAAACAAATTTAAAATATTAAAAATAAATTTTAAACAATGCTTTGCATGCAGTGTGGAGGAGAAGGCATTGTAAATTTTACAGAATGTGAAGAACCAATTCTAGTTTATTATTTATGATATGTAACAAACAAAAATAGTTTTTATAATTTGCTAGAATGTCCCACCCGTAATTATGAAATGGCCCACCCGTAATTATTCTTCACCCTAAGTACTTATTTGGGACCTATTCCTATCCTACAAATTTATGCGCCTAGCGGGATTTGAACACATCCCTATGCAGGGTGTCCACCAAGTAATGCTGAAGAAAATCCCGAATTATTCCCTGATTTTCATTGATCATTTCAGAAATTCCCGACCAAAATATGATTATGAAGCACTTTCTAATAACTGTGTAAGAAAAATTAAAGGATTATACATACTTTAAAGTAATTGCAAACTATAATTACTTAAGCTATAACAGATACCGTACAAAAGTAAAGAACAGTAAAATAAATTAAATATACCTTCATATAGGCCTATATTATTGTCTAGAAGTCTTTTTGATCCCACTTATTTTTCTTCAGCAACTTAATTTGTTCATCTAGAGCAGCTGCAGCTTTTTCGGACTCTTAAGATTTGTTTTCTTTTCTTCTCTTCTAGTTCTTATCTTCAGCTTTGCGATTTTTCGAATTTTCCCAGATATTTTAATAAATTTATTGACTTTTCCCGGATTTTCCCGACCATACGAAATTCCCGGCCTTTTCCGACCAGTGGACACCCTGCTATAGCATCATAGCCAGTCATCTTAACCACTAAGTATTCGAGTTATTGTTGCGGCGTGAAGAAAGAATTCAGGTATTTAAGTTTAGAGAGCTACATGAAATAGTGGAGATTGATAATTTCGTATTAATTCCTAAGTAACGCTAAAAAGTATCTGATGGTGATTTGGTACAAGGGTCATTTGGGCAAAATGGAAGAATCTGCTACACCTTAGCTATTATTCCACTCTCCGCTGCACATTGCCATGACGATGGCCTGCTTCCCCTACCTTCAGCCTTTCCCGTCACAAGTTGCTCAATGCAGGCAATGCCACATGGAATTCCTCCATAGCATTAATAAATATTTCAGGATGAAGCCACTTATGCATCATACTTTGAAATAGGCTATTATTACAGGTATTGGGCCCAATGATATTGTCCAGTGAAGTGTTTTAGACTTAAATGGTATGTCACTTAATTAAAACAGCAAAAACGACCCTTGCACCAAAAGGGCTCTTTCAGACATATGTCACAATATCTTTGCACGAAAGCAGCTATTTCTAATCAGGAAAAAAGTAGAATCGGTCTCACCCGAGTTCCCCACTCCACTCTCTAACGGGACCCGCGTGTAAAGTAGGGGTTTTGGGTGGGGAGACATCTAGTGGCAGCATTTGAACTACTAGCAGAGTAGCGGCAGTAGCGCGATCTAGTAATGAACTGGTGAAACAGAAAAAAAGATTATTTCCCCTTTATTCACTTCTTCTCTTCCTTTCCTGTCTCCTTCCTCTCACCTCCTCTTCACCCTACCTATCAATTCGAGACATATTCCTAACATTAAATTTTGGATCAACCGGAATTCAAACTCGGGACCCCTAGCATTATAGCTAGGTGTCTTAACGCATTACGCCACAAGCGATTGTTGAGCAGTGAAGAGAGATTTCATATATTTGAGTTACTATAGGGGTGATTTCATGCATTCACGAGTGTTAATGCAGGAATCGGTTTTTCAAATTTTGAGATGTATTGTTTGTTACGAATGGAGTAGTGTTGGTGCAAGGGAATTTTTCTGCATCAATTAAGCCATGTTTTATGTTATGAATGAAAATAGAATATCGCACAATGTGCATTAATATCTTTCCCTTTGCATTTAGTCTTGTAGACAGAATTGTTTTAGCGATTCGCTTCTTGATCCACAGAACATGGCATGGTATCTATCACAGGGTTTGCCACATCGGCTACATCTGCAGTCTGAACCGGGTTCGTGAAATCTCTGAATGGTACACAACTTGTGATGGAAGCCGTGCACCGCAAATCTAACCACTATGTGACGCAGCTCATAGCCTCCGCGTTTCCATTCGTCTGTAGTCATGGCATCTGTCGAGTAGAACTCCCACCAGATGTCTCTTTTCTTTGACTGAAGCTCTTGGAGAAGGTCTACATAAGGCGGGGACGATGGTAGTAGCAACTGTAATCTTATTTCCTCTATGAAGAATGGCTCTCTCGCTAGCTCATACACCAATCTAGAGCGTGTAAACTTTGATAGGCACAGAGCTTTCTTGATGAAGATGGCTTTCACTTTCTCAATCTGTTCCAGATGTTTTTTTCTTTAGATAGGGCCAAATGACTTCTAGTCCGTATGTTATGACAGGTGTGACTTTGAGGTTGAACAGTTTCAAGGCCGTGGGCAAAGATAGGTTTCGTATTTGTTTGATGTCGTTCATTGATCTTATTGCTTCGTTTATGCATTCTGTCACATGCTGTGTGAATGTGGTGCCCGTCGTCTGAAAAGTAACTCCGAGGTACCTGCAGCTCGACACTGCTGCTAGGGGCTTATGCCGTATATGGAACTCAGCTTTACGGCCTCCTCTTCTGAAACTCATAGATACTGTTTTCTCCTCGTTTATTCGGAGTTCGTTTTCGTCCGCCCACTTGACAAGGAGGCCCAGAGCAGTTTGGAGGTCTTCCTGGCATCGTGAGACCATCACAATATCGTCTGCATAGATCAGCATTCTAATGTTCTCAGAGGCCTCTATGCTGGCTACGTCCGCTGTCGCTATTATAAAGAGCAGGGGACTGAGTGGGTCCCCCTGCAGGACTCCATTTGTTTGCTCGATCAGGTTCGATCTGTCGATACCGTCGTTGATTTCAATGACGTTGGAAGCCATTATACTTCTGATAAGCCGTGAAAGGTGAATCTCCCCTATCAGGAGTTCTAATTTCGAAATGAGCATCGATCTATTGATGGTATCGAATGCTTTGGAAAAATCTATGAAAACAGCATGGAGTTTTCCTTTCGGTTCTTCCAGGGCATCTATTATTTCCGCCTGTAGACATTGGATGGCCTGTATCGTTGATCTGTCCCTCCTAAAACCGAACTGTGTTTCGGGGAGTTGTCCGTCTACCAGATTGCTCAGTCGCACACTCATAATTTTAGTCAGCACTTTGAACATTGTACATTCTAGGGCGATCCCCCTATATGCATTAGGGTCCCCTGTATTCCCCTTCCCTTTATACATCATCTTAACTGTTGATTTCCTCCAACTGTTCGGTATATTGCCTTGCTTCAGACATTCATTAAATAGGTTCTTTATTGTGCCCCTTAGGACATGCAGAATGCCTTTTAGATGTTCGTTGTATATTAGATCGGGTCCGCACGCCTTCTTATTCTTTAATGCCCTCACTGCTGACTCAACTTCTTCCTCACTGAACAATTCTAGATCTCCTATAGCCTCTAAATCCTGGGTATGTTCGATTGTGGGGCGAGTCTCTCGTTCTTGGAGGACGGCGCTCAGGTGGTTCTCCCATACTTCCAATGGGATATTTCGCGGAAACTTGGGTTGCCTCGGGTTCAGCGCTCTGTATGGGTTCTGCTCTGCCTCTTCAATCAGTCGCGCTTCTTCTTCTTCCTGGTGTTTGTTTTTGGCATCCCTTATCAGTTCTTTATAATTTTTCCTTTCGCTGGCGTAAGTTTGTAGATGCTGTGGGCTCGGGTTCTCCATCGCTGTGTGTAAGGCTTCTAAGGCCGCTCGTCGGGCATGGTAGCATTCCTGGTTGAACCATGGTTTTGCTCTCCTGTTTCTCTCTTTAACGGGTGGTGTCAAACCGTGCTTAGTTCGTTCAAGTCTTGACGTTGCCTCGTTCAAATCACCATTTGCGACGAGTTCATTTATTGTCTCATGGTCTGCCTGGCTCAGCGCTCCTGGGATGACTCTCCTCGACATCTTAGTGGAGTGGGGGCGGTTCTTTGTGATGTTAAACTCCGTGCTCAGCTCTACCTCAACTGGGAGGTGTTTCCGTAGGACTGTGTCTTTAAGCAGTTTGGGAGTCGATGCTTTTAATTTTTCATTAATTAAAAAAAGATCTATGGTGATACTGCCATTTGGTCCTATATATGTCTTGGCGTTTTTGTCGTTCAGCAATGTTAGGCCCTCTGCTTCTAAGTATTCAAGGACAGCAGTGGCTTTCCCATTCACTACAACTATTCGGCAGTTTAAGTCACCTGCTAAGATCAGAGGTTCGTTGTTGTCTAGGTCTGCCATGACAGTGCTCAGAGCGTCGATTATTTCATAACATGTCCATTCTGGTTGGAAATACACACCCAGAATAATACAAAATGCCGTCTTCACCACTAGTACGTTGCCGGTGCTATGAACGAGCTTGAATGGGGACATCCTCGAGGATAGTAGACATGTGATTCCTCCTCTCGGTCTGCCTCTTTCACCTTGTGATGCCAGCACATGAATTGCATACGAGTTCGGCGAGTACCAGTCTGATAATAAGAATGTTTCCGTAAGAATCACTAAATCGTATTCCTCAAATGTATTCGTAGTCATCATACTTATCGCAGATTTCAGTCCCTCCACATTCCACAGTAAACACTGCATGTCCTCAATTGATTTCTTAGTATGGCTGTCGAAATCGAAATTCCCGAAAGATTACACCCTTTGGCCAGAAAGCCTCGTTGTTTAACCTCTCGTACTGCTCTGAGGTTACGCCTAGGCGGAACGCCTTGTTGCGGTTCCTGGTTCGGAGTTCGATGCATGCTTTCGCTTCACAGCCACTGTTATCTCTTACGTAGTCGGTAACATCATCTGCCGTTATATTCTCATCCAGCCTGCCTACGTACAGCCATGACAGGATTTCCGCGGCTCGCAGTCTGCCCTTGGTTGCGGTCGCCACTCCTGTCTGAGAATTATCCCGTCGTTCCATGCTTGGTTGTGCTGCTCTGATCTGACCTGTCGACCGTTTCGTGCCTACGGTCCTCCACTCTTGTTCATCTTGCTCCTTCTGCACCTGGTCCTCTGAGAGTGTCACGTTGTTCTCCGTTTGATCTGTTTCCCTCTGTGCTTCTTGTTTCTTATCACCCGTTTTTACTCTTCCGTCACCTCGATCTGGTCCTTCATCGGTCAGTGAGTTATCTGTGTCTTGTGTACGCTTTTCTACCGCGTCATCAGTTGAGTTTCTGCGTCCTCTCTTTCGTTCTTGTGTTTTGTTGAGCTTATAATACGGTGTTTTTTAAAATTGTCATATATTATGTATGGTGCAATTAATTGTGAAATATTTTGTTTTTTGAAATGTTCTGTTGGCTATGTACGGCGCTTTTTATAATTGTGAAGTATTATGATTGGTGCAAGGGTATTTTTATTTTTTTATATATTGTTTTGTTTTTTAATAATCGCTTTTTTATTTTAAAATAAGCTAGGGCCTATAATTTTTTTTATAATCGTTCGCCATTCTTTTTGGTAGGCCTAATTGTGAAAGATTATGTGGCGTCGATTATGTTGGCGTTGGTGCAAGGGAAAATCTTTTTAATTGTGAAATATTATGTTGGTCCTGAGTAATGCTATTGCAATTGCATTGAATATAATTTGCATGCGTATAACACACTGAGCTGCATTACTGGCATTGAGTAGTGGCTGGCGGGTGGCTAGGAGCGGCTGGCGGGATAGGGAAAGCAGTCAGGCAGGGAAGGGCAGTTGAGGAAAAGAAGCCGGCGGGTGAGTATGGAGTGGAAAGGGGACTAGGGTGAGACCGATTCTACTCTTATTCCTTCTAATGTATTAAAGCTCTCTAAACTTAAATAGATCAATTTTCCCTTCACCGCTCATGGTGTAGTGGTTAAGGCTGCTAGCTATGATGCTAGTGATCCTGTGTTCATGTAGGCCTACAGGTCAATGCGCAAAATTTACGCTAGGAATAGGTCCCAAATAGGTAAGTAGGGTGAAGAGGAGGTGAGAGGGAGGGAAGAAGAGGAAGAGAAGGAGAAATAAATTTCCACCCTAAACCCCTCCTTCCCAGGCGGGTCCCATTAGTGACTAGGAGTAGGAAGCTAGCAGATTCTTCCATTTTCCCTATTTTTGTATTGTACTAATTAGTGCATATGTTTTGGTGCAGCGGTCTTTCTTGTGAGCGGAGTGAATAGTGCACTATAACAATGAGGGAGCAGCTGGTGGCTACGGGAAGCGGGCCGTCGCCATAGCAACGCATGGCAGGAAAATGGGTTGATCTGTTCTTGCATTTTGCAATAATTACTATGATAAAATCCAGATTTCGGTTTGTTTCACCCGCTAAGAGGGAGCGAAAGTGAGGTTATAATAAAATGCAAGTCTTAGCACTGGAATCGAATCAAGACTGTTTTTCCTTAAAATCCCAACTGTACTGTTATGACTTTTATTTTCATTGTACCTATCGACGATAAACGTCTTCACAGTCATTCGCGTGAGATTTTTGTTGCTCGTATCCACGCTTTGGAAAGTGACCTAGTACCCCCTTCGGCCTGTTTCAACAGCTGACAAACAAAATTTTACAATTCAATTTTATCACAAATACTTATACAAGATCACGGAAACAAGGACAAAGGTATTTTTCCGCCAAATTTGTACTAATCACCTTACATCTGCTCTAAGCCTTCGACCGGCGCGAAAAATATGCATGCCACAAAGCATGGAAATTCCGCGTAACACATTATGCCGGAAAACACTAACAGAACCGATGCCATTTCTTGTTTATCACACAAGATTGACTGTCTTATCTTCAGTTACGGAAAGCTTTCATGCCCTTTCACATACTTATTAATAAAAGGTCATGTTATTTTTAGGCAAAACAAAATAGGTACCACTACAAAAAACATGCTACCAAGTCCGCCACATATTCCACCCTTTATTATGACGCGATCACAAAGCTGCTAACCAAAATTGACCTCTATAGCATCATGCATGACGACAAACATTAAGAAGTATACTATTTAATGAAAACTTACTGTGCAATTCCAACAAACGAATATTTGTCACATGTGATTTCTTGCCCCCAAACACTCACACATGAACACACGCACACACACTACACAAGCGATGATCACGTGGGCAAGTTTAACGACTTTCACCTGCAGATGGCAGACAGATAGCGGTTTCCATGTTGGTTTCCATGGAAACAGACGACGTCGCGATTTAAAATGGGGATTCTGAATTCAACTTAGAAAGGAAGAACGGGTATTTTATCCTCATTTAGATACTGTACCACAAGTTGATAATTGTAATACATCCAGGCCTTCAGCTAGAACTAATACGTCATTTGCATTATTTCATCAAAATATAAGGGGACTTGAAAACAAAATTGAAGAATTTAACTTAGCAATTTTGGATGCAATTAATTCTAATAAGCAGGAAATTCAAGTTATTTGAGAATATTATAGGAGAAAAATTCCTCCAACACTGGGACTTGAACCCAGGACCTTTGGCTATTCGTGCCATCATAAAGAGGTGTTAGCCTATCTGTATAAATTTCATAATTTTTCACTCAAGCAGTTTTGAGATATTCTATTTCAAATATTGCCAAAATAAGCTTTTGGGCATTTTTTAAAAAGTATATAAAAAAAAAGAGCACAGTTCTCAAACTTGAATCTTCTACAGCAGATAGTCCTATAGTAGATCTATACAAGAAAAAAATAAGGGCGAGTCTTTCTTCCTTTTAATAATTTTGCAGCTCTAAAACTCCCGTTTTAAGTCAATTTTAAATTTATAGTTGTGAATTTTTTTATTCACTTTCCTCACTACTTAGGTAATATTGTCTTAGAACAAAAATGTAGAGCATTTCATTCTGATAATTTTGGTCTTTATTTTGTCTTGTTATCTATAAAATTAACAGTTAACATACATTTGTGCAAAACATGTTTTTGACTGAAATACAGTTACAAAGCAAACTTAAAATGGCTGCCAAAAAAAGTATGAGACTAAATTTTTTTTTACCATAGTTTTGAACTCACCTTATATTGGGAAATAACTGGTAAAAAAATAAATCTAAAATGTCGAGCAACTTCACCTGGTTCATTTCTAATGGACTGACCCGTATGTGTTTTATGAGATACGAGGTTTTTATTCTAAGGGGACGATATTGTGCATTTTTCTCTCTTAATATAACATATTTAGTGATGTGTTTATGTATTTTCCCAAGTAATTTGATATGATGAGAATGTAGTTTTAGTTACTGTGGTGTTGGGAACTTCTAGAACTATTACATCCCTATAATATAAAGCCACATGGCTGACTCACTCACTCACTCACATTAATGTTTGCCCACTTCCAGACGAGCTAGAAACTTGAAATCTGGTACACATATAGCTTCTAGGCTGTAAACCACAGGAAAATTCCAAAAAGTTATTTTTTTTTTTAATATTTAGCCCTAAGAACCCCCCAAGAGTGCTCGGTTTCCATGGCAACGGTATTATCAAACAGAGTTCACATAGGGCTCTGCCAATATGGCAGACTAAATACACACACTCTATCTCCCATAGATCTTTTAAAAAAACATTTCCTGAGAACCTCAGTGGGGGTTTGGGGACAGAGCCCCCAATAAGCTAAGCAAGTCATATATATATAGGCATATGTTTGGTTTTCATTGTAGGACCTTTTATTATTTGTATTAATTTTTGATTGCGCAATACACCAACTGACGAACAGCATTTACTGAAATGCACGGTCAGTGAAGGGTGATGCCCTTTTAACACTGGCACTGGGAACAACTAGACCATGTATTTACTCGTTTCATAAACCAAGTGACATCGTATTTTTTTGTTGCTACAAGTTCTAAATAAGAAAATTGCATAAAATTTGGCATTGTCGTATGAGAAAGCATCCCCCCAAAAATAGTAATGGATCAAGTAATTTAAATCAGTTGCCAGTTCATCTGCCATTTTATATTACCACCTACAGAAAGTTTAGAAAACAGCACAATGCATTTGCATTGGAGTTAGGTTGGATATAAGATTCATAATGTTTACGTTACTTACAAGACTCATTTTCATGTAGGAGAGGATCATCACAGTGAATCTGCAGGCTTCAGTAACGTCGCGGACAGACCCCTCCCCTCCATACCCATCACTAGACTACACACCGTCGAGTTGGCCCATGTTTTATTGTGTTACAAGTTCCCACAAACACAATATCAAAACTGTACATACGTTGCCACCGAAGTTAAGACAGCTGCAAACACTGGGATCTATGAGATTCTATGGCAGTGAACAGAAGCACTGCATCTGATTGGAATACCCAGATATGCAGGGCTTGGGAAAAATAAAGGTCTAGAGTTTGATTCTTAACCTTAATTCATATTTGTATACACTGATATAAGAAACTAGCATGTGCCCGCAGCTTCGCCCGCGATAATTATTTCAAAAATTAAAAATTAAGAGCATAATAGTAAAATCATTATATTTATTAACACCTAAATCACGTGGACTACATACCACGATTAGATAGCATCGTCTGGTAAAAGCGACCTCAGATTCGAGTTCCTTGGCCCAGAAAACCTCTGTATAGTGAGATTCGTCCAAATAAAACAACGTTTGACCATATTTAGGGCTTACAACATTCAAGCTATCGCGAAAGTTTTATTTTCAAGGTATGACAAAAATACCCAAAGCCAACTATAATTGAATTGACATTGAAATGTATAACTGAAAACTTATGTTTTGAAAACGCACAAAATGCACGTTTTTTGCCTGATTTTCACTCATAACTCACAAACGAAAAGTAAAATTAAAATTCCGGCTTGGAGGTGCATTTTCCGACCCTTCAGCCCACCTATGTTTAAAATTTCAGATCTCTGCGTTCAGTAGATTTCGCTGGACATCGAGGACAATTCCTTTTATTAATATAGATAATATGAATTATAATGATACCTTCTCTAATTTGTCAAACATCCATTTCATTTAATCCAAACCCACCTGATACAACTGGCAACAATATGTTCTGTGAATTTGTTTGGATAATTCTGTGTAAAAAGGGGTTAAGTATTTTCAAAAACATGTAATTTTTGGCAGTTAAAATCAGAATTTTTCAAAATCCTTTCTTAGTGAGCACCTACATTATGAAACGAAGGTACTGTCAAAATTCCAAGTCTCTACCTGTTATAGTTTAGGCTGTACGTTGATTCCTGTCAGTCAGTCATTCATTCAGTCAGTCAGGACAAAGCCTTTTATATATATAGAGATTCTTAAAATACAGGGTGCGGTGTTTATCGTTTCCCATTTTCAAAACCATGTAACACATCTATTTAACAAATAAATAAGCTACATTGACATTTTTAAATGTCTTACAGTCTTGGATTTGTAATTCTGGTCTTATACGTAGTATAGAGAAAGTATTGTGATCGTGACAAAAAATCGAAATCGAGTTAACACAGGGAAAGCATGTTTCACGATGCCTAGAAACCGAAAAACGTGTTTTTGGTTTGACGTCTGTCCGTCTGTCTGTGGACAAGCACAGCGGGTAAACGGTTCATTGTATTTACATCATTTTTTGACTTTTTCGAAATTTTGTCGAACTGCCCAGAAATTTAGTTTTACAACTGAAATATTAAGGGGACTTTTCATGAAAACTTTTTTTAAAATTTTGATTTTTGAAAAAATGGTTCTAACGATTTTCATAAAAATTTAAAATCGGAAACTCTTATCTATGACTAATAAAATGGCTATATCTGTATTTCTGCAAAAATGACTTAAGGGATACTTTACTCGTATCCATTTTCAATTTTTCTAGATTATATCCATTACAGTAGGCGATACACGAAAACCTACCACAGTAAAGTTGTAGAGAAAATTAAAATTAACATTTTTTGTTTAACACATTTCTTTGTACATTTAATAGATATCAAGATAAAAACTAAATAAGTACGGCTTAAATGCGAATTTCAGAACATACATGTCAATTAAAATATGAATGACATTTTGTTGCCCCTAGTAACAAGAAAACTATAGGCCTAATGTTCTTATTGTTGTGAAATGTAATCAGTTTAGCTCAGTCGCAATGAACACACCAAAACCAATTACAGCGAGGTGGTATAGGCTAACAGGGAAGAGGTCCTGAGTTCAAATCAAACCTTGTGGCTGCCCAAATTGACTTGGGTTTTTCATGGTTTCCTCATTCGCAAAGGCAAACGCCAGGTTTGTAGGACTTGCTTACTTTCCATAACTCATCGCCGCTACGTCACTGGATATTATAATCGTTTAAACTGAATATCACAAAAGAAGACATCACTAAACAATAGAATCAGATGACACGAATGAGTTGTTACTATAGACTAATGGTTCACGCAACCATACTAAGCACGTGATATAACCTACATGCAGTTGCGTGCAATATAACCTAAGTAGTAGTAGTAGTTGTGGCGAAATTCAAATATAAGTCTCCCGTTAAGCTCCACCCATTCGATATTCGTATTTGCATGGACTGTGTGATGTATTTTGTTTCTCAGCAAAGCAGAGTGACCAACTGTCCTAGTTTATTGTCGCAAGTGCCTTGTACCCACTGCCCTTGTATATTGTCCCAAGTGCCTTGTATATACCTCTACATATAGCTAAATAATGCCTAACACTAAGCACATAGTTAAGTGCGCGAAGCGGAGGCGGCAGCCGTAGCGAAGCGCTCTTGCATTTTCGAATAATGTATGATACACTGTTTGTAGGTTTCGAAAATGTGGCATATTGTATCTCCCGCGAGGTTTATCAGCCTGTCACATCTCGTCTAGTGGTATGACGTCAAACCCCCAACGTCCAATCACGAGTTTCTTCATAATACGAGGGGAGAAGAATTCGCTAGATCCTGGTATAAAAGAAACTGCATCGGTGGGTGGGTTGGGTGGGACCAATTCATCCCAAGGTGCGACTGATATTTGAATTTTCCCATAGTTGTACTAGTAGTACTAATAATATGCAGTTTTACTATAATTTATTATTATTATTATTATTATTTCACGGTAAAAGCATTTAACATAAAGATCGACTCTAATGGTTTCCGTTCTAGATACTTCTTAGTTTTATGAAAATGTAATAAATAAAATTTAACTGTCCCTATAATTTACTTTTTTCTGTGCTAGCCTTTAACATGTATGTGCGAGAAAGTTTGTGCAATATATCTTTGCACCATTTATTTGAATATGATGTCCTTCAGATGCCCTCTATTGCTGCAATCTCCCTCATACCCTTTGTTATCAAAATCGTTACATCCATATTGAAAAGTAACATAAAATACAGTGAATATGTTAGTTACTAGAAAGCAGGAACTGAGACTTCAGTTGTCGGGAGTTGTAGGGTTTATGGTGCATAGGATTGCTTACTTTTCTGTATTAACATTGTCGTTTACTGCAATTGATAGTAGAGTGTATCTCAGGGAACTGCTCTAACTGCCGAGTGATCGGGTGAAATATCTACGCCATTAGGTTCTCACAATTACAAAAGTATGAAACTCATCACAAGAGGTGTTGGAAATGTCCTCCACACAGCAGGAGATTAGTTCGTCTTCCGAAACAGAGTTCCTTCCCTTTCTTCTTATTCGCCCCTTAATGTACCGACATCAAAAACTGCAACTTTCAAAAAAATATGTAAGTTCAGAATATGAACTACATTATGTTCAGAAGTTTTGTGTGACAAACACAGACTGTAATAAACAGACAGACTTTAAAGCTTTCTCCACATTCACTTTTTTCAGTCTTACTTTCATTTTGAAATAATTTATTAGCAGAAAATAATTTATTTTCTGCAATAGTGGCATAACCCTGAAATGCATGGGGTTTTAGGTTTTTCACGGATTTTTTGTTTTGTTTTTAATTTTATTATGATTGGTGATTTATGGGAAAATAAAATTAACTCTTTTTAGTGATAAAAATTAATTTATAGTTGTTTAGATGCTAATATGATTATAAGAATGAGTTAACTTAGGGATAACAGCTTCTGGTGAAGAAGATTATTAAATTTGTTCAATTTGATTTGTAATCTGAGTGATCTCGCTTTAATGAAGCTTGTTTCTTGAGGTCACTCCCTTATTAACTCTGTCGTTTGCGTGTTCGATTCCCATTTTAATGCCAACCAATGAAAAGCAAATGGTATAACCTGACTTTGTAAAAGGAATAAGATATTGCAACTAGATTGATTAAGATGTAATGTAAACTGAATCTTTCACACTAGATCCAAGAGTTTGATACAAATGTAAGGCAAAACTCGACGATTTTACTGTAATTGTATAAACTTAATGGAGAAGCAAATATAGATCCTTGTTTTGATGTGACAACTGAGCTGCTTGACTAATTCCGCTGAGGTGGACGATGAAGTTTTGTTGATCAGCTGACTTGCTTATTAATCAGTTCATAGCGGAAAACATATTTGAATACCACATTCGTTTTTTGAAAGTAAACTGAAGACATTTATATATCAAAAAAGTATTTTTTTAAAACTTTGTTGCAAGCGCTACATTTCCCTCCAAGCTGTTCTTTGGTTAGGTGGGGATTAGTTTCCGTTTTTGTGGTTTCTAAATTTATTGTGTTAGGTTGTAGACTTCCCAAATTAATTACAGTTAGGTTCGCTCGTGTGATTTGAACATTCTTACAGTAACTTATACATTGTGAGTTTCAGCTTTCCATGCTTTGGTTTCTAAACCGTTCAGTTTGTGCTCAGTAATGAGTCATGCTTACTTAATGCTTGTAAACACATTTCTGTGGGTAAAGGGGAAATGTTTCAACAACTGTTGTAATTCACTGAAATAATTTTTATGGTAATGTTTAAATAAAACTTACTAACGGACTATTATACATGATACGCAACCAAAATGGCGTTTTTAAGTTTTAATTTTCACATTTGTTTGAATAAGAAACACATCATGCAGGATCTCTCCCCTGTCCCCTGTTTGTAGGAATGTGTATGCGGCCCACACCACCCGGGCATACTTTTTTCACCAGACTTCCCGGATGTGTGATCAGCCCAATGCCGAGACACACTCATGCCAAACAAGGGATAAAAAATATAAAGACAGGGGCCACAAGGGCCTGAAGTTGTCCGATAATCATTTCATAGGTGATGGAAAACTCTGGTAAAAGAAACCACTTAGGTAACTTGTCTCAACTTGGAATCAAACCCAAACCCGCTGTGTGAGACGAAAGTATCTTCGGCATTTACACCCCTTTTACATTTCAAAACGAGATAGTGTAGCATTAAAAATGTGATCTTCCAATCTGCCATGATGGTGAAACACGGTAGATAATAGAGGAAGCAGTTCTAGCAGGTCATGTGACAGCAGAGGTAGTCAAGTCACATGTTTTCAAATAAACTTTTTTATTTGCAAGGCAGAATACTAGTTAAAGTCGATGATCATTTCTCAGACCACCAACACAACTTGAAATCAGTTTTGTATTAATGTCACTGAATTGGCATATTAAGGTCTACCTTTTACCCAAAGCAAAGTATGATTTGCGAGACATGTAGAGATAGCCTATAGCATGTCTCCTTTTACATTATGCATTGTCTGCTGTGTTCTTTCTATTCTTATTGAAGTCTGTATCGAGTCTGTTGGTGTGATGACTGATATTTCATATTTCTAGGTCTGATGTAAGATCGCTATGGAGTGGACTTTGTGAAAGCTGAGCAAGGAGAAACAGCTCAGCACATGGCAGCCATGTGGCCTCGTGTCTCCTTGGAATCCAGAAGTGGGTGCAGTCAACCCAATAAAACAAACCAGAAACTCAACATTATTAACCAAGGTAAGTATTGTAAGTTAAGTGTTCTAGATAGGAACTCAAGATGGCAGAGGAAGTTACTGTTGTCAAGTAAAATTACAGTTGAGTGGAAGTTGTAAAGTGAAATGAAAATTTAACTAATGTTGCCGAGAAGAATTGTATTAGTAAAGGGAGGGTGAAAGTAGGCACGTAGTGAATGAAGATCAGACCTGTATTGAGGCTGAGAAAGGCCTGTGTGCAATATGTGGGTGGAAGATTGTCATTAATGTAGGCCAGCCATGGGCAAACCCCTATCCATTGACACGCAACCCGCAAAGTTAGTAAACTACATATAGTTTGAAAAGAACAGGTAGATGGAGACACAAATAGACAATAAGTGCAGTGGCGGTTGCTCATTATTAGGGAAAAACTAATTTCACTTTATAATATACATTACAATATACAAATATACAAACAATTTTGTATTTTTAATTATTCTTTTACGTGTGCAATTATTTCAATATACAAAGGCTTAGAATATGCCATAATGCCTTTCCAATCGCAACCCGTCACTGCTTGTAAAGAGATTATGACTCATGCATGGGAATATTTCCACCACGAGCATTGAATTTGCAATGCCATCTTGTGTCTTATGTTGGAAGGTCAAGAACCGCTTGTGGTTCGCGAACCAGTAAATGCCCATGTATGATGTAGGGCCATGAATCTACATAATGGCAGTAGAGAGGTAGGCGTAGTTTACGAGATGAGTAAGAAAGTCCAATGCGGAGGTTTGAAGTTAAATGTAAATGTTCCATAGTCAGGAAGCAGTGAGGAGGTTTTAGGAGAAAATGAAAGAGGAAAGGAAAAGAAAGAGTTATTGCTAGATGGTAAATTTTGACAAGTAGGCAACTAACCCAGAAATCAAATTAATTAATTTTATAAATGGAAGAAGAAAGAGAATAAATAAGGAGTGAGTTAGTATAAATCCAGTCATAGACAGATTTGTTCTCTCCTTTTCTTAGTCGATATTGTAATATTTTGTAAACTCATTTTGTAGTTCATTCAATCAATGACTTTACCTATCGAACCTCCCCGTCTCCACTGAGTACTAGGCCGACATAAGACTTTAAATGAATAAGTAATTGAAAGAATTCAATTTGTGGCCAATAGGTGAAGAACTGGGGATGGTGCCCATAGAAAAATAGGTCTTTCCTCAAAATAAATAAATTCAACTATCAGATATCTATAATTTCAGTAAGAGGAAGAAGTTAAAGAACACCTATAGTCCAATGTTTATATTAGACTGAATAAGGTGAAGGTTCAAGTCTGCCTGAGACTTGTTATGTCATGTACAGAATAGTCATCTACTGTTCTTCAGGAAATTGAAGTAATAACTGAACTGAATTCTTAACATAGAGAAGTTCGTCACTCTGAGCAACAGATATTTACTTTTCTCAAAGTTTGTTATTAAGTGCCAGAATGTTATTTTAGAGATTGAATGGTGGAGTGGAAAATGTATGTCTGTCTGTCTGTACGTGTAATAAACTCAAATACGCTTTATCGGATTTTCATGAAATTTGGTACACGCATTTATAACGACCATGGGAAGAAGCCTTCCAAAACAGTCAGATGTTTGTAAATTTATTATATTACGCCTTGCTTTACATGTGAGGCATTTATTTAATTTCGTTCTGTTATTCTTCATCAAAGTAAATAAATAAAAGATTTAAAATCACATCTAGCCGTTGAATAATTAAACGCAGCTGCTGTTGATATAATAAAGTGCATTCTATCGAAATGTATGGATATCGATATCTGCATTATATTTTAAAGTGAGCACTTTTCAGTTTAAACGCTCCTGTTCAAGCAATAGACTTAATGTAATTCCTGACTCATTGAATTTAGTTCCTTCTTACTTTATACGGCTGCTTAAAACCTTAAAGGCCCTGTTAACTTAAAAAATGCATTTTTAGGTGAAAGCTGGTATAAAAAGAGGATATTTAGAGATTAGTTTGTGCGAAAATCCGATCTTTCTATATTTAACCGTTTGCCCGCAATCCAAGTAGAAAAGTTCCGTCAGTAATGCGATATGACGTCACAGCGCTCTCACCACTGTGAGGAAGCATTGGAATGCCAGCCATATGTAGCCGACACATCAGTCTGTGTTTGCTAATTCATTACTGGTGTCATAGGCGTAACGAGGGGGGGGGTTTGAACCCCCCCATTGATTAAAAAAAGGAAAATTGTAAAATTTTTAAAGTCTGCCCATAAATTACTAAATAAAAGTATAAAGCGTGGGAAGCTTAAAACTCGTTATTGTGCGTCTTAATTTTTTAAAATTTTCCAGGGGAGGACCCCCGGAAGCTTAAAACTCGTTATTGTGCATCTTAATTTTTTAAATTTTCCGGGGGAGGATCCCCGGACCCCGCGGATGTTATAACCCCCCATATGGTCGGCCTGGTTACGTCGGTCTGGTGTCATCTTGTGTGTTAAAATTATTATAAATTTAAAGTTTCTTTTGTCATGTCTGGAATCAGGCCATATCAATTAGAGCCGAAAAAAAGTGTAATTATAAGGTCAGATGAAGAAAATACTGGGAATGCTGACTGTGTAAATAGTACTGATTAATGCAACTGTGGTGAATGTGTTTTTTCAGCGATTCATAATGAATGTTTCTGCTGTTCTGAAAGTGTTATGATAAGGGAAGTGCTGACTGCATTACATTCTCATAATTCCCTTCATTCTGTTGTATTAAATAGGGACACATTGAACACTGCTAGGCCCCTTATGATGGTGAGAGCTGAATCCAATTTTGAAAGGGAACAGTTACGAGTAGCGAACAATAGGAACATGCGTTATGTAGCTTACAGACAATTCGTCTACTGGATTAATTCTTGGAAGCCCTTCGGAAAAGGCAATAGAAAAGTCATACCTTCATGCATAGTTAAACAGATTAGGGACGAATACCCTGAGCCTAACAAAGAGTACAGACAATTTCAACCTGCTGACGGAAGAGATATTTCGTATTTTGATTAATTGAAATTTTAACCCTGAATCCAGAACTATGGTGAGGTTAAAAAATGTTATACAGAGTTTTTAAAGTCAACTCAATCTTCTTTTTACAGTAATAGGCTTATGTCTGTAAAATATTTAGTTTGGTCATTTATTTTCATGCAAGTGAAAGAACAATTAAATCCTAGAAAAAAAAGTATTATAATTTAAATTTTGCTGTAAATAAGATCAAAGTTGTAAGTAATATACTAAATTTAAACTAATAATTAAATAGCGGTACTGTAAATATATATCGAAAGTTACTACTGGACAAAGTTGTTACTGCGGTATCTTTAAAGTTCTTGGAATCTCGAGAAAGAGAATCTCTCCAAAGCTTCCAGCGATTCAGGATGGGCCACTGGAGCAATACATCGTGGAACATCTTTAGCCAGGTAAGGATCTTCCACAAATTCAATGTTTGAATTATTCACGTAATGTAATACCCTGTTCACTATGTCATTACGCCATTCGTTACTTTTACTTTCATAAACTGAAACCATTACACACTTTTTTTTGTTGGTTTTGAGTATTTCAGTTTTTCACTTGTAACGTTTCTGTTTACATTATAGTTATAATCCATAATCGCCAACATCGATTGTAGTACCATTCCGTCGTAACTAAAGTGAATCTTTTTCGGCTTCTATTTTAGTGCTACATTATGATAAGACTCTAAATGTCCTGTATGACAATAGTTCTTTGCGTGCTTCAAATCTTCAATGAAATTCCTGTTTTTATAACAGATGACAGTAACATGTAATCGTTTGACTCCGGTCTGATCCATTCACTTGCTTCATCTTCAATAATTTCTTCATGTTCGCACTGATTAATTACGTTATTTCCAATCCAGGTATGTACATTGGAAATATGAAATAACACCGATTGAAATTTTTAAACCAACACGGTTTGTCCCCTCCACAAGTCTGACATGACCACCATAGGTGGTTAATAATGCTGTCTTTCCAATAATAATAATGGTGAATTTTTTTCCGATCTCTTTGAGCTTTTTAGCAAGAGACTTAGACAGATGCCACACATCAAACTACAGCGACGGCGCGTGGGCTGTGTGCAGCTAGAGCACTCTGACATCACTCTGCTGGAAGCCGAATCAGTTATTCTTCGAATTCGCGAGAACGAAGCATCGTAGAAACATGGGGTTTTCACTGCTGTATTTTACTAAACAAACTCTTTATTCTGAGAGTCACTTGATTTTAAGTTAACAGGGCCTTTAAACAAACATATCAGCGAATCGTAGGCCTACACTTGCATCATTAAAATTATTGCCAGTGTATTTTGTGAAATGTTGACTAATTTTAAGTATTTCTTATATCAGTGTATATGAGTATGAATCAATGTTAAGTATCAAACTTCAGACCTTTGTTCTTCCGCAAGCCCTGCTTAATGATTCAATCTAGAGCTTAACTCTGAAATCGGTTACAAAAATAATTTCTTTTTTCCACATCATAATTGCAATTATCACTGATTAAAGAAAAGCATTCTGGCGCTTTGTACATCAGCTTACCTGATTTTATTATTCTAATGTAGTTGTAACCATGTAAATCAGAAAAGATTATTTACTATATAAATTCATATTGACAGTATTTACATAAATTAACCAGTGTGAGAACATTCTAGAAGAAAAGCTGTAGACCCGAAGTGGTATAATAAGGAGCTACATGAGCTTTGCAATGAGGGGATGTGCCACATTCTTAAACAGCTCGATAATTATTATTTGCACTTTTTTCGATATTTGTGATAGACAAAGTTAAAGTCACCTCCTCCAATATACGGCCTGAGTTGCAAGAGTTAGTGGTTTCCCCCCCCCCCCTCCGCTGAGAAGCATTTTCCAATCCAATGTGCACAGGGCAACCTTTATAACTGGCTGCATGTTGCCCCTTGCAATTAGCGCAAATTTGGGGGAGCTGCTGTTTTTTTTTTTGCAGTTAGAAGCAGCAATTTCGTCGTTTATGACATTTTGTTTCAAGTCAAGAAATAAAAGTGGGAGGAGAACCTTCGTAACAGGTAACATCTGTCAGCTCATTCATTACCAGATTAACGTGAAGACCCCTGCAATATGACTTTTAAGTTGATAAGAGTAAAACTCTGCTCTCATTGCTTGTGAAGCTTTGCTTTGGTGGGGGCTTATCTGTAGGCCTATTGCTTACATCATTGTAAGTTTTGTATTGAACTTTGTATCTGTTGTTACTTGTTATCCAGCTTAGGATTCTTGGCGTTGCTCTCTGAACTGGCCGTTATATCTCTTATTACAAGAGATGGGCTGTTTAAAAGCCCTGATGTTTTCATAAAGCACAATCGTGTGTCCTTCTACCAACGCTTACTGGACCGCCATGCTAACGAAGGTGAAGTTTTTTTAAAACGAATAGTCACTGGACACAAAACATGGATCCATCACTTTGAGGCTGAAAGCAAACGCCAAAGAATAAAATGGAAACACCTCGCATCTCCAGTCAAAAAGAAATTAAAAGAGTCTACTCTCCGCAGGAAAAGTAATGCTCACACACAAGGGACAATACTGCAACATCACTTGGAGAAGGGCTCAACAGTAAACATACTGCCGCCCACTGCTCAACTATTGAGAAATTGGGGTATTGAGGTGTTAGAGCATCCTGCATACAGTTCCCATCTTGCCCCGTCAGATTTCAATCTTTTTGGCCCACTTACAGATGCCTTAATTCACCACAGACCAAGAACTGATGGAAGCGGCACATACGTGGCTTGCTACTCAACCGAAAAACTTTTTTTCAGAGAGCATCAGGAAGCTTGTGCAATGATGGATCAAGTGCATTGAGGGGACCATGTTGAAAAACGAGGCAGTTGAAAGTTTTGTATTATTCTTGCGATAAATTTAAAAAAGAAAGAGCGGATACTTATTGACTTACCGTTGTGTATAAAATGATGATGAGTTCTTGAAGAAATCTGTAATAGCCAATGAGTGAGTTTAGTAACATATCTTCCTTTTCTGTTGCAGTGCCCATGATTTACCAGCATGGTGACCAACCAAACAAAAGTTCTAATGGCTTTTATTAGTAAGGCCGCTACTACAACACTGAAGAGCAGGAGTTGAGATGCTGTGGTCAGAGGAAGTTGTACCACAAAAAGTCTACATTTTCAAGCAACAATTGCAGCTGAACTGGATTCAAGATGGCAAGGTTTTCTTCCAGACCTCCTAGTTGCATCCTGGATGTGTACTTCAGTACCAGTAAGTAAATATTTAAGTACCAGTACGATGTGATACTTTTTTTTTCTAGAAGGTGGCAGCACAAGTCGGCTGCAATGTAGCCAAGAAACAGTATTCCACAGTGAACCATTAGCGAACTGCAGCCAGTTGCAAGAAGACACTAATGCCTATCCCATTGTGTGACAAGGCCTCGAAAGTATTCTCGTGGCTGTTCTCGCATCCGAGTGACTCCTGGGAAATGCCATCATTGTATTCAAAGTGCTACCTACCCAAGCAGATGGAAACCACTGGGAGCTAAGTCGAGGCCGTGAGGTGGAGATTCCAAACATTCCCAGTGAAATCTTAGCCCACACAAAATGCACAACTCCTGCCATCTTGCAATGGCTGCTGCAGTTCACTAACCATTCGCTGTGGAACACTGTTTATTGGCAACATAAACACACAGCCACAAAATTTTAAATGGTGTGCAACTGCAACTATAAGTTCTACTTATTGAACTTTTGTCAAAGAGTAAGTCTACAATAATTATAATAAGAATTCAAGTTTCATGCCATTACGACTGTTACTTTTGAAATATAAATATAAATTATAATCATTTCTCAAGCACTCTTGTTTAAAACTTTGCAAGGGACGGCAATGTTACATTCATGCCGAGGAGTTTGTTGCAGGAATATGTCAGCTGTTTTGTATTGAAGCATTTTTCCATGTAGGTAAGCTTCATATTGTTATGTTCACACTTTGTATTTCAGAAAATTGTGGGTAATTTGTTATAAAACACGCTTGAATTAATTGAGGAATTCCATACCAGAAGATTCCAAAAAACAGGTAATGAGACGGGGAGAACGTTTAAATTCATTGGCTGAAATCTAAGTTCATGCAGGAGCACAACAAAGCAGTGGCTGGTTCTGAAAGTACAATCTACACCAAAATTCTCTGCCCAACAACAAATCCCTCAGTGTAAAGACAATGGGAAACTTGTTCCAGAAACATGTCAGTGTGAACTTAGCATAAGACGTCATTCTGGAATAGAATCAATAAGGAGTCTCAAGTGAGATTAAATTTGCTGCCAAACAATTTGGAAATGATGTCTGTTGTCCCTTTTATTTTTATAAAGTTATTATTTTTTTTTTAACTGTAACTCCAGGAAATTAAAATAAGACTTTTTGGCCATATCAACAACATGCAAGTTCAGAATTTTACTTTAAGTATTGAACGTTTTGTCCTCATTTCAGTTGTATATTTCACAACACGAGGCATCTGTAAAAAAACCACAACAAAAATTGACGGTATAACTTTTATTCTCAAGACAAGAACAGCACTTTATTACACTCTGGTCTGGATTCACCTGCTGAGGATTTTCACAAAACTCAAAATCTACAACATTTTCACATTTTAGTACATACAGTTTTGAGATCCTCCCAACCAATAAATTTTATTTACAATTTATATATACAATATATAATATTTTAAAACAAATAATAAATACAATAAATTATGATGCATTTCATAGAGGAAACAAGTGGCAATGCTGATACCTGGTAAATGTGTCGGCACAGATCTCATTGACCGATGCCAACGGTTCCAGCAGAGACATTGGTCGTGGAATGCCTGGAATATCTTCCTGTGTTCTTAGCACTTAGGTTAGATGGCAAGAAAACGTGCTTGGTCAAGAAGAAACTAGAATTAGGTGTTTACATGACATTCATCACCCTGATTTAAAAGAACAGATATGAGAAAATCAGAAATGCCAAGAAGGCAGGAGGACACCAACGCCACCACACTTATTAAGTAAACTTGCCAGTAACCAGCTTTGCTCATCAAGAGTCAAATGAAGTATCATCAGCTTCTTTGATAACCAGTTTCATAAGGGGTGGTGCGAAGAAAGTATGTTAATTTGGGAACAAAAAACTTTTTAGGAGGAAAGAAGGCTTGTGAGAACGAAACGAATGCAAGCCGTCAAACATTTTCTTTATCAAATCCAGGTTTTGTCTTGCAGAATGTTTCACAGCATCAAGCATGAACTAGATGCTACGACGTCCTCATCTCTGCCAGTGGGATCACCTGTATGCTTGCCTCCTTAACATTTGCTAACAAAGATTCTCGTTCGATACAACTGAATGCATTTCTGAGGTCAATTTTAAGAATAACTTTATTGCTACCTAAATTGTGGCCAAGATATGTGCAAACCATGTGAATAATTTTCTCGCATCCCAAACCCTAGCGGACAAGGACAAAAATATTTGCCTAATGCCTCCGTTGTAGATGTGCTAGCCTACGGGAATGGAATTGGACGGACACCACTATCTTTCTTCTGAAGGTCCAAATAAATAAGATGAGGTTAACCCAGCAGATACAGAGGTATCTTACCAAGCGGCAAATTCTTACAGCTGTCTTCAGAAACTGATAAATGGGGATCTTGAGAAGGAGAAGGATCTCTGGTAACATTCACAAGAGAGGAAATAGAAATGTACCCTATTGATCTCATATCTCTGCTTTCATACAGTTTTTTTAATATGTTTTCTTAGCAGTGAAGAGGTATTATACAAACGCAGGAAATTGTACAAAAGCAGAGGAGGAACCAACACTGAGTATGGATTAATCCATAATGGCTCTCAAAATAAGACTCAATATTCCACCTGTGCTCAATATACAATATACAATAATTGTAAAATTATTCTATTGCTATTAGATAAATTATTTAAAAATCATGGGATAAAAGCATAATGCAAAAATTGTAATATATATTACTTGTCTAACATTAACTTATGTGTATACACTATAAGAGTCAAAATGATAACATAGATTACTTGTCCTGAATAACACAAAAGATTGGTAGTCCTAATGTTAAAATACAGCCATAACTTTGTTAAAATGCTTGTTCAATGTTAAAATTCCTGTGTTGTTTTCTTCGCTATAAGATAATAGCACTGGAATAACTATACAATTGCAGCACAGGTGGAATATTGGCTATATTAGAAACAACAGAATCTGCTCAGTTAGAAAATGAAAATAATTGAAATACTCAAAATAAAAACCCAACTATGACGAGGATTGCAGAGAATTCAAAAGTTTTAATGAAATCCGACATATTTACCAGTCAGAAAACATAGTTACGTGCCTCCTGATTTTATTTCAGGCATCTAGAGGCAATGTTTTGTTTTACAGAGCAGTAGACCTGCTGTATGTACAGGTAGGGGAAAAAAAGCAGACAGACTCTTGTAGCTGATTTCAGAGCCTTGTGATATGTAAATAAATGTAAGAGATGTAACGGAAATGTTTGTTTTCACAAGCAACTATTTCTCAATTCAAGCAATGTTCATTTCAATACATTCCCTGCTATCCTGTGAATGCCGCTAGGCATGCGCAGTGGCTCATATCGGCAACTTAGATATTTTAGTCTGTCCACTTTTTTTTCCCTACCTGTACATAGACAAGTTACAATATTTGTTTGTCAAAGAAGAGCAGCCATGCAACGTAAATAAAGCAATTGTAGATACTGAATTTTAAATAGGTCTCTCTGCATTTCAAATAACTTGCAATGTCCTGAAGTAATGTATTTTCTAGTGTATAAGTTGCGCTTTTTAGCCTTTAAAAGGGACTTAAGACCAAAAGCCTCAAATTAGTGTTCTATTATAGGAATACAAAAATGTTCTTGATTATGTTTTCTTTGACTTTGCGCAGAAAGTTAAACCTAGGTTTTATGTGAGAATGTGGTCAAGCTTCTGGCTTTATCTGCTTTTCAGAACATCTCCTACTTACAGTAATCTGCATTATCGACACTCGAAAAATTAAAACAAATAAAAGAAAAACAGAATGAAATGACCAATGTCAACCTCGTGTTTTTAAATTTTTTTGTTACAATAAAGAGTGTGGGAAAATGTCCTCAGTAGCTCACTTGAAAACACTTAATATTCGGATTTAAAACCAGGTTTCATAACAAAAAACTATATTTTGTTAATATTACAAGGCATTGTAGACCTAACTACTATTGCAGTTTCCTATACTATATGCAAGTACTGGCTATGATTCATTTATTTTTCCTGTTGGGTGGGATGTAGGGCTCCAAGTGGAGGTTTCTGGTACCTAGGTTAATTTTGTTACTCTTATTTTCCATGAGAGGACAGAGGGACAGGTGGTAAGCCCATCGCCCCACAAACCCCTCAGGAAACTAAGGTGCTTAAAGTCCCTCGCTGAGGACTCTGTGCGCAGGAATTTTAGTCCTGCAAAATGCAAGAATGCGGCCATGTTTGATCAACCTATTAATATCCGAGTTCATGATTGATTACAATTTTGTGTTCTTTCCCTGAAAAATTGCGTTAATTTGTGGGGTGTGTCTTATACACCAGAAAATGCAGTAAGCCGAAAATGCTGTTGTATCACAGAAGTACACTATCTGTTTAAATTAACTATTTAATTTTAAAAAATGCATTTCCTCAAAGTTTCCAATTTTGTAGATATTAAGTTTTGTACAAACACTCCTCAATTACAAAAGTTTAAGAAAGTGTTCCTACCTCAACTACTGTATTATAAACATATATTACATTACCAGAGTGTACTTTTCTTGGTCCACTATATTTACACGAGAATCTGTGCGTACAAAGCAAAGATAATAATCGTTAGTTGTCATGCGCTATATCTGACAACAGAGCCTAACAGGGTGACCAGACGCGGACGTGTTGCTTAGCGTTCTTAGTGCGAAACTGGCTAATGCCTAACGACAGGAACAAACATGAGGCAAACAGTCAAATTTCTGGAGTAGGAATTTACGTTTCAGTTGCAAATGAAGATAAAAATGGTTTACTGATTTCCTAATTGTCATAGCTTATAATATGAAATAATTTTCTTGTTCAACTATACTACAACAGGTTTTCATTAAAGCAATCACTAATAACAGAATCAATTACGAGGTACCGCTATATCTGAAAATAAAGTCGTACGTAACTTGCTTATTGGTAACTAAGATACTCGTATGAAAATCATGAAATTCTCGTGCATAGTGACTAATACATTCTAAATATTTCAATTAACCCATTTTACTTGGTCCACCACCATGGGTATATAGGTAGCATACTTGCCTTCCACCCTGGCGGTTTGGGTTCGATTCCCGCTGAGTAATGGGGTTTTTATTAACGGAAAAACCCGGATTCAGGACTGGACATCGACAAGGAAAATTATAGGCTATATTAAAAAGCTTTAAATTAAAGTAGTGACTGCTAGAATAGGGTATAGGGTATTCACAATAGATCTATTAAGGTCGCAGTGTTGAGAAGCTGAAGGGCTTATACTATCCCTCATTAATCTAATCTAATCTAACCCCTTTTTACTTTCTCTAATATATGTAGTACAGAGAAAGTATTGTGATCTTGAGAAAAAACCGAAATCGAGTTAACACTGGAAAAGGATGTTTCACGATACCTAGAAACAGAAAAGTGTTTTTGGAATGAAGTCTGTCCATTTGTGGACAAGCACAGCACGTAAATGGTTCATTGTAATTACTTAATTTTTTTAATTAAGGACTTTTTCGCAATTTTATCAAACCGCCCAGAATTTGAGTTTTATAACTGAAATATTAAGGAGAGTTTTCATGAAATATTTTTAAAAAAATTTTATTTAAAAAAAATTGGCTGTAACAATTTTAATACAGTAAAACCTCTATATAACGACCATCGCTGGTTCCACAAAAAAGTGGTCTCTTAATAGGGGGAATGCGTTTTTATGTCTTGAAACTGAAAATACAATAGAATAAATACGGTACAAAAAAAGTAGGTGTATTATCTAACACACAGTTGATTATTACTTACTTTTACTGTATTTAAAATTGCAGCACAACAATAAGACACTTTAATCTATGCAGGCCAAGAACACCGAGTCTCTATTTACAGTATACCGGGGTAATGTTTTCCAGGAAAAGGAAGACACGTCTATTTTCCCTACATTACATTTTGCTTGGAGGACAATGAAAGAGACTCGTCCAGCGCGTTTCTCAGAACCGAGAATTTCAGAAACCCCCTCATGTCCGTTGAATAAACGTTTTCACTGTGATCATGTAGATAATAAAGGTGTGAATTCTTGAATGTATTGAAACAAGCAGGTCAGAGGTAGGAGATTGGAATGTGTCCTCTTCACTGTATTGAAAATTGAAGAGACGTCTTGCAGTGCCCACATCAGTATTTCTGTTCAAATGCTGATTAATGCCTATCATTTGAGTAAATATTCTTTACGATTTTGGTCGTTATAGGGGAGTTTAACGAAAATGAAACTCTGGTCGTTCGTCGGGGAGAGAGGTGGTCGTTTAATAGGGGTACAAATAACATTGGCCTTATGGGTTTTACTGTCGGTTCCTAGAAAAATTGGTCTTTAAAGAGGGGTGGTCTTTAAGACAGGTTTTACTACACAAATTTAAATTTGGAAACTCTTATCTATGACTAATAAAGGGACTATATCCATTTTTCTACAAAATTGACTTCAATTTTTCTGGATTATATCCATTACAGTAGGCGATACATGAAAACCTACCACAGTAAAGTTGTAGAGAAAATTAAAATTAACATTTTTTGTTTAACGCATTTCTTTATACAATTAATAGGTTCCAAGATAAAAACAAAATAAGAACGGCTTGAATGGGAATTTCAAAACATACATCTATTATATAAAGTCGAATGTGTGTGTGTGGGTATGTTTGTTCCTTATACAAATCTACATTTCTTTACCAATTTACACGGAATTTTACACACATACCCAGTTAAGCCCGGAAAGTATAGCGGTCAACATTAAAATTCAAACAAAATACTCCTTCCCTTGAAAATTATATAATTTCTGAGAATTTTGTACTGAAAAAAATGAATTGCTGTTTAGTTCACATGACAACAGTGAATTGTTTACTGTGATGACATAGGGCCTTGGCGACTATTTAATGCTGGACTTTAACGAATTATGATTCCATTGATGTAATATATTGGCGAAAATAATCACTGAAAATGAAATCCACGAAAATAAAGCACAGTGTGATGCAGTCACATAACTTCCTCTACCCTCGACATAAGAAATATTTTCTCACTTCACATTTTGATGTAGAATAAGAGGTCGTATTGCAGGAGCAACTTAAGTGTGTGAGTATGTTATATCAGAAGTCGGTGAATAGTCAGTTATCCATAGCTGTAGGCTTTGTATTAGTTGAGATTTATCATAGGCCCTAAGCATGGGATGGAACATTTTGAGTCCTATACTCGCAGTATATTATGTCCCGGGTTTTAGGGGAGGAAAGTATGAAAGTGATACTGCATTTCTATTTTATTTCAGGACCAAAACGGTTTAACATGAGACTGAGAAATAAAATTTTCCGTCAAGTCAATACAATCTTATGTAATTTATGTTTCTTCTTATTTCAACCCCTCCCAGGCATGATGAGTAGAAGCAATGGAATGCAGCATTCGACATCCTCTATGAACCATAAAAAGCTATATCTAGCGTTTTCTGAGTGCCATATGTTGTTCTTCCTCATTTCGAATTCTACATACATTATTATATCAGGACCTAGAGTTTCAACATCGAAAGTCCTCCATAAGTTAATTTAAAATTACAAAATACAAAGCCCGGGCGACGCCGGGCCTTTTCAGCTAGTGTTAAATAAAATATGAATATTTTGTTGTCCATAGTAACAAGAAAACTATAATCTAATTATTGTTGTGAAATGCAGTCAGTTTAGCTCAGTCGTAATGAACACACAAAACCAATTACAGCGATGCCGTATAGGCTAATAGGGAAGAGGTCCTGGGTTCAAATCAAACCTCATGGCCACTCAAATATCCACCCTCTCCCATTTATTATTATTATCACTATTATTTCATGGAAAAAGCATTGTACATAAAGATCGGCCCTGATGTCTTCCGTTCTAGATACCTGTTAGTGTTATCAAAATGCATTAAAAAATTAAATGTCTCTATAATTTACTTTTTTCTGTGCTAGCTTTTGACATTTATATGCAAGAAAATTTATGCAACATAATTTTGCACCATTTATTTGTATTTATTTTTTCATGACTTCGCAATTGTTCAAATTACATTCTCAAAGATAGAAATGTAAAAAAAATAGATATATAATTCTTTTAATATTTCAGTACAAAGTTAAAATAAAAAAATATATTCAACTAGAAAATGTATTACATATATATATATATAAAATAATAATAACAAAACGGACTTTAAACTTTTACAGGAATAGTAGTAGTGTACATTACGCATTCTGTAAAAGTTCCATGAAATGAGCTAGAAACAAATTGAAATGAACTCATTCTGACAAGATATTCCAGTCATGACTGCAGGAAAGATCTCTCGTCTCCCCAATCCCATGAGAACGCAACTCCTCTTATTACAAATGTAAAGAAAAATATATAAAGCGATTTTGAACCTTAAGTGCAAAACTCACAGTTGAGTATTATCCGTATGTTTTTCCAGACTCCGTCGTGAAATTTAAATGGCAGTTTAAGGACAGATTTATAACAATAAAAAGAGAATTGAGCCTAAACAAGAAGTAATACTTAAAAAACTGACATTTTTGGATTCAGAACACCAAAATGGCCTATTTTGTATTTACTTTTCAAAGTTTGTAAGAAATTGCATGGGAATCGGTAATTTTTTTTATGTGTGGACATTAAAATATGTCTAAATCTATTATCTATGTGCATCTGGTCACCCCAATACAGGACACAACATAGATATGAAGACATGCTATTTGTGGAGTTATTATTTTGTAAACATTGTATTCAGCGTAGTACAACAATATTTTTACTTCCTCTGCCCTTAAAGGAAGTACTGTGTTCGACCTTAAAATTTGAAGTTGAGTTTTTAACATGAGGCCCCATGAATCTTGTGTGAACAAAAATCATACAAAAACAAAATTTTGAACTTGGGTTAAGAATCTTCTGGGGATGTGACAAGAAGATTGGCGACAACTTTTAAAGCCACTTTGCAAGAAAAAAATTTCATTTTTCATAACTTCGTTAAAACAGTTCTCATGATTTAATAAATTTTGTATGTGAGATGATTGTACTAACTGTTAGATACAGTCGGCAAATGAAGATATATTAATACTTGAGATGGAGATTTAACATGTGATGAGTCACGATGTAGTTCAGGTTAGTTCTTGAATTAAGTGAGGTTATGTATGTTCAATACTCAAGTATCAATATATATTAATTAACTTCACTACATAAACTTTCTATAATTTTAGGATTCAACGACTGAAGATTTGAATTCATTATTGGGTGCAGACCTAGAAAATACGTTCAGCTTTTCAAGTATTAACGTCCATCCTTTAAATGCTTTGATTTTTTTTAATCAAAAATTAATATTTATTTTCTTTTATGAGCAGTGGAAAGTTGTGTTTTACGAACATTCTTTTAACTTGCTTGTTAAAAACTTAATATACTCAAGCTTTTTTAAAATTAATACACAATAATTATAATTAATTACCGTATTTGCCGGCGTACAAGACGAACTTTTTTTCTTTGAATAGGTCTGAAAAACAGGGTGCGTCTTATATGTTGATACTCAGTTTTTGATTACATTCATTTTGGGAAATTTCCTCTATTCGGAGTTATGCGATTCTTTTCTTGTTTCCTTGCAGATTGTGGGAAAACCATATATACTTGAATACTACCTGCATATATTTTTTTTTAAAAATCACGAACGAAAAACTGGGGTGTCTGACAACTGTGTACCATTATAGCATGTTGCTTTATACTCAGGGCCGTATTTCTAAATAGGCTAAGTTGGCTGCAGCCTAGAGCGGCAAATTTTCAGGGGCGGCAGTTTGGCAATTTTTTGAAAAGTTGAAATGAAGTATTTCAGACGTTAAAAATATTCATTCTTGTGTCCGACTTTAGCGTTGTGTAACAAATATTTGAATAAAAACACTTTCTTAACGCACTTTATTTTACCTTAGTAAACTTCTGGACGGCCGTTTCGCAGGTGGTGTTCCTGCATCATCAGCAGAGTGCCAACTCTGGCACTCTGCTGATGATGCAGGAACCTGCGAAACGGCCGTCCAGAAGTTTACTAAGGTAAAAGAAAGTGCGTTAAGAAAGTGTTTTTATTCAAATATTTGTTAAAAATATGTTTTAGTCCTTCTACATAGCCTATTTTCTAAAACTATAACATCATACAAATTCACAGCACGTAATCTTATATTATAACTTTCTTAGAAGAATTACGAACTATCTGCGAACTAGTATTTCTGAAATACGGTTCACTTTCATATGAGGACATTATTTATGAGTTTGCCATTAAGAAATATCGTAAGAAAGCTATGTAAATTTGAACATGAAGATTAGGTGGTGTGAGTTGTTTTAGAGAAGTTTGTATATTTTTCCACAAATAAACCAGTAATTAACTATATTTTATGTAATTTCATTTCACCTTGTAGGACAACTTAATTCAAATTGAACACAGTTCTTCAATTACGAAAAAGATAGTCATTAGCATTAAAATATAAAAATATGATTAAAATAGTGATCACTGGATCTCAAAGAACAAATGAATTAATTAATTTCGAACCCCATTTCATTTTTTAACGAATCTTAAAAGAAGTAAGTAAAAAACGAGTAGATAACTGATTTGATTATATAATTTATTATGCAAACCATTAAAATTGTAGTTTTATCTAAACTAAACGAATTTTATGTTTAAAAAAGATGAAAACACCATTGAACTCTATCCTTTTGTTGTATAAAACAAATGTATTAAGCAAATATGAACTATAGAGGGGGCGGCAAATGGACTTTAGCCTGTAGGCGGCATACTCTTAAATCCGGCCCTGTTTATACTGGCATCACAGTAGGCCTATAGCATAACAGTAAAAGCTGTAATGAAAGGAAAATTAAACATATAAAACTGGCAAAATAATTTTATATGTGGCCCGTAGATTTTTTTTTATCAGCAATAAAGTTTTATCATAGGTAATCCCACGAGAGTTGACGAGTTTATCGATAGATTCGCGACTGCGCAGCAGGAGCGAATTTATCTGATGCAACTCGTCAACTCGAGTTGGATTTATTAAGACTATTCCATGAATAAAATGTAACGGATAATATAAATAATAATTACTTTCGTGCTTCGTTGTATAAAAACAAAACTAAAAGTTGTGAGATCACGGCATGCTGTGACTCAACCATCCATGAATCGATTCGAGCTTCCTTGGTGTAATCAGTGCTACCAAATGAGCATATAAGACATAGTTAACTTCATTCAGGTAAGCTAACAGCAGAACAGAATAAAAACACACGAACTGGCTTGCACCGAAACGAAATTGTGTTCTTAATCAAAGTACATTTCTATTATTTCAATTTCTAAACAAGTTATGTTGTATAAAATAATCTGTTTTCGTGCCGCGTAGTGGCAGCATCTGACTGTTAATCACTGCACACTGATACTTGCGTCTCCAGTAATGAGCAGACGGTTTTATCACGATAAAACACCATCCTCGCGATTCCACAAGAATATTGCAAGATAAACGGCCGTGATTGGTCTATATCTGAGAAATTGCTAAACGTTATTGGTCAATATCAAACACTCGGTGTATGAGTTGAATAGTCCTTCAAAAATGTGTATAAAAAAGGGGGTGCGTCTTATACACTGCCAAATACGGTAATTAATAATTAATTACACAATTAAATCCTTGATATTCAAATCATGATTAAAAAAGTTGATTATTCTGTATTCTTCCCATGGAAAAAAGATGATTTTTACTAGCAATGTTAGTTTTGTAAAATTTTAAAAACAGAAGTTATTTTGGGAAGTCCTCACTTGCATTGCATGCTGTATTATTATTATTATTGGTTGTGAATATTTTGAGCAGCCAATGGGAGTGCTTCTTGCTGTGGTATGCAAAGTGGCTTAATTTTCTGTCTGCTAAAATCACAGACTTAACTAAAATTAATGTAAAACTCGAGAGAAACTTTGGCAACTTTGAGACACCTACAATCAAGAAAGCAACACTCCCCACAATCTAAAAACTGCCAAATGCATGAAACGTTAATTAAAGCTGATTCGCCACACAGAAAGAAATTCCCAGTGATGGCTTATTTATGCATAAGGTCTGAACTTTTTATATTGCTGTATGTTACGGATTATTTCTTTTTCTGCTGTATAGACGTAGACCTAATTATCATGTCACGAAGATGATTTGTGCTAAAAAAAAAAAAAATATATATTTTATTTACAGAAGTGTTACAACGGAAAATGAAACTACATGGTAATGGCTACATCATTAGCCTAGCCTATAACCAACCAAACCGATAATACAGGTACGGTGATTATGAACACTTTGTTTCTATGTGGAAAAGATTTGGATTTATAAAGATGCAATGAATGTACAACTCTCTACAATGTTATTCTTCGCTACCTTCTTTCAACTTGATAATAACCTTACAGTATCCATTGCCTTTTGTCTGGTCTCTCCAAGTCGGCAGCCATTGTTGTGTTTAAACAATAAACAAATAAATAAATACTTTTTATTTATGCTAGTGATATCATGTAGGATGAAATACTTACGTACATCCGGCATATCCAGTGATCTGTCTACCGAAAATCTATCAAATGTTTCATCTAACATTTTGGAAATGCTTATGTAATAGAAATAAACTCGTGAACTTGTCTTGACCGGTTCAGTGAGCAGAGTGGAGTTATACTCTATCAACTAAAAATATAGTGGGAAAAGGTAAAGTGCAAAGGCAAGTCGTAAACACCAGAATAGTGCAGATCCTTTCAAATTTTGTGGCTGTGTGTTTATAGAAGGTGGCACTGGGAATGTTTCCAACACAGCCTTGACTTAGCTCCCAGTGGTTTCCATCTGTTTGAAGCCAACGATGGCCACAAGAATACTTTCGAGGCCTTGTCAAATAATGGGCTAAGTGTTTAAATGGTGGCTGCAATTCGCTGTTTATTGGCTATATTCCACCTTCTAGAAACATACAGGCATGAAATTTAAAACGGTATGCAATATTCTGCCTCGCACAATCCAAAGCTAAGCACAGGTGGACTCTACATCACTTCAAACTACCCTCAATTAAGTGTTGACAATTGTACAACAAAATATAGGTGCCAATATATACATGAGCAAGCTCTATCGTATTAATACTAGGTAGCTATTTGTAATATTGCACTTCTTTAAACTCAGATTCATAATTTAAGTAAATACTTCTATCATATCTACGTAAAGCTAGGTGTAAAGCTAACTACAATACAACAAAAAATATAAAAAAATAAATAAATAAAGTAAAAAGTACAGTCTGTTTAGGAATGTCTAATACACAGGGTAACGAGAGATAAGATAAATTCTTTGGTAACTCTATTGTGGAAGTTTCTACAGAGCAATGAGCCTTGTTCTGCAGTTTTTCCACTTTTCTTGAAGTTTGCGATGTACTTCTATCTGGTGTTCGCTCACAACGTGCCTTCCTATGTTGACCACGCCTCCTCCGGTTTTCAATTTTCTAGGGTCCAAATTAGCCCCGAGATTTTGCATGCCTTTGGCAAACTTTGAGAAAGGTGACAACACAAGATCTTTGGTAGCGGCGGCTGGACTCATGACGTTAGTGATACCGCTACGGAACGATTTAATTGCGTTCTCGCTCTGTGATGAGGTTATGTTAAGACTGAGATCCCGCACGGAGGAGCATCTCTGGCCGCTCTCGTTTCCATGAACATGTTTAGAGGAAGTCTCCACACCTCCGACTTTCTCTCCCCTAGTTTCGCTGTCGTTCTTGAGCTTTCCTCCTTGCCTCTTGTCAACTTCATCAGAAGAATGAGACAGTTTGCGAGCCAACTGCAGAGTGTTAGGGGGTGTCAATTTCACAGAAGATAGAATGGATTTTATCTCCTGTGATTTGCTACTGTTTTCGCATTTCTGAAACGTGTCTCCACCTCCCATAGATTGCTTCTGATTCGCTTTTAAAGCTGCTATTAGTGACGATCTCTCATCCTGGGAAATTCCAGTATTTTCAACGGTAATTTCAGGAGTAGCCGAACCTCCCTTAAGTGGACTCGGAGACAAGGAAGATGTTCGAGAAGCCGTCGGTGGGAGAAGACTAGAAACGTCCAGACTCAAGTCCGTGCGGGAATGAGTCAGAACATGACCACGAATGGAAACATTCTGGACAACTCGAGAAAGGGACACATTATCTATGAGTGGCGCAGCAGTCGGCTGGAACCGAAGGAAGGGGTCCGGTGTTCTGTTCCTCCTGGTTACATTCTCACTAACCTTTGTACTCATGACTATCCCAACACTGGGAAGGAACAAATCACCAGGTCCTGACTCACACAACATTCGAGGATGCTGCTGTCCCAACAACGATGGTCGATGTGATTGATTAAAATCGTACGAAGAAGTTAAATCTTCATCCTCATCACTGGAATGTTTTGCGATTGCATTGGTGGAGCCTGCGCTATCTGGAACCCCTAGAGTGAATATTGGTCCCTGTTTCTGAAACACACAAAGTTCAATACCTTACAACTATACTAATAATTTAGTTTAAAGTTAAATTTTGTGAACAGATGTTTTTTTACTATTTTTTCTTAATGAAAGAAAATGGTAATCTTAAACAACTAAGCATTGTAAACAGTAAAATGGCTGGTTTTAGGTACCGTAACTTGTATAATTCACTCAAATTTCACAATTATTATTTTTTACTCAAAATTTTACTTTAATACTGTGCAACATTTTTCACAAAATAACACTTTTACTTTCTCGCAGTATAGAGAAAGTATTGTGATTGTGACAAAAAATCAAAATTGAGGTAACACCGGAAATACATGTTTCACGATGCCTAGTAACCGAAAAAAGTGTTTTTGGAATGATGTCCGTCCACCTGTCTATGGACAAGCACAGCGGGTAAACGGTTCATTGTATTTACTTCATTTTTCAAATTAAGGACTTTTTCAGAATGTTATCGAACCGCCCAGAATTTGAGTTTTATAACTGAAATATTAAGGGGACTTTTCATGGAATTTTTGAAAAATTGACTAACAATTTTAATAAGAAATTTAAAATTGGAAACTTTTATCTATGACTAACGAAATGGCTATATCCGTTTTTCTGCAAAAATGACTTTACTCGTATCAATTTTCAATTTTCTAGGCTATTTCCATTACATTGGGCGATACATGGAAATTTAATATGGTCAAGTTGTAGAGAAAATTAAAAAGAACATTTTTTTGTTAAATACATTTCTTTATACAAGACAAAAACGAAATAACATGACTTAAATGGGAATTTCAAAACATGTACATTTTGATTAAAATATGAATATTCTCTTGTTGCTCACAGTAACAAGAATATTATACTCTAGATATTGTTGTGACATATAGTCAGTTTACCACGGTCGTAATGAACACACCAAAATCAATTAGAGCGAGGTGGTAGAAGGTAATAGGGAAGAGGTCCTGGGTTTGAATCAAATTTCGTGGCCACCCAAATTGACCAGTAGGCTCTTGTAATAACTCTTTCGTGCAGCATTTGCTTCTATTGTTCGGTTATATCTCAATGTATCCTGCATTTTGGCCCTTGAGATTGAGGAAACCATGCAAACCCCAAATTATTATTATTATTATTACTATTATTTCACGGTAAAAGCATTGAGCATAAATATCGACCTTGATTCTTTCCGTTCTAGATACTTGTTACTTTTATGAAAATTTAATAAATAAAATTTAATTGTCTCTATAATTTACTTTTATCTCTGCTAGCCTTTAACACATATATATGCGAGAAAGTTTGTGCAGCATATTTTTGCACCATTTATTTAAGTTCAAAACTTGATACTGTTTTACCTGATTCTAAGTTCACAATTGTTAGATATAAGATTACCCTTGGATTAGAAACAGATTCATTAGTGTGGTTGAAACACTCTGTTCAGTAAGAGGCTCGCAAACTGAATCTGAGGTAGTCACTCTACACCACTTGTCCACTGTAATACAGACAACTCCCTATAATTCATAAAAAGTCTTCCCTATACAGGCCATGGAGGCCCAGAGGCTCCCAGATTTTAGACATTCGGAACTTGAAGGTGGTAAGGTTGTCAGTCTTATCCACCCCCAGGACTCATTTCTGTTAGAGGGGGTAAATGATACCACACTTAATTTCAAAATTCCCACATTCCGTCCCCATATTGTGCATACATGACGAAATTAAGTGTGGGAAACTCAAAATCTGACAAAATAAAGAGCAAAAAATTCAAAATGAAGTGTGAGAAATTTGAAATTAAGTGCGGGAAATTCAAATTTTTGCACACGGATAATCTGCAAACTGGATGTATTTGGCATAACAACTGCTATGTTTCCTTTTAAAAATGTCTAACACATTGGATGTAAGAAGACAAAAATGAAGTAACACCTGCACAATGTAGCATGGTGTACGGAAGGGGGATTAGGCTTACAGCATTTTGTGTTCAGTATTCTGTATTGTACTTCAAATGTCACTCGACATTTCTCTCGAGTTTAATTCTGTTTGCTTTGTAATTTAAGTATGTTACGATTGCATGATATCGCTTTACTATGTTTAGGTTAGATTACATAAATAGGGTTTTTGGTTGCTAAATTTGGGGTTGTGCTTTGAATTTAACAAGTAGATCATTCCCACTTCTAAATTATTTGTTGAGTAAAGATCAGTTTTGTAAGATTAATATTAGATTTAATGTAAGGTTTTAGATCAATGACTAAGGTAACCAGATGCCCTCCCTTTTTGTAATAGTAGATGACTAGGCTCTTTTCAGCACATCGCACACGTTCCTTAGTTGGCAATTTATATCTATTACAGTTAGACTTGATAATTGGATTTCCTGAATATTAAAAACATTATCATTCAAAATTTGGATTTCCCTGCAGCATTATCAAAACTCTGTTCCGTTAGTAGGAAACTTCAACTATTGCTAATGAACCGTTTGCTTTCCACAATAACATCAACTTGACGCTGGTGTCTAGGTGTTACGTTATTCTAAACAAACCACTCCCTTATGTGTGCTCAGTCATTTAACTCGGTCTAGATTCATGTACCAGAAACTGAGAATGAACATGGCAAATGCGAATTTACAACCTCGATTTCTTCTCTGATCTACAGCCGGCAACACTAAACTTACTGTACAAAAAACAATTACTGTATTATATTACTCGTTAAGAAGCATGATTATGCTTAACAAGTTTGTACTACAGCTGTCATTAATAATCATAATAATAATAACAACAACAATAACAATATGACAAAATGACCAATGCCCTTAATATCGACACGTGAAGTCAGAATGAAAAATTCAATGCCATAGCCGGGATTTGAACCAGGATCTTCAGCTCTCCGTGCCGATGCTCTAACCAACTGAGCTACCATGGCAACGTGCCGGTATACTGGGATTGTGAGTCAGTTGGAGAATTTAATGTTGTACCGGCACGTTGCCATGGTAGCTCAGTTGGTTAGAGCATCAGCACGGAGAGCCGAAGATCCTGGTTCAAATCCCGGCTATGGCATTGAATTTTTCATTCTGACTTCACGTGTCCATCTTAGCCTACACACGGCCAGTGTGAAAGAATGATCATGCCCTTAATATCACATAACGTAATGTAATAGCACTATGCAATTTGCTATGCATGGACAAAAGACTGTGCATGAACAATCTCTACTTTTGAGAATTAAGTTTTAGTAGAACTGACTAATTTTATCATCAGATGTAAAGTAATTTTCAATATGCTTTAAGGTACAGAGCTACAATCTGACTGACTGACTAACAGAGAATCAACGTAGAGCCTAAACTATAAATAGGCAGAGACTTGGAATTTTGACAGTACCTTCGTTTCATAATGTAAGTGCTCACTAAGAAACGATTCTGAAAAATTTTGATTTTAAATGCCAAAAATCATTGTTTTTGAGAATACTTAATCCCTTTTTACACAGAATTATCAAATCCAAATCACAGTTCACATGACAACATATTGTTGCCAGTGGTCTCAGATGGGTTTGGAAATAAGTTAAATGAAATGGGAGTTTGACAAATTAGAGAAGCTATCAATATAATTCATAATTATTGAAATAACTCATTTTCAACAGATAAGGGTTAATATTAAATATATTTATTACAATATTCCGCCTTTACCCTTAACATATAATACACAACTTATCTTGAAAATGCATTTCGGCGTATGCTGCGCCATCCTCAGTTCATATAAGATGTAATGAACACCACAATTCTTCTCAAATAATGTTGTTTATAAAATTTCTTAATTGGTAACCTAGGTCACCGTTGTAGTCAAGTCAAATAAATGATTCTGGTCAATTATGTTTTCATTAAGGATGTTATTTCTGTTCTTATAAATTTGAAAGTTTTCCAATGTATTTAGTCTAACACCCTTATCACAGATATGTAGGACTTCCATGGTGTTATTTAAGTTATCCAATCTATGACCACTATCAAGCAGGTGTTTAGCATACGCTGAGCGTAATCTGCCATATTTAAAGTCAGAAACATGTTCATTGAATCTTTGCTTGAATTTTCTACCAGTTTGTCCCACATAATACCTTTTTTCAATTTGTAAACTCCACTTTCTTCCATTTTATCCACAGAGTTAGTATTATCGCTGTACAATTTATTCTTTAAGTTGCAGTTTGTTCTGTAAGCAATTTTAAAGTTTTCCTTACGTAGTAACTTTGTTATAGCATGTATTCTGTTATCTGTGTAATTAAATGTAGCAAAATATTTATTATTGTTGTCTTTTTGTAGAGGTGTGAGTTGGCTTATGGGGTTTTGTTAGTTATGTAATTTCATTTTGTGTTTTCTGATTAAATTTCTAATCATACTTTTATTGTATCCATTATTTTCGGCAATTTTCATAATTGTACTACATTCTTTGTTGTAGTTAGTTTCATTCATGGGTATGTTAACCATTCTGTATACCACTAGGAGGTGCCCGTGGCTTCGCCACGATAATTCTTTTAAAAATTAAAAATTAAGAGTATAATAATTATTAAAGCATTATATTTATTAACACTTGCACGCGAATCATTCATAAACTAAGCCATTAATAATTAATGAAACAGCTAAAATTCCTGCTTTAGAGTACATTCCACGACATGAAAGCGCCCCCTGGGAAAACTATATCAGAATCGATTATGCAGTTCCAAAGAACCTGTGAACACATAATACGTATTGTTTCTCAGCTGTTTATTGACATGAATATGATGTGAATTTTATTTTATCAATTCAGTGTAATTTTCAGAAATTATATAATGTTTCAAGGGAAAGAATGGTTTGTTTGGATTATTATTATCAGCGATATTTCAAGAGATGAAACTATCAATATTTTACAGCTGTTGCCCCCGGCTTCGCCCGCCATTATTCATTGACTCCAGGATTTTTAAGAAAATTACATTGGTAGATTATTAAAAATGTTTGTGGTTCAGAGCTATGAAAATTGTAAGTAAAAATAAAATTAGAATATTTGTTCATTGTGTTCATTTCACTTAGGCCTTATATAATAAAGAAACGGTTTTCCTTCCTAATTTTGTAGTCGTCATGCAAGTTTAGACTGCGAGAGACGAACATCGCCGAGTATACCCGATGTCTCACGAAGCAGGCGAGCAAGCACGCTATTTAGGGCCGTTGAATTGTATAAGAGTAGATGCTGTTGAAAGCAGCCATTTTGTGGCTAATAGGATGATTAGAAGAATAGCCGATAATATTATCCGAATAGGTATTTTTTCTGAATATACCAAAATCGAGTGTCTTGTTGTTTCTGGTAATACTGAGATCCAAGTAGTGTAGTGAATAATTCTCTTCTTTCTCAAGTGTGAATTTCAGGTGATTATTGATGTTATTAAAATCTCTGAAAATATCTTCCACTTGGTTTTTATTGCAAATGATAAGAATGTCGTCAACAAACCTTTGATAAGTGGTAATTTTATATTTAAATATAATATTCTGTATATATTCTTGTTCAGTATTTTGGTATATTCAGAAAAAATACCTATTAGGATAATATTATCGGCAATTCTTCTAATCATCCTATTAGCCACAAAATGGCTGCTTTCAACAGCATGGTATACAGAATGGTTAACATACCCATGAATGAAACTAACTACAACAAAGAATGTAGTACAATTATGAAAATTGCCGAAAATAATGGATACAATAAAAGTATGATTAGAAATTTAATCAGAAAACACAAAATGAAATTACATAACTAACAAAACCCCATAAGCCAACTCACACCTCTACAAAAAGACAACAATAATAAATATTTTGCTACATTTAATTACACAGATAACAGAATACATGCTATAACAAAGTTACTACGTAAGGAAAACTTTAAAATTGCTTACAGAACAAACTGCAACTTAAAGAATAAATTGTACAGCGATAATACTAACTCTGTGGATAAAATGGAAGAAAGTGGAGTTTACAAATTGAAAAAAGGTATTATGTGGGACAAACTGGTAGAAAATTCAAGCAAAGATTCAATGAACATGTTTCTGACTTTAAATATGGCAGATTACGCTCAGCGTATGCTAAACACCTGCTTGATAGTGGTCATAGATTGGATAACTTAAATAACACCATGGAAGTCCTACATATCTGTGATAAGGGTGTTAGACTAAATACATTGGAAAACTTTCAAATTTATAAGAACAGAAATAACATCCTTAATGAAAACATAATTGACCAGAATCATTTATTTGACTTGACTACAACGGTGACCTAGGTTACCAATTAAGAAATTTTATAAACAACATTATTTGAGAAGAATTGTGGTGTTCATTACATCTTATATGAACTGAGGATGGCGCAGCATACGCCGAAATGCATTTTCAAGATAAGTTGTATATTATATGTTAAGGGTAAAGGCGGAATATTGTAATAAATATATTTAATATAATTCATGTTATAAATAAATATTAAAGAATGAAATCCACGAAAATAATGAAGTCACATAACTTTCTCTACCCTGGACATAGAGAAAACAATACGAGGTATGGTAATATATATATTATTATATCGCAGGTTTTTGGGGAGTGAAATATGAAAGTGATATTAAATTTCTTTTTAATTTCATCCCCAAAACGGTTTTATGATAACATGAGAGAGAGAAAGAAATATTCCGCAAAGACAATACAATTTTATGATTTTTTTTATTTAATTGTATTTATTTAATATATTTTTTTTTTCATATTTCAACTCCTACCAGGAGCAATGGGATGCAAAATTCTACAACCTCTATGAGCCATAAAAAGCTATATCAAGTGTTTTCTGAGGGAATAGTTTGAGTGTGATAAGTCATTCTTCCTATTTCAAATTGTACGTACATATTATATGAGGACGTAGAGTTTCAAAATCGAAAGTCCTTCATAAGTTAATTTCCAAATACAAAATACAAAACCCGGGCGATGCCGGGTCTTTTAAGCTAGTATTGAATATATAGGAAGAATATTTGTCCGTCTGTTTATTATACAAATCTACAGTTTTATTCTGGAGATGAGCCATGGTGTTACAGACCAGAAGGTTGCAGGTTTGATACCTGATTTGGCTAATTGTGCCAAATGTCTCAAAATCTGAGTTTCCATGGCCTGCATAGGGATCACTTTACTCTTACAGTCAATTCAATCTTCATCAGATTTTTCTCCTTTGAATCTTGTGTGCCGTACAATCAAATTTATTTACTGTAACCTATAAAAACAGGGGACCGCCAGCATGGTCTTGTGGTTAGCGTCGCTGACTACAGATCCGTCGGCCCGGTACCTCCTTGGATTTTTCTGAGGTAGGGAGGTCTGGTAGGGGTGAACTCAGCCTCATGATTCAAATTGAGGAGCTACTTGATAGAGAAGTAGCAGCTCCGGTCATGGAAACCACCATTAATGGCCGTGGGTGCCGGCATGCTGACCACATGCCCCCCAATCCTGCCATCTGCCTATAGGTAGATGATGCAGCGGTCGGGTGGTAGGCCTTGTCCCTTTGGGGATGTCGCACCACAGAGTTTATTTTATAAAAACAGGGATAATACATATCATGTTAGTGTGTGTTCTGAAAACATAAAGAGTTTGTCGCAACACTGATTGAAGCGCTAGTGTTTTGGTTCGCTGTCCACAGAAAATTAAGTGTATAACATCCACAATGTGGAAATAATAAGTATTTTTATCTAAAAGTGAATAAGTGAATTATGTTTAACAAGTAACAACGTAGCTCCTTCCCCCCTTCCTTTGGTGTGAGTTAAATGCAGCTCATTCTAGCTCTGCCTCTTTCTAACTAAGAGCAACAGTTACAATGACAAGTTCGTATGAGACACGTAAGCTACAGTAGGTCTAGGATCAGAGAGACTACTGCAATAAACTGTAATATGCTATTTTGCTTTGAAAATAAATTCCAGAGTTTAAATTTTATCAATTATTTTTTGCAGAGAGGAACAACGGCAGCAGATAAAACACAAGACATCGACCTGAATCAGCCTTTGTTGCAATAATTGTCAATGGGTTTATGTAGTGACAGCTATTATGTGTTTCCTGTATCTCTAGACGTAAGTTCTGTACTTGTACCAAGTCTATGGGCAGGAAAAAATCATCATCATCATCATCAGCTGATTCCGACTGATCATCTGTGGATTAATTTGTTGATCAAAGAGTTTCCTGGATGCGCACTGAAGTGTCAAAGTTTAACAGTTTTTGGTGATTCTTTTGAATTAATATTTTCTCACAAGGTTTTTGAGCCTGTTTTAGTAATACTATTCCTTCCCAGTAACAGTAATACCCTACTTTTACTACTGAAATAATCATCTAGTTCATCTATGTGCACCTCTAGTGACTTCTCCCAGTCCCTATGCACTCGAGAGGCTGAGGAACATCTATGCCCTTCTCCAGGACCGTTTTAGGACCATGAACCGTGAATAAGGTTCATAAGCCTGATGTGCAGAGATTTGCATATTGTTCCGCGCACGCAAGCTTCTCTCTTAATAAAGATGTCGCGCTGAGCTATTTTCCGGCGAGACTAGCGCCACTGATCTTGTCTAGCTTAGGGGGTGTTTCCTGTAAGCTTGGAGCATTCTGTTCTTGCCTTCAGCTCAGAGATGAGATCCTGATCGTCTGCCGTGATTGCAAAGGTTGAACGACCGACGGGTCGTCTTGTTGCGAGATACCAGCATGTTGTGTATTTAAGTAATTTCTAAGTGGGCAGTTGCCGAAGAGATTTGGTTTTCAGGTGAGCTACATGTATATATTTATATATTTTTCTTATTCATGTTTTTGCTTTGTAAATTTAAATTCAGTGCTCACCTGCTTTCAGATATCAAAATTCTGTTCTGGCTTCATGTTTCGTTTTGATATTCTTTTGGGGGCTTTAGAATTCTGGTTTTGGCTTTTGAAATTCTGTCTGCTGTTTGAGTTTCTTGGGTGGGTTTAAAGTTCAGTCAAATGCAGTTTAGGGTTGGTTTAAGTTTTTGCTGGTGCTTGCAACTATACTGCTCGCGAATAATCTTGGGAATTTCCGTCTTACAGGGTGACTAGCAATGTGACTTTAGAAAATTCCCTGACTTTTCCCTGTTGTTGAAAAATTTTCCCTGACCATAAATAGTAAAGGGAGAGGTTTTAAACTCATAGGAGAAAATGTGCATTACATCGCAAGCGTTCTCAAACATGTCTCCTTTCCACCGCATGTTCAGTCGCATCCATCAGTCTTGGGAGGCGATGGAACCGATGGCTGGTTTAAAACGGTCCAACGAAAATCGTTCTTAAACTCAGAGCATTTGCAAAAAAGAAAATTTTCTCCGATGAGTTTAAAAACTCTCCCAAGCGTACCTTAGGAGTCTGCTTAAAATCATGCAGAAAGGCTTGGCGTTTAGCTCAATTACTCACCAACTGGGCAAACAATCCACCGGAAAATCATAGGTACTCGTAGAATAACTGACATTTTCCAGTTCCAGTTGAAAAATAAGTAACAAAAATCTGCGTCTATTACACGGGTAAATATGGTAATTGAGCATGGTTACTATACTCCAAATCTAAATTTTTTAAAAATTCCAGGTTTTTATTGAAAATTCCCTGACTTTTCCAAGATTTCTCCAGAAAAACAAAAAACTCCGACTTTTCCCGGTCGCTAGTCACCCTGGTCTTATGTTCGCAATGTAAAGATCTGCACATTAGGCCTACGATTTTTGGAGCCCTAGTTAAAAATATAATGTTGAAACTTACATTTTATTCTGGTAATATATTTTAATGAAAGATATATATAGCACATATTCTATTTATACAATAAATTGTTGGGAAACTGAAATTGGATTTATCGTGCAGTCCCTTCTCTCCTTCGTCATGAGTGATACCAGGCCTATAAAGGCATTTTTGCACTCCTTAGCTAATTAGTGGTACTTACGAACCTTGTTGACATGGATCGTAAGTTGACATTACCACACGCAATCATGTTGCTAGGGGCGATTAGCCTTTTCCGCATGCAAACACTTACGGCCCAAGGGCCGTAAGTAATATTACCGCCCGCAAACGCATGTTCGCGGGCTGTTATGAACAAGGCCTCCCCCGCATTATAAATATTCGGTTGCCATAAACAATAACAAATGCGAATCACTTTCTCAAATAAACATCAATCTTCAATAGTGTATATACATAATATTTTCAGGTAATATCACAATTAATATAATTAAATTGATATAAGTAATTGTTGTGCAAAAAATAGCATGCTACACACGGGCCATAGAGGCATTACGGATCTCGGAAAATTGAAAACCCTCGCCGCAAGCACCTCGTGTTTTCAAACTTTTTCCTCGATTCTTAAACATGCCTTACGGCCCTTGTGTCACAATATACTATTTTCTATTTTTAATGTCTTATAATATTAAGAAGCTTAGTCGTGAAACACTAAATTTTGAAAATTTGGAGAATCCTAACGATCGATGGACCTGGGGTGCTGTGCGTCTTACAAGGAGCGGCGCAACCAGACGAGCAGTAATCAGAAAATTTCCGCTCAAACACCAAGATTGCAAAGGCTCGATAATGGGCAATTGTACATCTTGAAATGTTGGTCATACGAACATCCTACCACACTTTATTCATAGCAAATTTACTCACCTTGTCATTTGCTCTAAATACTTTAGTTTAACAAAACTTTCTTTATCTCTGTACTCCAGTTTAAATTTGGAAAGAATACATTTTATGTAAAGCTATTTAAAAATAAAAAATATAAAAACAAAGCACTGACGTTTTGTTGGTACCAAGCAGTGCACAGTGGCATGCGAGAGCAAAACACTAACCAAATGTATTTTTTACTGCACGATATGCATAAAACAATATCATGCAGAAAACATCATTCCTTTAAGTGAAGAAAAGGTAAAATGCAGGAAGTAGAAATGAAGTGAGGAAGACATTGAACCTTGCTTTGCGCACCACAGAATTCAGATCTTGCTAGTAAAACCATTTAAGGTGATGTAAACTCCTTCCACTACTACGATATCTCAAGAAAACTAGTTCTTCAATTTTGCTTTCATTTAAAATAGCTCTAACAATTTTGATAAAAGTTTAAATCTAGAAATCTGAGGGTATACAGCTGTACAGCAGTTTAGTTATATGGCTGCAGACAATATCTAGTGGTACCTAACTTCCAACGCCTCCTATTAACAAGACCGTATTCAACTGTGAAATTAATAGAAGGTGGCCTTGCTCGGTTGCCATCTTCGTTCGTTTGTTTATAAATCACAGTCATCTGATTTCTTTTTAAATGGGCAAAATGGGGCAAACTCTGAATGTTTTGGACGGAACTACTACGTCAGGGTTTTTTTTTGGACTAGGGAACTCGAATCCGAGGTCGTTTCATCCCTGGGCAGTGCACTTTTAGCCGGAATTATCAATCATTTAATTTTTTATGCACGATTTTTGCAAGGTTCATGAATCTGTGGTACGCTTTAATAGTTTCACTTTCATCCAATCTGTAACCCCATTTGGCAGCACAAGATTCATTTTGTTCATTTAAGTATTGACATTTATTATGTAAAGCAATATAATTAAGAATTAAATCATATAATTCATGCTATTTATGCATTGCTAAGAAATGTGTTTTAGTTATATTCCTGTTAAATAGAATATCTAGTGGTTAAGTTAATAATCGCGGGCACCTGCTACTAATCAAATTATGACTAAATAAAGCAAAGCAAATTAATAATTAACCCAAAGAAAACAATAGGAGGACAGATAGGTCATCATGTCCAAGAATAAATTGTTAGACAAAAATAAAAAAGTTGCTAAATATCGGATTGTGAATCTACTGAAGCTGGTTTGCGTGTGAAATACAAATAAAATTGGAAAAAAAAGACTAGACCTTCTAACCTAACACCCACAGTAAACACTGCCATAGAAGATGGTGAAACAAGAGACTGATGAAGATGATCTCCTCTCGCTCTACTCTGATCCAATAACCAATGAGATGAGACTTGAATACTAAGCCTAAATATAAACCACTATATTTTAATGTAAATCTAATTACACACTTCTAACTCTTGCAGTGACATACACTTAGAAATTATTTTTCAGAGAATATAAAACTTTAACAGCAAATATACTGTAACATGAAGATTTGATTAATTTTTAGAAAGGTGTGAGAAAGTTCCACTTGTGTGCATATTTCGAGCTCTACATACCATTAAAGGTGGGACTCACTCTGCTGTAAATTTCTAGATCCACCACTCTCTATAAAACATAAAAATATTGTAGTATCATATTTGTATGCCAACGTAACAGATACAATTGTCACTATTATATAGCACTAGCATCGCCCAGGTTTTGTATTTTGCGTGAAATTCAAAACTAGAACTTTAAGATTTTCAAGCCTCATACAGGTTGAAACAAGAAGAAACAGAAATTCCAGTAACATAACATTTTAATGTGTGTATTTTATGTTGCCATACAATCATTACAAGCCAAAAATCAATATCACTTTCACACATTCTTCCCCAAAAATCTGAAACATAATTTACTGCGCACATAGGACTAATAATGTTCCTTCCTTTTTTGTCTCTATTTAAATGCTTCCAATAAACATTCCTATTTCTCAACTAATACAAAGCCTACAGCGATGAATAGCATATCAGTGGATAGAATTCTGATATAAGTCTACCATACTCGGTGGCACACACTCGGACCGAGACAAATGAAGAACGCTCTCCCCACAATACCCTTTCATTCTAAATCAAAATGCGATGTGAGAAAATGACATTGTCCATGTCCAGGGTAGAGAAAGATTTGATGCACCACACCTGATATTGAACTCTAATTATAATTATTTGTCAAAGCCCAGTAAAATGCAACTGCCAAAGCCCTATGCGAACACTGCAAACAATATTGTTGTTGCATTTATTGAATTCAGTGTACAATATTTAAATAAAACATTTATGCCCCTAACTTTCTTTCTACCGGTCACATCGAGGATTTCAATAGCTCTAAACCTTCTCTGGACTATGCGGATCATTTTGCAAAAAAAACCACTTGTAAATCAGTCCAGTAGATTTTTAGTCCGTAAAAGACACACACAGTAGCATTGCCTTATTTCGTCAATTGTAAATTAAGAATTCTAACCTAACATTCTTAGAATTCTTAGTTTACAATTGAGTGAAAAGGTGTCATAATTGTGTATACTCCGTCAATAGAACATGAAATGCATAGCTGTGAAAGTATTTTCTACTTTCATCATATCACTACTGATCACCCCAATAATGTTTTCAAGTTGGACAAATATCAAAATATAGAAGGATATGCCTTGTGGAGTCTAAATATTAACTAATCAGTGTACCAAACAAATTGGTATTTGTAACAACATTTTAAATGTACTATCAACAACAACAACTTCCATTAGCTAATTCTTTTTTGGGAGAATATAAATTCACTGATACCTACCATCTCGTATCTGATTTTGATAAGATTTAATGGTAAAGTAACTTAATGATGCGTTTAAAACCCGTTTAAATGTTTTCGTTCTCGCAGTTTAACCGCAGTACAAGTATTAATGCAGTAAGGAAACTGTGTGTTAAAAGTCCTATGACAACATGTTAACTGGACAACACTAGCGCTCCAGGTGGCGAGTAACTAACACTACATTCTCATAATATCAAATGACTTTGGAAAATACATGAACACATCACAAACTATGTTATATTAAGAGAGAAAATACACAATATTTTTCTTTAATGCAAATCTGAAAAAAAAATTAAGATATAATAAAACAGGTATTATATTCTAGTTAAGAACAGGTAAACAATACCTAAATAAGCTAATGTTAAGGACTGTATCTAGGCCTAGTACTTTTCCTTTCAAATCATTACCCTTTAATATGAGGGTCATTTCAAAAGTTCTGTAAGATAGAATGGAAGAAAATGATTTATTTTGCAAAATACCTTTACAGGCCTTCAATATAATCTTCATTCTTGCTTATGACAGCTTCCCAACGTTTTGGCAAATTCTGTATTCCGGATAGGGCACCTTCGTTGTTGAGCTGTCTGATTACTCGGGTCAACTCACTGAAAGCTTCATTAATTGTAACAAAACGTTTTCCAAGTCTATGGATGGGAAAGACTTCCCCACCCATCACACAGTCCTGATTTGAGCCCACCAGACTTTGATTTGTTTCTCAAATTGAAGGAACCACTCCGTGGAAAACGTTTTGTTACAATTGACGAAGCTTCCAGTGAGGTGACTTGAGTAATCAGACAGCTCAACAAAGAAGGCGACCTATCCAGAATAAAAAAATTGCCAAAACGTTGGGAAGCTATCAGCTGTCATTGTGGTAATTCACTGCATGCAGCCTAACACTTTCAATAACTCTCCATTCATGAACCCACACACTTCCAACCCAAGATCAAAGTAATGCGGAAGTTCATCAAACTTTAAAGCGTTTTACCGAACTCCATTTTTCCCGAATTAAAGACTTTGCTTTACGAGTAAAGCTTTGTTTGACCACCAGTCATGGCGGACTATGTGGAAAATAAAGCGTCTTCATTGTCTCAATGCGTAAATAAAGGCGAGAGAAGAAGTTGCGACATGAACTTCAGAATTCCATTTCACATTAGGCAAAATGTACTAATAAGCTATGTTATTTATTTTTTTGTAAATACCCTTAACAAGTTCAGTGAGTTCTTAAATTCGGGCCAGACACTAAACTGTTTGGGTTTCCTGTTACAAGTCTCCAATGGGTTTATGCTTCAAAACGCCCGGTAGAATGAATGGCATAAGAAATGAAGAGTTCAGGGCAAGAAACACGATACTGAGAAAAACAAACTTCTTTGAACGAACATCAGAATATGTACTACTTTTTATCAATAGCAATGTTGTTCAACATAAATTAAGACTATCTAAAAAAAATTATAATAACAAATTTCAGGAAGTGTCACAATAAACATTGCAAAACAGATGAAGGTCCTTACAAAAAAAATCTGATGTGAAAGTCACATAACTTCCTCTGCCCAAATAAAAGTTAGCAGTATTCACATATCCTTGTACAGAATCGCAAGACACAATTTTACGCTAATTATCCTATAAATACCTCTTCTTTCAATGATGCGACTAAAAGCGCAGTCAATATAACAAACTTTAAAAAAAAAAAACAAATGACTGCAGACGTTTATTGAACTTTCTGCCGTAAAATATAATTTCCGAAATTTATCGAATATTTCCCTCAGATACATCTTTACTCTATGCATGGCCAACAATACATCTTTCTCACTTCACATTCTTATATAAAATAAGAGGCCGTGAAAGAGCGCGAATTCAGTTGTTCATCACGTAAGACAAACTTTCTACAAACAGTGGGTGAACAGTGGGTGGCTTGTAATTACCCTCAGAGAATTTTCTCGAAAAAATGTTTCAAATAAAAGTTTTAGCTCTTAGTATAAGCAACCTGTGTGCAAAATTTAAAGAAAATCGTTAGAGCCGTTTTCGAGAAAATCGCGAAAAACGAAAATTTCTTAATGTAAAGTCCCCTTAAAAATAAGAGAAAATAGTCGCCAATCTTATCCTCACATCTTCAGAAGGTACCTGACCCAAATACGAAATTTTGTTTTCATACGATTTTCCGTTTTGGAGCTAGCTTGTTCACAGATATTTTCCACACAAAAACACAGACATACAGACACACAGACATGTTTCCAAAAATAGTATTTTTGGATTCAGGGGGCCTTGAAACGTGTATATATGCTAAAAACTCAACTTCGAATTTTGGGGTCGAAAACAATACTTCCTCTACCTATAGTACCTATGGTACGGGCAGAGGAAGTAATAATAAAGACTGTGAAACTTGTTGGTGCAATTAGACAGATGACTTTTGCAGCGGAAATAAGTGACCTTCCTCCATGCTCTTTTAGGCCTATTACAATGTAGTCATCATTTTCAAAATATCCTCAATCTTTATACCACTTTTGCAGGTACAAGGTGACATGTGTTCAATATCCTGATCCTCTTACCTTTTCATCTTTCATGTTTTTTGACTTCCTGCTGTTGAGACTCTGGCCGAACTTATTCAACTTGTTAAACTGCTGCGTGACGTTACTCAGCGCCTTCGTCCCCACATTCTTGAGAGAGAGTAATTGGGTCTCAGACACGTTGCGTGTCATCCGAGGCAATGTTGTCACATCCAGATAGCTGCCGGGGCCTAAGAAACCACCAGACGCTGTCAACGTCTTGCTTTTCCTCTTATCTAACTTGCCTTGTCTGAACGGAACTTGAGGGAGATGGGCGATCTCAACGGCAACAACGAAAGCCTCACATATGGCTTTCAGTGATTCTGCAACATAAACAGGCTCTGCTGTAGAATTTTGTAAGTATCTATGATAAAAAAACGAGGTGTAAACCAGAGTTAATTAAGTCAAAAGCATTACTAATAAGATGTCGAGGCAGTTGGACAAGCAGAAATACTGGTTCTGATATGGTCCATCACACACTCTTGCAATCTAAAGCAGGCATTGCAGGTACTACCCGGGCGCGATTTCTTGGGCGATGGTTTTACAGGGAAGTGAGGGTCGGGGGAACAAAACATAGCTACTCCGCCAGTCTTTCTGCAGTGTTGTCAACCAAAGAAATCACATTTCAGCAGAATCACACACATCAACAGCGTAAGTGTGGATGCCGAATTGGATAATTACTTCCGATGAATCATCTACGCTATTTTACGTAGTGACATTTAATATACAACGATTTTAATGCAGTCCAATAATATAACGTGGTGACGGTATTGCGTAACAATTAATTGCATGTCATAAGGGTTTGGTTATCAAATAAGTCATTTTTCTCTGGGAATAGAATATCATATAATATAGACTCAATATTTTTACACTGGATGACTAGTTTTAAGCATAAAGAAGAGTCTTATCAGAACATCCTTCACCATTTTGTGTTGTAAAACGTAAGAGAGGTAAGGCATCTAAAAGTGGAGAAAACCATAGGCCTAATTTTAAACGTATTTAATATGTTTTGTGAAAAGTTCGCTCAACTTTCAGTCCATGAAATTGACATCAGAGTTCACGGGAGTGTCAGAAATTAGCACATACAGAATTCTTAAAGAGGTGAGGAAAGTGTTGGATGTACAATGACGTGTTTGTGAAATAAGCAATTCGAAAAATTGTATTTTTCCCCATAACTCCATGCGTCAGAAAAGATAATGTCAATAAAGAAATAAGGATCCTGAAACAAAATGAAAGCTTTGTATTGAAGCCACTAGATGTCACGGTGTGTAGCGTACTTGGTGTTTCAATATTGTTAGCTCTGCCTATGGAATTGAACGAAACCTACCGAATAAGGACTAGGGAGCCAAGCACCCAAGAAATCGCTCGCGGGTAGTATGTGAGCATGTCGCATGCTTAAAAGTGAAGAAAAATGCAGGCATGAGTCATATAACATAACAGGCTATCACAAGTACAGTGATTATGTACAAGGGTCGTCCACAAAGTGAAGAACAATTTGGCATAACTAAATAATAATGAAAAATATCAACACGACACAGTACCTTACTCTATTTCTCAATGTAATCACCATCGCTGTCAAGGAATTTATTGTTAGCATGGTACAAGTTTTTCAATGTCGATGTTACACTCTTCTACTGTCAAAGACCTGAGCCAGGATGTCACTGCCGCTTTGAGATCTTCATTGGTCCTTTACTTCAGGAAAAAATTGAAAATCGCTGGGTGCCAGGTCAGGGCTGTAAGGAGGACGTCCGAAAGTTTCCCACTTAGAACGTTGAAGTTTTGCCTGTGTTTGAGGCCGAGCATTGTCGTGAATCAAAACCACCTTTTCAGACAACTTTCCACATCTCTTGTTTTGGATGGCACGTCGTACTCGTTGAAGAGTTGCACAATAGGCCTCTGAGTTTATTCCTTGTCTTGTTGCCAGAAACTCCAGACCCAGGTCTTTGACGGTAAATGAGTATAAAATCGGCATTAAAAAAGTGATGGTATCTTTCATTATTATTTACTTATGCCAAATTGTTCTTTACTTTCACTAGCACTGCTGATGCAGATCTGTGGAACCTGGTGACGACACCTGATACATACCTAACATTTCTTCATCTGTCTTTATTCCAACAGCCATGTTGTTGAAGAATCTGAGGTTTGTTGAGCGGAACATGTGGTAGTAGCCTGGTATGGACGCCACTTTGTAGTTAATTCTGATGCAGTGGTGAGCATTTCTTGACGACTGCTTGAATATTGACACTGCAGAGCTGTTTTCTGGTACGCCAAACTCTATCATTGTTATATCGTCTAACAACACATGCTGATATTTAGTGACTCGGTCCAGCTGATCATCGTACCTGAAACACGATAACACTCTCAATACCGCAAATAACTTTTTTATTTCTTAGCAGCATGCTTTTTTTCTGCTGTTTCTGTGGCTGTCGAAGATTTACCAGTATAACGATGTTTGTGATCGATTACAAAGATTGCAGAATTTACGCAAAGATTGTCTGTGACGTGGTTTGTACTGTTGAGTACTCTCCTTTCCTGCCATCTCTTTGCCAAGTTAGCGATGCCTATGATCGATTACAGCAGAAGAGTGTAGAATATTTGTTACTTGTATTCAACAGATTTCGTCTTTTGTATGGTTGGCACTTCTGTTTGCAAATGGATATCTGATGGTGTTTAGTAGAAATTACGATAATATTTCTCGTCGTTAAATTTGAACATTAACTCTAATCATGCCTAAATCGAAAGTTACTTCAGTTCATACAAGGGCAGAAGAATATAGAAATGAGGGGGAGGGGGTGTTAGCTCGTGTAAATAAAGAAGCAAAGTTTATCATTGCGCAATATTCCCAATGTAGTATAAAGTAATTTACTGCACGAAATACCCACCGAAATAGAAGAAAGTTAACACCGAAATCAGCCATTTTATTTCACCAATAAATCAGGGCCCTAGTGATACGTGTTCTAGAAATTATACAGTAAAGTTATTACTACGAAACAATAATATTGAGACGAGTTACATACACTAGTTCCCTAACCTGAACCCAGGTTTCGATGAGCCCCCTCATACTCCAATTGTCTGTTGGTTCGCATCAGCATCCTCTGGTGGACATCTAATGAACTTCATGATGAGGTTGTCTTCCGCAGGAATATCAAAGTTCATTAGGTTGTTCTTATTTTTGTGTATGTAGATTTTTTCCCGTACTGTAAGTTGGTTGCGGACATGAATAAATTTCTTCAATACTGGTTTCAAATGTATTTGATGTCCTTTTTTCCAAACATGAGCTGCTATTGCCGATTTTTCTATTTGAGCATATTTAATGTGTCTGGGTCCTAGTTTTGTCCTTCCTATGTATTTTAAATTGCAGTTGCTACTACTGAACTGATATGTTCTGCATTTCTGTTCTCTTCTGTTAGAATTAAAATAAGGGAAGTAATGAATGTAACTCATCTCGATATATTTTTTGTTGTTGTATGGTATGTGATTTTCTTGAAGAACTTAGGGTGGTTGTATCTCTGATTCTGGGGTGTTCTCCTACCTACAGACTGGCAATTCAATTCCCTTCCGAAATTCCATCAAAAACTCATTAGGATTAGAAACTGGAATTAGGCAGACAGATTGCTATATTAAAGCTAATGGTCTCAACACAATAATAATACCTATATTCTCAGAAATTATATAATTTTTCAAGGGATGGAGTAGTTTGTTTGAATTTTAATGTTGATCATGTTACTTTTCAGGCTGAACTGGGTATGTGTGCAAAATTTTGTTGCAAATTGCTCAAGAAATGTAGACTTGTATAGGAAACACACACACCCATCAATTTTATATATTACTAGCTTAAAAAGCCTGGCATCGCCCGGGTTTTGTATTTTGTAATTGGAAATTAACTTATGAAGGACTTTCGATTTTGAAACTCTATGTCCTTATATAATATGTATGTAGAATTTGAATTGAGGAAGAACAACAGATCACACTCTGACTATTCCCTCAGAAAACGCTTGATATAGCTTTTTATGGCTCAAATAGGTTGTCGAATGTTGCATTCCGTTGCTTCTACATACCATGCCTGGGAGAGGTTGAAATAAGAAGAAAAAGAAATTCCGGTTACATAAGATTGTATTGTCTTCACAGAAAATTTTATTTCTCACTCTCATATTACCACACAACCGTTTCGGGGCTGAAATAAAAAAAGATAACACTTTCATACTTTCCTCCCGAAAATCCTGGGACATAATATACACCGGGCATAGTACTGAAAATGTTCCATCCCATTTTGTCTTCTTTCAGATGCTTAGGACCTCTGATAAACATCCCTACTTCTCAACTAATACAAAGCCTACAGCTATGAATAATGTTTCAGTGGATAGGATTTTTTTACCGACTTCTGATATAGCATACTCATTGGCAAACCCTTAAGCTGTCCCTGCAATACAACCGCTTATTCTAATCAAAATGTGAAGTGAGAAAATTATATTTTTCATGTCAAGCGTAGAGAAAGTTATTTGACTGCATCACATTGTGCTTTATTTTCGTGGATTTCATTCTTCAAGAATTATTTTCACAAATGTATTACATCGATAGCATCAGAATTTGTTAAAGCCCAGTATTATGTAGTTCCCAAAACCCTATGTGAACACTGTAAACAATACACTGTTGTCATGATAATTTAATTTCATTTAATTTTTTCAGTAAAATATTTTCTGAAATTATATAAATTTTCAAGGGAAGGAGTGGTTTGTTTGAATTTTAATGTTGATCGTGTTACTTTTTGGGCTTAACTGGGTGTGTGTGCAAATTGGTCAAGAAATGTAGATTTGTATAGGGAACATACATACCCACGTACATACATACACACTTTCGATTTGTCTTGGTTGGAAGACTCACACCATTTTTTTGTTTGTTTGTTTGTTTTGTTATGAAAACATGTGACAGCGGAACTCTCAAACTGTGAATATGTCACTTCTTTTGTCACACTTCAATTTTTTTAATCTTTTTTTGTTATGTAAACAATTGACAGCAGAACTCTCTAACTGTGCCTCATTTCACATTTCCGACTTTTCCCGTGGATTTTCCAAAAATTTTCTTTCATACAAACCTTGTCCTGACAATTACGAACACAACAAAAAAGAAATCAGCCAAATCAGTCAAGCTGTTCTCAAGTGATGCGGCAACATACATTTTGGAAATTCATTTTTATTAATATAGATAGATAAGTTAATTTAAGTTTCCACCTTGAATTTGAGTCCAACTTAATAAACATAGCGTGTGGTTCATAAGAGAGCCAATATTGCAAATTTAATTGACAATGTTCTTTTAGCTGCTTGTACTTGTAACTTGTACTACTTCTACTTCATATATTTGGAGCACATTGGATCGTCTCTTATTAATATGTGTTTTCTCCATTGCTGTAGATCCTGCGTTGACCTACTTCATTTTGTTCGTTTCACTTGGAAGTGATAATAATGCTACACTCTAAAATGTGTTTTTTAAAGGCACTAGACATACAGCATGTGTTGCATAAACTTAATCCAGATGGATGCTATGACTCCGACAATCTTCCTAATTGGATCCAGCACACACATGCTTTGAGAGGTCTGCTGAATTATCTCTTAGCAAGCAGATGAACTATTGGATGTGTTTATCTCTCCAAAAAAGTAAGACTTGAAAAGTTCAGAAAAATCGTCTGTGCTCTACTCCCACATCTGTAGCCTTAGAGCTCAACCGAACAAGAAAATGTCAACCATCGTAATCAATAGAAGAAGTTAGTTAAAAACACTATTAAGAATATAAAGTAAATAATTACCAGTGGATACAGCGTTTCCTTTACAAACACGTTTCAACCCTACCCACCGAGCCTTCATCAGGTGTCTGAGCAAAAACGTGAAGAAGGTGCCGCTTCACAAGATTTAAAATTTAAAATTGAAACCATTAATCTTTTTAACAACAACCATTAAGAAATCCCCATTCTCTTCCCAGAGCACAATCTGCCATGCGAAAAAATAAAAAAATACCAAAAATAGGTTTTATTTAATGGATTGTATAGCTTAATAGTACCTAACGTCTTATTACTACTTATATACTTACTCTGCTACGTAATACGAGTCCCTTGTAAGAATCAAAATTGTATCCATTTCCGTTTCTGTTGGGTCTCCAGATCTGAAAGAGAACAATCCTGAATAAATTGACTACACCTAAAACATATTATATTTACATGATTTTTTTGTAATATTGAGTGTGTATTGATGAGACTCTAGCATCTGTATCTGCTTTCCTATTGCCCCTAGTGGAGGTTTCTGTTACCTAAGTCAATTTTGTTACGCTCATTACATCATGTAAATCTACAATCCCAGCTTAAAATCCCTCCCAAAGGACTCCGTGCCCAGGATTTTTATATCCTGAAAAATTGATCAACTGCAGGCAGGTTTGATCCCACAAACTTCAGATCTAGAGGCAGGCACTCATTTCTCAGACTTATGCTTTAATAACCAGGAAAATATATATGTTATTGGCTACAGTCATTTATTTATATGCTACTAGCTTAAAAGGCCTGTAATTCAAAATTTAATTATGGAGGACTTTTGATTTCTGTAAGTACTTATAGAGTTTGAAGTGAAGAAGAACTTACCACACTCAAACTAAATGCAGATATGGCTTTCATTGCTCATACAGGAAATAGAATTTTGCAACCCATTGCTTTTACACACCATGCCTGGGAGGAGTTGAAATAAGAAGGAACAGAAATTCCGGTTACATAACATTTTACTGTCTTAACGGGATATTTGATTTTGCACTTTCATGTTGCCATACAACCATTTCAAGGCTAAAATCAAAAGAAAATCAATATCACTTTCACACATTCTTCCCTAAAAATCCAGGACATAATTTTACTGCGCACATAAAACTAAGGATGTTCCATCCTATTTTGTCTCTTTTTACATGCTTAGGGCTTACAATAAACACCCCTATTTCTCAACTAAGACAAAGCCTACAGTTATGAATAACGTATCAGTGGATAGAATTTTTTACTGATTTCTGACATAACATACTCGCTTATCCATCGTTGGCACAAACTCAAGCTGAGACAGCTGGAAATGGTTTCCCTGGAATACGACCTCTTATTCTAAATCAAAATGTGATTTAAGAAAATGATATTGTCCATGCACAGGGTAGAGAAAGTTATGAGAGGCATCACACCCGATATTTATTTATGTGGATTTCTGGACTACGTGGATCATTTTGCAAACAATGGCACATAAATTGATCCAGTAGTTTTTAGTCTATAATGGACACACATACGAACATAATGTAAATCAGATTTACAAACAGTTCTACACTAATTTTGTCAACAGAAACAGTGATCAGAAAACTGTTCTTGCAGTACATTAAGATAAGGTCAAACTTACACACTATCTGCATCTATGAGACCCCAGGCTCCAAGAATAATTTCGCTGTCACTGATCAGCATCTTCTTACAGTCTTCTATGACGAGTTTGACGTGTTCCGCAGTGGCAGCTGTGTCTACCTCCTCGTCAGTCTTATCCTGACTGAACACGTCGTCCGACACAGGATTTCCTATTCAAATCAGAATCATTTCCATTAGAACTTTCATTTAACATTTATTCCTTGCAATATAAAACCCCTGTTCAACTTTGGAATTACTACGAGGATGGATCGAAAAGTAACACAAAATATATTTATATTTTTTTTACAAACAAATGCAAACATGAAGGGACATCTTTTGTCTCTTTTTCTATATTTTCAAAATACCCTTTTCATAGAAGTCCGTTCAGTTCACGACAATGCTCGCCCCCATGTTGCTGCAGCTGTTCATGAGAAAATCAACTTGGTTGCTCCATCCAGTCCCATGAAGAAATTCCTGACTGGTAAACGTTTTGCGTCAGATGTAGAAGTGAGAACATTAGTCCGCAGATGGCTATACTCCAACCGAACGGACTTCTATTTACAGGGTAATTTGAAACTGGTACTTTGATAGAAGAAATGTGTTGAGAAACTTGGCGACTATATAGGGTAGAAAAATAGACAAAAGATGTCCCTTCATGTGTGCATTTGTTTGTAATTGTACCTATTAAACTTTTCTTAAAAAAAAATTATTGTGCGTTACTTTTCGATCCACCCTCGTAATTTGTATAGCAAAAACATTGGATTAAAGTAACACAGTTTCTTAGCATGACCCTGGTGGAACCTAGTGGAGCAGTTTTCCACATTGCTTTGGAACTTCCAGCGATGACAACAGAGGGGAAATTGCTAAATGAGGAAGGGGGAATAAAGCAGCTAAAATACTAGAGAAGACCAGAAGTCAGCGATCATGCTATTAATTTTTATCACAATTATAGTTTTTGAATAAAGCAAGGTTCTGTAAATAAAATCAATTTCTGCATAAATATGTCTTATTGCTTAAAAATAGCAAACCCTCCAATCAGTGTAAGCCTCTATCCCCAAGAAAAATGCTGAATCGGGGTTTCCATTCCAAGCTATGGAGAATAGAAAGTCATGGAGCCGAGATCAGGTTGGCTCAATGTAAGAGCTTCAGACAAACAAGATGGCCACCAAAAGCAGTGAGAAGTCCAGAAGTCGACGGTGGAAAAGAGAAGACAGGCTGATGCTGTTAGTTACCATGTGCAATACATTACAACCGAATTCAGAAAACAAGGAACTGATGGTTTCAGGATATAGACAACAGATGACATTCCTCTTACTCATCTATTGGCACATCAGTAGCAGTGAAAGTCCATGAGACCAGCTGGGGTTGAAACTCCAGTACTGAAGAGCAAGAGACTTGCCACTAAGAGTGCGTGGAACGCCACACGACAGAAGTAAAACTTTATTTTATTTTTTTTATTCAATTTTTGATTATTGGATTTTTTCAATTTTGCATTATTGGACTTTTTAATATTGGGTTTTTGAACTTTTTTAATTCTGGATTTTGGACTTTTTAATTTTGGATCTATGATTTTTAATTTTTGATTTTTAAAATTTTTGATCTTTGAATTGTTAATTTTTTTATTTTTAAAATTTTTTATTTTTTATTTTAATATTTATTAAATTTTGGATTTTTGGATGTTATAATTTTTAATTTTGTTTCTTTAAATTTTGGAAATTTGTATTTTTTAATATTGGATTTTTGGATTTTTTTAATTTTGGGTTTTTTATTCTTTTATTTTTTTAATTTTGGATATTTGGATTTTTAATTTTGGCAATGTTGAGAGTGAAATAGAGGAATACATATAATTATATCGAACGGAAGAAGGAAATCATTTGAATAAAATAAGAAATTAACTTTTTTTGTATGGAAATAATATTTTTATTGAACTATTCAATTTTCTGTATCATCACCATCAGCCAAGAAGGATACAATAGGTTTATGGTAGCTGAAGTAGTAGTAGTAGGTTTTTATCCCTTGAATGCAGTCAATCGAGAAATCGTGAGAAGACAGCATCGATCGTGGTTCTGTATCTTGTCGTCCATTCTGTTGCGTTATTATTCATCGTGAAATTAAGTTTTTGTTTTAAGAATTCAATAAGTGGCTTCGCGTCTTTTTATGAGATTTATAGTTTGCATAAGGCAAAATAGATTTTAATATAGGTTCACACGTATCAGTTCTATCATGCACTTCATTTAAAATCGCATGCGTTTTCTGCTACTACTTTGCTGATTATAGTGCTGTTCAACTTTTTTCAAAATGTACACAGTCAAACGGAAAGAAAGATGCAGTGTAATTCTCGAGAAGGCGGTGGCTAGTGCTGTTCAACTTTTTACAAAATGTACACAGTCAAACGAAAAGAAAGATGCAGTGTAATTCTCGAGAAGGCGGTGGTTTTAACACACTTTACCAATGTCGGATAATTTATTTAAATTTTGGATAAGCTTAATCATTGAGTTTATTGTTTTAATTTTTAATTTTTTTTTTTTTTTTAATTTTGGAAATTTGTATTTTTTAATTTTGGATTTGCGCGGTAATGAACCTCCGGGTTCCATAAAATAGATAATATACCTTTAGATTGCTTAGGAATTCTCTATTGCCATTGAGGAAGTAAGGTCTGAAAAATTTCCTTTGATTACTCCTAATCATTGAGTTGATTGTTTTCTGTGCAGTCCGCACCGAAACAAGTAAGTAATTTCGTTCGGTTTTGAGTGTGACTGATTTCGTGACGGTTTTAGTGTGACTGATTTTCCCGATTTACCCTCTACCGCCACTAAAGAAGTTTTACTTCAATAAAAATATTTTTAATATCAATATCTTCAGGAGGATTTATTAAGACTATTCCACGAATAAAATGTAACAGATATTGTAAATAATAATTATTTTCTTATTTTGATGACAATATTCTGTCAGCCATAAGATCATGGCATACTACAGTGACTTCACGCAAGAGATGGCCTATCATGCAGGTTTCTGTGTTCCGGCGGCCCCTGATCTAACTCCTGAGTGATATGGTGAAATATCTACGCAAATAAAGCTGCAAACAGTGTAATGATTCTGGTTCTCACATTTACAGTTAGGATTACAATGAAAATAACCACGTACCTCATCACAAGAGATGATGTAAATGTAATTTATGGGGGTTTGAACTTGACACTTTATTTTTCAAGCTCCCCCATAAATAATAGATACATACTGTTAGAAGAACTTAAAGACAATATCACAAGAGAAATCAACTCTATCATGGAAGCTGAACTAATGCCGTGAAAGAAAATTTCCTAAAAAGATGCCACTGTTGTGTGGATGCAATAGGAGAACATTTCCAACATCTCTTGTGATGAGGTACGTGGTTATTTTCATTGTAATTCCAACTGTAAATGTGAGAACCTGAACCACTACACTGTTAGCGGCTTTATTTGCGTAAATATTTCACCATACCACTCAGGAGTTAGAGCTGTGGCTGCAGCAACGCAGAAACCCACATGATTGGTCAACTCTTGCGTGGAACTCACTGTAGATGAATGAACAGTCGATTCGAGGAATCAATCTGAGTTCTCAATGCTACCAATAGCATGCATCACATGATGGAGGGCGTCGTGGTAGTTGCTTACATGAAAATGCTATAACAGCACACAAACTGGCTTGCACTGAATTGAAATTCTGTTTTTAATCAATGGACATTAAAATTGTTTCAATTTCCAAACAAGTTATGTTGTATAAAATAATGCCTTCGTGCTGATTAATATCAGCATGTGATGTTTAATCATCGTACGAGTTGACTTTTATCAGATAAAACTGCATCTTTGCAATTGGAGGAAGCATATTATAAGATGAATGATCGTGATTTGTAACGTTATTGGTCAATCAAACACGCAGCGTATGAGTGGAAGAGTTATCCTAGTATTTTTAGCAAATAGGATGCTATCACTACAGTGTACAAAGTAACGGGACTCACCTAACATCATGTCAATAGTTGCTTGTCGATAAGCATCTTTAAAACGACTGAGGTAATACCTGCACACAAGAAAACAAAACACATCACACATGCAGACAAATCACTCTAACCAACTGACTTAGGAACTACACCTGGTCTGTTCAAACGTCTCTGGCTCCCAATTAAAATTTATTTCAAGGACTTGACGAAGCTTTGATGGAGGAAAATAATGTTATTATATTTTGCCAGGCGTTTCTTACACTATTTCCATTCCATGGTTTACAATGGGCAGATGTCATAATATTTAGTAATATCTGTCATCCTGACACATTCTTCTTCTGTCATTCTTGTGCTCGCTTTCTGTGCCCAAGGTTGCAGGTTCCATCCGGGCCCAGGTCGATGGCAAGCGACAGGTCCATGTCTGTAGATTATGATCAACTGTTCTGTACTCGCTACAAGTTAGCATTCACGTAGATAACTTATCACATCATTGATTTGCACAAACTGAATCTGCCTCCAAATGTCCATGGCCATGCATAAGACACTTACGGTTAATAGTTCCAATGATGGGTAAGATTCCATGTTCAGAGTTTTCTCAGGTAGACATTGGGATTCAGGTTTCAAACACTTCTGCATTGAAACAACGAGAAGCATAAGCAATAAACAAGTGATAGACCTCATTACCGCATTTTCTTCCTATTCACAAGGGGCATAAGAGAGACAAGGGCTCTAATCATATAAGTCCTTGTAGAACTGTGTTTCTCAAAAACACTTTGGAAGTGGAATACAGGGTTTAGAGGTATAATCAGTTCAAAATTTTACATACGAATATCTAAAAAAACAGAAAATGGCAGAAATGGACACCCACCCATTGTGAACCATGGTATGAATTTCAATGGGGAAAAATATATATATATTTTTATTTTATTATTTAAATGTTATAGAGGCCTGCCTTATAAAACACACATGATTTCTCAGTCAATAAATGTCGCATTATTTGTTAGGAAATATTAAAGAGCTATGTTTTTCTCAGTTGTGTTATTGCTCAAAAATTAAAAAAGCCTAATACAGACATGTAATGTAAACAATAAACATACTTTATAAACTATTATACCATGTACAAGAGAAGCAGAAATTGTAACTTGTCAGACAATACAGAAATATGTATTTTATATTTCAACCTGAATAAATAGCAATTGCCTTTCTGTTTAAACATTCTTAAGACAATAAATATCGCAGGATCTTTAAAATCCTAGAGTGCATTTTAATATCTCAGCCGTGAATGATGGCCACATAAACAGCAACTTTTACTAAATGTTTATAATTATGCTCTTTATCATATATTCCTACACAGCCCTCCATAGAAATTAACCGGGAATAAATAGTAATTATCTGAATTACAAAAAATGTATCAAATTTTAATTTCTGGAATGACCAACAATTACAAAACTTCAATCTGAATTACCTATACAAAGTGCAAAATGTAATTACATGAAAAAATATACGAGGGTTGGTCAATAAGTAAGGTCTCCAACACACCAGCCCAAGCTGGCAACGTCGGAAGAGAGAGTTGGCGCCACTGCCATGTCCTGTTATCTCCCCTCTTTCAAACGAGCCATTGCTGCAGCCGCTGAACCTTTTAGTGTCCAAGATAGAGCTGTTTGAGATGGATCTCCCGATTTCCATCCCTGCCAAGTGCGGCCTCTTCAAACCCACCGCACACAAACCTTATGGAACATCAATCTGTCACTCAAAATGGTCTGTATGTCAGGAAGCAACAAACAAAGTTTACGAGTAGTGACGCGTTGGTCTTGTCGCACCAATTCGTTGACTTTTTCCACCATCTGTGATGGCTGTTGATGGTCTCCCACTTCGTTCTTCATCATGAATATTTGTCCAGCCCTGTTTAAAAACTTCACAAAGCTGTCTGTGAATTCCAATCGGCGGAACTTGTTTTGCAGTAAGAAACCGGAGACTTCAAGGAGGTCACACTTGGCAGGGACGGAAATCAGGAGATCCACTTCAAATAGCTCTATCTCAAGAGACTAAAAGGTTCAGCGGCTGCAGCAATGGCTCGTTCGAAAAAGGAGAGATACCAACTGGTAAGAGTGGTGCCAACTCTCTCGTCCAACGTTGTTGAGCTTGGGCTAGAGTGTTGGAGACCTTACTTATTGACCAACCCTTGTAGCAACACTTCTCAACCCTCCACTACCCTCATATCGAAACATGCCTCAATATTTTTACTGTGTCATCTAGATGCTGTAAGAAGTCCACGCTCCAAAAATTAGCTGCTGGTTTCTACTGCAAGTACCCTAAAATGCTTTGCAAATGTCTTGGAACGTATAGGGAATATAACATGGTAATTTAGAGACAGGACTGGACAACCCTGACTGGCGGGAGTATTACGTCATCCATTCATTTTGAGAATGGAAGTCCATATAAACATTGCACTGGTATCATTCCGCCCTTATCTGTATTTCATTCGTCAACTGTTAGCCTACGTCAATCATCTTCCGGCGGACAACGAAAAATTTCTAGTAAAATAATAATAATAATATAATTTTATTGTCTTTCAGCCTTTACAGCAATTGACAACGTCATGCTTATAATCTAGAATAAGTTACGGCAGTTTATACCGTTAGGACAATACACAATTGATTTACACGTTTAAGTCAGCAAGACAGATTTAAAATGTGAACCCTAGTAATTAAAACATAGTAGGCCGTGTTTCCTTCCATAATAAATATCCACGAGGGCTACTTTCAGCTGTCATATGCGTTAAAAACAAAGACATGTTTGTTTGCTTATTTCGTTGTTCAAACTGAAATTGAGTGCTAAATGAATAATGGTATGTACAGAATATATACAGAATATTACTGTGAAGGGCTGTGAATAGGCCTACGTACATTAGGCTAAGCGAGTTCTCCGGCAGTGGCGTAGTCCTCAAATCAGAAACATATCGGAACAAGCCTTCGAACTAATTATTCACAACAAACTTGCAAACTGAAGGATTATATTACGAATGCCACGTTTCGCAATACACTGAAACATTTGTAATAAGTTAATATTGTTATCTTAATAATTTTCGTCCCATATTATGAGTTTTTAAATATATAAAAATCAAATGTAGTACCACACTATATTGCCTTGAAGCATGATGTGTACTGCGGTTCAGATCACATGCATTTGTTTACATGGGCTTGGATTCGCAAATGAAAGGATCAAGCTTTTAACCTAGCTTCTGTTGTCTGTCTAGTTGCAATCAAATATACAACTCAGCGATCAAATTCTCTCTACAGACAAATGTAAAAACATGTTAAGAAGAATGTGATAATGACGCGATTATTTGCTGTAGTTGGTGCAGGAGGAACTTGTGTTTTAATCACTGCATAAACACCAGTCACTTCTGTTTTGTTTTTGACAGTCAATTGTCTCCGCGCATCCGGAACTTCGAACTGCAATAAGGGTTGTCCAACTTCTCCCACTGCACTGCTTCAACCCGACATTTTTCAGGTTCGATTTAGGGTACTTGCAGTTGAAACCAGCAGCTAATTTTTGGAGCGTGGACTTCTTACAGCATCTAGATGACCCAGTAAAAATATTGAGGCATGTTTCGATATGAGGGTAGTGAAAGGTTCCTTGTCAGTACTACCTAGCTTGAAAATGACAATGTTATCCGGGAGTTTAAACCTTTATAGCATTCATTTCTACAGATGTTAGAGCAAAACAAGGAGACAAGCCAGTGTTTACAGTCTCTATTAGACGAGGTATGTAAACATGTTGTCAGGAACAAGTCTTTACTTATACGCACTTCAACTTCACTTTTTTAGTTATTACCTTAGAAGTACGTAGTTTCAATTGAAACTTGATAATAACTATGTATGTTAAAACCATAATATATATGTTTTTAACATGTAATTTCCACCAATGCTCAGTAATTTAAAAACAGTAGAAACCCAACCTACTTTATAAAACATAACACACATAATAGTTAACATACGTAAGTAGCATAAGCTACTAGTCTAGTAATATAAAAACTTGTACAAACAATGAATCGGTCATAACTATTACTAAAACTTCTAAAAGTTGTTAAAGACAATAAAATAAACCCTTGTACCAAAATGCAGATGTTACTGTACAGAAGGTATGCGTAGCCCCATGTTTCTAAATAATTCATAATGAAGTAAAAGTCTCTTCACTTTACAATGTTTGAATTTAAATAACCAGTTTGAACTCAACGAGAAAAATTGTGCCTTCATAGCATTAAGGTAAAGCGTTACTCTATTGCTCAATCTTCACCAATGCAATATTTAATTCTTGTCCTTATTCTGATCAGAGAAGTTTCAAGACTCTTCACATGAGAAACATATTAGTGAGTCCTATAAAACTCACTTCCTAAACTAAATCAGCAAAAGCAAACTCCACTCGATCTCCTCTGAAACACACCTTGTCATGTGATAGACTGCGTTGATGAGCTGCGCTTCAGGACCAAGCGCAATGTCCGTCATGTACATAGGTGGCGACAACGGAACTAGAGCTTGCGCTATTGATGCTGCAGTTTCAAATTCATTCTCACAGTTCTCCAGATCGACAGTTTGACCTTGCATTATGTCTATACCAGCTTGACGGTACGAGTCAACAAAGTGACCCACATAAAATCTGTCACAAAATAAAAGTTTTACAACAGAATAATACAATTAACTCTGCACATTAAACAATGTTCCTGGCATGTATTTCATTTTAAAAATATTATTCCTGTCTACTGTAACGTCTGGGTTAGCATCCTGCTGTGTTGTGTGGAACCCTCATGAGATGAAATATATACCGGGTGTTAATCAATAACACCTAAATATTTTACCTATGTATAGAGGGGACATAGACAAGCAACTTTTATTAATAGATTTTTGCTCTATGAGGTAAAATGTATATGATACAGGGCATTCAAGTCATTGCAATTTGGTCCTCATAAGCCAATAATAAAGCAAAACAGGGTTAAAAATTTCATAACATTTCCTTCACTCCTTCTTAGAGACCAATAAAAACCTGTTCCTTAATCTTCAACAGCTATATCATAACTTATTGTTTCTATAATCTGTCAAATTTACCGACTAATCACTTGACTGTAATTCATAACTCCAATGTTAACAATCATATGTTGACTCAGTCCAGTCACTCTTATCACTGGATTTTCATGAATTCCTTTCTTTACATTTGTCTGAAATAGGCCTTGACACATTAAAACAAATAATTTCTTCAATTTCTGGGTGTAGACAGCGTGCTATTTCCACCTTGTCCGCTGTCTCTCTGTGGACTCTTCACATGGATTTGGTGTTTGCTGCCCTTAGGATTAGCATTCGGGTACGTCGCTGATATTCCTTCCCAACTGCAAGGGACTTTTCAAATGTTGTGCTCCTGAGGTGCAACTGGACTGAGTCAACATACGATTGATAACCAACGCCATATTGGTGACATAAAGATAGTAAGAATGGAAAGAGAGAAGACAAAAAGAAAGGTATGTGAAGCTTGGAACATCGCGGGCAGAAAGGGGGTGTGTCTGAATAGATATGACAGAGATTTAGGGGAGGATTGGCTAGAGTTAATTCGAAGAATGAAAAGGACACATCATAAGATAAAAATCCCTCCTCCTCATAACAAATGCTTGGAGGAAGTAGAATATGACATACCTGAAACATGGAAGATGGAATTTTATCGAAACACGATATTTAGTACCGATTATGACGTATCGAGAGAGTAAGACAAGGACTGTTCTTCTTCCGGCCCAGCTAATAACAGTAAGGAGCCTGATGAAGACTAGCTGGCATAGTTGAAACGTTGCTTGACTTTATTTTAATATTTCATCCACTGTGGACAATTATTTTAATTTTGAACTATAGGCAAGTGAGTATGGATTTAATATTAAGAGGAACCAAGAAAAACCATCCAAAATCAGCCATTTACTTTATATGGATGATATTAAGCTGTATGCCTCTACCAAACCCCACCTCCAACACCTCATTTCAATCACGAAGACCTTTTCTTCCGAAATAGGTATGCAATTTGGATTAGAACCCTAACTGTCACCAGAGGATCCTACTCAGCACAAGGGACAAGTTTAAAACCACTAGAGGAGGAAGAAATGTACAAGTATCTTGGATTCAAACAGAGCACTCGTATGAAACATGCCGAGATCAAGAGAAATGTTACACAGTAATACCTAGCGCACCTCGCCAAAGTACTATCATCAAAACTGACAGATAAATACCTTACCAAAGCAAACAATACATATGCCATACCACTACTTACATAATCTTTTGGCATCATAAAATGGTCCCAAACAGAACTTCAACAACTACAAACGAAAACAGCAGTTTCACTTACCCGACACTGCATGCATCATCCTAAATCTGCAACTGAGCGTCTAACTCTCCCGAGATCAGAGGGTGGTCGGGACTTTTTATCCATTGTAAATCTACACAGCAAGCCGATATCAAGTCTACGAGAATACTTCCACTCCAGAGCTGATGCGTCATGTCTTCACCATGTGGTATGCACAGCTGACATAAAATATACACCACTCAATCTATCGTCACTGGAAATGCCCGTCCCTGTTCCAACTACAAAGGAGACAAATGTAGCAGCATGGAAGCAAAAATCTCTCCATGCGAAATATCCTTACAAGCTGGATCAGCCTCATATCGACAAGTCTGCGTCACACGCTTGGCTGACCTATCTTGGTCTTTTCCTAGAAACGGAAGGATTTGTTTTGGCCATTCAGGATCAAGTGATAGCCACACGGAACTATCGAAGATTCATCATGAATGATCCAATAGTTGTCACAGACAAATGCAGACGTTCCAGAGCTACAGAAAGCATTCAGCACATTATATCTGGCTGCCCATACTTGGTTACAAGCACCGACATGACCATGTAGCTAAAATTATTTACCAGAAACTTTCTGTAAAACGTGGATTTGTTCAGACACCACCAATTGCTATTGGAAATACACACCCCCACCAGTTCTAGAAAACTCTTCTTACAAGCTACTATGGGACCGGGATGTTATAACCGATGTCATGTGCAGCAACAACAGGCCGGATATAATTTTAATCGATAAAGTAAAAAGATCTGCATTTCTCATAGAAATTTCTTCTCGAAACACTTCCAATCTACAAACAACAATAGCTACAAAGATATCAAAATACACAGAACTAGCGATACAAATACAACGCATGTAGAAGCTAGAATCAGTCACCACAGTCCCTTAGTTATATCATGCACAGGAGTCATTCCAAAAAGCTTACACAGCTCCCTGGCACCACTGAACCTGCACAACCACACGTTCGTTGAATTGCAATTGCAGAAAGCTACTCTTCTCAGCACATGCCACACTGTCAGAAAGTTTTTAGGAGCGACTTTTATACTATATCAAACTGTACAACATGAAGATCCAAGCCCCAATTCTGGTGATATTGAAGGACAAAACCCAAAAGAAGCAGATGAAGAAACAATGACATAATTTGTGTACATGTGTACATTTATTGTAGTCTGCTGGTTAAGAAACAAAAAAGTGACGAACTATGCATTTTTACTTTAAAATGTTGCACTTCGCAAACATCTTCCTTGACCCCTGTGGAGTATTTTTGGAAGGAGCGCCAACGCAAATTTTGCGGCAGAGGGGGGTTCAAAATGGCAGCTGCGCTCACTTACTAAATCGCCTCTAGCTCCTATCCCCATGATCCGATTTTAATGTTTTTTTTTTAAATTAAAGGTGAAACTAAGTGGTATAAGATACTGCAATGATATTTTAGATAAATAACGTGGAAACCCTGTAAAAAAGATAAAATGATAAAACATGTTTTTATTTTTGCTTTTATTTTTATCAAAGTTTTTCAGAATGTGAGTATTCGTAATTTTTTCTCAAATAAAAAAGAAAGTATGTTTCTTAAGCTTTAATTTTATACCATAAAACACCCATTTCTATGTGCAGTTAAGCCCACAGCAGCCTTTAGAAGAATACAGGTACTGTTCTCCAAAGCAAAGAACTTCCCTGTGAGGAATGCAAGGAATGTGACCGTTGCGCGCGCAAGCATGCCGGCGACCAATAAGAATCTGCCTAGCCACCTGTGATGGTACCCCTCACCTCCTCCTTCTCCATTGGAGCAATATATCGCCACTTGCACCTCTAATCAGCAGTGCACCCCGCAGGGAAGTACTCTGCTTTGGACTACAGTACAATGGCACGGCTCGTTTTCGGCCACAAATATCCTAGCGTAGTGCTTACCAACGCATGTTAAACCGACCTGCCTACAGCGAACAGTTTTTTGGAACAGATCGTTTCGTGTGTGTTTCTGTGTGTATTACGTCCTAGCATTCTACAAATACGCCAATACCAGTAAATGTTACTATGGTAAGTACTGTTAAGCTGCGCTTTTCTATGATAAGGACATGTTTTCATTACAATAAGGTTAGTCCCAAATAATGGAAGCATTTATGTCAAGATTCAGGTTCAATCCATGGAAATGCTCATTTTTATAACTTCGAATGTTGAAACAGAAAATTTTCTCTCATACGTTTAAGCCCGCTTAATGTAGCCCTACTACTGTGTAATTTTGAACGAAAAAATATTAACTTAATTAATTTGAACGTACTGCTAATGAAACTGATAAAGCACGCTCATAATTCATTTTGCAGATGAAATCCTACCATGTTTATGAGAAAGATGATGATCCGCTAGTTTTCGGTCATAATTATGTTATCTCTGTGAAAAGGTACACAGAAGTATTTGAAGAATATTTAAACTTTTGAGTAGGTGAACAACTGTGCTGTGATTTCTGTTTATATAGGTAAATGTGCTGCGGTACACATCTAATCCACTGTACTTACTGTTAAAAGTCTTCTTCTTCAGCCAGTTGGATACCACGGTTTGCTACAGTCGCAAGCTACGAGAAATCTCTTTCAGTTCTTAGGGCATGTGGGTGTAAGGTTCTTATTAATTATGCAAATGAGATCACAGTTAGTTGCAGATAACTAAACAGTTTATTTTTTAAAAATGAATAATAAGTAGAGTCAGATGTTATATCAAGTATCTGGGGTTGTGTTATTTGAATGAAGATCGTTGCAAGCTATCTATTTATTTATGGCAACAGTTAAGTACTTTAAATGACGCAAACTTACGTAATCTTAATAAGGCAACTTTGTTTATGAATACTGTCGTAACTTACATTGTAACTGTTCACTGATTCTAACGGTAAGTGGCTATAATACAGCCTTGCCTGCAAACACGTACTTCACTGACTTCCCTATCAATTATATAAAACAATACTTTCGTATCGGCAGTTGTCGCCGATACGACTTATCCACGCCGTGGCGATGACACAAGTGATTTTATATTAAAATATACTTTTGTATCGGCGACAACTGCCGATACGACTTGATTGCACGACTGCGAGCCCACAAGTGATTTCTACCTGAAGCCTGTGAAACTTTCTTCCTTCCAAATAATGCTGTCCCCACTAAAATCTTTATAACTAATAATTTCACATTTTGCAATCATTTTTAGTTTTTCCTGTTCTAAACTTAAATTCTATTGGTCCTATTACTTATAGCTACCCACGCTTTTCAACTGACGCTTCTGAGTTTCTTTCTCTCTCTCACTTCCAGTTACTCTTACTGATTTCCCGTAACTACTATTCATCCTACAATTCCCATCTCCAATTCTGTTTAACCTCCTATTCAGTAGTGATACTCTCTATTCTTTCGTCTTTGCACTGAATAGACGTGCACTTCGAACACAATGAGTGTCGCCGGTTCCCTGCTGTTCCACAATTCACTGCACGAATGTGCCTTTCAACAATTCTCCGTAATCCGTCTGGCTTCTGTTTCAAGTTTTGCTATATTACACAATTCCATCTTTTTACCTTGTTATTTCAGCTATAATATTTTATTTTAATATTACAAAATGCTCAATATTTCTTACTAGATTGCTATCATAATATTCTTAATTCTATTGCTTGATTTGTTGTTTTATTCTGTTCATTTTCATATAACTATGGTAATAAACTAGAGTTAATTTAACTGTTATTAGGGATTATTGATTTGTAAGTGTAATATCATTTTATGAATCATAGCAGTGGCTATGATATCAAATGTGGGATGTCCAATAAGAGGAAAGTCGGCCTCATTATTTATTAGCCAACCCATAAGAGAAGCTTAAGGAATTGTACTATTAATGGTCGCTGCTGGGAATATTAAAGGGCACGTATAGGGCAAACGAGTAAATATATTAGGAAATTAAAAGAAAAGAGATCTGCATTTTATTGATTAGATTCCCGGCAAAGACCATCACATGTGCAGAGTTGAGTTGAGTTCATGGAAGACCTGCCTTGCCACACACTCAGTACAGCCACAGCAAATTAGCTCTTGACTAGATGCTGCCACGTCTGGAAGTGTCATCCATATTAGTACCCATTCACCGTCAGTCTTAGTCCAACCCCACTTGGAAGGATCTTGGTCTGGTTGTATCGGTTTCAGAGCTTTGTCCCATACCATTCCTCTTGGTATGCTGCCCTCATTGCATGCAGTTTCAGTGCATCGGAAGTTGATGGTATATTTTCCATCAACCTGGGAACTTTTTTCTTAAGTAAAAATCTTCTCTCTTCGACATTTTCCGCACTACAAGAACTGTCGTACAGAACGACAACATATCTCTGAATTCCAGAAAAAAGTCTTCTATATTTCCTTTCGCTAACAAGAGGAAACTCTCAGTAGTATTTGGCAGACATCCACGCCTCCCATGCCTTAACTTTTCTTCTTCCATTGAACTGTGAAACAGTATTACAGCCAGTGAATGCGTGAAAGTAGGGAAGAGCCTTTGATATAGGATGTCCTAGTCTTCTTGCAATTTCATGGATAGGAATGTATTGGAAATCTTTTCTTGTCCCAAAGGCAATCCCAAGACTGTTTATTAGTCCCCTTTCAAATGTACATCCGTGTGCTCCTTGATGATGGAAGTGTGGGAGTAGTCTCAATCTCTTTGTTTGACCTTGGAAAAACATAATTTCGATGGTGCCACTCTTGAAAATGGTGCATTTGAATGGTGCGGGCAAAAAACAAAATGGCCACCAACACAAAACAAGTTTTCCTATTTATATCAGTAACCGTTGGGATTACAAAAAAAAATTTGAAACAAGAAATGTAGTTACATAGATTCTGCACAGAAAAGGTCATTACAACTTTTATGTAGGATCAACCGTTTTCTCATAAAAAGTACTTTTATATTTTTCAAAATTAAAAATGAATATGTCTCAGTATGTTGGTTTTGCAAGCGCATATCTACATGCTTGACATTATTTACACGACCACTTGCTCACATCATTCTTCCATTTATTATATAGACAAGCATTCAAGACTAAATGATTAAATTAAATAGCTAAACATCTGGCTTTGAGGTGCATTCAGCCACCATTCCGTCTGTATCTCTGGCTATCTCTTATTATACAGATTAGCATCTTCACAAGTTGGTATCAGATTTTACATTTGCTATTAGTTGCAAACATAATTTTCACCCCTCTGTCACATATACAAATAATTTGCATCTTCAGCTCAACGCCATCTTCGAAACTATTCAATGAGTTTGGAACAAGATTCATCTCAACTACTATGACCATGTAACACATTCTGCAGGTAGCCACACTATATAAGTTAGTGGCTCTGCACTCCACAATAGCGTAGTTTACTCCACATTGTCAATCAAATGTTTAAGCACCACAATATTCACGCATTATTGTTATTGATTGTGAGGCTGCATAGTGAAGAATGTTATTTAATAACGTTTAAGAGTACTCATTTGGAAGCTTACAAATGTTTATATAACAGCAATAGGCTAACATGATATACATAAATAAATCAGGTAAACTGATGTAACAAAGTGCCAGATCGAGTTGACAACTGGACATGTGCAAGATTACGACTATTGTATGTCAACAATCATGTAATCAGTTCGTTCTCGGCAGCATGAATGATATTAGCTTCTTCGCTTTCTCTCTTGGGGTCAGGAAGTCTCCTATCACTTCCTTTACTGTTGGTGCCACTGGTCTGACTCCCAACCCACACTCCACTCCAATATGCTTCTCTGCTCATATTGATGTAAATGTTAGGACCCCTCAGCTTACGGGATCTTCCTAGGATTTCTTCCCACTCTGTAGGCATCCACTATTTCCCAGCTGCTTAGCTTTAGTCCTAGAAATTTGTTGAAAATGTCACCTACTTCCTCTTCTTTCCTTTAGACCCAAGTTCAACTTTTAATACTGTGCAGTGTGTTCAATCCTTCATTTTGGCTATAAGGCCACTCCCATTGGTTTAGCACAGGTTAGATCTACCGGTATATTTATCTCATTATCGAGACAGGCATAGACCTAACAACAATCTAAAAAGTACTATTATACAATGATTTTAATATTAAAATCCCCACATATCTCAACAACCAAACCGAGATTATTCATAAAAATATCGAAATCACCACTGGGATACACATACAGGGTGGTCCTAAACTATATGTCAAAAATGTCAACGCCTTTTGAGCACCTCTTGTAAACTGTTAATAAATTTGTGTTTTCTTTTGTCTTTACTTGTCTTTTCAGTTTACTGTGATTCGTACTGCTTTACAAGCTAGCACTGTAATGTGTCATTACCGCACACACATTCCTATATGAAATATGCTTGTTTCTACCTACCTTTACATTTTTGACATATAGTTTAGGACCACCCAGTATAGCTTTACTTAAGTGACACTGACTGCAGTGTAGAAACACATCAGTAATTGAAAATTCAATGTCTTCTATGCTATTCTGACAGAAAGAGAACGCCATGTCCTGTATTCTCCCTTCCTAACCAGGGCTCAGGCGGTTCTCATGCATACGTACAATGTTTCAGAGTACAGAATGCAAGTATATCATGTTCAATAAATTGTAAAGGGGGCTCTTATTGTATATAATGTTTGCAAAGTTAGTTTTCACATTCCATATAAGGCCATCCCACATTTTTCCGTGGTGCTAATATCCCAGGAGGGACAAGGCCTACCACCCGACCACTGCGTCATTTACGATAGGCAGACGGCAGGATTGGGGGACATGTGGTCAGCATACCCGACACCCATGGCCGTTAATGGTGGTTTCCATGACCGGAATATAAGGCCATCACAACTGTAAATTAATTGTAATGAATTTTGTATGGCTTTGCAATAGAATAAAGATATAAACTGTCTCAATGCATTGGACATGACGTATGCGGGAGTAGCCTGTATTTCAGTAACTTGCACACTACAACACCAAATGCCAGTTTATTTGTCTGAATTATATTTACATGGATGTCAAACCCTCAGGCAACACGGTGTAGGTTCTATGCAATATTAACCCGTATCCGCCCACAAGGTCGTTAACGACCGATTCAATAAAATAATTTTTATAGTTAAATTTTGTTGGTACTGGTATAGGTGGTGTGTAATTAATTTCATGTATTGTAAATCATAAAGCCGAGGCAATGCAAGTGTAACATTGAGTTAGAACTCATCACACTAACGACCCACATAACTAGTTATAAGTTTCATCTTATGGGTCGGGCCCATACTGTGCACCTGCTAGTGTATCTAGTGTTGTCACATATTAATACTCAAATGAACAAAAATAATCGGGTGTGTGGAACGCCACGCAACAGAAGTGAAACTTCTTTGGCAACGTTGAGAGTGAAATAGAGGAATACATATAATTATATCGAACGGAAGAAGGAAATCATCTGAATAAACACTTTTTTCGGCATTTTAAATCGAATGCGTATAAAACAAAAACACAGTTGTGATGATCTAATGCCCAGACTGTCACTGATCATAGAATGTTAGTGATGTGTAAACGATGCTCACGCAACACGTACAGCCAACTATAATGGTGAAGGGCTCACCACGCCACTAGCTCGAAGCAGTAATAGCCCCCCACTCAATGCGTGCTCCTGTGGCCTCACTCTTTCGATAAGAACTCTATGCTTGCTACTTACCCCTACTACTTTCGTGACGCTTTTGTTCGGAACGCAACTTTGGGTTAGCTCTTGATTTACTCCTAGCGTGCCTAAAGAAGTTTCACTTCAACAAAATTATCATCAGCATTACATAATTGCACATGGGCTATAACAGCAAATGAATGCAACGAAGGAAATCCACATTAGCATGCAATTCCTTCAGCCATGGTATTGAAAACGTATTTTAACTAAATAATTGTGGTTTCACAACATTAATTTATGTACAAATCAAAGAAAATCCAAACAGCAAAGATTTAAACATCTTTCTTGCGAACTTTTTCCTCTACAGATTTTATCACATCATGAAAACTGACTCATTTTACAACAGAGCTCTCATGGCTAAGCTTGACAAATGAGGAGCATCGTTTCAAAACGTATTAAGTTCACATGTTAACATTTTTCAGGAAAGAGGAAAAACGATTTACTCCCTAACCAGGAAGTATATCTGCAAAATTAAGACGTGAAATTTTAGATATTATGGTAATGTTTCAGAATCCTCAAAAACTGAAATTGGTTTTCAATTAACAAGCATTATATTTTAGTTTTAATTTTACATATAATACATTCTGAACCGATTAGACAGTAAAAAGTAGAGAGGAGGTCAAACATCAGCTGGATTTGAAAGAAAATGTGTTTCTAAATCATTGCCATTAATTGCATAAATTGCGGAAAAATTAGTATTAATAACACTGCTAACCTTAATCACTTCTTAACACAATAAGTGCACACATTTTTAAGATAAAATTTACGCACTTTACATGTGCATAAAAGAAACAACTTGAATTTTACAACACAACTATTCCAACATCACAGTCTTTCAAGTCCCATTTCCTCGTGCAGACAGTCTAAATCCTCAGGATCGCCATTTTGAGGTGCTGCATCAAAATTTGGAGCTACATTATACATTTGCAAACTGTCAACCTCTCTTCAGTTATCACCAAATTTTGCTTTCAGAAGTTCAGCTATGTCTGTCTTCTGCATCTGACAAAGCTCTCATTTTGTCATTTACAGGAGGTTCAGAAACCTTCTCCTATTTGTGCCTCTTTTCAGTAATGTTGTGAATATTTTTGAAGGGTCATCACAACTATACATTGGCTCCATCTTTACTGTGACGATTCATAGTTTTTTCTTCAAAATTACTCTTATTCCATCCAATTTCTTGAACTATTTGAGGAGTATTTTATAATCTCTTATGACCCAATCATCTCCAGGTGATCTTACTTTTCCCACAAACTTTTAATGTTCTCTATATTTTTCAGGAGTCATAATGTAGGACCATTTTCGGAGATATTTTACCACCCCAAACACGTGATCTGCGGCTACCCGCGAACGATTTCTTGGGCGCTCGACTCCCTAGTCCTCATTCGGTAGATTTCGTTCAATTCCGTAGGCAGAGCTGACAACAATGAAACACGAAGTACGCTGTACACCCTGACATCTATTGGCTTCAATACTAAGCTTTCATTCTGTCTCAACATCCTTATTTATTTATTGACATTATCTTTTCTGACGCATGGAGTTGTTATGGGGAAAAATACAATTTTGCGAATTGCTGGTTAGACAACACGTCATTGTACATCCAACACTTTCCTCACCTCTTTAAGAATTCCGAATGTGCTAATTTCTGACACTTCCGTGAACTCTCCTGTCAATTTCATGGACTGAAAGTTGAGCGAACTTTTCACAAAACGTATTAAATAGGTTTAAAATTAGGCCTATAGTTTTCTCCACTTTTAGACGCCTTACCTCTCTTACATTTTACAACACGAAATTGTGAAGCATGTTCTGCTAAGACTCTTCTTTATGCTTAAAATGTGTCACCCAGTGTAAAAATATTGAGCATATATTATATAATATTCTATTCCCGGAGGAAAATGGCCAATTAACAAGAGCATGAATTACATAGGCTACATGTTTTTATTTTGACCTCTGCAGCCATCAGCGAAAAGTCTAATAGTGGTGACTGAATCCTTAAATTAACTTCTTTCAAATAAGAGATCACACCTGATGCTACCTCGATCGCTCCTGTGCCACATTCAGTCTCGTTCCATTTAAACAATGTTGCATTCTTTTACTGATATCAGTGGCACACAACGCATAAAACGATATTTGGCGGAAATAGTAAGATTCGCCAATTGATAATTGCTGCTAATCATAATTGCAAACCTGTTGCAAATCAAAGCAGAAACTTCTTGTATCTGCTGGACGCTCCCTCAATAATTTCTGGAATGTTTTAAAACGAATTTTGTGTGCTGCCAGATCAACCAGTAGATGATTCTTCTTTTAAATACCGGCTTCACACTGAATCTGAAATGCCATGACCTTTAAAACGTAATTTTTTGATCGTTACACTATTTCTCATAACACCATTAGCACATTAAAAAGTACAATATAAAAATACCATCACAATGTTGATTAAAATACCAAAATGCCGCTTACCCAGCCTTCACTTCACGCTGTTGTTTGGTTATCCCAGTCTTGGTTTGTTTTCAGCTTCCTTTCAATATTTTTCGAAGAACTTCACTTCCTTCCATGATGATACAATGAAATAACATACAACAGCTAAACTTACGGACGAATCGGTAAAAAAATTATTGGGAAATATCAGCCGAAACGTGGGCTGAATGCCCGGTGTAAAAATGAAGTTGTACATAATACGTTTTGAACCGTTCATTCCCGTGCACATAATACGATTTGATCCGATACATCAACTTTGACAGTGATTTAACACGTGATATAACATGAAATGTTCCGTTCTGAGTTCATAGCATTAAAGAGCGCTTAAGAAATAGGGCGAAATCATTTTAAACTGTATTTCGACCAAGAGTGCATTTAATACGTTTTGAAACGATGCTCCTCAAATGAGATTGCCATCTCTTCTCTTCCTCATCGGGGCTTATATATTCTTATTATAGTAGGCATACAATAGTTCCAACATGGTTGTTAAAAATCTGTTTTTTAATAAGTGCCAGTATGGTACTTTATGAGATTGTGTGGAGGACGGAAAAATGTCTGTCCGTCTGTCTGTCTGTCTGTCTGTCTGCATGCACCACAACTCAAATATGCTTTATCAGATTTTTATGAAACTTGGTATACGCATTTATAATGTCCACGGGAAGACGGCTATTGATATTCAACCAAATCGGTTAGCCGGTATTGGAATAATGCCCAATTTAGTGCCTTTTATGGTAATATATCAGAAAGTCGTGATAACTCAAATATGCTTTATTGGATTTTCATGAAACTTTGTATAAATAAATAAATAAGCCCGACACAATCCCTTATAGGGCAAGGGCCTCCTACCATGGAAGGGCTGGCTCTGTTTTTACTCTTCCAAGGTGAGCTATTTCCTTGGAGAGTTGGGTTTTTGCCTCCTGGTGGGTTAACTCCTATATTATCAACACTTTCCTAGGACACTGTTTTCCTAATGAATTAAATGCTCTATCACTTGTTTCCAGTTCACTCTTTCTATGACCTATCCTGACCATCTCGAGGACTTAAACAGAAATATCGTAGTGGATCTCATATTACATTATACAACTTCCAACATGCAAATTTTGATAAGTTTTATTCATTACTTTGGGAAGTAGATTGGAGTTATCTTGATTCTTTTAATAATCTGAATGTAATGCTCTCTAGTTTTTATGATCGATTAAACACTATTATTGATGCGTCGGTGCCTCAAAAAGTTATAAATAACAATTCAAAATATCCTATTTGGTTTACTAAGGAGATAATTCGAACTCTGAAACGAAAGGAATATTTTAGGAAAAGAAAAAACTATTCCTCATATTATATGGGGAAATTTAAAGAACTTCGGAAACTAGCTAAAACGCTTGTAAAAAAAACGTATAATGAATACAAGTTTACTTGTGAACAAAATATTAAACTTAATCCGAAATATTTTTGGAATTTTGTGAAAAATAAAAGAACTGAAAATAATAGTTCTAGCATCTTTCTGTCTTCAGATGGTGCAATAATGAATAATTCAAAGTCCATATCTGATGAGTTTGCTACTTATTTTCGAAGTGTATATCTTCAAACGCAGTCATCTTATAAAATACTAGATACGGTTAATATGCGCACATCACATTCCTTATCTCTATACCCAGTAGACAGTGTGGAGTATCGGAATGCTATTAACAAGCTTAAGCCAAAGAAATCAGCAGGTTATGATGGAATTCCTCCTTACGTATTAAAAGGTTGCGCAATGATATTAGAATCCCCTTTTCTATTAATCTTTAACCGAATACTTAGTTCTCAAATATTTCCAGACGTATGGAAAATCACTCAAATAACTCCTGTATTCAAAAGTGGTGAGAAAATAAAAGTAACGAATTACAGACCAATTGCTCTAATAAGTGCGCCAGCAAAAATTTTAGAACGGATTCTGTATGATAGAATATTTTATCATGTCAAACAATATATATCTGTTTTTCAACATGGTTTTTTTCCTCAAAGGTAGACTTTGACAAACTTAATGAACTTTATTCAAGATATATCAGAATCTCTAGATAAGAAGTATAGGGCTGATGTTATCTACACTGATTTTGCAAAGGCATTTGATAAGTTAGATCATGATTTTTGTTGGCTAAAATGTCTATGTTGGGTATTAATTTGATGTTTTTGAAGCTGATAGCGTCTTACTTAAAAGACCGTAAACAATATGTTGTTTTTAATCATTGTCCTTCCTTTGTTTATGATGTAAATTCGGGTGTACCACAGGGCTCTAATTTAGGGCCACTTCTTTTCCTTATCTTTATAAATGATTTACCAGATATTGTTAAAAATTCTAAATGCTTATTGTTTGCAGATGACTTAAAAATATATAAAGAGATAAGTTTATTATCAGATGAATTGGAATTACAATTAACAATAGACAAGCTTTTTGAATGGAGTATCCAAAACAATTTGGCATTTAATGTTAGAAAACGCTATTTCATGAGTTTTCACAGATTTTCACTTCACCCGATTATTCAATACAGTATGAATTCGGAAACGTTAACAAGAATATTTACCATTAAAGATTTAGGATTAATTATTACGTATAATTTAAATTTTCGAAAGCATATTGACAAAATAATAGATGAAGCTTATGGACAGTTAGGATTTATTTTTCGTAATTCCAAAAATATTAAAGACGAACGTGTCTTACAATTACTTTATAATAGTTTTGTACGAAGTAAGTTAGAATATGCATCAGTTATATGGTCACCATTGTATAAAACTCATATTAATGACATAGAAAAAATTCAGAAGAGGTTTCTTTGATATATGTATTTTAAAAAATATGATAGATCTGCTTTAGTTGATAGAATTTCTTATAATACTTTATTAAATGAATTTAAATTTGTTACTTTAATTGGTAGAAGGTTGGTAGTACAACAGTTATTCTTATATAAAATTATCAATGGTAAAATTGATAGTAATGTACTTTTAAAACGTATTAAATTTAATGTAGTGCAATTAAATTTAAGGAATAGGGAATTGTTATATATTCCTGTCATTAGGTCAAAAATATTAGAATGTTCATCTTTCATTCAAATGTGTAAACGATATAATTCTCTATCACTTCAAAATGCTCTTCTGGATTTTAACTTGTCATTGAATCTGTTAGGTAACTAGTAGGGTTTTCGGAGGACCAGGTTTATTTTTAAACCACTTAAGACTACACAAGGAAAGCTAGGACTGTAGGTCAGCTGGAACAGAGATTTAAATTTGAGGGTTTTGCAATAATATATATTCAGGAAGCCTGAACTCTGAATAATGAGAAATTGTATAAACACTTAACACAAGAATATAATAGATGTGGTTAAATACAGTTACTGTTGCTAGGAGCAATACAACACTCCCGCCAAGTAGATTATACAAGCGCTAGCACAAGTTCTTTGTTTCAATGCACGTGGCGGCTAGGCTATTAACACAATGGAAATAATTGTAATTTGCACTGAAAATACAATCTGATTCCCGGAACTTCACACGCGAGCTGCCTAACATGAAAGGAGCGAATTGGTGTGGAATTGAAGATGAGCACTAAGTATACAGAGCGAAAATTGTCCCACCAATTAGGAGCAATTGCAACACATGACTGTACACTGCTGCATCTAGATCACAACTGACTCAACTGAACTGGCGTGGCGACGCCACAAGCAGGTGCCTGCACAGGATATGACAAGCACACGCGGCAAAGAATTGGCGGCTTGCGCCAATTACCACAGAGGCAAATTTGAAACATAAAACTTATAGACTCTTGATCTAACATACTCCCGCCTAAAATCGACAGATTTTACATAACACTTTACTGATAGATCAAGATTTACTAATAGATTTACACTTTAATAATAGATTTACACCTTATTGATTAGGCAAGGGACACATTTTTACAATAGGTCGCTTGCATTCACCACTGGACGTACGCACTGTCACAACACGCACTAAACCGTCGTCACCAGGATGTACTGATGAGATGATTCCCAGCTTCCACTGGAGTGGTGGAGAATTATCTTCTTTCAGGAGGACAAGAGTACCAATCTGAATGTTTTCGCTGGACGCAGACCACTTCTGCCTCTGCTGCAGGGAATGTAGGTAGTCAGCTGACCAACGCTGCCATATGTGATGTATGTAGGTTTGTAGCTGATGCCATTTAGCAACATGAGAGACATTCTCTGCCTTAGGAGGAGAAGGAAGGGATGTGAGTTTTTCACCAATGAGAAAGTGTCCAGGAGATAGATAGGATGAGTCGCTAGGATCATCACTTAGGCGTAGGAGAGGTCGAGAGTTTAGACAGGCCTCAATCTGGGTGAGAACTGTAGAAAGCTGCTCATAGGTAAACACTTGGCTACCCATCACTCTGCGTAAATGAAACTTCATGGACTTGACAGCAGCCTCGTGGAGACCTCCAAAATGAGGGGAGCTCGCAGGGATGAAATGCCATGTGAATTCATTAGATGATGCGTAGTCTTGGAGAACTTGTTGATGGGTGCTGGACTGAAGCAAGAGACGCAGCTCGCGAAGCTTGTTGTTAGCACCAACAAAGTTCGTCCCATTATCACTGAATATTTCCTTGCAAAGTCCTCTACGAGATGTGAATCTGCGCAGGGCGGCAATGAAGGCATCAGAAGTAAGGTCGGAAACCAGCTCGATGTGAACTGCTTTCGTAGCCAAGCATACGAAGATAGCAATGTACGCTTTGACCTGAGTTTTGCTGCGGGGGGAGCCGTATCTTATGAAGAACGGTCCGGCGTAGTCAACCGCAGAACGTAGAAATGTTCTAGCAGGGGTCACCCTGTAGCTAGGTAGGCTGCCCATCAGCTGTTGAGCACCTTTGGCTTTTAACTTGAAACAAGTTAAACATCTGTGTAGCGTAGACTTCACAATTCTACGTACACTAGGAATCCAATATCGTTCTCGCAGAGAAGATATAAGCAGCTGATGTGATGCATGAAGCAGTCGCAGATGCTCGGATTCAATTATCAACTTAGTGAGGTGGTGAGCTGGAGGGAGGATAAGCTGATGTCGTGCATCATGTGGTAACTCAGCTTTCTCCAAACGTCCACCCACTCGGAGTAGGCCATCCTTGTCCAAAAAAGGCACCAAGGAATGGAGAGAACTCTTGGTATTCACTTGCATCTTACTCTGAAGATCGGACAGTTCATGAGAATAGGCTGCTCGCTGAGCTATTCTTATACAAAGCAACAAAGCTTGTTGTACTTCTTCAACTGTGAGAGGGCCGTGACGTTTAGCTTGGCATCTACAGTTGTTTATGAAGCGTAGCATATACGAAGTAACTCTCTGTAAACGTGTCAGCTTGGAAAAGCGTAGCATAAAGTCTTCTGCAGCATGTGTGACTAGGCAGACTGTGTCACGCTGCTCACCCATGTCCTGCAGCTCAAGTTGCTGAGGCTGCTTGGGCCATGATTCAATAGTCTTAACTGCTTGTTGTCTGGACTCACCCAATGACGTTTTATCTTGTTTCATTGGCAGACGTACTGTGAAACTACCATCGTCATTGCGAGTGGTATTCTCTGTGTAATGCTGTTTGCACCGTTTCTCTTCCTGTGTTAACATTTGTTGTGGAAAGTCTTCGAGGTCCCAAAACCGTCGCAGCTGCTTGTCCACATTGTCCGTAGAGATGAAGAAGTTGTGCTGGGAACCCGCATCCAGATTGCCTTTAACAGAGGATCTAGGAATGGTTCCAGACAATATCCATCCTAGTTCTGTACTAATCAGTGTAGGAAAACCAGGATTGGTCAAGATCTTACCATGGAAAAGCTCGAAGAATAATGCTCCTCCAATAAGCAAATCAATTTCAGAAGGGATATGGAATCTAGGATCGGCTAATGGAATGTCCAAGGGAATGTTCCATGAGGATGGGTCAATTCGGACTGCAGGTAGCTTCCCTGTTATGCGAGGAAGGATTAGGCAATCTAGATTCCTTCGATAGTTGTAAACCATGGATCTCACATTAATGTTCACACTATGACTGGCATTCGATGAAGTACCATTTATACCTTTGATAGGCGTATCAGCTGTCATCGTGGGAAGTTGCAGACGCCTCGCTAGATCCGCAGACACGAAACTGGCCTGACTGGCAGAGTCTAGAAGGGCCTTACACTGTATATAGTTACCATGCTTGTCTTGCACTTCGACCCTTGCAGTTGCAAGTAAGACGTGAAGCACTGGCTTTATTTTCACTGAGCAATAACTCGCAGGCACTTCAGTCCTGTTGTTATTCACTATATCACTGCCTTCACTGGAGTGAGAAACCGTTCTCATGTGACCGTTGTTATGCAACATCTTGCTGTGAACTTTACCACAGTTGCAGAATGAAGCTACGTTGCACTGATTCACTCTATGTGTATTAGAAAAACAATTGAAACACAGATTCTTACTTTTTACAACTTTCCATCGCTGTTCAACACTCAGCTGACGGAACCGTTTACACTTAGACAGGTTATGGCCGCTTTGACACTGAGGGCATAACTGTTTAGTTGTCGACACATATGACTGACGACTGTCACTATGCTGTTTCCTAGTCTCACGACGTTCATTTCTAGGTTTTGATGGGCTGGACCTGTTGCAGGAATTGTTCGACAGCACCTCTAGAGAATGAGACTTCGCTTCTAGAAATAACACAAGCTCATTTAACGAAGTAAAGGTTTGAGAATCGATTCTGGATTCCCATTCACGTTGCACGCTTTCTGGAAGGTGCTCCAATAACAATTGCATTAGAACGACTTCATAAAGTGGCACTTCTAATTCTAACGCTTCAATGGCATGCAAGTTGTTTTGGAATTGATTCAATAAGTTTCTCAAGTCTGTAACTGTCTCTTGTCGCGCTACAGGTAGGGACAGAAGATGCTTGATGTGGGCTATAGCAATCAACCGTTTGTTGTTGTATCTTGCACAAAGCATATCCCAGGCAACTTGGAAGTTATCACCTGTCATTGGCAAATTTTCCAATAACATGTGCTTCGCCCTTTACAGCAGCAACTAAATAATGGAATTTTTGAATGGGTGATAAACCACTATTGTTTACAATCAAACTTGAGAATGTGTCAAAAAAATGCTTAAATTTAGTTACATCGCCTGTGAAAACTGGAAGCTGAATCGTTGGCAATTTTATCACATTGCTTGTCTGTGAAGCACTGGAGTTCACTGTTTGTCGTGTGTCACTGTTGTTTGAATTGACACTAACTGAAGTAGGCTCACGAGCATGCATTAACTCACTTAACCTTGCTTCTAGATTAATATACAGTGTTGATACCTCGTCTGCATATTGTATGTGACTATCAAGTTCTGTATCAGTTTCCACCAAAGATTCAATCTGCGGTTTGCACAGCTTCAAACTTATCAATTTCATTCAATAACTTTTCATAATGTGCTTTGATCACATATACACTAACATCTTCAGGTATGTCGTTGAGAAAGTTCTGTGTCAGTGTAAACTTTCTTTTACTTGTACCCCGACGTCTGACTAAAGCTTTAATTTCCTCTTCCATGTTGAGACGAAATAGTTAACTTTATATTGATAGAAGAAAGTGATCTGCAAACTGAGATGTTGACTAGCTTCTTGCTGGGAGGCGGCTTCTCGTAGGAGCGGCGGGTGACCATGAACCACGCGCGCAGAAGGCACAGCTGTCTGGAGCACTGGAGGCGGTTTAAAGGTCGAAGTAGCCGAGCGCGCCACGACCCGAGCAACCACGAAGTAACACGAACGTCCACACATGTTGCGATAATGTTCAATATTCAGAAATTAATGCAAAAAATCAAATCGTGCATGGAGGAACCAAATGTTAGGTAACTAGTAGGGTTTTCGGAGGACCAGGTTTTATTTTAAACCACTTAAGACTACACAAGAAAAGCTAGGACTGTAGGTCAGCTGGAACAGAGATTTAAATTTGAGGGTTTTGCAATAATATATATTCAGGAAGCCTGAACTCTGAATAATGAGAAATTGTATAAACACTTAACACAAGAATATAATAGATGTGGTTAAATACAGTTACTGTTGCTAGGAGCAATACAACACTCCCGCCAAGTAGATTATACAAGCGCTAGCACAAGTTCTTTGTTTCAATGCACGTGGCGGCTAGGCTATTAACACAATGGAAATAATTGTAATTTGCACTGAAAATACAATCTGATTCCCGGAACTTCACACGCGAGCTGCCTAACACGAAAGGAGCGAATTGGTGTGGAATTGAAGATGAGCACTAAGCATACAGAGCGAAAATTGTCCCACCAATTAGGAGCAATTGCAACGCATGACTGTACACTGCTGCATCTAGATCACAACTGACTCAACTGAACTGGCGTGGCGACGCCACAAGCAGGTGCCTGCACAGGATATGACAAGCACACGCGGCAAAGAATTGGCGGCTTGCGCCAATTACCACAGAGGCAAATTTGAAACATAAAACTTTTAGACTCTTGATCTAACAGAATCAGTATATAGGACTTCTTCATAAACTGTTATATTATGTTCCATATGATTTGGCTTAATTTTTAGATTCTCTTCTTAAATTAATTGTAGTTATTGTAAATCATTTATGTTTTTTTTCTCTTCTTTATCCTCACACATTCGTTCATTTATTGTATTGAATTTTTATACTGTACAACATGTATTGGCGAAACTACGCCAACTGTAATTGGGATTTATTCCTGTAGTTGGCAGAATAAAATAAAATAAATATCTCGTTCCTAACTCCTCCCTGAATTCGTCCTCCCATCTGCATCGAGGTCTGCCTCTGCTTCTTTTACCCTTCCTCTGGTCCCAAAGAGTCAAACTTTGTATACTTATTTATAATGTACATGGGAAGATGTCTACTGAAACTGGACCAATTCGGTTGACCGGTACCGGAGTAAAACCCAATTTAGTGTCTATTTTAAAGATGTGGTAACTCAAATACGCTTTATCGGATTTTCATGAAACTTGTATACTTATTTATAATGTCCATGGGAAGACGTCTAACGATATTGGATAAAAACGGTTGACCGGTATTGGAGTAATGCCCAATTTAGTGCCTATGGTAATATATTATTAAGAATGTAACAAATGCAAATTTGTTATCCTGACAACATATTGTTTTACACTTTTCACATACAGCTTTGGAATAGTTAGCCATGACACATCCCTTCGCATTTAAGCTGAGACGGGTGATAATAGTGAAGTAAATTGGAAGATCTTATTATCAAACTAGTCAGATGTTTATTTCATTCATCAAGTTGAATACTGTTATATACAGAAGATATAACTCTGAAATAATTAGGCCTAAATACAGTCGGTCAAATAAAAAATGTCGGGACTCGTATGCTGTTAAAATTAAAGTTTTGACGCATTAGTTCACAAGTTTCCTATAAAAAACACAAAATACAGGTCATTTTCGGAACATATGAGGCCATGTGGCAGGAGGGAAAATATGAACAAGGAGGGAAAAAATGAACAACGCGGAAAGCGCAACACACGATATTCAACTTAATGCATTGTCATAATTCATTTTGCTTTGTGTCATCGCCACATACAAATTCTAACGTGAGAGAAAGTGTAGTTAGGGCTGTAATTGACCTGCATTTTACGGTCTCTGAAGCAGCGAGAAGGTTCCATATTTATGAAAGAGCAGCTCAGAGGTGGTAACTTTACTATAATGCGACCGGAAGTTTTCATAGCAAACGTTGATCTGGCCGGATGCGTATTTCGATGCTAAGATTGGTTGCAGAAGTTGAGCGTAAGTTATTGATTTTGCACTAGAAGTACCAGTATTATAAAATAAAATCTTTAAAAAATGCTCCTTGAATAAACATATTCCTCGCGAATCTATTAATTATTAATATTATAAAAATTTGCAACCAAGAATATGGCGGATTTGAGGCATATAGCCACAGCCTTCTATACATGTTTGTTTTGGAACAAAACTGACTAAATAATCAAGAAAATACATGGATAGACAAGATGCATGTGTGAACCTAACCTTAAGTCTTCCTGTACATGCGCATATGCTCGTTCGTGATACTTAATCAAATACCGCCCGACGTTTTTTATTTGACCGACTGTACATTAAGTGGAGTTTTTCGCCAGTGTATTTTGTGAAATGTTGACATAATTATTTGAAGAATGTGACTTATATCAGTGTATACGAGTTTGAATTAAGATTAAGTATCAAACTTTAGACCTTTGTTCTTCCGTAAGTCCTGCTTAATGAATCGATCTGCAGCTTGACTTGGAAATCGATAACAAAAATAACTTATTCTCTGCATATCACAATTCCAATTAACTTTTTAGCGATTTAAGAAAAGCATACTGGCACTTTGTTACATCAGTTTACCTGATTTTATTATTTAACTTATTGTTTAAAAATGTATAATGTTGTTTAATAGAGAACTGTATATTCACTGAAACCAGAACTCAGCAATGGTCTGATAACATTTAGGGGCCATTTTAAAGATTCTTATGGCACAAAGCCTCTACATCACTTTACTGTGGTTTATTACAAGTTTTGATACTTTGCTAACAAATCTGTTGACCATGGTGAAAGATTTCACACAGACAGTTACAAAGCAATGACCATTGTGAAGGTTCACGTCTGTAACCTCAAGAAACCTCTGTTGTCTTGGAAGTTTCTAATAAATGGTCTGGTTCAATAACACACAAGGGAACAGTACGAAACCTACCCTCAAATTTTGCATATCGATGGATCTTCTTTACATATATGAAGTTTTAGTGCTTGAAAATTAATTGTGAATATAAATATTGAGTAGCCTCATACATTTGTCAACAGGAGGGGGCAGCGACTCAAACCTTCCCTACCCAGCGCACCAAGATCATCCGCTTCCCATGTAGGCCTCTCTCTCTTTCCATCTCATTATGGGAGGGAATAATAGTATGACCATGAACAATACCGTCCTCTCATAAAGATGTTTGTATTCCAGTGGGTCTGAGTATCTGTTTATGGGTTTAGGAATCTCGTGTGCTGTTTACATTGGTTCATTTTTTTTTACTTTGGCCTTAATTACGAGCACAATACGTAGTTCTTAACACATTAATTTTTTTATCTGTCGACATTGGTAACAGGTTGATTGAAGCCTGTAACAGCCACACATTCATAATAGTAAGTAGTGATTGGATAAAATGATCTAAAATATTCAACGAGTAAAGACATACTGTAAACTCCTTCCACTACCTCACACCATGCTGTCGCGTATGTCCCCCCTACCAGTGCCCGCTGTTGTTTACTTATGGAACGCACTAACGCATTTTCACCCACTTACAGTTTGTATGAGCAGCTAATTTTTTGCATGTGTCCATCTGCAATGGAGACCAATCGATGCGCAAAATTTGAGGGTAGGTTTCGACAAGACACGTGAGTCTGATACCCCATTCATTGCTGCAGACATGAAGACTAGAGGAGATTAAAAGTTTTTATTGTTTACTAGGTATGTTCTAAAATTTAAAAGGTGGTGTTTTATGTTTAATTTGTTAGAGACAGTGAATATCTAACAAGTTACGCAACTCACTGAAGAGAAATTGCTGATTCTATGACTGTACCCCAAAATATTTCTGACTCCTCTCAAACCAGTTATCAAATCCATTTAAAAAATGTGAAGAGTTTACCAAAGGATATGTTGTTATTTATAAAATCAGCATTATTTGATGATTTCATTTTACCCCCAAATAATTTCTAACATCCTAGCATGTTAACCCTGATTTACTTGAACTGACCTGTTAGCAGAGTTCATGCCATCCTTCATCAATCCGGTGAACTTCCTCTCCCCTGTACGAGTGTAGTCCCCCTGGAAAGTAGAGCAGCAGTCAAAGTAAAGACATTTAAAGCATTTGTGCCTAATATCTCAGCAGTCAAAGTAAAAACACTAAGGCCGGTATTCATAGTCGGCTTTATAAAGTTGAGCTTATTGGACAAGTCGACATATGTTTTTCGTATTCTTTAAAGTCATACTTGGTTAAGTTTCACTTCATAAAGCTCTACTTGTTCTACATATATTAAAGTTGTACACAATAATATGAAAAATCACGCAATCACTGCCATAACAATTGAATTAGCATATCATGTTTAAGATTTTTTCAGATTTCGTGTAATGCAAAGTCATCTGAGTATGTATTTCACTGTCATGATTTGCAAATACAGATGGCGCTGTGCATTGTAAACAAAGAATTCAATTCATCTATACATATTACGCTGCGTGTAAGTAAGCTGATCAATAGTTTCTTGAGGACATTGTTCAGAATTAATACCGGTATGCTTGTGTATTTATTTCGATATTAATTAGGTACTAGAGAGATTCAAAACAGCTTAGCAAGCTTTGGGCTGATATGAAATGCCATCAGACAGAAATGCTGATGAAACATAGGCGATTGATATTTCCAAACTTGTGTCTGCTTGAAACGAAATCTCTTTTCAAATTCTTTGTCACTGTAGAATTTGAATGGATTCATCATGTTTCGCAAATAACACTTTGGGGCACGAGTTTCTTCTAATACTCACCCAGATCCTCAAAATAACTGTCCATGGTTCTGGCTTAAACTGAAATAAGTCAGGGGGACCCTTGATAAAGTACGACTTATTGCGACTATGAATACAGTGCGGTAATCAACATACCTTTAAAGCATTGGTGCCTGCGTACTGTTTGCTGATGATGTCTCCATTGTTTGCCCACAGAAGCTGGAAGGTGTTTCGAATGTTGCTCGGAATGTTCCCCTCAGGTGGAATCAGACCAAGTTTGGAAAACTGTATTTCCATCACAGCCTTAGCTATTGCAGTCTGCAAGAATAGAGAAATATCCGTATCATTCCTCTGCTATAACCAACATCTTTACTTCCTCTTCCCATACCATAAGTACATAGTTCCAAGTTTGTATGGCAAGGAATAAGAAATGACGTGCAAACGGACTCAATCTTGCATTAGTTGTCAACAGAACAAAGCGACAAGTCTCCAATAGGGATGTAGCAAACAAGAACCAGCCGATGTCTCCACTGCTCTAGCCGGTATGCGCTAGCCGTTCATCACTTGTTTTTCCAGTTGTCGTCTGCTGGTACCATGCTTTTAAATGGCGTTTCATCTTAGCAGACTGAAAAATACGTTCGAACTTTTCTATTTTTGAAAGCGGGTAAAGCGCTTCTAGGTGAATTTCTTTGTATACTGGACACTTCCAGAATATATTTACATGAAAAAGCTTAAAGAAAAATTGCAAAAGATAGATGCTATATAAGTCGAAAAGAAGGAAGAATAAGCTGACAAATACTGTGAGAAATGCCTGCTATTAACTACATTACTATGTTCCCGACATACAAAATGTTATGAAGATATGAATATTTATATCTGGTACTGCTACTTTTGGCGATTGGGTACGATTCAAAGTAACTAAAAGAATGTACCTCTAGGGTTCAGACAGTAAAATACTAATTGATATATGTGATAAACACTGATATATGTGGTGTGTATTCACAGACATTTTAAATATTATTTATTTAGCCTATACTGTCATATTAAAAAGGTATTCAAAATCAAAATATTAAAATACGTTTACAACATGAAAACTTACCATTTCCTGTCCAGAATAGTTAAGAAAGATGGGAACTTGAGAATCGATTAGACCTTTTTTCTTGTCATTCCTCATTCTTTCTTATTCCTTTTATTACCAGTATGCTAGACCGTCGGTACAAGATTTTCATTTCTAGTTATATGACAAAAATATTGTTAAGAATATTTCATTGCATGACATAGCAGAATATAAAAGCAATCTATTTTAATACAAGTAAGAATCAGCTTGAAAAATGTTATGTCATAACCGGGATTTGAACACGGATCTTCAAATCCCGGTTATGACATAAAATTTTTCAAGCTGATTCTTACTTGTATTAATATCCCAGACATGGATTTAATGTCTATTTCCCTTCCCTCCACTTAATCTATTTTAAATTTAAGAAATATCATACGTTAATTAAATTCACTTGGAATGGGAAGACACAATGAAGTGAAATAATATTTAACACATTATCTTCAAGTGCACTCTCTACTTCAATAAATTGACTACTTACTAGTTAGCTGGCATTCAGGTGGACATTCCACCCATCGTCAGACTATGTCCCACTGCTGAACTTCCATCTTGTACCTCTTGATGGCGCTGCGGTGGTTTCACGAATTTACCAATCAACCCCAATTCATTCTCCTCCGGGATGTCAAAATTTTGTAGGTTATTTCCCAATCCCGGAGGAGAACGAATTGGGGTTGATTGGGAAATTCGTGAAACCACCGCAGCGCCATCAAGAGGTACAAGATGGAAGTTCAGCAGTGGGACATAGTCTGACGATGGGTGGAATGTCCACCTGAAAGCCGGCTAACTAGTAAGTAGTCAATTTAATGAAGTAGAGAGTGTTCTTGAAGATAATGTGTTTAATATCATACGTTAAGTTATGTAGCTTATTAAATTGGCAACACTATTGTCACAATTTTTACTCGAGGCATTAATCTAAATTGGGTATTTAGAAAACACAGAATTTATATTTTGATCTCAGATGCAATAGAAGGCTAAAGTAATATGCACATATTTATACAGCGGCCTAAATCTATATAAATAAAAATCAATTGCCATATGTATGATGGAGCATCACTTGAGAATGGCTAGACCAATTTGGCTGTTTTGTTTTTTTCTCGTAACAGTCAGGACAAGGTTTGTAGGAAAGAAAATTTTTGGAAATTCCACGGAAAAAGTTAGAAATGTGAAATGAGGCACAGTTTGAGAGTTCTGAAATAGGGCCCTGGTAGAACAGGGAAATTTCCTGCCAGATATCTGAACAAAATAAGATTTCAAATTAACAACTATTATTTAATTTTCAAAAGTACACAACCCTATTTTACCAGCTGGCACATTAGGGATATATTTAATATTTAATTAATATACAATTCCTTGTAGCCCTATTTCACCATAAGGTGCATTAGGGCTGTAGTTTTATATCAATTACAATGTATAATGTACCTGCTGTCTTGTATACTACAGTAGCTAAATTTTAAATAAACTTATTGTAAACTCTTAAATATAAAACATATGAAATAATGGAATTCTCTACAACAATCCTTGCTAAAAAAATTTAAGAGTGGTTTATCATATTTAACACCACAATAGTTTAAGTGTCTTGTTAACGAAAATCATTTCCTTTCAAAGAGTGGGCAGTCAAAAAGTAGATGTTCTACGGTCTGGTTTTCTTTACAAATACATAAATAACCATTCTCCCTTATAATTTAAACCTTTCAAAGTAAGAGCCAAAAATTCCATGACCTGACAAGAATTGAGTTAATACAAATTCAGGTTCACTTTTGCTTTGAAGTCGAGTTTCAATATTTGGAAAAAATAATTCTTTCGTAACTGTTACTTTAACACTAGACAGCCACAGACTGTTCCACCTAGTCTTAATGTGATCCCACATTAGGGTTATAGGTTAAACATATATACAGAATATACAATACACTAGTATACATATTACAATTCCGGGGTGTGCGCGCAAAGATAGTTAAAATATATAATCAATATTAAAAATTAAAATGAATTGTACAACGGTGGATGCCTTTAAAAACACTATAAAACACAAATAGTGTTTTTAAAGGCATCCACCGTGGTACAATTCATTTTCATTTTTAATATTGATTATATATTTTAGCATTCACGGTGGAAATCAGGACCACAATATGACTAAAGATAGTTAAGTCTACCACCCTAAAGAATTGAGATATGCCCATAGAGTTATGGATAAAAATGTTCTGTACATTTGTGTTAAGTCCAGTAAGTCATTAATCATTGTATGGAAGTTTACACAGTGAAGCTATATTATAATTTAATAATATTGAGTTGGGTTTAGCACTATGCTTCACTTATTTTATAAATACCTGTACTAGTTTCGAAGACCCTCGTCATTCATAATCATCAGGTTAACACCAACTGCCGGCTGGCCGTTTTTGCTGCGCTCTGGTGGAAGTGTGTGGCATTTGGCGATGAGATCTTCATCTGATGGGATGTCGAAGTTCATAAGGTATCCTTTATGTTTGTGGATGAATATCCTTTCCCACACTGAGAGTTCCTTGTGACCTTCGACACATTTTATCAGTTTTGGATCCCGATCGATGTCATGCCCCTCATTCCAAAAATGGGCCGCTACTGCAGATTTATCCGTATTTGCGTATGACATCGATCGGGATCCAAAACTGATAAAATGTGTCGAAGGTCACAAGGAACAAGTGTGGGAAAGGATATTCATCCACAAACATAAAGGATACCTTATGAACTTCGACATCCCATCAGATGAAGATCTCATCGCCAAATGCCACACACTTCCACCAGAGCACAGCAAAAACGGCCAGCCGGCAGTTGGTGTTAACCTGATGATTATGAATGACGAGGGTCTTCGAAACTAGTACAGGTATTTATAAAATAAGTGAAGCATAGTGCTAAACCCAACTCAATATTATTAAATTCCAGTAAGTCATGTTCAAAATTGTACGGTAGTTATGGATGTGTGCCTCATGGGTTTATCCATCTCTAAAGCTATGTTGGGCTGGTATAGTGTGTTAAGTCACTCTAATTCTCAGTAACAAGAAAGTGGACTTAACTCTCTTTGCCCGCGCACCCCGGAATTATGCAAATACACTATTGATGAAACTTGAAAAACTTTATAACTTTGCATATATAAGAAAAGACGATAGATCAGTGTAGTAAAGTCAAAATTTTAAAAATTTAAATATTAACTGATAATGTTCATGCGTAAATAATGGATAATGAAATAAGAGATGCCTAACAGACTGGCTTTCCTCTTTACATTTACAATTTGCAGAGGTAGAAATTTTAAATCTATGTAAGTATTCACCAAATTTCCCATGCCCAAGATTTCCGAGTGGAATTAAGTTGTTCTGTTCATGTTCTGGCAGTAGAATGGAGTTAAAAGCAAAGAAAGCCTACAGAAAGCCACACATACCTGCACAACATTTGTCCGATCGAGACAGTCAATGCAGTTGACTCTGAAGACGCCGTTCTGACTGCATATCTGACCTTCTCTGTCTGTCCAGCAGTAGTTCATGTCCCGTATGATATCCACAAGACTTCCAATCAGTACTGATACGTTTTCAAAATGCATGCCTCGGCTGTAAAAGGAGAATAATGCCAATGCATCAGACATTCAAGATGGCTATACTTATCCTGGATTTCAATCTATATTAAAAGGATTTGGGGGTTAAATTGTTAAATTGAGAAATCAAACTGACCTAAAATTACAGGAATATTTACTTTATTTATACACCAGCGTGCAAACAACCTTCGTTCAAATCTAAATTCGTTCACAAAATATCAATACGACAAAACTGCCGTAGCAAATAAACTCTTCAAACATGCAAATAGCATGCTACAGTATAAATAGTGTTCAATTATTCATTTGTGCTTAAACTCAAACTTTGCAGAATTATTTGTGGTCAGACTCCATGATGAAGTGGAACTGGTGAACACAACCCAGCTGATCTGGCCTGAACAGCCTGAACAGATGCAGCTGAAGTCCGCATGGTATCAACTGCAGAATCATCTCATGTGTTTACTACTGCAGAACTTCAACAAGCTCTATGTTCTTGCATCAAAGCTGTTCAACATCAGCCTATGCTTCCGAGCTTTCAGAACTTCAAAACATTGACAATCATGGTCTATTTCAGGTTGGTGGAAGAACAGCCAAAGCTGAAACATCAGGTGATCTGACCACCCTGATAATCTGATATAAACATGTCAAACCCAGAATAAGAAAAATAGCTTGTTTCAAGTTGGAGGCAGAAAGTGCTCAACCTACCAAATGTCAGAGAGACTCCAGCAAGAGTAGATTATGCGCTAAGACTCAGGTGAAGGCCTACACAGCCACTTTCATATTGAACTCATCTCTGATTTAACTTTTCAAAGCTTTCGTTGCTGCCCTGCGAAGATTTACATTTCGTAGAGGAATGTGACAAGAAATATTCAGTGACTGACAACAGGACTAACTTTGTTGCTGCCAACAACAGGGCCGCCGCGTGGGCGGGGCGGCCGGGGCGATTGCCCCGGGCGCCGCGACCAGGGGGGCGCCGTGGCAACGGCAAAAATAAAACAACAAAATTTGAAAAAATAAGTTAGATGTAGGCTACATAACTTATTTTTTCAAGTTAGGTATAACTGAATTTTAAATATTACGTTGTACTTATGTATTTGTATGTATGTACATATGTATTTATTGAACAAATGGGCTAAATATTTGACACCAATAACTTTATATTTGCTAAGTTATCCCAAAATAAATATTTGCTCAAAATTGAGCAGCTGGATTTACTTGTATACTGTTAATAATAATAATAGCCTAATAATGAACTCTACTGTGGGCCTTAAATCCTTGAATCCTTACAGATAGGTGGAATGTGGGGTGGGTGCACGTGGGATTGAGTTTGAGGGGGGGGGCGCCTGACGAAATCTTGCCCCGGGCGCCAACAAACCACGCGACGGCCCTGGCCAACAACAAATTTCGTAATCTTCGACTACTGTGCAGCCAACAAAACATCAGCAGACTCGAAAAGACTTACAAGACTAAGCGTTAATCAATGAATGCACATGACACTTTATACTTCCTAGCCCGTCACATTTCGATGGACTCCACAAAGCAGCTGTGAAGTCTATGAAAATTCAAATTCATCTTCACAGAGCTAATGACTCTCTCTCCTTATTGGAAAACCTCTTACTGCTTTTTCTTCACCTCCTAAAGCTGACAACATGAATCAGTTGACTACCTCCAAGTGGGTACCACCTCTTCATTGGGAGCTAGGAATCGTATCCTGGCGACGATGGCTTAGTAGATCAGTTCATACAAGCAAAGGCGAATCCAAACAACCCATTGTGAAGTTATGTCCCCTGCCTACTTAGTCCAGTCAGTGAAGTGTTAAGTTTTTCTACATTCATTCATTTTATTATGTGTGTTAAGGTTATAAAAGTCGTCATAGCATTTTAGGGCTTCAGTGAGTTGGGTCAAGCCCATATATCAAATTCAAATATGGGTCATTCCATGCCAAATCATCACAATAAAGTGTAATTTCCAACCCGACCATCTCAGATTTACATGAAATTCGGTAAGAAGTTAAAATGCATGAAGTTGTACACACACGCAAAATTTTACCCCTCAGTGATTTACGATATTCATTCAGGGTTGCAAACATGATAAAAATTGTAAAATTTTCCCTTGCATGCTCTGCAAAAATAAATCATAACTTTACTTCTAATTGAGGTAAAACCTTCATGTTGGTCTCATTTTGAAGCTAAAGGTACATAGTTTCCATTAAAAATAGTTGCATTTCAAAATATTAATTTTTTCATTCCAAGGTCAAAAGGTGTAACCTTTGACCTTGAGTATCTAAGAAACTGTATCTTTAATTTTATTGAAGAAAAGATATGTTAGGCAGTTAAATGCATTCTATCTTTGGTACAAATTTCATTTTGGGATGGCTTTGGGAACAGGAGAAAAAAATTTCCCTATAATATAAAGCCACATGGCTGACTCACTCACTCTCTCACTGACATTAATGTTTGCCCACTTTCAGATGAGCTAGAAACTTGAAATTTGGTACACGCATAGCGTTTAGGCTGTAAACCACATAAAAATTCCAAAAAGGTTATTTTTTATTTTTAGCCCTAAAAACCCCCCGAAAAAGGGCTCGGCTCGGCTCACTGACATTAATGTTTGATCACTTCCAGATGAGCCAGAAACTTGAAATTTGATACACTTTTAGGCTTTTTAAATTTTAGGCTGTAAAGCACAGGAAAATTCAAAAAAGTAAATTTTTTTATTATTCCTAGCCCTAAAAACTCCCGAAAAAGGGCTCGGCTCTGCTCACTGACATTAATGTTTGCCCACTTTCAGATGAGCTAGAAACTTGAAATTTGGTACACATATAGCTTTCAGGCTGTAAACCACAGGAAAATTCCCAAAACATATTTTTTTAATTTTTTAGATATTTCACCCAACCAGTCAAGAGATAGAGCTGCAGTCGCCGCGAGGCAGAAACCCACACAAATTTAAAAAAAAAAAAAAAAAAAAAAAAAAAAAATTTGGAATTTTCCTGTGGTTTACAGCCTAAACGCTATATGTGTACCAAATTTCAAGTTTCTAGCTCATCTGGAAGTGGGTAAACATTAATGTCAGTGAGCAGAGCCGAGCCCTTTTTCGGGAGTTTTTAGGGCTAGAAATAATAAAAAAATTAACTTTTTGGAATTTTCCTGTGGTTTACAGCCTAAAATTTAAAAAGCCTAAAAGTGTATCAAATTTCAAGTTTTTGGCTCATCTGGAAGTGATTAAACATTAATGTCAGTGAGCCGAGTCCTTTTTCGGGGGGTTTTTAGGGCTAAAAATAAAAAATAACCTTTTTGGAATTTTTATGTGGTTTACAGCCTAAACGCTATATGTGTACCAAATTTCAAGTTTCTAGCTCATCTGAAAGTGGGCAAACATTAATGTCAGTGAGAGAGTGAGTGAGTCAGCCATGTGGCTTTATATTATAGGGAAATTTTTTTCTCCTGTTCCCAAAGCCATCCCAAAATGAAATTTGTACCAAAGATAGAATGCATTTAACTGCCTAACATATCTTTTCTTCAATAAAATTAAAGATACAGTTTCTTAGATACTCAAGGTCAAAGGTTACACCTTTTGACCTTGGAATGAAAAAATTAATATTTTGAAAAGCAACTATTTTTAATGGAAACTATGTACCTTTAGCTTCAAAATGAGACCAACATGAAGGTTTTACCTCAATTAGAAGTAAAGTTATGATTTATTTTTGCAGAGCATGCAAGGGAAAATTTTACAATTTTTATCATGTTTGCAACCCTGCTGTATGAATATCGTAAATCACTGAGGGGTAAAATTTTGCGTGTGTGTACAACTTCATGTATTTTAACTTCTTACCGAATTTCATGTAAATCTGAGATGGTCGGGTTGGGAGCTGTGATGATTTGGCATGGAATGACCCATATAATACTAATGTCATTTTACGCGCAAGTACGAGTGGAGTGTATAAAATAAGGCTCCAATGATTTTTCAGAATGAAAACATGTTTACTGGCATTGAATAATAAATTTCTGAAAAGCTTAGACTTTTCCTATTTTTCGAAATAATCGCCGTTGCGATCAATGCATTTTTGCATGCGGTGTACCATCTTCTTGATGCCTGAATTGTAGAACTCTTCTGCTGCGCCGCGAAGGTAGCTTAAAACCTCTTCTTTCAGCTCCTCTCCGGTTCTGAAATGCGTCCCACTCAGGTGTTTCTTCAATTCAAGGAAGAGATGGTAGTCACTTGGTGTTATGTTTGGGCTGTAGGGCTGTAGGGCTGTGTAGGGCGGGTGTGTGACAGTATCCCATCCAAATCTGTTGATGAGATCGGTTGTTACACGGGGGTGTGCAGACGAGTGTTGTCCTGATGGAGACACACTCCCTTTGTGAGCATGCCTCTCCTCTTGTTTTGAATCGCGCAGCGAAGGTTCTTCAACATCTCACAGTAGCGATCAGCATTGATTGTTGTACCGGCATGAATTCGCACAACAATAAACCCTTTCTGTCCCAAAAGACGCTCGCCATCACTTTGCCGGCAGACAGTGTTTGTTTGAACTTCTGCGGCTTCGGCGACTCTGGATGTTTCCACTGACGGGACTGTTCTTTTGTTTCCAGTGTCGTGTAGTGGACCCAGGTCTCGTCCCCAGTGACAACAGAGTCCAAGAATTCCTCGCCATCGGTTTCGTAGGCCTGAAGAAATTCGCGGGCCGCTTCAACACGGTTTGTGGTCTTCCATAAGCATTCTCGGGACCCACCTTGCACAAACCTTGGCATATCCTAAATGGTCTGTCAACATTTTGTGAATGCAGGACTTGCTGACATCAGGGATCATCTCGCAGAGCTCCCGAAATCCGAAACTGATGGCCGTCCAGAATGCTGTTCGTCATGGACGTCTGAACCATTTGTGCACGTGTTGTACGCTCATACACGTTTCTCTGTAGACTTCACACAGTTGGGAATGAATGTCCACCAGCGGTGTTTTTTGCACACAAAAAAAGAATCACAGAGCGTAATTCGCACCTGGCGGGAGAAGCGAGTGGGAGCTCCAGCTCTAATAGCTGCCAAGCCAAGAACGAGCGTCGCAGACAACTCGCCGGGGCGGGGACTGGGAGAGAGAGAGCGAAGTTACACGCAAGTGTCGCCAAACCCTGCATAACAGCGTTCCTCGCGTCTGCAGCTCCTTGGAAACCTTATTTTATGGATAACCCTCGTATTAGTACAGTTCCTTCTCGGGAAAGTGTTGCAAGTTTTCTTGGGGGTTCCCCACACTCAGATAGCGTGCCTTTGTCGGAGGATGGTTTGCATCACAGCCACCTCCTTTCTTGGCTAGCATAGTTAGTCATCTATAAATTCACAATAAATGTGTGTGATAGTGAATTTGCTTATATTTTAGTGGCTATTGTGATAGATATTGTTTGCACTACTATTTTGCGTTCACAATGCTTTGTATTGCATCACGTTTGCCATCTTCAATAAAACAATGTTTAGCTTAATACCATTAGACCCATTTCACACATTGCGGTTATAAGCTGAAGATTTTATGAGAGGTTTGTGTTACAGAATGCCACAGACTAACGGTAACTCAGAAGTTGGAAGTTACATCCGGAACGCTAATCCAAACCTGTTTCTTTGCACTTTCAAAGATTATACTGTCTGGCAATGGTTATGCTATGTTTAGTTAAAGCTAGACGGCAGGACAGTTGCATATTGTGAAAATTTGTACCGATGGCAATAACACGAAAATTCGTTCAGATAAAAACTAAACACTTGCGAGACAAATGCCGCATCATGCGAGACATTTACAAAATACCTTAAAATGCAGGAAGGTTGGTCACCCTAGGCTGGATGCACTCTCTCATGAATGTGTCTTTGCACTGAAGAGAACCCTTTAGACATTTGTGAAGTTCATCAAACATAGATATGTCATTCTAAAGTAATTGAAAAAACTTCTTTTCATCTTCTCTGAGATCTGCAAACAATTTGTAAAATGCCTCAGATTCTTTTCTCTTCACATTTAGCAGATGGATCCAAGCAATTCTGTTTTTTCTTCTTTGTATGTGCCTACAATATCATCGCTAAGCCACTATGGTTCATGTTGGTAACACAAACTAGTGTGAAATGATCCAACTTGGAAATTGTGCCGTGTGTGTGTGTGTGTGAAACGAGCCTTACAATCTATAGATATCATCCAGAACTAACTTTGTCAGTCAAATTATAATTTCATATGTGAAAAGTGTTTTCCTATTTCCTCCATGTGTTTCCTTAATTTAACAAACTCCCTTGTGCTTATATTCCAGGTGTGTTTGGATTTCTTACAATCCATTACTCTACAAATTCATGGTCCTGCGAATCAACTATTATCTAATAAGCTATGAAACTATTGTTTCCATAATTTATCTATAGATGTCTCTGATCATGTGTCATAATGTAATTTATACTGAAATCATAACCTTTCGCTTTTATCATTGCTGGTATTAATCTCTTTACATTCTGCTGTTGGAATAACGACCAGAACGTTTGTTCAAAGGCCTAAATGGGGAAAGTTTACTGCTGAGTTGGAGATAAGGCCATTCTGATGAGGAAGCAAGTTGGGACTCGGGTCTCTGTTCAACTTAAAAATTAACATGTTCTGAAAGCCAACACAGGCTCTGATGCAGATAAACAGAGCCGTTCTGCTCATGTCCCCCGCCCTTTCCACCCATAACCATCTGGTTATCCTACCTATGGGCATATACACATTCACGAACTTTATCCAAATCTTGCATAAACAAAAACAACCTCTGATTTGAGTACCCTAGCTCAAGTGAGATTTGTCCAATAATTCAATGTTTTCCCGTTTAGGCATGCTTCATGAGCAGATTGAAATTGAGGTGATCGACAAACTGAAGTGTTATATTGCAAAAAATTTATTTCAACAATGCTCGTTTTCCTGGTTGCTATGGTAAACCACCTTCAATTAATTTCACAATTGAATACGGTCTTGTTGGAAGTTCAAACACCATATTAGAATTTTTACTAAATTTCACTTGACTTATTAATTTACTTACCAGTACTCGTGAAAATCAAATGTGGCATACGTCAGGTCAGTGCTGTTATAAGCTAGAATGTGGTTAGTGTAGGCGTCCCAGATTATCTTCTCCTTCCCAGCCTGATCAACGAGATTGATAATGCACACAGGGCCGTAATGAGCTTTCTCCTCGGCAAAATGCTTCTCGAAGGCAGTCTGCGTCTCTGCCTCACCTGCAACAAAACATCATCTGTTGGTGTCTTGTAGGCCTAATCATGCATTATGGCATATGTTCTTTGCTTTAGGTGTTTACATTGTATTTATGCCTATACAAGCCACTCCTAACGTAGAGACAACAAATCTGTGAAAAAATAATTCTCTGAAATTCTAAGAACAGAGCAAAAAAATATGGCAACCATGTAAATTCCAATGTTTGAACCACATGATTATTCTGTACCAAGAAGACCTGTGTTATGCAATAGAACTGCAGTTTGATGGTAATATGTAGGATTTTGAAGGTCGAACAGACCTAATTAAATTAAAAAACAAAAAAAACATACGTTTAAATTTGTTAAGAGTGTTTCAAAAATTGTTCTAAATTAAAATTCTCTTTTGTTATTTTGACTACAAAGCGCACCTAAATCTTGGGTAAGAAGGAAATGCAATCAGTCAAGAGAAGTTGAATATCATGAATTCTATTTATCATATTTTTATCCTGACCTCTAATCTTGCCGCAAACTGAAATTAAACACGAATTGCACTTTTGTTATCCTAATTGGACCGTTTTTATTTTGCATATAAAGTCATATTTTGGACATTTATATAGTTTAGGTCATATTTCGGTCATTTTTTAATTTAACGTCATATTTAAGTCATAAATTCGGTAAAAGAGCACAATTGCACAGGTCATATTTTGGACTTTTTATAGTTTTGGTCATATTTCGGTCATTTTTTTAATTTAACGTCATATTTCAGTAATAAATTCGGTAAAAGACCACAATTGCACAGTATACTGTAGGCACTAAATCGTAGAGTTAAATTTTTTTTAGAAAGAGTTACTAATATTTTGGTTTGACTGTAACTGGAATGTGAAGGGGCAATACAATAACTAGTACAGGTAGTTAGAGCACAATGCACGGGATTTTACCTTCTTCCTCCTTGTTAACAACTTTCAATAGAGATAGTTTTAAAAGATTTTCAGTTCACACTTGCAGTGGTATCGGGAAACATCAAAATGCCGACTAATAAGTGTTCTGAAAGTGTAAAACTAAAAAGTTTTGTTAAAGAGTTTGGAGAAAACCACTTCTGCACCGACGGGAAAATTTTGTATTGCAAAGTGTGTGAAATTAAAGTGACGGCTGCAAAACGATTTAATGACGTTCTTCAAATATGCATCTGTGACATCCTGTAACGTCGAAAGGAGCTTCTCGCGGTTTAAGACGATATTAAGTGACAACAGGAGAAGATTTCTATTCGATAATCTTAAAATGCACGTGGTTGTATACTGTAAGGCAGACAAAAATGGAGACTGAAAACTGGTACGTAATAGCCTACTTTGAAATTTATTTCATTAATAATTTAATGTTTATGCCCAATTAATAGGTAATTTAATTTTTAAATTAATGCAATTTTTCATGTTTTATAGGGACACGCATGGACTACAAAATATTATATGGAAGTGATGAAGCAATCAAACAGAAGGAAATGCTTTAAAATTAGATGTCCATTACAAGCAAAACTGTGAATAATATGTAAAATTCTTTAAAAAAATGATCCTGATTGCATTCATGCGATGTAGTAATTTAGTTTCATTAAACGTTTAAAAGTGGAACATTTATTATTAGAAAATACTTCCTTTTATTAGGTCATATTTACGATTTTTTGGGTCATATTTAGTCATTTTTAAGGGCATATTTAAGGTCATATTTTCCAGATTTTTAGGTCATAAACATCCGAACCCTACTCATAACATTAGGCAACACAATTCCACAATCTTATGATCGTGACGTAAATTTGTATTAAGTCATGAAAGTGCTTTTGGAACAGTCGTTTTGGCTCTGTTCTCAGATTTGTTATTTCTAAACTAGGATGTGGTTTATTTGTGCGTCAATACAACACACAAGGTCACTGTGTGCCTTCACACATTAACTGTGAACTGTCCATGCCGTACATGTTTTAAATTCCAGGTGCATAGCTGAAAATGAGAACAATCACAAGTTCGCCTCATCTTTCCTATATGCACACAAACACAAAGGGTTAATCCATTTCAAGTGGTCCAGAAGTTAATTAAATGGTTGCTCAACAATCCTTGAAAGTGGTAGTTCAGATTCACTTCATAGTTACATGTTCAACAGTGTTAAAATAACTCATATATTTATACTAGCAATGTGGAACAAAATCTTGGGGTTTCACTGGATGATTCTAGTATTTATGTGACGAGTCTGCTAAATGTGTGACTTGAGGCTTTCCTGGTGTTGAGAATGTATCATTGTTTCTCGGGTGAGTTCGAGGTTTGGTACCAAGCTGTTGGCAGCTACCTGTGCTGCCATCTTCTGGGAGAAGTGAGCTGGATTAGGAAAAACCTGCTTCATATATAGGAAAAGCAGTGCTTTAGTTGGGCCGGTACGCACCGATACTGTGCACCGGTATAAAATTATTTTCCTTCTATCATACCGGGAAAAATATGTGCTCCGGTACGTCGTACTGGCAGTACAGGAACGAGATTGTCCTAAAATACTTATTAAATGTCCAATTCACGAGAGTGTATTTGTTAATAATGACAAACACTATTAAATTCGCAATAGATATGCGTTCTATGGAAGGTGAGTACCCCCATAAAATATTTTCCAACTAAAGCACTGAGGAAAAGGCTGGATATACTAGAATGGGTGGGGGACCTATAGGAAAATTAGAAAAGGAATAATTAAATGGAGAGTTCTGATTGGTCAGGAAGGAAAATTACAGTTTAATAATGTTATTGGATGTGAGATAATTTATTGGGGAGATTTGCCAATATTGGCTTCCAGACCGCAATCACTAATGAAGTTTCAGCCTTGGATTTGGATTTCCAAGGCCTCTGCAACATCACAGCCCCAGGAGAATCTCTGCCTCCCTAGGATTCTGGTCTGGTCGAATTGAATGTTGGGCTACTGTGCTACAGACTGATGCATCTGCAATGTTCGTTGCATCTTTCCTGTATGTTCAATGTTCAAGCAAAGGCACAGTAATGCAAACTTCACTCCCACGCGTAAAAAATATAGCAGATTTTGAAATAGCAATTTTTGACTTAACAACAGAAGACCCATGTTAGGAGTAAGTGTGACAGAATTTTAAGAGAAGTAATTAAAGATAAACCATTCAAACCAAATAGATCATTAACTCTTTAAAAGATAAGGATGTAATATACTCTAAAGCGGATAAAAGGAACAAACTAGTTATCACGGATAAAGGGGAATATGAGCAAAGCAATGAATTTGTTGAGACTGATAAAAGACCTGATTCCAAAATACAAAAACATCAATAAGGTGAATAAGATAATGAGTGAAAAAGAAAAGAAGACACTCAGAGCGGATAAGCCAACCAAGCCTAGAATCTACGGGTTGCTTATGATCCATAAACCAGGCAACAAAATGAGACCAATTGTAAACACTATAAATTCCCCAACACACAAACTATCTAAATGGCTAGTAGAAAAATTCCAGTCATCACCAAAATTTGAGAGCCTAAGCAACAAGAACTTAGTAGATATAAAGACAAATGATAACCTTCTCTTAGTATCCTTTGATGTTGTGTCTTTATTTCCAAATGTCCCCATCAACAAACTACTGATGAAATTAGAAGAATGGGATTCGGAAAAGAGGAAGTGGAAGAATATGTATCTCTCACCAAGTTATGTATTGGACAAAATTATTTTTCTTTCAGGACAAAGGTTTATCGACAGAAAGATGGCCTAGCGATGGGTAACACATGTGCCTAATGTTATAAAGATAATCAATTTCATTAACATCTGTCATCACAAGACAAAAAGGATCAGTCATAAGAATTTCCCATTAGATTGAGTGGGGGTGAGAACTAACGAAGTAAGATAAGCAGTAAATCTTGTTAAAACAGTCCAGTTAATTTAGTGAGCGATTAGGTATGCCTCAACCAACACAAATATTGTTGAATTTGATTCTCAAACTCAGAATTTTAACTGGAGTTAGCCACCTTTCTCTATTTAAGTTTGAGATTTTTAGATATACAACTGCAAAGTATACGTTCATGATTCTCTATGTAGCAAGCTTATGCAGCGAGTGTAGAAAGCGACAGAAGTGTTATTCCACATGACGTACAGCAATCAGCAGATGCATCTCCACAGCTTTAACATTAGTAACAATTAATAATCAATTTGTTAAAAAAACTGAAAATTCTGTAGCAAGTTATGTTGAATAAAATGTTTCTAACTTGGTTCACTTTCTTTTGTAAAGAATGTGCAAAAATTACCAACTTTCGAACGTGAAGGTAGTGGAAAAAATAATTTTTACAGGTGCTAAAAGTATAAAATCAACTCCTATCCCATTGAATTTCAGTGTTTGTTCAACCTTAAAATTTCTTGTGTTTGTGCCACTGTGCTGGACCACTTCAAATGCCAAACCACGTCTTAATGGAGAACTCAAAATAAGACCATTAGCAATCTCTTTTTCAACAACACTCAGAACGATGACATTATAACTTAGATGTAAAAGCAATGCAATGTTAACCCTTTGCGGGCAGCCTGTCCAACTCTTCTCATGCATGAAGTACAGAAAATCTTCAACGGATGCCAGGAGAATGTTCTCTTAACCACTCTGACTTGGGAATTCCCTTATTCAAGTGAACAGGATGATTTTAGAAGAGGATTTCACCGGCCGTGCGTATGTACTGAACAGTATCCTCTTTTTGTTTCGTGTTTTTCCCTTATTTTTGGTAAAATGGCAAGAAGAAAGTGTCTTACAGATTCTGAAAGGGACGAATTAATTATTCAAAGTGTCAGAATTATCATTTAGCGATAGTAAGGGATGTTTTTCCAAGATCGCTACCAGCAGCGTTAGCGAGAGTGAGAGCGTAAGTAACATCGGTGGCAATAGTGCACCCAGCTGAATGGAAGGGAGTAATTTTGAAGCAAGTCACATATCATTACAATATACAATATCCAGCAAGGGCCAGTTCTGCCTTCTGATTTTAATCTAGATACCGATCCAATTGAAAATCATAGGCCTGTGTAAACTTATAATGCACTCAGTGAGACTTGTGCTGTTTCCGCATAAACATTTTCAAGCAAAATAAAAAAACATCGTTCCTGGAGCAAATGAGGAAAAAATCCAAGGTATATGTTGTTTTTATGCATGAATGCATGATTTAAGTTACTTTCAATTGGTTTTTCATTAAATTATTTTTTCTTTAAATATTCCTTCCACTCACAGCCATAAAACATCGCTGACCGCAAAGGGTTAAGCATAACACATCACCAATAAACAAAAATAAAATAGCATCACTTACAGCATCCAACAGATGTTATAACCCTTATATTATATCAGGGACGTAGCCTCAGGGTCCATGAAACATCTTGTGCATGCTGCCTAATGCACTCCAAACATTGTGATTTTTCATATTTGAAATAATTATGTACACTCGCTTCTTGTATCTTATAGCCAACTATTCAATTATAATTGTTGATTGTTGTGAACTAACTTGACACTCACTACTGCGACAGATGGCAGCTCCAACAAGTTCACAAGTAAATCCTCTTAAACTTGTACATCATAATTTACAAACATCTAACTGCCTTCTCTATTCAATATCAAGAATGGAAATAGCTTTCCGAGACTTACCTTTATCAATTCGAGGAGGAGGTCTGTATTTGTATCCCGGCTGGGACCAGAACACGGGCACGGACCCTCGCACTTGTACGAAAGACACCTGATGGTGGTGATAAGATACTATTTGCTCGGTCTCAACGTAATTGGCACATTTGCCACTTTCATCAACACCACGTCGTTTGTATCGAGTACCAGCTCGAAAACGACTGCGGCGAGAGATCAAGCTTAAAGTGAACGTCTGAAACAAAATTGAATCTTTTATTATATATGCCATGCAGACAATAAACTAGCTTGTGATGCTTACAGAGAGAAGTCATTTCCTCCCCTTGTCTAACACATTCTTTCAAAGGACATTGAATTCATGGAGCATGTGTTGTTTAACAGGTTCAACAAATCATTTCAGTTCAGAGAAATAAAGACATAAAGTCGAGGACCTTCAATTATAATTTGACAAGTTTTGTTATCCATGTATTTTGTTTAAAAGGAATGACCCCTAAACGAAAAGAGTAATAAACTTGCAAATTCAACAAAACATTTAAATATTATTAATAGTGTTAATATTATGAACTTGAATTGGTATTTTGCTTTGCTCCATGTTTGTGTTTTCCCCTCCTATGTAAATTGCAACACTGTTTTTCTGTAGTATGGTTGTTGACATCGTAAGTTGTTGTACTGCATGAAGCAAATTCATTTTATACATCCATTAAATAATACTTGTCAGTATATAATCCAATTCAATCTTAATTATGTATAATTAATCTCGTTTAGTTATCACTCTGCTGTTCAATGTTGAAGTTGTAACAAATACCTTAAACTTGGCCGTGTAGTTCAGCTTACAAACAAGCTCTTGAGGATCATCATGATGACATGTCAAGAACTCTTCAGCATTTAAAGGCTTATCATGAGTTGGATGCATTCAGAGAGGAAAAGCCATGGAGAGGTTCTGTGTCTTTCTTAACCCAATAGGACAATATAGGAGTGGTAGAAACAATTCTAGGAGACAGAGTTTTACCCCAATGGTGCTGGTAGCTTGATTCCATCTAAACATGGTGATTAAGATGCCATAAAACATAAAGAAATTAGTCCTCAAATAAACCACGCCCATCTCTCCTCACAAACAATGCAAAAGAAAAACAATAGGCAATACAACTGAAAACAACTGGCGGGGATCTAACAAAAGTATCAAATAGTGTTACAGAATTTTGAAATCTACTCAGACATAATATACCAGAGGCCAGGGTTGTAAAAAAGCCGGCTAAAATTGAAAAAGACCTGACCAGCGGTTTTTTTTCAATTTTAGCCGGTTAAAATCATGATTTTAGCCGGCTAAAATCAAATTTAGCCGGCTAAAATCAATTTTTCCTGGTTGGGGGAGGTGGGAGTGGGTTGAAATTTTGAAAAAATTATATTTAGGGCCCTATGGGGTTTAGAGGGAAACTTAGTATGCATAAATTAGACACCAATGATTCAGTGGTTGTGGGGGTGAGGATGGAAATCAAAATTTTTTTAAACCATGTTTGTGGGGTATCGTTGAAAAGCTCTTGATGAGTAATCTCTAAATCAACAACTAGTTTCTCAATAGCGCTCATATAAGGAGAGATTTGAATTTTTGAAAGTCAAAAACACTTTAAAATATACCTCAGCCAATAGGCATGCCGAAATGAATTCATGAGGACCAACTGAGGCTAAAATTACCAATGAAATAAAGTTTGAAATATTAAAAATAATAGTTAAATATCTTTAGAACAATAATCCTTGGCCAAATTAAAAATGAAATAATAAAAGATATCAATTAATACATAATTAACAACTCTCTTTTTATAAAAAAATATTTCAGTTTTTATTCTACACTTACCCCAATAAATTCATAAAAAGCACTATGAAATCTACCTCAGCCTGTGCCCTGTAGGCCTACCTAAAGGGATTTTTTATACTTATTTCTCCATCAATTACACAAATCTGAAGCGTAATCACCTATCGCTGGAATTTTGTCAAGCCATAGAATCTTTACATTGTATGCCAGCCAGTTCTGCATCAATCGAAAGAGTATTTTCTTCATTTGGGTTAATACAAACAAAATTGAGAAACAGACTAGGCAATGAAAAAGCCCAGAAGCTTGTATACATCAACAGGCAGAATAAAGCAAATATGCAAGAGTCTTATGATGAATGGTGAATTTACCATATTTACTTGAATATAACGTGCCCTATTTTTGTCCATTTGCAGATTTCAATACTGAGGTGTGTGTTAAATTCTAGTACAAATCCGTTTCGTAGGTCGGAGGTAACATTGATCTACATAACAAGGCACTGCTATAATTCTCGACTTCGTTCATTTTATCATTAGCCTACATCATATGAAATTTAATTTCTGAAACATAATGAAAAAATAGTTTTTGTCAGTTCTATAGTGCAAATGTGGAATATTGTGCATTGTCGATTTTAAACTCATTTAAGAGTGGTATAAGCTTTTATTGTGAAACATGCATTTAACATTTTGTTTGTCCATTTAGCAATAAAAAATAAGCACCTCCGAAGATTCCAGTGATGAACACATTAGTGAATATTGATGAGCCATGCAGGAGCGTATCCAAGATTTTTTTTCGGGAGGGGCTGTGATAAGCCTAACAATATTATCATAGGGCTCAGAAGTGGATGACCTAAAAATGCCTAAAAATGACCTATAAAATGACCTTAAATTTATGAAAATATGACAAGAAGAATTGAAAAATGACTTAATATTTCTAAATATATATTTTAAAAAATCCCTTTAGGCAAGCCTACAGGCTGAGGTAGATTTCAATGTGCTTTTGGTTTAATTTACTGTTGCTGCGTAGCACTCTTCTTCTTTAGCCTTGGCATGACAAACCCGCAATAATAATTGCAAAAAAGAGGAAAGAGCACTTTTTCAAACATTCAAATCTCGCCTTAAATGAGAGCTATCGAGAAACTAGTTATTGATTTGTAGAGTACTCATCCAGAGCTTTTCAATGATACCCAACAAGACGTGGTTTCAAAAATTTCGAATTTCCATCCCCCACCCCACCCCCACTCGTACCCCCAAAACCCCCGAATCGTTGGTGTCACACTGTGAACTCCATAGGGAGTACTCTAATTTATTCAAACAAAGTTTCCCTCTATACTTCATAGGGGCCGAGATAAATTTTTAAAAATTTCAACCCCCTCCCCCGACCACCCCCTTGGGCCAATTTTGCTCATTAACGAACTTGTCCGAACTATTGGGCCTAGAAATAACATATTAAAATTTGGTTCAAATATCTTCAAAATTACGGCCGCTAGCGTGTAAAGATATATATATATATATATATATATATATATATATATATATAAATATCACAATTTTTTTTTGAACAGGCAGTGGTTTCGTACTCAGGGGAGCATGAAACGTAAAGATATGAAAGAATTTTTCGAAAATCATGACATGGTATCCATTGCAATAGGTAGGTTTTTCTTCGAAATCTACCTAAAAGTAGTGTAAAAAATTAACAATGGACAAGATTTAAGTATTTTATAATACTACACCCTGCATTGTCTGTGATCATCTCAGAGAAAAAAATCCCTTTAGGCAGGCCTACAGGCGGAGGTAGATTTCGTAGTGCTTTTGGTTTAATTTATTGTCGCTGCATAGCACTCTTCTTCTTTAGCCTTGGCATGGCAAACCTGCAGTAATAAGAACTGAATTCGGTAAAGAGGAAGAGCCTACAGTCATTTGTTTTGACAACACGAATAGGATATAATATTCTGAGAGGCCGTGCGCAAGATTAGCAATGAATAAAATTAGCAAAGCCGCTAAACAAGACAAAATTATATTATAATAATTCTTTTAAGTGTTATTATTTTCAAACATTAAAATCTCGTGCCATATGAGAGCTATCAAGAAACTATTTATTGATTTGTAGAGTACTCATCAAGAGCTTTTCAACGATACCCCACAAGACGTGGTTTCAAAAGTTTCGAATTTTCATCCCCCACCCTCACTCGAACCCCCGAATCGTTGGTGAACCCCATAGGGAGTACTCTAATTTATTCAAACAAAGTTTCCCCTCTATACTTCATAGGGGCCGAGATAAAAATGTTTTAAAATTTCAACCCCCTCCCCCGACCACCCCCTTGGGCCAATTTTGCTCATTAACGAACTTGTCCGAACTATTGGGCCTAGAAATAACATATTAAAATTTGGTTCAAATATCTTCAAAATTACGGCCGCTAGCGTGTAAAGATATATATATATATAAATATCACAATTTTTTTTTGAACAGGCAGTGGTTTCGTACTCAGGGGAGCATGAAACGTAAAGATATGAAAGAATTTTTCGAAAATCATGACATGGTATCCATTGCAATAGGTAGATTTTTCTTCGAAATCTACCTAATGATATTTCATGAACTTTCGAGCCAGGCTGAATTTTCTACAATTGCAATTAAATTGTCTACAATCTTAGAAATTAAAGTGTGTAATGTGTAACATATTAGCATGACATAACGTTTCGGGGGGGGCTGCAGCCCCCTCAGCCCCCCTCTGAATACGCCCCTGGAGCCATGCCTATAGGTCTACTTGTAGGCCTAAAACTGGCAGTTAACTGTAAATGTTTATGTGTTGGTTCATTATTCTATAAATACTAAGACAAAATTCCAAATAAAATATCCTATTGATGCGCATTACATTCGCTAACAAACTCCTTTTTTATGATTTTAAGTTTCAAAATCAGGGTGCGCATTAAATTCGAGGGTGCATTATATTGGAGTAAATACGGTAATTAACTATTGCTGGGATTTACACAGTGAAGTGGTACAGTGAGTCCCACGCAAGAGTTGGCCAATGACGTGGGATTCTGCGAAGCGGCAGGCACAGCACCAACTCCCGAGCGATCGGGTGAAATATCTACGCAAATAAAGCCGCGATTGGTGTAATGATTCAGGTTCTCATATTTACAGTTAAAATTACATTGAAAATAACCACATACCTCATCACAAGAGCTGCTGGAAATGTTCTTCTCTTGCATCCACACAATACTGGTACCTTTTCAGGAAATTTTCTTTCACACGCATAATTTCAGCTTCCGAGACAGAGTTAATTTCTCTTGTGATATTGTTTTTAAGTTCTTCTAACAGCATGTGACTATTATTTATGGGGAAACTTAAAAAATAAAGTGTATAAGTCAATATCCCATACGTTAGGAGAACTTGAAGACAATATCACAAGAAAAATTAACTCTATTTTGGAAGCTGAACTTAATCCGCATAAAAGAAAATTTCCTAAAATGGTGCCAGTATTGTGTGGATGCAAGAGCAGAACATTTTTAACATCTCTTGTGATGAGGTACGTGGTTATTTTCATTGTAATTTTAACTGTAAATGTGAGAACCTGAATCATTACACCGATCGCGGCTTTATTTGCTGTGCCCGCCGCAACGCAGAAACCCGTGTCATTGGCCAACTCTTGCATGAGACTGACTGTATTAAATTACACTAAATACAATTTTAGGTTTCTGAGCTTGTATCTTTTAAATTTGTGATGTTTGGAAATAAGAACATGAAAGAAACTTCAATTATTTTTACTCAATTTGATTTTATCCAGATAAAATGCCTGGCATTTTTCAAGTGGATAAAACTGAGGCCTACTACAGGTTCTGAGCTTGTAACTTAAATTTATGATGTTTGGAAATAAAAACATGAAAGAAACTTCCATTATTTTTATTCAATTTGATTTTATCCGGATAAAATTGCCTGGCTTTTTTCAAGTGGATAAAACCGGTTAAAACCGGCCGGTTAAAATCAGGCCGGCTTTTTTCATAACAACCCTGCCAGAGGCATGGCTTGCCTAGATAATATCCTTATAAACATAAATAATTGTGACATAACAGACATGCCATATTCTGATCATGAAGCAGGTTGGGTTAATGTGTAATAGAAGAGAAGCCAAACTAATAATCTCTAGACCAAAAACCCCGGATAAAGTATGTAACACTCTCTTGTGTTATAACTGGGTAGAAGCAACGAACAAAACACTGATAATAATAAGAATAATGAAGCAGATATAGTATCTGAATGATTCATGACTGCATTCTTAAACATTTTTGAAAGTACTGTCCCTAAGAGGACATACAAATCAACCAACTTTATAAGTTAAAAAAAAAAAAAAAAAAAAAAAGAAGAAGAAGAAGAAGAAGAATGACTGGTATAATATGAAACAAAGGACTATGCTGTACCTAAACTTACATAAAACAAATAATATGCCTATATAACAGCAAGACAAGAATACAAATGAGCCATTATGAGGCCTAAAAAGCACACAATGAAAAGAGTATCCAAACGGCGAGTAACAAATGCAAAGCAGCATGGCAGATCATACACTCATAACAAAAGAGAAGAAAAGAACAGATGCCATTACAGCTACCCCGGACGAATTCAATAACTAATTTGCTAGATCTATTGTTGAAATTAAAAACAATCGTATGCCCTGTCGTGACTCCCACTGACCTGATTAAACAACACAGCGAATGTAGGCCAAATCTCGCAAGAATCGATTTTAAATATTGTAAAAAAAATTTAAACTACTGAAAGTGTTAATATTTTTGGCTTATCTTGTAAATTAATCAAACAAGTAATTGATTGAATAATCTTTCCACTAACATTCTGTATAAACAAATGCCTAGAGGAGGGGACGTACCCAGAAATCTTAAAATTATCCAGGACTGTACCGATATACAGAAAAGGGAACAAGAATGCACTATCTCAATAGTTTTCAAAGATTATTGAATCAGTTAAATACTCTCAACTAAGCAACTATTTCTATCTACATGACATAATTAACAACACTCAGGCTGAAACAGTCGATGCTGTAAGCTTATTAATAAATAATGTACTTCAGGTTCTTGAATCTAGAGGATTTGCTTTGGCTACTTTTTGTGATTTAACTAAGGCCTTAGATTGTGTAGATCATGGTCTCCTTCTGGAAAAATTGACTCACTGTGGTATTGGTAGAAAGGGCAGTCACTTAATCAGATCATATCTACAGGATCGAAGACAGGTAGTAAGTATCGGACACAAGGAGTCAAATGTTGCAAAGATTAATTGCGGCGTTCCACAGGGTTCAGTCCTCGGGCCTTTTCTTTTTATTACAATCATTAATGACCTACCATCTTGCGTAACGGCTAAATCAATTTTATAGGCTGATGACACCACATTTTTTAATAGCAGTAATGAGTTTCAAAATCTTAAATTAATATCTGATAATACATTGACGCAAGGCACGTTATGGTTCAAAGTCAATGGATAGTAAATTAAAGAAAAACTCAGCATTTCCACTTTAGTTGACGGGACATACCGAATAACATTATTGGCACATTGAGTGTAAAATTCCTGGGCATTTATATTGACAATCAACTAGCTTGGGACATGCACATTAAATACAGGGTGTTTCAAAAATACTTTTACAAACTTGGGGCATGGGTTCCTTACACCAAAAGAAGGAAAAATGTTCATATGAACATATGTGCCATAATCCTTGTTTTCTCGGTAGGAACTGTTCAACACATTGGTACACTCATAACATGTCAACACACAAAAGTCATAACAAATGCTTGAAATGTCCTCCTCTTGTTTCTAGACATGCACTTGTCGAATCATGGACTGTCGCATCCTGAATGAAGAAACTTTTCATTGATGTGTCATGGAAGCCTGCAAAACCATTCTACGCCATCTCAGAGTATTTGAAAGGCTGTGACAGTTCATGATTTGTCTAGAAGCAAGAGGAGGACATTTCGAGCATTTGTTATGAGTAGAGCCTGGATTTCCATGCAAATGCATGTTTTTATATACTCCGGTTACACTTCTCAAACTTTGTAGTTACTCATTACATGACTTATGGATTCCAAATAACCATACTTTTTCCGTGCATGTTTGCATATTTCGGCCTTTTTATGGCAAAATTCATGCATAATGCATGTTTTGGGTTTTTTGGTTTAATATAGCATATTCAGACGTTTTTAATGTATATAAACCCTCATTATCTGGTTTTAGTGCATAATATCAAGTTACCATGCATAACTGTGCATAATATTATGAATGTACCTCCCTAAAATCTCGACTTTTCAAAGAGACGTAAAAATGTTGTATTGTATTACCATTGTTATTTGATTGACTTCGCCACAGAGTCTGCCACCTGCATGAATTTGAGAGAGCATGCTACTGTTTACCCAAAATAAATAGTAATATAATACACCAGGCTACAAAAGAAAATGCCGACTCGCCGACCCCTACCACCATCCATTGAAAGATAACTGCTAAACAGGATGTTCACTGATCGAATTTGTCAGTCACTAGCCATTGTTGAAGACATAGAATTATCTTTAGAATTGTTTTGTGGGGAAAAGGGAGTGACAGTTAGGGAAAAACTTAAGAAGGTACTTAGTTCAAATCCTGATCTTAAACTACTGAAAACAGTGAAAGACGTATTATGTGGAAAAAATGTAAAAGACATGGAATTCGATCTCACCCTCAGTCAAATTTCTTCCCTTAAGTATGCACCTGTTACTTCTTATGAAGTAGAAAGATATTTTTCTGCGTTCAAGGATGTCCTAAACTGATAAACGCACGAGTTTAAGTGAGGAGAATTTGGAAAAACTCGTTGTATATTGTTTTAAGAGAAATTGAAATATACTGCAGTACAGTGCGGATTTTTGATAGTGCATGTTTCGCCCTTCATTGTGCATATTTGGAGATACGATAGTGCATGAATGCATGCATGTTTTTAAGTTTGATAGTGCATGAAAATCCGGGCTTTAGTTATGAGTTTTGCGTGTTGACGTGTTATGATTGTACCAATGTGTTGAACAGTTCCTAACGAGAAAACAAAGGATTATGGGACCTATGTTCATATGAACTTTTTTCCTTCTTTTGGTATAAGGAACCCATGCCCCAAGTTTGTAAAAGTATTTTTGAAACACCCTGTATATCACGGGTAAAATTTCTAGAGTCTTATACCTTTTAAGAAGCCTAAAACTACATGTGTCAGACAGCCATGTAAGAATGGCCTACTTCTCTTTCTTCTATATGGTAAAATTGTAGTCCCCTAAACGATGTTCATATGATACAAAAAAGGGCTGTTAGAATAATTACTGGTTCTCATATGATAGCACACTGCAGACCCTTTAAAATAATGACAGTTGTCAACTTGTACATTTATACAGTACTAGCTTAAAAGGCCTGGCGTCGCCCGGGTTTTGTATTATGTAATTCGTAATTAACTTATGAAGGACTGTAGTAAGATTGAGATCGGAAATATACACACAAACTTCACTAAAAGGTATATTTACCCAGGATGATCATTTCATTTCATGATGAAATGATCATCCTGGGTAAATATACCTTTTAGTGAAGTTTAGGGTGTATATTTCCGATCTCAATCTTACTACAGATATCAACACTTCACTGTAAAATGTCCATCTAATATTTATATTATGAAGGACTTTCGATTTTAAAATTCTAGATCCTTTCATAGGTATTTAGAATTTGAAATGAGGAAGAATGACTTATCACACTCAAACTATTTGCTCAGAAAACGCTTGATACAGGTTTTTACGGCTAATAGAGGATGTAGAATTTTGGATCCCATCGCTTGTACACAGCAAGCCTGGTAGGGGTTCAAATAAGAAGAAATAGTAATTCCGTTAACATAAAATTATATTGTTTGGGTGGAATATTTTATTTCTCACTCTAATGTTACCATATTACCAGGCCATTATTATAGGCCATCAGAGATTACTCTCAAAATTAGATAATATGAATCTGCAAGTTATGATTAACAATAAGCCAGTCCCTTACAGCTCTTCCGTAAAGAACTTAGGGCTCCATCTGGATCAAAATCTTAAATGGGTCACTCAGGTGACACAAGTGTGCAAGAAAGTATTTGCCACAATCCATTATTTGCAACGTATGAAGTTCTGTTTACCATTTTCTTTGAGGAAGTCCCTAATTGAAAGACTTGTAATGCCCCATTTTGATTATTGTGATGTCGTTTTATGTGATTTTAGTGAAAGCCTTGCCCTAAAATTGCAGCGCGTGCATAATGCATGCATTCGCTTTGTGTGTAATACCCGACTAGCTGAGCATGTCACACTGTCCCTTCTAAGATTATCATGGCTCCGTGTCTGTGAAAGACGATCAATGCATTCCCTTTCCCTTCTTTTTAAAATCCTCCAATCCTCAACTCCCCATTACCTGGCTAATCGTATTCAGTATTTATCTTCAAATCACTCACTAAATACCAGATCACAACATGACTCTCTGCTTTCAAACCTATCCATAGAACATCCATATATTCCCGGTCTTTTACTGTAACTTCTGCACGTTCCTGGAATCTCCTTCCCTCCAGCATCAGGGTCTGCTGTACGCTGTCAACATTTAAAACTAGGCTAAACGAATATCTCTCCAAAAAACGATAATCTTTTTGTTTAGGTATAAATCATTTTTTTTTTTTTTTTTTTAATATTTATTTATTATTTATTTATTACAAGAGATATTACAAGAGGTATTACATTTAGTAATACACCCGAATGAGCAAGACTGCTCGTGCTCGGGTGCCGTTTCAAAAATATCAAAGTGAAGAAAGAGGAGAGACAAAGAAATAGAGTGTATAATGTGCTTAACTAAAAAAGAAAGTAAAACAAAAACATTAAACATAAAAACATAAATACATAAAAGGAGTGAAACAAAAATTACTTAAAAGCTAAAAAATTACAAAAAATTCTTTACATATCTATTAAATTTAACAGTGGAGTATGCTGAGAGATCAGGATTTTTTCTGATAATTGAGTTATAGAAGCGCGGTCCAAAATTAATGCTATGCTTTAATCCTGCCGATGTGAGACATTTGGGTTCTAATAGGAGTAAATTAGTATTTCGTCTAGTTTTGTAGATATGATCACTGGAAGAGTATTTTATACGATGTTTGTGAAAATATTTTAATATAGAAAATTTGTAAATTTGGTCCAAACTTAAAACATTAAATTCCGAAAATATTAGGCTAGTTGGGTAATCAATGTGTTTTCTTAGACAGATTTTTATTATTCTTTTTTGTAAAAGGCAGAGGGGCTTAAGGGTAGTTTTCGCTAATCCTCCCCAGACGAGAATGCCATATTGAATAATGGACTGGAAAAGTGCTAGATAAACGGAACGTAAAACAGTAATGGGCATACAGTGGCGTAAAATGACAAATTTATGAATTGTTCGGCGTAGTCTATTACAGATGTAGTTAACATGGTGAGACCATTTAAGGTGTTTATCAATAAAAATACCCAAATATTTCACAACGGCTGTTTCTTTCAGTGGTAAGCATTTACAATTCACATCAAAATTACAATTATGTATTATTAAATTTAAATTTGTACATTTTAACCGCGCTATCTGACCAGTAGATGTTAATGAGAAAGGAACTAATGTTGATTTATCCACGTTTAGTGACAGAAGGTTAGAATCGAACCATTTTTTTATAATTTTCATGCCAGTATTAGCGTATTTATATGCTACTTCCCATGAATGACCACTGAAAATCACAACAGTGTCATCTGCGTATGAAAATATGGAGCCGTTTATTTGATCTAGGTTTAAATTTAGCAAATCATTTACATATATTAAGTATAAGATTGGTCCTAATATCATTCCTTGTGGCACACCAATATCAATATTTGATATTTCACTTATATGGCTGTCAACCTTTGTCATTATACATCTATTGCTCAGATATGATTCAAATAATTTGTAAACTGTTCCTCTAATTCCTATCTTATTCAGTTTATCTAATAGTATCGAGTGAATAACAGTATCAAAAGCTTTACGTAAGTCCAAGAAAATTCCTAAACAATTATTTCCTTTGTCTAATTCTTTAATAATGTTACCTGTTTTGCGTTTTATTGTTTTATCGTTTCTTCTTTATTTGCGTTTTATTGTTTCTTCTTTATTGTAGATATAAGATAAGCTACTTATTTTTTTTTTTTCTCTCTCTAGTATAACACACTTTACTAAAATAGTTTTATTTCATGTAACATAGACTAAATTCACTACTGTATATGTATGTATCTAGTGTATTATTATTACTTATAGAATTATGTTAGTGTATTTGTTTGTTTCTTCTTTTCTGTCTCTGGTTGAGTGTAAGAGAAGGCCCTAAGGCCTTAACTCTTCCAGATTAAATAAAGATTTATTATTATTATTATTATAAAACCATTTTGGGGATGAAATTAAATAGAAATGCAGTATTACTTTCATACATCCCTCCTCAAAAACATGCGATAAAATAATATACATATAACCATACCTCGTACTGTTTTCTCTATGTCCAGGGTAGAGAAAGTTATGTGACTGCATTATTTTCGTGGATTTCATAATTTAACATTTATTTATAACATGAAATATATTGATAGCTTTTCTAAAAGTCCCACTTCAATTATTTCCAAACCCATCTGAGAAACAACTGGAAACAATATGTTGCCATGCCAACTGTGATTTGAATTTCATAATTCTGTGTAAAAAGGGATTAAGTATACTCAAAAACATTTGATTTTTGGCATTTAAAATCAAAATTTTGCAAAATCCTTTCTTAGTGAGCACCTACATTATGAAACGAAGGTACTGTCAAAATTCCAAGTCTCTACCTGTTAAAATTTAGGCTGTACGTTGATTCTCTGTCAGTCATTTAGTCAGGACAAAGCCTCTTATATATATAGAGATTGCTGGTTACATCGCAGTCAAAATGTGCATTCTTATAACACCAGAAGTGGGCAATGCATTGGTTTCCCTTTTCAAAGCCTCAACAAATCAGTGAAGCGCTTTGAAATAATTGGGTTAAAACTCTATAATAAGTTACCACATGATTTTAATGATTCAACTGTATCAATGTTTAAACGCAGGCTTTATGACTGGCTAATTTCTAGGGCTTATTACTCGATAACGGAGTTTCTACAATCTTAATCTACTGTTAAGTCCAAGTAAGAATATGTGACATTAGTACTCTCAATTCTATGTAAGCAAATTTTATAATTTCCCATTCTTATTGTAGATGATGTTGTCTACTGCCTGTCAGGCCTAATGACAATAAAATATGATTATTATTAATAGAGAGGGTGGAAGTTACTTTAACTTAACAAAACATAAAACTTCTGCACACAGCTTACCTCGTATCTAGGCTCTAAGGCTTCGTTCATTCCAGGATCAAATCCTATTTCTACTTTGCAGTGTTCTATCTGTACAAAGCCCTGTATTATAGGGAGAATCCAGGGATCTGCCATTGGATTCTGTAACAGAACAAAAGATGAAATCAACAATAGAAATAGTAAAAGTGAATTACTAAGTTTGTTCCCAAAGCATTAAGAAACCATGAACACATTGTTCGCGCATGCGATCTTTCTCCTCAGGCGTTCTCCAAGCAAGAATTAGTTAATTCTGATTTTCAATCTTCTGTTCCTTGTGTTCTCAGGGCCAGTTTATGTACTACAAGAAATAAGAAAAGTTTGAATTACGTATCACAGACATGCGCAGTAACCACAACTCCTGTTTTAACGCACCTGACTCCTCCCTAAGTTTCTCAAAATATAAATGATGCATATATAACATGTTAAAGGGAAATGCATATTCTATTCTAATCTCATGAGTACGATTTCGTTTCTGGCAATCCACAAAACCATTTTAAAAGCCCCCCCCCCCCAAGACCCCGTACAGTAGATGCGTATTTTTCTATGTTGCTAATTGTATTTATTTTCTTTAGGACACTAAACAAAGACAAATTTGAGGTTGTGATATTTTTTTAAGCTATAGAATTTGTATTTAAACCCAGTTGTTTGATTAATACGAGTACAAGTAAAATCGATCAGAAGTGGACAGGAAGTTACCATAGGCCTTGATGAAGTTGTTAAGGGTTAGGAAATAAATCAAAATAAAGTAATGCATCGATTTAAAATGGGTTTTAGGGTTACCTAACCTTCGAAAAAAGACCGTTGGTATTTATGCGAGATTATGTCACTGATTAGCTGAAATTGTACCTGCTTATCTTTTAGAGTTAGCTGAGTTTTGTCAAACAGCTTTGCAATAAGAAAACAACTTATTTCACGACTTTTCTGTGATGTCAGAGGAACAAAATAACATTATTCTTGTATAATTTTGAATAAATATTAGCAAAGAAATTAGCCTTAAAACTCAGGCAATTAATTATTAATAGCCTAGGCATCCCTTCTGAGGTAGGCCTACTTAATAAGAAGTTCTTTTGGGAAAATATAAACATTAGCTATAAACGAATCTTTAGTATGCCAGATTTAAACAAATACCTGCATTTTAACAGGAGTTTAATTGTACCATGGCAGTGCTTTGCTTCTATTACTTAGGTAGCCCACCCCAAATCTACTTTCTTCCTTGGTTTGTCTGGTTTTGATACCAGAAAACTCATCCCACAACATATTTTGATGAAATTTAACAGCAAAGTTCACATTAATGATACAAGATTAAATAATTAATGGCGTAAGAAATATAAAGTACATGAATTTCGTTCAGAGTGCTCTTTATTTGTAAATTATTAACCTTTAAATTTACTTCATGTTCTTGTCTACAGTACTCGTACATACTGAACGATATCTCATATCGATTGAAAATAGAGACTATCGATTCCACATGCTTTTAAGTGTTCCCAAAGTAAGAAATCACAGATAAGTTAATGAACTGGACATGCACAGTACAACAAATCCTCAAACAGTCATGGGTTTGCTTTAGGAACAAACCAATTATGCCAGGATATATAATCGTGTTTCTGTGTATCTGTAACTACATTGTACTGTTATCATACTCTCTACTGCATTATTGTAAACTTCAGTTGTAATAATCCTGATTGAATAGAAGAGAAGGCCTAATGGCCTTAATTCCACCAGGTAAAATAAAACAATTCTAATTATATACAGACATTATACATATCTTACGGCAATGAAGTAAACTGGGGAAGGGTTGTGAATAGGCGGTCTTTAATATCATTGTCAAAGATCCTAGATGATTGGGCGATGTTGATAACAGCATTGTGCAGGCAATCTCGTCGCTTTCCAAGCTTCATTGGCTGATGTAAAGAAAGCAAGCGTCAACATTCTATGCTATTCCAAGTGTCTACAGGACTTAGCTCTACACTGGCTCTAGCAACAACTCAAAGACTGAATAATGAATACAATTCAACACAGAAGGACCTCTTCCTTCAAAATCCACTTAAACTAAAAAGCACTACCTACTGTCCTCATGATTATCCTCAGCACAAATACCTTAGAGAATGCAAAATGTATCAAACACCGTTACAATATAGGCCGCTGTTTTCCAATTTTGTTTTGTGAAAACTAGTATTAAAATATTCAGTTTAACTGAGATGATGACATGCTTAACATTGCCCAATCACAACTGGCCATTCACATCATTGTCTAGACAATGTGTGATAATGTTTTTATTTCATATGAAGTCAACAAGAATGTGCACAAGTTCTTTGGTCTGTGCTTTCAAACACAAGTTAGGATTTTTAAATTTTCTCTTCAGGAATTAATTTCTGTTTCATCATAATCTGAGAAATGCCTAAAAAACACAGAAATCTTGGCAATTTATTTTCTTTGCCCCCAATTTATATAAGACCTGGCGACTTTTCCAAACTTGAAAAGCAATGGAAAGAACTTGGGGATTTTTAGTTGTTATGAAACGCCACGGATTCAATTCACTCAAAAGGCAGGAAGGCATAACTCATATGAAAACAAGATTCTGTATTTGGGTGATGACTTTCTCTGACTATTAATGCCACTTGACATGATAAAAATTTAGTTTTTTGAGCTTTCTTGGAAACGGCTCCTTTGTTTGAATTTTGTACATGAGGTGCTAATACGAAGAGATGAAACTTTTTTTGAAACATTTTGTTGCAAAAATTCTCTGAAGGGTAGTTATAAGCCACCCACTGTTTGTAGAAACTCAGTCTTGCCTGGTGAACAATAAAGCTTTGCATCAGGTTGAAACAACTGAATACACGCTCTCTGCAATACGGCCTCTTGTTCTGTATCAGAATGTGAAGTGAGAAAGATTTATTGCCCCTGCATAGGGTAAAGAAAGTTATGTGAATGCATTAATCAGATCTTATTTGGGTAACGTAATTCTTGACGTATGAGAAGCCACTTGTTGATGCAATTGTTTGCAGTATACAATAGTTCCAATAGCTTGGGAGAATTGATATGTGCTGCAAATTGCATAACATCATTTATGCATGCAATTGCTTCTTCCGGCGTATTAATTTTCCTGGGGACATCTTCAATTTCTTCTTCTTCTTTTAGTGTTTCCTCCTCATCTTCTGCGTTGTGGATTTCTATTAGGTCAGCTGCCAAAGAATGAGTTGACAGAAGGTCATCGCTTTCAATGTAATCATGTGGACTGCACGAAATGTTCTGCATTTTAGTTAATTCTCCAACTGCTGCTGCATTTTCTTCGGCTTCTGTGAGTGCAGGCAATTCTTGTTCCCCATCTCCAAATCCCGCTTTCTTGAAACACTTTGTGACAGTTTCAGGCTTTCACTCCCTCGCTGCCAGACCAATCCAGTTCACTGCATCGAGGACAGAAACTGACCGTGCAAGAGTGAATGCATTTTCAGCTTTTTCAACACTCAGAATAAGAGACTGCATGAATAATCGCCTGTAATGGGATTTGAAAGTGTAAGTAACTCCCTGGTCCATTGGTTGTGTCACGCTGGTTGAACCGGGCAGGAACCAAGCGAATTTTACGTTCGATAACTTGATGTTAGGATGGCATGTTGCATTGTCTAAAAACAGCAGTACATGGCGATTTTCTTTTTTCATTTTGGCATTAAAAGACCCTAGCCACTCTTCCATAAGAGCACTCACCATCCACGCCTTTTTATTGCTTCGCCAGATGACTGGAAGCTTGTTAATGTCTAGGTTTTTGAAACACCGAGGTTTTGCCGCCTTTCCTATAACCAGTGGCTTCTCCATTTCACCCAACATGTTTCCACACAGCAGAACAGTGAGTATTTCCACCGACACACTTTTCACCTCGATTTGCAAGAGATTTTGAAGGTAGTGAGTGATAAAACAGTTCAGTTTCATTGGCATTGAATACATCTTTAGGGTCATAATCCACAATTAGGTGCTGCAGTTTTGTCTTCCATCACATCATTAGCATCCCCACACACTTCATTCCACATGATGTTGTGTCTAGCTTTGAAACTGTCCAACCAACCTGTAGATGCCTTAAACTCAGTATTTCCTAACTCTTCTGCGACTTTCAGAGCCTCACTCTGTAACATGGGTCCGGACAAAGGCAAGTTTTTAGCTTGCACATTTACAAACCATTCCCACTCTATTTCATTAATTTCTTCATTTCCCATCTTCTTTGCTTTTCTCTTCATTTTTCCATTCCCCTCCCTTATCTTATCTTATCTTATCTTTGTTCTTCAAAGTTTCGTAAATTTGCGTTTTACCGCATTTGAAATGCAAAATTGTTTCGCACACAGAAAGTTTGTCTTTCTTACTCGCCTCAATCACTTTCATCTTTTTCATTGAGTTTGAGCGATACATACTTTTTGTTCGACATGATGCTACAAGCAGTACAACCCAACTGAAATTGAAAACAAAGCAGGTAGCAGATTTCTTGACTACTGGGCAAATTCCATTGTTGGCCAAAACAAAAGCCACTGCCGTGTTACTCTAAAGGAACTCTCAGGGCTGTACAATATTCGTGCTAAGAAGTAACGTGTTCACACAGACGTGAATACCAAAATATATATTGTAATGCAGAACATACAACGCTGCTTTTCCACATTACAGAATAAATTGCTACTTAAATCTTAAAATGTGCATTCCATTTCTGCGTTAAGCACGTTCCGTTTTATACAAAATATTGACGTTTAAAAATGCATTGCATGCGTCGGGGCCAAAATATTTGTACGCTTTGGACAGATTTCCGGATTATACACATGCCGCTTTGAACAATTTCACTGCATATATATGCATATTATGCACTAGGCAATGGAACTCACTTCACATCTCATCTGATGTAGAATAAGAGGTGTTGCTTGTGTCTTCTGGTTTCCACATTATTTCCTTCTATACAAACTTCATCCAGAGAGGTAGAACCTATAACGCTGGCAGCATTCCCACATTGGATGCATTGATGCAGGAAATAAGTTGCCTGTGCAACATCAGAAATAAGTTTCTTTGCCTCCACACACCGTGATTCCAATGAGAAGGCTACAAAGATATAGTTGGACATTAGGTCTTTGTATTTCTGTTGTTTGATATTAAAAGATGCTTCTGCTGCCGAGCAAGCAGTACTTGATGTTTGAGGCAGAGAGACATTGCAAGGGACTTGCCTTTGCTCTATTGGTGGTACAGAGACAGACGTAAATGCTCACTTAATTATATCATTAATATAATAAGGAGTGATGGGACAAATACATTCAAGGGCTTGTCAGATCTTGCATAGCAATTTTCAAGGCTAAGTTATGGAGGAGATGGAATGCGCTTAAGCCAGGAGTAAATATAGTAGAAGTGAATTTAAAAAAATGTGATGTACGTTTAATCTATCCTAGTCCTATCAGTTAGTCATAATGTTATACCACGCCACAGTGATAAAGGCAGTCAAATGGGACACAGCTTTGCCAGAGAGAAGTAGTGTGCAGAAAATAAGCCATGTGAGTATTTACAGAGACTTACAAGACATGGTAAGTAGAAGCAATGGTATGCAAAATTTTAAGTCCTATAATGGCGATTGGTTATTTCGAATTACAAACAAAATATAAAACCCGGGCTACCATACAATATACAATATGTAATGCAGTAAATGACTACAATAAACTTTTTTTAGACGCGCTACCTAGCAACCGAAAGCATTATACCTTCGCTACAATAAACTGCTTGTTACATGCGTTACCTAGCAACAGAACGCATTATATTCATGCCGTAGATTCAAAAATATGTTTCATGTAGTTTGTCATGAAATGCCACAGTGTCATCAAGAAGTCGCTCCGCAGCTCTAAGAAAATGAATTCAATTGGTGTGTATAATGTTATGCTACAAATACTTATGAATTAAGATATAACATTAACATAAAACTCACATATTCACACAATTTTCTGGAAAACAACAATAGTTAACATGATCTCTGCGAAGATACTTATTAATGACACGGTACTAGGCCAATATAATTATAGCTCTTCCAAAATTCCTGTTTTTTTTTTAAACCTAATTTACTTTTTCTAAAATTGTTCTTTCTCCGAATTAAAAAGTAATTTTTCCAGATATAAATGAACTTTTTCCGAAATTGAAATACTGGAAAGATCTACTCTTGACAATTGTCATTTTTTAAATTTATTTCAGCTGTGTTTATACCCCTTTTAGGTTCGAGGCTATATGAGGAATTCGGGATCTTTGTCTGTAGGCCTACAGTAGGGCAGGCCATGGAACTATTGATTGTCAATTGTTTTTACTATCGGTGTATTTAATAGAATAAATTTCAACTGATATTAATTTAAATGGATATGATATAGGATGAAATGGATAGGATGATTCATGGTATGTAAATATCCAATTCGGTATTTGCCTTTACAACTGGGGAAACCATGAAAAAACCCATGTCAAATTGGCCGGCCACGGGATTTGAACCTGGGATCTTCAGAATGCGAGTCCAAGACGTTACCATCTCGGCCACCTCGCTCGGTAAGGTTGTCATTTTTATTTCTATCTTCAAGCTTTAAAATAAAAAAAGGAAGACCATGAAAAATAATATTGAAGTTGTTCAAGAGGAAAACGCTTAATTCTGGCAAGGTAAGCAGCTGATATTTTGATGAATAAATGATTTATAAATTTAATTGCATATTAACATTTTAAAAACTATTTTAATATGTTTAATTGACGTTTCTTTAATTTTCAGTTCCACACGAGCCATTGCACACAAAGGAAACAAATGATAAAAAATCAGTGCTTTAAGCTACCTGCTTTCTTAAGATCAAGAAGCTAGCGACAGGATCTCATTAACTCTGTGAGTATTAGATATAATTATATAGACACTCTTCTAACAGAAATTAGAAGGAAAGTCCGTTCTTGGGCGTTAGAAATGTTGACTACGCTATTTTGATTTTAAAAATTAGCTTTTTTGATTATAGTGTTAAAAAATCAAGGATGCCCTAAAGTATATAAATTCAACACTTCGCCCATCCCTTAAATCTAAAACAATAGTAAATAAAATCAGGTAAACTGATATAACAAGGTGCCAGAAAGAGTTAATAACCATATTTCAGAAACTATTGAGTTTTAGATCACGGTTTCTTGAGAAAGTTTAATAAGCATATGAAAAGGAATAGGCAGGTTAGGCCTGTTATTTTATTTTTTTCACAACATTTGAAGCCGTACAAATACGCAGTCAAAAAATTCAAGAAACTTTTAAGTTCATTTTGGAGGAGAAAATAAAAATTGAACTTTTTGGAATCTTTCTATCGGTTTAGGCTAAAATCTATAAATCTTTCAAATTTCAAGTTCCGACCTCATCTGGAAGAGAGTAAACATCAATGCTAATAAGTGGATTATTAGACTTTCCACAGACAGACAGACAAGCACCTTTGCACAAACATTTTTTTTTCGGTTTCTAGGCATCATGAAACACGTTTTCCCGGTGTTATCTCGATTTCGATTTTTTTGCCACTATCACAAGTAGGCCTATGTATACGAGAGAAAATTGTGTACGATTTGGGTACAGCCCTATCTCCTTAGCATTACAGTTTTCATCTTCACTAAACGAAAAAAAATTAAAAAATTGTCCCTAGGTGCAAGGATTATAATTAGGCCCGAAATTATTCATATATAAGAATACATCCTGTAATTCTCTTACCTTAAAATACGTAATTCATGATAATAACATATAACTGACGGCCATCTTATCTGGTAAACAGGTTGACCAACACGACAAACCTCGCGGGAGATATAATATGGCATAGTTTCGAAACCCGTGAATTCGGTATGACCTACAAAACTAATATCACTGTTCAAAACCTAACCAACCAAACCTAACTTAACTACCACTAAAATAGAATCTACCTGCCACTACTTACCTTAATGCAAGGAGGACAGTTGGTCATCTTGCTTCGCATTTGCTCATCCTGCTTTACTCAAGAACCATAATATGGCTGGCGTTTTTTATGCGCAATAAAAATAACTGATTGATGCCCGGTTTCTATAAACTCGTGAAATGAATATGGGTAAATTATCCATGGGCAAATTTGTTCCTAATCACCCACAATGCTATAATGAGGAAGGCCTTGGAGTTGTACAGTTAATTTAATTCAGAAAATTTTAATTCTCATTGTTTAAATTATTATTGATCCTAAGAGAGGTTAAATTTTATCCAGCCATCCATGAAAGGAAAAATTAACCCGACGATTTACCCTTGGAAAGATCTAGCCCGAGTTTGTAGGAATATTTTTTCTGTCATTTTCATATTTACACAGAGGACATTTATCTAGAAACTCGCCACAAGTGTATGTGATTGCTATATTTAAATTATTTGTGTTTGTGTGGTTTTATTCTTGTGTAAATTCTGTCCCTTGGATAATTTACCCATAGGTATTTTGCGAGTTTACAGAAACCGGGCATGAAATGGGTAAAAATACAAGATCAAGTTTTAGAAACGTCTAATTTCACCCCTTAATCAATTCCAGTTACAGAAGGAAAAAATTAATTTTTTAGATCATCAATGATGTTCTCTAAATTTCATGTTATGTAGCTGTTTGTATTGATTGGCTATGTCACACTGCGCCCTCTCGTACTGGCTTCGTTGCACTTTGCAGTTTACAGATCAGCTTTATCATATAGGCCTACATGCTTTATTTTGTCGGCCCTCTAAACAACGTCAGTACAGCCACAGCAAAAAGTTATACGGATGAATAACCTCGTATACAAGTACAGTTCACGCCGCTTATTATGATCACTACGGGATAATATTAACCGATTGATAACAGTAGCCGAACGAATTAAATGAAGGTTATTTATGCCCGGTTTCTATAAACTCGTGAAATACTTATAGGTAAATTATCTATGGGCAAATTGATTCCAGAATCACCCACAATGATGTAATGAACAAGGCCTTGGAGTTGTACAGTTAATTTAATTCAGAAGGCTTTGATTCTCATTGTTTAAATTATTATTGATCCTACGAGAGGTTAAATTTTATCCAGCCATCCATGAAAAGATAAATTAATTATATAACATTATTCTATTGCTATTAAGTCGGCATAAATAACGCTACCACCAACAATACTGTTCTTGCAAAGACGTTACCAAGCAACCACTATGTGTGAATTTCTGATTGAAGTAGAAATCTTTCGAAGGCTAATTGACATGGATGTGACCGTGCTACTATTTTAGTGTGGAATTAGGTAATTTGACATTTGAAAATTAAAAAAAGGGTCATTGGAATAAGATCATTCCCATTTAAATACCGTATTTATCTGAATATAAGCCGCACTTTTTTTCCTAGATTAAGCCCAACAAAATATGCCTGCGGCTTAAAATCGCCTACGAGTGTTTTTAGGCAATAATGGTAAAAATGAGCACAATATAGCCGGTTGATCCATCGTAGCTGGTTTCCCACCTCCAAACACCGCCACCTATCGATTATCTCGAATCTCTAGGACTATCGATATATTAATCGATTTAACATCGAAAATATATTGATTTAATTTAAGCATCGTAGAAGATGCGTAAGCAAGTAATGTTTCACGAATTTTTGTCATTTTTATAGTGGTATTACAGAATATGCATGTATTATAAACTGCTCAGAAGTAAAAAAAAAATGCTGTAACATATGGGAATGTGAATAAAGGCAATTTTGAACTGATGGTAACTGAAAGTGCAGTTAAGAAAAATAGAAAAATTGCGCGAAATTCAACACTGATAGTCATATGAAGTGTAAAGTAGGCCTACTGATTTCTGTTTTCTTTTTCGTCAGTTATATTTAATTATATTAAATAAAATTAGAATATCATAACTTAAAGTTAGCTGATACTTTCTTTTTCTTATTTCAGGCCTATTTTGGATAAGAAATGTGTTACTTCAGTATTATGAAAATGAGGCAATTTAATTTTTCACTTTGGGGTTAATTTAATTATTTTTCCTTTACTTTACTGCTAAAAATGCAGGTGCGGCTTATATTCGGATAAATACGATAATATCAAAATCACAGTTAATTCCGATTTTGAGAGTTAATTTGGATAATTCGTAGACTGAATGTTAAAGGAGTGGGTGAGCGGCCAAAAATAGTTAAGTCCACCATCCTCAAAAAATTGAGATATGTCCATAGAGTTATAGATAAAAATGTTCTCTACATTTGGTGTTAAGTCCAGTAAGTCATATTAAAAAAATGTACAGTAGTTATGGATGTGTACCTCATGGGTTTATCCATCTCTAAAGCAATGTTGGGTAGGAAAAGTGTGTTAAGTCACTCTAATTCTCAGCAACAAGAAAGTGGACTTAACTCTCTTATCCCGCGCACTCGCGAATTAATCCCGTATTTTACTTAGTCTCCCTTATTTCATTTTCATTTTCCCCCTCTCGTGCAATAGATGGCATATATTATATAAATATTAATTTAATGGTTGTACGTCCAACTTTTAACAGGGTTTCCCAAAGAAAACTGCCTGGTAGTCCACGACAGAATGTATTGGCTGATGAAGTGATTGTGAATTCAAAGAAAAGGGGCACCTACGAGAAGAGCGACGCCTAAATATAAATAGGATACAAGCTGAGTAGCAGATTTGAACTCAACGCACTAAATCTTTAGCGATAAGATGCAAGTGGCAGCTGGTATTAGTCAATCATAATGTTTATAAAACACGATCATTAACACTAGGAATCCCCAGAAGGCTATCGTTTAGATCTGTTTAGAAGATGGAAAGTTAAACTAATTGTACACATTCAAATTTTACTTCAACAAATGTCGTATTCGTAAATTCAAACATATCGCACAGGGTTTCTTGCTACTTAAGGAAGGTATTAATTATTCTTACTGTTAAGGATATCTTCCAAAACTTTAACACTAAGATTGCAGGTAGCAGCTGTTGTTATCTACAAAAAGTTTAGTGCAAATTAAACCGGTACCATAACTCATGGAGAGGACTTTTCGGCTTTAGAATGCTATGTTTACATCAGTTGCCGACAGCTGCAGTAACTACGTAGTGTACACATATAGTTAGTTGGGCTAGTCTGACGTAACTTTCAACAAATAGTGGCGGGTACTGCATACTTAAGGAAGGCACAATAAATTCTTACTGTTAGAGATCGCACAAAAGAGAGATCTGATCACTCGGCAATAACATATATATTGTTATTTTTCACAGGAACTTCCAAAGAAAGCTACTACAGAATCCACTGCAACATAATAGATGCTAAATTGTCTTCCGTCATTCTATGCCGTAAGTAACTCACACGTTCTGAATTTTTTAAAGAATGGAGAAACTAGCAAAGTTAGAGACAGAAATGCACGAGTGAAAGCCAATATAGCACGATCGCTCAAATGAGCTGCTTTCCTCAGTGAAACATGTTCGATTCCATGTCAAGTCAATTAGAACGGAATGTCCTTATGCACAAGCCTGCTTTTTACTTCATAGGCTGTTATCCTCCATACTCGTAACTTTCATAATCACGATGGAAGTACTCACTTTGTTCTTAGCGATTTTACGAAAATCTGAAATAGGACAATAAATTCAACAGAAATATAGGTTCAATTAGAATGTAATTTCACCTCCAATAGAAATCTCAAAACGTGAATTAAAAAAATATGGGTTTTGAAATATGTAAATATGAATAAGGGACCGCATTTAAACTCTACTGTGGGATCGCAATAAATCTAATGCCATGCATGTATGATAATTAATCAGCTATTAATTAAAGTTTTTTATTTTTATTTTATTACTCCACGGAGAAAATATACACTTACTTTGTTTCGTTTTGATCAGAAAGACCTATCTACATAATGCAAAATATTATTATTTTTCTGTCATTTTGAATTTCAACTTTATCCCTAATTTTCAAAGTATACACAACAATACTTGCAAAAACGTTACCTAGCAACTACTATGCGTGAATTTATGATCGTCGTAGAATTCTCTGGAAATGGACGTGAGTGTTATTATTTTAGTGTCTGTACGCGGGATAACTCAAAACGCTTAGTTGGATTTTAATGAAAATTGGTGTACACACTTATAATTTTCATGGGAAGAAGTCTACTGGTATTGGATTAAATCGGTTGGCCGGTACCGGAATAATGCTCAATTTACTACTTTTTTATGGTAATATATGACAAAGGCGCGGATAACTCAAATATGCTTTATCGGATTTTCATGAAACTTGGTATAAGAATTTATGGCGTTCTTGGGTACAAGCCTATTGACTTTCGGCCAAATCGGTTGACCGGTACCGAAATAACAAGTATATCAATATTAATTTTGTAAGGAATATTCATCTATGGCCTACAATATATTAAAATAACGTAACAAATTGCCAGTCTACGAGGGGTATTCCGAAAGTAAGTTTCGTAAATGTATGGCAGCGGCGTGTTCACCACGGGAACCAAACAAACGCCAGACGAATCCCCACCCGTGGCTGGTTCCACGACGGAAGTGGCGTCAGCGGAGGAGGCATGACGCAGGCGCACTGCGACGTAGAAGAGCGAGTCGCAGCAGACTGGCGTGCCCGCGGGTATTAGTGTACCGCTCACGATGGCAGACAGACGTGTACTGACAACGTGGTCGCCCACGGAGGTGCGTGCTGTTATCCGGTATGAATGGGCACGTGGGACTAGTGTGTCCGTCATCCATGAACGCCTACAGACCGTGTATGGTGAGGAGGTCATGTCGCGTCAAATGGTTGGTCGCTGGTGTCGCATGTTCAGTGAAGGACGGCAGAGTGTCGAGGATGACGGTCGAAGTGGGCGTCCGTCCACATCCACGAATGAAAGCAACATTGCTCGAGTACACGACATGGTGTTAGCGGACAGGCGCATAACGGTGTCCGACGTGGCATCCACACTGCGGATTGGTCGTGCTCAGGCCCATCACATGATCCATGATGTGTTGGGTTACCGCAAAGTGTCGGCCCGATGGGCGCCGCGCAACCTGACCCCGGAGCACAAGTCTGCACGCATGGGAAGCAGCCTCGATCACCTGATGCGGTACGCGCGAGAGGGCAATGCGTTTCTGTTCCGCATCATCACAGGCGATGAGACATGGGTGCACCACTTTACCCCCGAAACCAAGGCCGCCTCAATGACGTGGAAGCATCCCACTTCACCTGTGCGGAAAAAATTCAAGGTGGCACCCTCCGCAGGAAAGGTTATGACCACCGTGTTCTGGGACGCGCAAGGGATGCTTCTCCTTGAGTCCCTCCATGAAGGGACCATCAATGCGACACGCTACTGCGACACCCTCACCCACCTCCGGCCAGGCCTCTTGAGTGACGGTGTGGTGCTCTTGGACGACAACGCAAGACCACACACAGCACGGCTCACACAAGAACTGATTCGTCGCTTCGGATGGGAGCGCTTGGAGCACCCGGCCTACAGTCCCGATCTGGCCCCATCGGACTTTCACCTGTTCCCTGCCTTGAAAGCCACACTCGCGGGACGTCGCTTCCACGACAATGCTGAGGTGGAGCAGGCTGTGCGCCAATTCCTTGCATCGCAGGGCACCGAGTTTTACCACAGTGGGTTCTTCAAACTGATCGCACGCTACGACAAATGTCTCAATGTCGCTGGCGACTATGTCGAAAAATAGTGCACGGTGTATAGTTCATGCTGCCATGCTGTATTGCTGTTGGGTCAATAAAGTGTCCGTGTGACAAACTGACGAAACTTACTTTCGGAATACCCCTCGTATATTGATATTGTTAGCAACCTTGATTGATTTGTTTCTTCATAACGATGTCAGTGTGGGCTAAATAATAATTTAAATAAAATATTTATCACAACAAGCCGTTGAATATGATATTATATTGTGCATTCTATCGATGACTACCGATATCTACATTAGGCAAGATTACAGTATGCGACCCACCCGGCTCCCCTTTCCACGCCCTGGTCGCCTTCTCCGCCGGCCTGCCTGCGTGCTCGCTTCCCCTACACCTACCACGCATCATCCCGCGCGCATCTTCCCCGCTATGGCTCGTGCCGGCCGCTACTAAGCGCCGGTAATACAGCTTCCTGTGTTAAGCCGCGGCTTACTCTAATGATTGCATTGCATTGCATAAAAACTATTATAAAACACAAAATAAAATTTCACGAATTATAGAAAATGTCGAACAAATAAAAAATACCCTTGTACCAAAAATAATATTTCACGATCTTTAAACACCGATTTGAAAGAAGAAAAAATATTCACAATAACAAAAGACCCTTGCACCATACATAATATTTCACAATTTTTAAAAATGATTATAAAACACAAAATAAAATTTCACGAATTATAGAAAATGTCGAACAATTAAAAAATACCCTTGTACCAAACATCTCCCCATCATATTTCACGATCTTTAAACAGATAAAATAATATTTCACAATAACAAAGTACCCTTGCAACACCAACAAACATAATATTTCACAAATTATAAAAAAAATAATAATTCACGATAAAAAAATACAAAATGCCAAAAACCCTTGCAACAAACATAATATTTCATCCAAACAGGATATTTCACAATTATATATATATACATATATATATGTATATATATATATATATATATATATATATATATATATACACATATATATATATATATATAAAATCGAAATTTACATAATATTTCCCAATGTTAAAAAACGCCGTGTTATGACATAAAACATGGCTTAAATGATGCAGAAAAATTCCCTTGCACCAACACTACTCTTTTCATAACAAACAAACCATCTCAAAATTAGAAAACCCGATTCTTGCGTTAACACTCGCTAACGCAATAGATAACTAAAATATATCGGAACTTCCTTCACTGCTCAACTGGCCTTCGTGGCGTAACGGATAAGTCTCTTGGCTACGATGCTAAGGGTCATGCGTTCGATCCAAAATTTAATGTTAGGAATAGGTCTCGAATAGGTAGGTGAGGTGAGAGGAAGAGAGGAAAAAGACGGGAAAGGAAGAGAAGAAGAGAATAAAGGAGAAATAAATTATTTTTCTCTTTCACCATTTCCATACTAGATGTCGCCACCGTCGATGTTCTGCTAGTAGTTCTAATGCCGCCGCTAGGTTTCTCCCGACTGTATTAAAGAATCTCCCCACCCTAAACCCCTACTTTCCAGTCGGGTCCCGTTAAGAGAGTAGTGGTGGGGGGGCTCGGGTGGGCCGCATATTGTATTTTTCCCCTACATTATATTTTAACGTGAGTATTTTTCTTTTCGTTTCTGTGCAGCAATATACCTAATGTAATTCCTCACAGATAGATTTCATATTGACTTTTTATTCGTTCATAAACTTTAAGGCTGCTTTAAACTTGAAACAGACATATCAGCGAATCGTAGGCCTATTGCATCATTATTATTATTATTGCCAGCGCATTTTTTTTTGGAGTTTAACTCAGAGATCTATTACAAAAATAACTTTTCTGCATGGGCCTATCATAATTGCGTTTATCACTGATTTAAAAAAAAGCATACTGGCACTTTGTTATATCAGTTTACCTGATTTTATTATACTTTACATTTTGAAGTTTAAGCTTAATGCTATTCGATATAAATTTCATTTATATAGCTGCTGCTAGATCTCCCCTTATGAAGGGTATGACTTGTTCTGAAGTGAAACCTAAGTTCATATTATGCCCATGATATATCTTACATTTTGAAATTTAACCTCTGTGCTACTCAGTATACATTTCGTATATATATATATATATATATAGTTAAGCTTACCGTCAGTTTTCCCTTAGGTCCCAGGGATGATTTGCTCTGAATGGAAACTAATTGGTGATATTGTGTCCATGTTAATATTCTTTATGTATTTCAATCTTTAAGGTTAGAACTATTTAAGATTTGGGTGATTTATATAACCCCCCCCCCCCCCAGATTTTTCTAGAAAACTATCACTCCCTTGTATGAAAATAAATGCCTTTGTATCGCTTAGGTTAATACCTAGTTCTCATCTTGAAGTTTGTGGGTTAATCTACAGAGTCCGTCAGAAAAATGTATACACTCTTTGTCAGACTGTATCGGGATATTACCAGTATATTACCAGTATGTTGTAGTATGGTCTTATGCTCAACACATGTCGTTACTTTCAACACGATAGTGACAAAACAAAATGGCTGGAGCACGCTTAACGTTCGAGCAGCGAAGATGCATTCTGAAGTGGTTTATCAGGTTTGATAATGCGTTGAAGTGCAGCATCAGTGGAGGCGGGAGTTTGAATCAGAACCCCCAACCCGCCTGACAATTAAACGCATTATTGGCAAGTTTGAGGCACATGGAACGATTTGTGATATTCATAAAGGAAGATCAGGAAGACCGCATACAGCTACAAGTCCTGCATCATCGGATCTCGCGTTGGAAAAGTTTGTTACTTCTCCACAAAAGTGTGCTACGCAATGTGCGCGTGAAGTGCGGATTAGCAGTGCAAGTGTACGACAAATTCTGAAAGGTGCTAAGTGGAAACCTTACATTCCACAATTACTGCATGTGATTAATGATGACGATTCTGATTCGACGAAGAGGGCCCATTTAGTTCCTTCCACGGTCGCCAGAATTAACCCCTATGGACTTTTACTTATGGGGAACCATGAAAGATCAAGTCTATCGACGTAAGCCACGCACGTTGGAGGAACTTCACCAGGAGATTACAGCGGCATGTGCTACGATCTCCATTGAAACATTGACCAATGTAGCTGCAGCGACCGCTCATCGTTCAGTAATGTGTCTAGCCGCCAACGCCCAACATTTTGAACATCTAATGTAACCACTGAACTAAGAAAGTACTACCGGTAGATGTTTGATTAGTATTTAAATTAAAAAAACAAACCTAATAAATAGTTTCGTTCCTTAAAGTGTGTATACATTTTTCTGGCGGACCCTGTATTCAATTTAAAGTTGCTTCCCTGGATTTAAGGTTCATTTTGGCGAACATAAGCATTTATAGAACTCTGTATTCAGAGGTTTTGTCGAGTTTGAGAATTATTACATAGATACTCTTATCAGTACAATATTACTTGCTATTCGTTGTCTGTGATGTGTGGTACGTGTCCTATTCTTATTTATACATATTTCTTGTATATGTGGTTGGATTTCATATAAAGTTTATACTGTTAAATTGTATTCTCCTTTATCATTCCTTGGACAAATAGTTCCCAGCACGCTAGGAATTTCAGTGCATTATGACCTCCTGAGTCATCCAAATAAAGTAACCCAATAGCTCTAAAGCCAGGCAGCGCAGTGGTAGCAGAAACATCTCATCGGTTGACCGGTACCAGAGTAATGCTTAATTTAGCACCTATTTTATAGAAATATATTAGAAAGAACTTATCAAATACCAATGAGTTCTCATGGCAACATATTGTTTTACAGTGTTTATACGGCTTTGGAAGCTGCAAGCTTTGACAAATAACACCTACCCACATATTCCTTTAAATATGCTTATCAAACTAGACCTCTGTTCTTGTGTAAGCCCTGCTTAATGAATCGATCTGGAGCTTAACTCAAAAATCGATAACAAAAATAATTTATTTTCTCCATAATTATCATAATTGCAATCATCACTGATTAAACTAAAGTATTCTGGCACTTTGTTAAATCAGTTTACCTGATTTTATTCAACTGTGAGTTTTGCGCTTAAGGTTCAGCCTGCAGCATGTCGGCCTTACTAATAATCCAGTTGTAACATTTATACCAAGAATATACACAGCTGAGGTGAAAAAATGTACTAATAATCCTTGCATAAGCTTGACGTAAATAATAAAGTGGAAGGAAAGGAAATAGACATTAAATCCGTGTCTGGGATATTAATACAAGTAAGAATCAGCTCGAAAAATTTTATGTCATAACCGGGATTTGAACACGGATCTTCGGCTTAACGCGCCGATGCTCTACCATTGAGCTACCATGACAACATGCCAGTCTGACATCAAATTCCTCAACTGATTCAGAAGACAAGGCAAACCACGGGAGGTTTCTCTCCGTCGAGAACACACATCCAAATGGCGTCCTACCCTTGTAGGTACTAGGCTTCAAAGTACCTACAAGGGTAGGACGCCATTTGGATGTGTGTTCTCGACGGAGAGAAACCTCCCGTGGTTTGCCTTGTCTTCTGAATCAGTTGAGGAATTTGATGTCAGACTGGCATGTTGTCATGGTAGCTCAATGGTAGAGCATCGGCGCGTTAAGCCGAAGATCCGTGTTCAAATCCAGGTTATGACATAAAATTTTTCGAGCTGATTCTTACTTGTGTAAATAATAAAGATTGCCGATATCTGTTAACAACCAATTGCTTTGTTGTCTGACATTGAATTTTGAGGTTATGCATCCATTCTTAAGATGAATTGTTAGGAAACATTCGGAGCTGCTTTTGCGGAATTATAAACATTGTTTTTTGTTTGCGGAACAAATTTCCGTAATTTTACCCATGAATACAGCTTTCTGAAAACAATATAATGAAATACTGAAACTAGATTTTCTCTCAGCAGATGGCACACTGCTGTTTGTTCACTGCTCGTACAGATGGCGACATTGGCGTTCTGCAGTCCTCCATAGCCAGGGGCTAGTAACGTCATCACCAGCGTGATGTGTTTGATGATGTTTCACGTTCAAACCCAGTGTAACCCTTTGGCAGTTATACTGCAATTATTAGTAGACGGCTTATGTAGAACTTGAACGGCGAACAACCGTTTTTATCAGTAAGGCTGTAAGTGTATTGCGGGCGAGAATATCTTGTCAGAACGAGTACATTTCAATATATTACAAGCTCACTTTAGGAAACTTTTACAGAATGCATAATGTACACTACTGCTATTCCTGTAAAACTTTCATGTCCAAGTGCGTCAACACTGATTAAGATTCGGTTAAACAGCGTTTACTTACACACGTCTAAGATTTTAAACATGATTAAAAAGAAATGTGGTGCACCATTCCTAATTTCTGTTTATGGGGCCGTGTTTAGCTGACAGCTTGTTTAAACACAGAGCATAAAATCAGATAGCGAGCGTAGTAAGTTATAATGAATGCGTTCTTTTGTTGATGAGGCCATTATCTAGAGGAAGAAGAAGAAGAAGTAGTTAACAACAAGAAGACACCATGGAGGAGCGAGGATATTCTCTGCTCTGCCTGTGATGTAGGGAAGCATATTATGTATCGGAGAGTCAGTGAGACTATAGCATTGCTTACATCATGTATGATTTGAGCTGCAGTTCTGAGCATATTTCCAATGTCCCCTATAACAATATTGAATGATCAGGTAGCATCATACCTCAATACAGTTAGTAGTCGATTCATATCAGAATCAGGATGATTTCGTTCTGTTGGGAATTGCAGTACCTGTGAAACTGTTTGTTTAGACAGGCGAAATCTCTCCACGAATTTCCTAACGGAAACCAATGATGGTTTCATGGGCTATAAGCCGAGTAAAAGGATATATTGCATCCAAGCTTTCGGTCGCTGACATCTCTGCGGCCTTCCTCAGGGAAATGAGTGTAGAAAAAGTGGGTGGAGAGAGCTTATATATGTTTGGAGTGAAAAAAGAAATTCTGTGATTGGAGGAATAGGGTTGGCATGTATCGGCCAATCAGAATGCGGGAATTTTCTTTATAGTAAAAACATTGAAGAAGCATTCGGTCCATATCAGGACCAATGGGAGAAAAATAAAGATTAATAATGTGCGTCAGGGCAGAGTGGTTTAGGGGGATAATCGTTGTAAAATGTGAATAGAAATAATCGGTCCAAGTCAGGGCCAATGATTAAAAAGAAGGAGACATGGGGGTCCTGGAGTTTGGAGTCTTGCTACTGTTGGAGGTTTCTTGTGTTGAATCTTGATACAGCTTCAGGGATGGAGCCCAGGCATTGCTGAGGAAGAGTCCACCTTCTCTGTTGAAGTTGTTGGGATGAGACCTTATTTCTATTGCTTCTTTTATGACACTGTCCCAATAAGCTGTAGAGCTGTGCATGATTGTGGTTTTGTCGAATATGATTCTATGGTCATTTTCTATGGTGTGTTGTGCCACAACGGATTTTTCTGGGTAGAATAGCCTCATGTTGCGTTGGTGTTCCTGCAATCTCTCCTGGACCGTCCTTCCAGTTTGCCCAATGTAGACGCTGCCACATTGGCAGGGGATCTTATAGACTCCTGAAGTTCGTAGGCCTCGAGGGTCTTTCACTGGCCGTAGAAATTGTTGAATTTTAGTGGGAGGCATTTGTATAGTCTTTAAGTTCTTCTTTTTTAGGATTCTGCTAATCTTGTTGGACAGGTTGCCGCAGTGTGGGATGAATGCTTTCCTTGGGGCGCTGGTTTTCTTGGCAGTGATGTGATGAAGGACTCTGCTGATTTCTTGGCGGCTATAGTTGTTCTGCTGTAGAGTAGTAAACAAATGATCAACGGAATTTCCTAATGGAAAGTTCTTCGAAAGGATCTCCTCCCTGCACTATAAAATTTCTTTGCTCATTTTCATTCTGTTCAAGATATTCCAGATATAATAACTCGTCTTCAAAGTTATCATCTGCACATTGTGTTTTCTTTGGCTTTTATAATACTCATATTATAAAAACTTGAATTTCAAAAATACAGTGCCACAGCCTTGTTTTTTCTTTTGTTTTCCTTTCATATATTTTAAAAACATAAATACACTGTACCATTTAACATGTTAAGACTTCACTGCCACTTCGTTATATTTTTTTGCTTTCAGAATATTTTAAAAACTGAAATACAGTGTTCCGTATAAGACTTTACAGAATTCCCTGCCATTGCTTTGTGTGTGTGTATTTTTTTTCTTTTGTAATATTTAAAAATGTAAATACAGTTTACTGTATAACATTTTAAAAATTCATGCCCACTGTCTTTTATATAATATAATAAATTGTCACAATGATTCAGACTGCAGTCTACTGAATAAAACTTTATGAATTCTCTGTCAATACCTTATATAATTATTCAACAAGAATTACACAGGGCAGTGACAGTGAATTCTTAAAATTTCATACAGTACCGGTACACTAATTAAACTTAAAAAATATTATGAAAAGAAAGAAAGAAAAAAAGTCGTGACCGGGGTTTGAACCAGCTACCTCTTGCACCGCAGTACTATAACCACACAGCCACGAACGCCACTAGGAACGTCGCTTAAATATTGGCAATGTGAAAAGTTAAGGCTTCTCGAGTGTCGCGCTTCAAGACTTTAAATTGTCTTTGTAGGTCTAGGAAATGTGTTTATATAATATTTATTGTACTTTTCAGTTCGGAAAAATGGTATTATGATACTGATAACATTAACATCGAGACCTAATTCGTCTAAAAAGAGAAATATGAGAAGAAGAGAGTCTCACTTATTGTATGCAGTCGACCCCCGCCATTTCAGCAAACTGCTAATCATTGTTTAGCTTCAGTAACAGCCCGATTTTGACAGTTTAAGTTTAATCAACGGTAATCGGCCATTTCGACACTAATCAAGGTTAATGCTCCATAACTTTCCCTAATCATAAGTTAGGAAGAAATTATAAACGATGATTACACTAATCATGGTTGATGCACTTGGCCATTAAACTGATTGAAAAGTTTATTATTACAGTAAATTACCATTATAACAAACAACAGAACTGGTTGCAGAGGAGTTGAAGTGTAATGTACTAGATTGTAACAGGCCTATTCCTGTCATAGATGGTGGCTCGACTCGTTTTTTAGGGGGAATCTAAGTGAAAGAATCCAACAGCTTAGGCCTATATGCATATCTCAAGTCAATAATAGTAATACACTTAGGCCTATAGCTAGAACTAATAAATCATTTGCACTATTTCATCAAAACATAAGGGGGCTTGAAAATAAAATTGAAGAATTTAACTTAGCCATTCAGGATACAATTAATTCTAATAAACAGGAAATTCAAGTTATTTGTCTAACGGAACACCACTGTGCAGAAACAGATCTGGAACAATTAAAAATTGATAATTTTTCACTATGTTCAAAATTTTGTAGACATTCCATTAAATGTGGAGGTGTGAGTATATTTATCAAAAGAAACTTACATTTCAGTGATATAGACACAAGTTCTATCTGTAAAGAACAGGATTTTGAATGTTGTTCAGCCAGATTGGATTTTGACAATGATACATTTGTAATACTAACCATTTACAGGGCACCATCAGGTAATTTCAATTATTTTGTAAATCAGTTAGAAAGGGTTCTTAATTCACTGTATAGTACTAATGTAAATATTATACCGGTACTGTGTGGGGACTTTAATGTAGATTTCTCAATTGATAGTGAGAAGAAGATCAGACTGATATCTTTATTGGGTAGCTATAATCTAGATTTCATAGTAAACTTTCCAACGAGAATTCAGAACGACTCCCAAACAACAATAGATAATATATTCATAGATATAGAAAAACATTTTAATTTTAAAGTACTTCCAATATTAAATGGATTATCAGATCATGATGCACAAATGTTAGTGCTGAACAATATTAAAGTAAATTCGAACAGTAAACATGCTCATAGTAATATGACTAGAGTAATGAATGACGATTCAATTTTAAATTTCAAACAAGATCTAGCGAATGAAAACTGGGAATCTATGTTATCCTATGACAAAGTAGATAGTAAATTAAGTGAATTCCTAAATATAGTGTCACGACATTTTGAGGCAAATTTTCCAAAAAAGAAAACTGCTAATTTACCTAATTCAAGGAATAACACATGGTTAACTGCTGGTATTAAAATATCATGTGCAAACAAAAGAGAGCTCTACCTAAAATATAGAACCAGTAACAACCAAGCTCATAAGGAATACTATAAAAAGTATTGCAACATACTGAAGAAAGTAATCAAAGAAGCAAAAAGTAGGCATTTTTCACAAGTAATTAATAAATCAAATAATAAAGTTAAGACTGTATGGAATATAATAAAAAAAGAAACGGGGAGAACAAAGGGAAACAATGATTATACATCATTAATATACCAAAACATAAAACTAGACAATTTATCAGACATTACAAATGCTTTTAATAGTCACTTTATAAATATTGCAGAGAAATGTATTCCTATAAATAATATTAACATTAAGGCAGTAGACCTACTAACAAAATCTACAGTTTGGAACCATAGATTTCAATTGAACCTGACTTCCCACATAGAAATTGAAAATATAATCAAGTCTCTCAAAAGTAAAAGATCGTCTGGATGGGATGAGATAAGTAATAAGTTATTAAAAAGCTGCTCATCGGAACTCAGTAAACCTCTTAGTCACATATGCAATTGTTCATTAGAAAATGGAATATTTCCAGAAAGACTGAAGCATGCTATTGTTAAGCCCCTCTTTAAAAAAGGTGACAAAAATCTACCATCAAATTACAGACCTATATCACTCTTAACCTCATTTTCAAAAGTTTTTGAAAAAGTCATGTACAACCGCATAATACACTATCTTAATTTGAATGACATTCTTACTTCATCTCAGTTTGGATTTAGAAGTGGCATGTCCACTGAGAATGCTACATTTCAACTTACTACAGAAATATTGGAAGCGTTAGATAAAAAGAAATATGCTCTGGGAATTTTCTGCGACTTAGCTAAAGCATTTGACTGTATAAATCATGAAATATTACTTCAAAAATTGGATCATTATGGGTTCGATAATTTAACACTTAAGTGGTTCAAATCATATCTTTCTGATAGAACTCAAAAGGTAATAATAAATGGAAATGAATCTAACCTAGGGATTGTTAAGAATGGGGTACCTCAGGGATCAATACTGGGACCTTTGCTCTTTTTAATTTTCATTAATGACTTGCCCTATAACTTAAGTGACGAATCAAAGGTATTGCTCATCGCAGATGATACTAGTGTACTTGTAACAGGAACGTCACAAGAACATTTATCAAGAATAGCTACAAAGGCTTTTCACGAGTTAAACACATGGTTTCTAGCTAATAAAATGACACTTAATATTGATAAGACCCATTTTATACAATTTAGGACAAAAAACAGATGTATCTCAAATCTTGAAATTAATTATGGAACACAAATCATACAAGAAATTAGCAATGTAAAATTTTTAGGACTGCAAATTGACCAAAATCTTGACTGGAAGACACACATAGAAATGATAAGTCCAAAACTGAGTTCAGCATGCTTTGCTTTAAGAATTTTGAATAATATATTAAAACAGGATGCATTACTTATGGTATATTTTGCATATTTTCACTCGGTAATGAGGTACGGGATCATTTTCTGGGGCAACTCTACCCATAGGGAGAAAATATTTAGATTTCAAAAGCGGGCAATAAGAATAATATGTGGAAAGAAAAAAAGGGAATCTTGTAAACCGCTGTTTGAAAAATTAAGAGTCCTCACTCTTACAGGGGAGTATATATACTCTGTTATGTGTTTTGTAGTGAATAATATCGATAAATCTCAAACTAATTTTAGTGTACATGGACGTACTACCAGAAACATGAATGATCTACACAGACCAAATAACTCGTTAAAACTCTTTCAGAAGGGTGCGTATTATTCTGCAGTACAGATATATAACAAGCTTCCAAACAACATTAAATTATTATGTATTCAAAGAAAGATCAAACCTTTCAAAACAGCTGTCAAGGAATTTTTAATAACTCACACCTTCTACAATTTGGAGGAATATTTCCAGCTTGGATAAATTTGGCAGCTTGCAGTTTCTGTAGACCTATATTATTGTTATAACATGCATGTATTTTTTGATCTGACGTGTTCTATATCCTTGAGCCCCGCTCAACACAGGATCTACAGGACGAGATATCTACATCTACATCTACATCTACAGTATAATGAAATTTTCAGTACAGCAAAATTATGAATTGGTCCCTTCCAGTTTGCCTATTTAATGTGTGTTAAAACATTTCATTTTAATGAATTTAGAACTTTCAGTATAATGAATTAAAAATTTTACTTGTTTTCTTATTTATAACAATTTTCCAATGTATAATTGAAATTAATTTGTTTTATAAAACAAATAGGCTATTTTTATTTTTACGAAATTTTATTATTTAGACAATTTATGATTGCCATTTTCCAAACAAGTATGGGATTGGTCCAGCCCAGCAGTAATCAGTAAGCTTTGTGCATCATCCGATGCAAGAAGTGAAACTACTGGCTGAGTAGTGGTGTAAACGCTAAATTCCTCCAGTGAAGGTTACGATTTCATGTTCATTCACATCGCATCACACTGCTCACACTTGGTACATTCTTTCACATCTGAACAGTGTTTATCTCGCCATTATGGATCAAAAGAAGCAGATGCAGTTTTCTTTAAGTATAAAATGGGAAATACTTCTGGAAGTGGAGAAAGGAGAGGTAGCAAAGAAATACGACATTAGCTCTTCATGTTTTTAAAACAAAAAAGTAAAATTCAACAGAAAATCGATGCCAATGCCCTAGGCCCACACGGAAGAAGATGAGGACAGCAGACTACACTGAGGTGGACAAAGCCGTTTATACGTGGTTTGTTGAAATGCGGGGCAAAAACATCCCTATAAATGGCCCCCTATTATGTGAGCATGCACAATCTTTTGCATGTTTGCTTGAATTCACTGAATCCAAGGGTGGTTCCATAGATTCCGGGAAGGTATGGCATTTCACACAAAGTGACGAAGGTAACAATGCTCCAAAGGAAGTTGCATCGACATGGCTGCTGGAGACACTAACAGCTTCCTTAAAAGAATATTTGCCGGTGGACATCTATAATGCAGACGAAACTGCATTATTCTACAAATTGATGCCAAACAAAACTCTTGAATTTAAGGGGAAAAAGTGTTTTGGCGGCAAAAGTTCAAAAGAACAGATCACTGCTCTCTTGTGCACGAACGCTACAGGGACAGACAAACTAAAGTCCCTCATAAGTGGGAAGTCTCCGAAGCCCAGTAGCTTTAAGGGAGTGTGAATGCAGGCACAACACCACGGAATGGATGAAAGCCAAAAATAGGAGAACTCTTCTCATCATAGACAACTGCTCCTCACATAATTGCGTGCCTTGCCATTTGGAGCATGTGAAAGTTTTATTCTTGCCTCCAAATACAACCTCAATTCTGCAGCCACTATATATGGATCAGGGAATAATTCATGTGGTCCGGCCTGAATGTGAAAATACTGGAGGCAATGCATGGAGATTGCTTACAGAAGAAACAATCACCAACTGCATAGGACATCACTGAAAGTGAAACAGAGGAGAACAGCAAGTGTCAATGTGGACTGTGAAGTAATAGTTCAAAAAGATATCACTGACGAAATTGTAGAGGTGGAAGAGAAAGATGTGATGAACAGAGTTTGATTCTTGTGCAGGCAACAAACATGGCACGAAGCGATGTGCCAGAATCTGTTTTAAATTCCTGTGCAGTGGTTGGGGACTATCTTGAATGGTCTTTTGTGACTGGGAGTGTTCAGAAAAAATCACAGACTTTTTCAAAAAATGAAGTCCGGAACATTGTCACGATGCTCCAAAAGGTTATTGATTTGCTTTGGATCAAGCATGTAAGCATGTAAATCGCTGTAAAAAGTAGTAAAAATAGCAAGAATAAAGAATAAAAAACCCTACACCTAGTTTTATTCTTTAAAAAAATTTGGTTTAAGCCAACCCTGAATTCAGTATAACAAATTAATTTTTTAGGTCCCCTAAATTTCGTTATACTGGTATTTTACTGTATCATTATTTTATACATATGCAATACATTTTATGATTGAATATATCTTGTACTGAAGAATAAAACAATAGTGTTTTTCTGTGTAATGATATATTCAGAAACATAATTTGACCTATGGTGAAGTCAGGAAATACTTGGAATACTCACATCCAGGGCTATTATGTCCCGCAGCATGTGTTTGTTCCAGAAGAATCTGTCGTCCACATGTCTCCAAGGAGTCTTGTTTTCTCTCAAGTTCTTGTCGCACTGTCGTTGTAACGTGTTTGTCAGGTCGCCATCCAAACAATAATAGAAAGAGTCTGTTTCTGTGAATATTCGTTGCAACTCCTCCAATATACGACGTTCAAATTTTTCCCGATCCTTGCTGTCTCGTCGTTTTCCTAATTTAACCTGTAATATGGAATAAATATGATATTAGGGCAGAAATATACAAGAAGTAATGCATCATGTGCAACCATGTGGTGATTCTGAGCATTCTAAGAAAGAAATTATACCTCTACCTCAAAACTTGATGACCTTTAAATCTTTACTGTTCAAAAAATCAGTTCTAAACAAGCAGTGGTAACGTACAGACGTGTGGAAGAGGTGCGGATTGGATTTAGGAAAAAAACGACACAAAGGACATGGCCATCGAAATCGAAGTATACAGAATGAGGATAGGCTCATTTGGGACAAAAAAAGAGCAGGGACCAAAGGAACAGTTAGAGAAGATCAATCTGTCATGGCGACCTGGGCCCTAGTGATCATAGTGCTGCTGATAATTGGAGGGGTTGAAATGAACCCAGGGCCAGGAGTTTCTGAAGAGGTCATCAAAAGGATTGAAAGAATGGAAGAAAGAATAGTTAATAAAATAAATGGGGCAACAAAAGAAGTTAAACAAGAAATTAGAGAGGAAATAGCAAGAATGAAGACAGAAGTGTAACAACTGAAGTCAAGAATCGAGAAGATAGAAAATGCAGATCGACAGCTAAATTTAATTTTCCACGGGGTTAAAGAGAGAAAAGGAATTAGTGCCCTGCAAGAAGTCCACGAGCTATTAGAAAGCAAATTGGAAGTGCAGATCCAGGGATGGGAGTTCCTTACGGCTCACAGGGTCGGGAAAACTACAGGAAACAGAGTCATTATAGCGAAATGTGCATCCACTCAAGTGGTTTTTGCCACACTGAAGAGATCTTACAAATTGAAAGGGACGGCAATATATATCAACAGAGATCTATCCCCGACGGAGAGAATAACAAGGAGGAACTTAGTAGAAAAATGAAGTTTGAAAGGAATAAGGGAAAGAAGGCGACCATTCGAAATTTACAGCTGTATGTGGATGGGAGGAAGATAGATATAAGGAACAGCATGGGAACGAACAACACGGGTGGGTCATTCCATGTCAAGTGAACCACTTTTTTGTCAATTTTGAACATGACCATCTCCGATTTTAGTCATACTTGGTTGTCATGAAGTACCACCTGAGATATGTTAAAGTGCAAAATATCAGATTTTTATGTGTTGTAGTTTTCCAGTTATACCCTTCTGAAATATGGAAAAAAACCAAATTTTCTGCATAAGTGCAATCACAAAATGACGCATAAATCAAGCTGGAATTGACATAGATGAGTGGGAAAAGTACCAAAATGTAGCTTATATTATGAGCTTTAATTTGATATGTCACACGAGTACTTTCGAAAAAAAATATTTTCAAGGTTACCCAAAAAAAATTTGAAAACTGAATTTTTCAAAAACCTATATTTTGAAAATTTTGAAAAAAATCTCACAGAAACATACATATTTCAGCATCATGTCCTACAAGTTTTGTTATGGGATCGAAATGGGATCATATTTTTTTACATTTATAACAAATACTATGCACGCTGGGTAAGAATATATGACACAGGAATATTGCACTTAATTCTAAAATTTCATTACAATCAAAAAGAAAAACTTACAGAAAACATGTTACCTTCCCTTCTTCAATGACAAAAACGTGAATTTATTGTCTACAGTAATTTTCTAGAGCCATGGTTGCCGCATCCATCTCTTCCTTCGAGAGGTAATAACTACGGCCAGTGGGACATGTAGGTTGCACAAGGGTGAGGATCTGAGAGAGAGGCACAGTCAGTTTATTTGGACAGTCACTTTTGAAAGTAAATGATGGAGAAGGACCTGCAGGGTGCAGAAACATCAGTTCCACTATCTGTGCTGTCTCATTTTTGTCCACAACTACACCAAGCCACCAATGATTGTTGTTCTCACATGTAACATATCCTTTTACTTCTGCTAGCTTCAGCCTCTGTTGCACACGTGGTCCTAACACTGAAAAAGTGGATGACTGTTCACTTCTTGAAAATACCTTTGTCAACAACACTTTATCTGACAATGGGATGAAACTGTGGAACTTCTGTGTGCCTGGTATTGCTTTTGTAGACAGAAATCTGTCTGCAAGTATTTTTTCCTCTTTGTTGTATTGTGCTTCATTGAAGAAGAAGAACTGCATGGAGTCGATGTTTTCCTCACTCCATGTAAACAGCTGTGCTGGTGTCATGATTTGATGCTCGTATGGCCGCTGTAGGCTTGCCTTTCCTGCAAGTCTTTTCACAGTACCACCCAGACCGTCACATACTCCTTTCCCATGGGCTGTTGCATAGAAATGCCACTCTGCCTCAATTCCAAAATCATGAACATGGTGGCATAAGTTTGAAAAGTTTTTTCTGTTTTTAAATTGCGCAGCTGCACCATCTGAGAAGTAGTAAATTTTTTTCAAATCTCTAATTACTTCCAACTTCAAATGAGAGATAAGCCTTTTCTGGAATAAATGAACAGCAGTGGTGTCATGCTGTAGACATTCAGAGATACATACAATACTTTTGTAGTGTATATTATGATCATTGTAGTAGACTGCTATAGGAAAAATAGTTGCTTGATCATTGTTCCAATGAAAAGACTGGGCTTCATCCTGTAGTACAAACGAATAATTTTCTGCAAAGTCCATACATACCACAGCTTCATTTACTCCAATATTCTGCTTCAAGTGATTATAATATTCTGCCTGTCTTCTTGCAATAAAAGAATGTCTCTTCAAAATCAACAACTGTTCACACAAAGTTTCTATAAACTCATCTGCAGTTTTGATGAAGGTTACTAAATTACATCTGTCAACAGAAACCCACTGCTTGTATGTAATGTTGTCCACCAGTTCATTATCTAGCAGCAACTGTAACTCATCTTTCAAATTATCTACACCTGGACATGAAGGACATTCATTAAGGTGGCATGCTGTGCCTGGCTCTTCACACATTAACTTCGCTAAACAGGAATTATAATTACTTATATCTGTGCCATCATTCAGTGTAATTTGTTTGGATTTCAACACTTGTAGCATTAATTTAACATTCTGATGCACTGTACAAACGCATACTGTGTGGGTACCACTTCCTCCAGCCAAGACGCAATGTTTAGGTCGTAAATCAGCAAATTTCGAAAATCCAATCTTATCAGTAGGATTTTTGTTTTTGAACAGCTCGTACACTTCCTTCAAGTTGCCCATCACTAGCCTCTTCTGTACATGAATTCTACTACTGTCACCCGTTTTCACAGAAACAAAGTCTTTTTTTCCAGGCATAAGACGGCTGACATCATCACTGTTGTAGAACCCTATTACCTTCTCAATCACAGATTCATTTAAAACCTTTCCTGGTTTAGGATTTGGTGTTGCCAGAATACCCTTCGCTTTCACCAATGCTTTAGCTTTTCTTGCCATTCTGTTGCTAACCTGAAATTCATTTTGTATTTCACTGCATGACCAGCTTTTAGGTAGTACTGTTAAAATTTGCAATTTTTCACTAACACTTATATTTTCTTCTTGAAACTTTTCTTTTAGCTGACAAATGACTTCACATGATTCTGATTTATGGTCAACAGTTTTCTCTGTATTTGTACTTGCTGCTGTTAGTACCTTTTCTGTCAAACATTTTTTTATTTTACTGTATTTTTTATCACAGTATGATTTCATTTGCAACTTCCTCTTAGCAACAGGTGACTCCTCTAGAGAGCTTAGAGACTTATTAAGGTACTCTAAGGTAACATCTAAAGCTACAAATGATTCATCAACATTAGTAGGCCTAGTGGTATTGGCTACTGGTACTAAACAGTCATCTGTTGTATCTGTAACCTGTTTCTGCTTTGATAGTTCTTTCCTACAACTGTCACAAATTTTCATACCTACCACAATGGTGTCAAACATGTCACACATCCAGTCAGTAACAGGCCTCACACTTCTTTTCACACCCTGATGTCTGTCTTTCTTGAAAGGGTTGCAGCAGAAAATCTTTGCTGTTTCACTTACTTTTTCAGCCATACTGGGGAAATACACAATGCCTATTTTAATCACTGAACCCACTACTTTACATGCAGCAATACAGTCTTTGTACAGCCTTTGAAGAAAGGAAGCACACTGCATGAGAGTCAAGGCACAACTGAAGCCAGGTCCAACAGGTTACAACTTGCATTCCCTGGCTGACTCACATGCTTGCAGACTGTGTTTACTCATACCCATTTGACCACTTGCACAAGTTGGTATATGCATGTTGGTAAACAACTCCCTGGACAAAGGAATGGATTTTAGAATTAAGTGCAATATTCCTGTGTCATATATTCTTACCCAGCGTGCATAGTATTTGTTATAAATGTAAAAAAATATGATCCCATTTCGATCCCATAACAAAACTTGTAGGACATGATGCTGAAATATGTATGTTTCTGTGAGATTTTTTTCAAAATTTTCAAAATATAGGTTTTTGAAAAATTCAGTTTTCAAATTTTTTTTGGGTAACCTTGAAAATATTTTTTTTCGAAAGTACTCGTGTGACATATCAAATTAAAGCTCATAATATAAGCTACATTTTGGTACTTTTCCCACTCATCTATGTCAATTCCAGCTTGATTTATGCGTCATTTTGTGATTGCACTTATGCAGAAAATTTGGTTTTTTTCCATATTTCAGAAGGGTATAACTGGAAAACTACAACACATAAAAATCTGATATTTTGTACTTCAACATATCTCAGGTGGTACTTCATGACAACCAAGTATGACTAAAATCGGAGGTGGTCACGTTTTTCCATTGGTTCACTTGACATGGAATGACCCGGGTGCTATGACCTCAACAGCTGAATCTGCGAAATTAGAGGGAACGCGTGCAGGCGCTCAGGTTAACAAACATCGAAACCAGAAGGAACATGCACCGACGTCACCAATAGGTGACAGCAAACAATCAACAACTCAGCCGAACAAGAAACCAAACACATCATCTGTGACGCAACGCGCAGTATAACATGCAGTACAGAAGGCATTCATTCAAAAAGCGCACTGAATACAATGTTGGCAGCAACATGGGGGAAGGACCAATCACAGCCAATGGGAGCGTTGGCGCCCAAGCCAGGGCCCGCATACCAGGAGCGGAAGAAAGCAGAGATGTCGACTATACCCAAAAAACAAAATCAAGAATTAGCTGCAGTGAGGGAAATGAAAAGAAATGCAATTAAACAGGAAGAAAGAAGAAAGACAAAGAATAGATAAACCTTATGATTCTGCATCTTCAACTTCTTGTATGGCTAAAGCTCCCACTTCGCTTGTGTAACCATGCGGATAGTATTATGCATCATTTAGATTATCCGCACAAAATTGTCATCTGCTGCTATGGTACTGATAAGTAATATACAATAAGAACAGTAAGTCATCCTGCTTCGCTCAGAAACAAAAAAACCAGACATCGTCTGTATAAATGTGCATAGCCTATCTCGTGAAACGGGTCCTCTACACTTGGACTATGCTGATGTTTTATGAAGAGAATCTTGGTTATAAAATAGGGGCCACTCTTATTGCGACTTCACCTCCTAACCTCTATACCATATGGACAGTAATATTGGCATATTTACCTGAGATGTTGCTAGTGCCGCAGCCTGTTGAGTTGTGTTCTTAATTGTATTAGTTGCCGACTTAATGGTACCCCATGTCTTAGCAAAAGCAGCTTTCTGATGAATGTCAAAAATACCGCCACTTGAAGGGCCAACTCTTTTACAGTTTTGATGCTTCTTACAAGGTTTAAGACCCAGGTCCATGGCGTCACCCGCAGGCCCCAATTGCAAGAATGTTACAGATTTTATTTTGAATACAGATTTACCACCAGGTAGATCTCCCACTGAGGCACTTTCCTTTATGAGCATAAGACGGCTTTCAACAACGGAATGTAGTTCAATTTTACCAACAATGCCATACAACACTCCAAGGCATACAGGATCATCAGCTGATGCTAGGTCCCAAGCTAGAATAAAATGACAAAATGTCACAAATGTAATCACTGTCAATAACACTGTCTGCAAAATGTCAAGACATGCAAAGGTGGGAGTGGTTCTAGCGTATGTACCTGTTTTAGCTTGGAATTCGCCTGTTGTCCTATCCCACCACAAACCAAATTCATCCTTTATAAATATATAATACTGATCAGTTCGGAAAAGCTCCATTTTAGGAAAACTCTTTCCCTGAAATGACATAGCGTGCTAAAAATGCATCACAAAATACGAATATGACACTTGACCTGCCGCCATTTTGTGACTGCCTTCCATAGAGAAATAATTTATTTATAAATTAAGTAATTCGCACAATGTGCATTTGTTTATTCTTCACAGAATTTGGTCAGGGAAAGCCCGCGTCGTTCACAGAACATCACATGGTATCTGTCGCATTGACGTCCGCACAATTCACACTGACACTGTAACCCTGGATCATGATATTTCTTGATAGAACACACTTTATGATGGAACCCGTGTACCGCGAAACGAGTGACTATATGCCTCAACTCATAATTTGAGTTCCTCCATTCATTGAAGATCATGGCATCGGTACAATAAAAGTCCTCCCATATCATTGCCCTCTTTTGTTGCAGTTCATGTATCAGCTCGTCGTAGGCCGCTGTAGCGGGCAGAATCAACTGTGTACGGAGTTCTGCTATAAAGTAATCTTCTTTGGATAGGACATATACGAGGCGTGAAGGGGTAAATTTTGAGAGATTCATTATCTTTTTCAAATATTTTGACTTGACACTTTCTATCGCCTTTAGGTCTTTTTTCTTTAGATGACTCCAAATACGTTCCAGCGCATATGTCACCACTGGTGCAACTTTCAGCTTGAAGAGTTCAATTGCCGTGTCCATTGATAATTTCCCTTTGTGCTTCACCTCATTCATTGCAGCTACAGCCGCCGGAGTTTTCTCCTTGACATGTGTGGTAAAGACATCTCCGTGGCTTTGGAATGTCAGCCCCAGATATTTAAAATTATTTACTATTTTCAGCTCTTTTCCTTCCAGTTCAATTTTCTGATTCATCGATAATCTCCCGCCCCTTCTAAAGGTCATCATCACGGTCTTTTCCCTGTTCATAGTTATCCCATTAGTTTTAGACCAATTTAATAACTTATTAAAAGCTGTTTGGAGATGAAATAATTTATTTATGAAGTAGAAAATGCGCACAATGTGCAAGACCTGTAAGTTTAAATAGTTGCTGGTGTGATCACTCTTGTAATTCAGGTGGTCCGCCGCAGCGAAGCGCTTCTGTCACTAAAGACGATTGCTGGCTACAAGACCACACGCTGAGAAAGGCACCTTCATATGAAAATACTGCTACATATAACACGAAAACAGTACGAACTATAACATACACGATGCATTAGCTACGGGGACGTAAGGGAATACCGTTTTCTAACAGATATACTTTATAGATGTGAAAATCATGCCTCAAATGCGTTTAACCAAACAGTCATTCCAGCTCGTATTTGAGGTATCCCAAACTTTTTTTCGAAATAAATCCGTGATCACTTGTCTATTTTGATAAAATAACCTCTTAATAAAACTCTTGGAATTCTACAGGATATTACGGTTGTAATAGCAATCAGTGATTATTTCAGCAAATAATTATGCATCAGAAAAAATGGATAGATGAATGAAACAATGGTTCGATCTATGGATGGATGGATGAATTAACTAATCGTTGGGTGAAATGCATGGATGCTTGAAATAATTAATTAATGGATGGATGAATTGATTAATTAATGGCCCTAGTAGCACAGATCGTTGGGCCAATGTTGGGGAATGATCGCCATGTTTCGTTGGTCAACGGTTAGGAATGTCCGTCGGGGTTCGGTTGCCAAGAAGCGTTTTATCCAACCAACTGCCAACTGTAGCCAACCAATATACAACAAAATCCCAACAGTTGAGAGACATCTATTAGGTAATGGTGGAACTACTACGCAGCGCAGCGCAGCGCAGAGACATCTGGCGGAAATACTAGAAGCACACAAAATTTAATTTTTTATTTTCCCTTTCATCCCTTTTCTCCTCTTTTCCCTATTAACTACCTTCTCTCCTTCACCCTACCTACCTATTCCTATCGTATAAAATTCGCACCTATGGGGATTCGATCTCGGAACCGCTAGCGTTATAGTCTATCGCTTTAACCACTACGCTATTAGAGCTCGTTGAAATAAAAATCGAGAATTCTTCTAGCCTATTTACTACAGAGATGTGTAATACATGATAAATAGTAAGAAGGATATACATCTCGTATTTTGAATATTTGATGTGAATATATGATAACGTTATTTTCAGAGAACAAATAAAGAGCCCTAATATTAATAGAAGTAAAACACCAACATATCAAGATGGCGAATAACTGTTGTATCTTCATGTCTTCATGATGACCCGAACTACGCCGAAAATTGCCGAAGACAGGCAGGAAGAGGTGGAGATTTAGCATGTAACGCGCACAAAGAGCTCGAATAATTAATGAATTAAAACTGTTTTATTTTATAGGAAATGAAAATTTAACGCTTATAATGTTATTTCAACACTTTTTAATTTTAACATAAATGCGATCACATTACAACGAGATTTATTGTTGGGCCAGTAGCCGTATTCTGTAACTTTCGCCACCAACGCATTGGTGTTGTTGAGAGCTCAACAACCGACAGTTAGATACCAACGGGCGGACAGCGAGCGATTCTGTAACTCCCTGTTGGTATCTCGGAACGCGTTGTTGAGGCCCACCAATAACTTTGTGAATTTTCGTGAATGTTGGCAATGAAAGTAGCTATGAGAAATCTGTCTTAACAAACTGCAATGAATATCATTGGCTGATGTAGTGCGGGAATGTGATTTCATAATTTCCAAACTGGGCGGGAGTTTAATTTCATGTATATATTTTGAAAGTGGGCGTTTATATTACACGTACTGTCATGTTGCAAGACGCTTATAGGGGGAAAAGGTGGATTTATAATAATAGGAGACATTCGCAAAATGCCAATGGTTTTTAGTAATGTTTACTGTCATATATATATATATATATAATAAGGAGGGTATCTCGGGGAATCCAATTAGCAAATTCCGCAATAGTTTGCCAATGTCTGATTTAAATTATGATTATAAAAAAATATGCAATCTCGAAGTAGTTATATATTTCCATTGCAACTCACCTTGTTTGTGTGAAAGTATTCATTTTAACGATTAACAGAAAGTAAGATGTAGCCCTTTTCAGAATACTCATTTTAACAAAATGTTGCTGGTTTCATACTCATTGTCAGTGAAAGGAATGAACTTTCCAATCTCTGTTCAAATAAAAGTTAGTCTCTCAGTATAATATAATTATTGTGTATGACAATCTTGTAATGTAAATTGGTTGTATAAATAAAGAGAATGTCCTTAACACATCACATCCCCGAAGGATACACAACCCAAATAAAATATATTTATTGTACTCTCATAACTTTCTTTACTTTAAGCATGCACAATACATTTTTCTCACTTCACATTCTGATAAAGACTACACTTTAGAGATTTTCTTCGAAAAAATATTTCAAATAAAACTTTTAGCACGTATTCAGAGTGGGTGGCTTATAACTACCCTAAAGAGAATTTCTTCGAAAAAAGTTTCAAATAAAGTTTTAAGTCCAAGTAACTTATAAGCAACCCATGTGCAAAATTTAAACAAATCGATAAAATCGCGAAAAACGAACATTTTTTCATGTAAAGTCCCTTTAAAAATAAGAGAAACTTGTCGCCAATCCTTGTGTCACATCTTCAGAAGGTACCCAACCCAAATACAAAAAAAAAAATTCTTACGATTTTCCATTCTGGAGCTAGGCTGTTGACACACTTCCACACAGACATGTTTCCGAAAATAGTATTTGGGGATTCAGAATATCTCAAAATGTGTATTTGGGCTAAAAACTCAACTTCAAAGTTGGGGTCGAAAACAATACTTCCTTTATCTGTATTACCTATGGTACAGGCAGAGAAAGTAAAAAAATTATTCAGTAGGAGTTTTTACTTAATTTATAGAACACAAGCCAATTATAAAATTATTTTTATATAGATAAAGCAAATAGTAAAGTTTAAGCAAATAAGAGTATCTTATCTTGCCTACTGCTTTTATGACGTTTATAAAACCCTTGAAATAAATTAATTGCGTTTTAGGTTAACTTAAAATGAATTCATTAGTATTTAATTTACACAGTACTTTGAAACATTACAATTGGCCTCATAGTTGTTCATAATTATATATTAATTTAAATAACACCATAATATCACTGAAAAAGTGTCTTAAGGGGCTCATACACCAAGAGACCATGCCCAAGCAGGCATTGCAGTAACTGTTCGATATCTTCAACACTATTTGCAATAATAAAATGAAATTTTGGACATTAGAAGTATACATTTGGGGGTTGAAATGAGCACAAAAATTATTACAGTGTCACAAATATGAAGGTTGATATTAGAAAATTATTTTATTTTTATTTTTCAGCATGCGATTAAGCCTAAGTAACATGATTTCATGCAAAAGTCAATCTGATTGGTGTTCACAAGTGAAATAATCTTGTGTTGCAAATACATCAGATTATTTAGGTTTATCCTCTAGAACACACAAAAAACTATGGGTGTGCAAAGTTTCATGCAATTTGGACCATTACTTTAAGAGATATTGTGCCTTTTGTGTTGAAAATATCAAGTTATGGGAAAATGGCTCTGAAAATTCAACATGCATTTCAACTTACATAGTATAAGCCACACCCACTTGACGGAAAATCACAAGATACAATATAGCTCATATTATTATAAAAGGAATTAGAGGGAATAAAATAGATGGTTTAAATTAGACAAAAAATTGGTAAAGCCAATATTGTAGCTAGATTTAAATAATATTTTCAATTACAATAGGCTACATTGGCAGGGAGGCATATTTTTTGTGCAGTTAAAAACAGATGCTTCTCTAAGTGTGAAAAGTTTTATAAACTAGTAAACGCTATATAGGCTACCAGTATATTTAAAAGTAAGGACAATGTACATCATATTTTGCTGAGTGATATAGTACACACACACTTACAAAGTAAACTTTGGTACAAAAAAACTATTATATGTATCATGAGTTCATGGCACTTTGCTCAGTTCTAATAAGCACAGTCTTCGTCATTATTTCCTGAAAATTACAAAAAGCCAACAACATCTCACTACTTGAAGCATTGCTTGAGTGGGATGTTTTTCTCAATTGCAAATGACCTACTTGTGCACTGTTCTTTCGAATGAACTGAACAAAATTTTACACTACATTAAAAAATTTAGGCCTACATAGAGGTGACACCCATAAGTGTTCGTTAAGCTTATTATTGGTGCATATTATGTTGTCCACTCTTTAATGCAGATCACATGGATTACAATTCCAAATCTGAAACAAGATAAAGTAAAATAATTAATATTATGTGCAATTATGCAAACATAACCTCAAACATGCTTGTTGCAAAATAAAATTATGTATTTAGTTTTTATATTGATAAAAACATATTAACAAATACTAAGAATCTATTCATTAATGGATATATACTGTACCTTCTCTGTTATTACGAAAATATAGCTATTGACACCATCACGAAGTCGCCCAATTAGGATATAAGCGGCCATTGTATCACAAATATGTCGATATTTCTGCAAATTTTGCGATATTTTGGTACTTTCGAGTTGTTGTTGAGCTCACCGAGGGGTTTGGAGCCGTCGGTGTGTCACCAATATTTCCAGCAATATATTGGTGTGATTTCAAGATCGATACTTGACACCAATAGTTACAGAATAACTTTTTCTAGTTACATTGGTGTAATCGTAGTTGAGAGCGTTGGTGGAGTTACAGAATACGGCCCCAGCAATCATAACCCCAACGGTAGGAACGGTAGGAAGAGCCCTCGTTGGGCCAACGTCATAGCCCCAACGGTTGGACTTAGCGCATGACGCAACGGAAACGTAACGTGGGCTAACCGAGGAAATTACAACGAACGTTTTCCCAACATATCCCAACCATGCCAACGAAATCTCTCCGTTAGGCCAACGAAGTGTGCTACTAGGGGGCTCGATGCATGGATGGTTGGATGAATTAATTCATGTTAACAAATGTGTATTACACCCGTATTCACAGTCATTTTAAGTTATATGGGCATTTTATGGAAAGGCTGCTCAAAAACACATTTATAAGAAATCAGTGGCGGACGCAGGGGGGATAGGGGTATATATCCAGTTTTATAAACTAATTATATACCTAGGTTAATTTTTTTTTTTAGTATTCTTTCTACCTATTCTTCGGGGATCCCCGAAGAAAAAATTATGCGTCTGCCACTGCAAGAAATGTCAATATTATAGAAACGTGCTATAAAATTTATGTGTCAGCTTAATTTTTACAAACCTTCTAAATATGTTTACTTTATCTCATTCACCTTATCAATACGATAAGAATTTTGTATTAATCTGAAACATACAATGGGTTTTTATTTAATTGTTCTATTGGCTTTTATTTCAATGTGATAATTTATTATAGACATAGAAAGTGATAGAACTATGTAAGTTTCTATAATTGACGAAGTCTATTGTACAGACTATACTTGCACCTAATGGTTAATAAAGATTTGAATTTAATAGTTAATAGTCTATGAGTTCTTTCAAATCTCCTCTCCTCAGAATTTACTGGTTATCTTAATAACTTTTACACAGAATAAAACCTACTAAGAAGTAGCATTCTTATTATCTACAACAGAAGGTCAAGTTTACAACATCACATGGATAAGATTCACTTATATATTGTTGCTAAAATCAGGAGTTCACCCAAACTCTTAAACTTTGATCCAAAATTACTTCTTAAAAAGATATGGACAGTATTTGATAAATACAATTAAATTTATTAGCCTCATAAAAAATTAACGCTACTCTATTAGATTATTTAAATATACCTGTTTCATATTTTTTATAGTAAAATTATGAATATTTTGTTTAAACGGATTTTGTAAGCTTCTTTTCATTGCAAACATGAAAACAAATTGTAAAATTGAAGAACTTGCAAAACTAAGTTTTTATTACAGACATTGGTGGTTCTTGTAATTTGACGATTTTAAAAATATCTTTCTTAATAAAAGGAAGTGTCTGTCTGTCTGTCTGCGATGTCCAGCGAAATCTACTGAACGCAGAAAACTGAAATTTTAAACATAGGTAGACTGAAGGGTCGGACAATGCACCTCGAAGCCGGAATTTTAATTTTTGCTTCCGTTCGAGAGTTATGAGTGAAAAACGGGCAAAAAACGTGAATTTTTTGCGTTTTCGAAGCATCAGTTTTCAGTATATTTCAATGTCAAATCAATTACAGTAGGCTTTGGCTATTTTTGTCATACATAAAACCATCGCGATCGCTTGAATGGTGTAGCTCACGCTGGTCGATTCATTTGTTTTTAATTTCAAGGCACGCATACATTAATTTTCACGTAATTATTCACCGAAATTTTCAACCTACACCGAAGAGGATTATTATTATTATTATTATTATTATTATTTTATTATTATAAGTGGGATAATCAATATAGGCCAAAATATGGTCAAACGTTGTTCGATTTGGACGAAACTCACTATACAGGGGTTTTCTGGGCCAAGGACCTCGAATCTGAGGTCGCTTTTACCAGGCGATGCTATCTAATCGTGGTTTGTTTGTTTGTTTATTATTAGCTGTAGATTCCTTAAGAATTTCAGCTTCGTCATTAAATTACAATATACTACAATAAAAAACAATTACAATATAATATAATAAAAATGTTAGAACAATAGTGCTGGTAGCTATAAGTAGCATTTCAGCTTCATCATTAACTTACAATATAATACAATAAAACATTAGATCAATAGTGCTGGTAGCTATAAGTCAGGTAGCTACATGACAATTCAGTATACAAATTAGTCAGATTAACCTTACATTTATCATTACTTCTATCTGTTGTAGCAACTTATCGTTATTAATTATTTTTACAATTCTTCAATATTATACAAGCATTTATTAATAAGAAATTTTTTAAGTTGGCGTTTGAAAGTTGTGCCAGATAGTGATTTTAATGTTGTTGGTAATTTGTTGTACAGTTTAACTCCTATCACACTGACATCTTTATTTGATATTTGTTGGGTATGTATTGTCTTGTGATAGTCTTCTTTATTTCTGGTATTGTATTGATGAATTTCATTATTACTTTCTCGCTTATACGTAGTATAGAGAAAGTATTGTGATCGTGACAAAAATTCGAAGTTGAGATAACACCGGGAGAGCACGTTTCACGAAGCCTAGAAACCGAAAAAAATATTTTTGGAATGACGTCTGTCCGTCTGTCCGTCTGTCCGTCTGTCTGTCTGTCCGTCTGTCCGTCTGTCCGTCTGTCCGTGGACAAGCACAGCGGGTAAACGGTTCATTGTATTTACTTCATTTTTTGAATTAAGGACTTTTTCGAAATTTTGTCGAACCGCCCAGAAATTTAGTTTTACAACTGAAATATTAAGGGGACTTTTCATGAAAACTTTTTTAAAAAAATTGTTTTTTGAAAAAATGGCTCTAACGATTTTAATAAAAATTTAAAATTGTAAAGTCTTATCTATGACTAATAAAATGGCTATATCCGTATTTCCGCAAAAATGACTTAAGGGGCACTTTACTCGTATCCATTTTCAATTTTTCTAGATTATATCCATTACAGTAGGCGATACATGAAAACCTATCACAGTAAAGTTGTAGAAAAATTTAAAATGAACATTTTTTGTTTAACACATTTCTTTGTATATTTAATAGATATCAAGATAAAAACAAAATAAGGACAGCTTAAATGCGAATTTCAGAACATAAATGCCAATTAAAATATGAATGACATTTTGTTGCCCCTAGTAACAAGAAAACTATAGGCCTAATGTACTTATTGTTGTGAAATGCAATCAGTTTAGCTCAGTCGCAATGAACACACTAAAACCAATTACAGCGAGGTGGTAGGCCTATGGGCTAACAGAGAAGAGGTCCTGAGTTCAAATCAAACCTCGTGGCCGTCCAAATTAACTTGGGTTTTTCATGGTTCCGTCGTTCTCAAAGGCAAACGCCGGGTTTGTAGGACTTGCTTATTTTCCATAACTCATTGCCGCTATGTCACTGGATATTATAATCGCTTAAACTGAATATCACATAAGACGACATCACTAAACAATAGAAACATGACGCGAATGAGTTGTTAATATAGCCCAGCGTTTCCCAACCTATGGTCCCGCGTACCACTGGTGGTTCGGGAACACGGTGCAGATGGTCCGCAGACATAATTGATTTTAAAATATCATAAAGCAAGTGGGAAGTAAAGAAGTAGAAATTTTTCACATAAAATGGACACTAGATAAAATGGACACTAGATGTCCATTTTAAAGGTTTAAAATTCTAGAGGTTTAAAATCTTCGAAAATACAGGTCATATCGACTAAATTTGACTAATATTGAGCAAAAAAACAGGAACTCTGCAAGAGGCGTCAAGCTCAACCGTCTCATTAAAAGTGAGTAATAACATAATTCCTAATTATATTATCAAATTGGTAATATATATTAAAGTCTGTTCAAAATATAATTTTACTGTCAATAGTTTCATTCCAATTCAATAACTGTGTTTCCGTCGGATTAAAAAAATGTATTTCGTTATAACGACCTATAATTTAATACCCCAAATATTAAGAATATAGGCCTACATATAGCCTACTTTTAAAAATTGGATGTAAAATTTGGGGTCCGTAAAGTTTTTAACTCATTTTAGAGGTCCTCGGGTTCAAAAAGGTTAAGAAACGCTGATATAGACTAATGTTTCACGCAAACATACTAAACACGTGGTATGACCTACATGCAGTTAAAGCGTGCAATATAACCTAAGTAGTAGTAGTAGTAGTGGCGAAATTCAAATATAAGTCGCCCCTAAAGCTTCACCATTCGATATTCACATTTGCACAGACTGTGTGATGTATTTTGTTTCTGAGCGAAGCAGAGAGACCAACTGCCCTTGTATACCGTTGCTTATAGCTAAATAATGCATAACACTAACCACATAGTTAAGTGCGCGAAGCGGAGGCGGCAGCCGTAGCGAAGCGCCCTTGCATTTTCGAATAATGTACGATACACTGTTTGTAGGTTTCGAAAATTTGGCATATTATATCTCCCGCAAGGTTTGTCAGCCTGCCACCTCTCGTCTAGCGGTAAGACGTCACACCTCCAACGTCCAATCACGAGTTTCTTCATAATACTAGGACAGAAGAATTCGTTAGATCGTGGTATAAAAGAAGCTGCATCGGTGAAGATAGGTTGGGTGGGACCGATTTATCCCAAGGTGCGACTTATATTTGAATTTTCCCGTAGTAGTAGTAGTACTAATAATATGCAGTTTTACTGTCATTGATTATTATTATTATTATTATTATTATTATTATTGTTATTATTCTTATTATTATTTCACGGTAAAAGCATTGAACATAAAGATCGACCCTGATGCTTTCCGTTCGAGATACTTCTTAGTTTTATGAAAATGTAATAAGTAGCCTAAAATTTAATTGTCTCTTTAATGCAATTTTTTCTGTGCTAGCCTTTAACACGTATATGCGAGAAAGTTTGTGCAACGTATTTTTGCACCATTTATTTTTTATTGGTTGTCTTTCAGTAATAAACATAATTACACGATATACATACAATGAGTATATAGTTAGCATATTGTATTATAGTATGTAGTCCACGAGATTTCTGTATCTGTATCTGGTACCCTATGATCCCCAGGTGGGGCGAAGGGGCCTCCAATGGAGGTTTCATTACCTATACTAATTTTGATATGCTTATTTTCCGAGAGAGGGTAGAGGGACAGGTGGTAAGCCCATCGCCTCGTAACCCCCCTCTGGAAACTAAGTATTTCTTGGACATGAAAGGGGCGAGAAATTTCCACGTGATTTAGGTGTTAATAAATATAATGATTTAACTATTATGCTTTTAATTTTTTAAATAATTATCGCGGGCGATCGCTTGATTTTGTAAGTCCACCCTGGACGATTCATTTGTTTAGAATATCAAGGCCCACTGACGTATGAAATTTTCAACATAGACGGAAGAGGGATATTCAATATAGACCTAAATCTGGTCAAACGTTCGTTTTGGACGAAACTCACTATACAGGGGTTCTCTGGGCCAAGGACCTCGAATCTGAGGTCGCTTTTACCAGGCGACGCTATCTAATCGTGGTATGTAATTCACATGATTTAGGTGTTAATAAATATGATTTAACTATTATGCTCTTAATTTTTAATTTTTAAAATAATTATCGCGGGCGAAGCCGCGGGCACATGCTAGTTTATTATAAAGAAGAGATTTGTCAAAGAAATTAGCACTGGCTATTTCCCCCTCTAAATAAAAAAAAATCAATTACAATAATATTAAATACAGCTCACTTTTAGAATACATAACACACGATATTAGAACTGGAATTACCGATGCACGTAGATATTTTAACTCGAACCGAAGAGGACATAAATTTGTTCGCCGGATTTTGGCAAAAACCAAATACTTGTAACACATAGCTCTCCCTCCACTCGCCGTTCCGCGTTGCCATGGCGACGGCCACTTCCCCTAGCCGCCCGCAATTGGCAAACTGCTCAAGGCCGGTAATGCAGCTCACTGTTATACTGCACTATTAAATGCAACTGAAGTACAGTCACCAGAGCCGGCAGACGATTTAATTAATGCAGCTTGGGACTTGTCTTGCATTATTAACAATTGCATATCAGAAGGTTATTTTTCTCCTCTTTTGAAAATATCTAAAGTTATTCCTATGTATAAAAAGCGAGATAAAACACAATTTCAGAATTATAGACCAGTATCAATTGTACTTGTTCTCTCTAAAAGTTTGGAGGCAGTCATGCTTAGTCAATTAAATAAATGTTTTGAAAGCAACAACTTACTAACTCTCAATTTGGGTTTCGTCAAGGACGATCAACGACCTCTGCTGCATTAAAAATAGTTGAAACATCTTTGCAAGCTTTCGAAAAACAAGAACTTGCTACTCTTGTTTTGTGTGACCATAGCAAAGCTTTTGATTGTGTGCTCTTAGATCTTCTGCTAAAGAAGCTATTACGGTGTAGGATCAGAAAGTTTAAAAATTATAGAGTCCTATCTAATTAATAGACAACACTACACTTTCATTAAAAATAACTCGTCAAGGCTTAGTTTGGTGCCTGATGGGGTCCCTCAGGGCTCAATACTAGGACCTTTTTCTTGTTTATATTAATGATCTTCCTTGTAATCTTAATACTGACTCTATTTATGCAGATGATACTACCCTTATATGTACAAATAAAGATTTAGATCAATTAAAAGTAGATGTGCAATTAATTCAAGAAGGGACCATTAAGTGGTTCTCAGCTAATAAACTCTGTTGCAACGCAGAAAAAACTCAGGAAACTAAAATATTTAGTAAATTTTAAATATATAAGGGTGACTTATTTTGGTCGACCCCAGGACCATAGTGTCACCAGAAGGATTACGCCAATTGAAAAATCCCAATGACCTCATTGGGAATCGAACCTGCGATCTTCCGGTTTGTAGTGTAGTACCTCAACCACTACACCATGGCGTACCCCAGACATGGAGGGTAGCTGCGAATATGTTGAACAGACGACATGAGATGGTCCTCAAGTGTTCAGAAATGCTTACCTGATTTGTGGATCCTGTCAGTGAAAATTTTCCGGAGGAAAAATAGTCCCTCGTTCGGATCTCCGGGTAGGGACTACAATGAGGGAATCTAAAAATGTAGGAATTATAGATTTGGAACATGGAATGTTAGGAGCTTGTATAGGCCTGGGGCGCTGAAATCAGTAACTAGAGAATTAGAGAAATACAGGTAGATGTAGTAGCAGTACAAGAAGTTAGATGGGAGGGTGAAGGTTCAACACAGACGCATACACATTTTTCTATGGGAAAGGGAATGATAACCATCAATTAGGGACCGGGTTCTTCATACATAGGAGAATCATTTCAGCCATTAAGAAAATAGAGTTTATTAATGATAGGCTTTCTTATGTTATTCTAAGAGGACAGTGGTGTGACATCATAGTTATGAATGTCCATGCACCAACAGAGGATAAAGACAAGGGCAGTTTCTATGAGGAAATAGACCAGTTTCCGGCTTATCATATGAAAATTGTACTAGGAGATTTCAATGCGAAAGTAGGAAGGGAGGATATTTTCAAGCCTACAATTGGGAATGAAAGCCTCCACTTGCAGAGCAATGAAAATGGGGTTAGTGCAGGGAATTTTGCCACTGGTAGAAATTTAATTGTAAAGAGTACAAAATTCCCACATTGTGATGTTCATAAATACACTTTGACTTCATCAGATGGAATGATTCATAATCAAATCGACCATGTGCTAATAAATGCAAGAAGGCAGTCTAGTATAATTGATGTTCGAAGTTATAAGGGTGCTGACTGTGATTTGGATCATTATCTGGCAGTTGCGGCTGTTTGGGAGAAACTTGCATTAAACAAAGGGACGAGGCAAACTTTTTATATAGAGAGAGATTCAATCTGAAAAAGCTAGATGATGACCAAATTATGATCGCTTACCAAGTTGATATTTCAAATAGATCTGCAATTCTAGAAAACACTGCAGAACAAGAAGCTAGGGCTGATATGAATGTTGATAAAATCTGGGAAAGCATTAAAGCCAATATTAAAGTAGCTGCAAAAGAAAAATTAGGACCACTTAAACTGAAACCAAATAAACCATGGTTCGATGATGAGTGCATTGGTAAATGCAAGAAAGCAGGTGAAACTGCAATGGTTGCAAAATCCAAATGAAACTACCGTCCGAAATCTCAACAATGCTAAACGAGAAATCTCTACAACCATTAGAACAAAGAAAAGAAACTATCTCAAAGACAAAGTAAACGAATTAGAGGGAAATAGTAAAGACAAAAATGTTAGGGATCTTTACAAGGGAATAAACAAGTTCAAGAAAGGTTTTCAAGCTAGAACAAGCATAATTCAGGACAATGGAATAATTTCTTCAATCATTAAATGCACATGGAGATGTCCAAAGTGTATAAAGTGAAATACTAACAGCAGAGTAGCTGAACCTACTCTAACAGGAGTAGAAACTGCTACAGGTAAATTAAAAAACACATATCTCCAGACGTTGACCAAATTCCAGCAGAATTAATTAAGGCAGGTGGGGATAGATTAAACTCAGAGATCCATAAACTCATTTTTATGGTTTGGAGAAAGGAAGAATTGCCAAGGGAATGGAGAGAATCAATTATTATACCAATCCATAAAAAGGGAGATAGGGCTGAATGTAACAACTATCGAGGAACAAGGTAGGTCTAAAATTAAATGCAGTCACCTGATTTTAGCTCAAGCAGATGACGTTTGTCTATTGGATGATGACATAAACACAATCGAGAGAAATAGACAAAGTCTTTTCGAAGCCTGCAGGAATGTTTGATTGGAAATTAATACAGAAAAAACTAAGTATATGGTCATGAAACATCAAAATATTATAATATCCAGTAAATCATTCGAACAAGTGGAGAAATTAAAATATCTGGGAGCAATAATTATAGGCACAAATGATATTAAGGCTGAAGTTAAATGTAGACTCAAACCAGGAAATGTCTGCTTTTATGGATTCAGAAATTCTTATGTTCTTGTCTTCTGTCCAGAAATCTAAAAATAAAGATTTATAAGACTATTATCCAGCCAATTGGATTATATGGATGTGAGACATGGTCGCTTACTCTTGAGGAAGAGTTTTCGAAAAGGGGGGGCTTAGGAAAATATGGGAGATGAAAATGAGACTGGAGAAAACTGCATAACCTGTATTTTCCACCGGATACAGTAAGGGTAATTAAACCACAGAAGATGAAATGGGCTAGACATGTTGCGCGCATGGGGAAGGAAAGACATCTCAAAAATATTGACTGAGAGACCCAAAGTAAAGAGACTAGTTGGAAGACCTAGACATAGGTGGGAGGACAATATTAGGAAAGATTTAAGGGAATTAGGATTTGCGGGGGATGGTTGGATGAAGTTAGCACAGAATAGGTTGAATGGCGGACTCAGGTAATAAACCTTCGGGTTCCATAAAATAGATAATATTTCTTTAGCTTGCTGAGGAATTGTCTATTGCCACTGAGTAAGTAAGTTAACCCAGTGTTCCGAGTTGGAAGGTTGTTTACAATATGTAATTGAAAAGCATACATTAAAATAATACATTAATTAAAAAATTAATGAACTTATCAGCATAGTTATCTGTCCAAGTTTTGCCAAAATCATACATAAAATATTCTCACAGTTAATTGGATTAAATGTTCTTACTGGATTATTACAGTTATCACTGGGCTCATAATTACTGTTAAATTCATAGAGAACAGTAAGGTATCATGTGTAATATTAGTAAAAATGTTATCAATTGAGTTAACACCAGTTTCAAATACATGCGCAGGCCATTTTGCTCTGCACTCTAGACCAAATGACTAAAATCGTTAAAATCCTGTGAGGGCTAATAACAATTTCATTAAAATCCCCACATAATATGATATTAAAGAGATGGCGACACTGTCCTTGTCTATCCACTTTCTATGTTTTTCAAAACAGAATACATTTAGATCTATAGACTACTATACACATCTAGACTATCCCTAGGCCGGATTGCAACACCACCATGTAAAAATTCATTTCAACAAAAAATCAAATCAGGTAAACTGATGTAACCAAGTGCCAGTATGTTTTTGTATAATCAGTTATGACTGCAATTATGATATGCAGAATACAAAAAAAAGTCAAATTAGTCGGTTTCAGGATTTGAACCATGGAACTCCAGAATGTGAGGCCAAGACATTACCATCTCAGCCACCTGGGTCAGTTTAATGGTCTAGTTGGATAAGTGCATGTAAAGCAATAGTGTTATTTGTCATAGCTAACTGTATTTGAATTGCCAAAGCCATATAAGATCACAGTAAAACAATTGACTATGTTGTCATGATAACTGATTTGCATTTCATAAATTCTTTCGAATACGTATATTACCATAAAGTAGGCACTAAATTGAGCATTACTCCGAAACAGGTCAACCGATTTTATCCAATATCAATAGACGTCTTCCCATGGACATTATAAATGTGTATACCAAGTTTCATAAAAATCCGGTAAAGCGTATTTGAGATACCGCATCTTTAAAATAGACACTAAATTGGGTTTTACTCCGGTACCGGTCTACTGATTTGGTCCAATATCAGTAGATGTCTTCCCATATACATTATAAATGGGTATACAAAGTTTCAGGAAAACCCAATAAAGCATATTTGAGTTATCGCAACTTCTTATTAACATAAAAGACACTAAATTAGGCATTATTCCGGTAGGCCTACTGGCCAACCGATTTAGTCGAATATCAATAGACGTCGTCCCATGAACATTATAAATGCATATACGAAGTTTCATAAAAATCCGATAAAGCTTATTGCGTCTTTAAAATACGATACGAAATTGGGTTTTACTCCGGTACTGGTCAACAGATTAGGTTCAAATTCAATAGGGCACTTCTCATAGACGTCATAAATGCGTATAACAAATTTCACGGAAATCCGATACAGCGTATTTGAGTTATGGTGCAGGCACTAAATTGAGCATTACTCCGGTACCGGTGAACCGATTTGGTTCAATATTAATAGATGAAATAAATGTGTAATATATTATACTAAGAGGAAGTTATGTGAGTTTCACATCAGATTTTTTATTTTCCTTTCATTTCATAGTAAAGGTATAATATTATAATGTTAAATGAAAAATAATGATCATGAACAAAAATTATTACAAAGCTAATTTATAAGTTCCCGCATAAAAGCCTGATTGTTTTTCATCAATCTGAATCTTGAATGCTAGACATCTTTCGGGCAGTAGGCCATGTTACTCTCGCTTTGCAGCTCGTCTATCTCAGGGTTATTGTGTACTGTACCAATGTTTGCTGTCTGTGTGTATTATATTAACTTAATCTAAGTTGAAGCCTTTGCTTTATCGACTTTTGAAAAACCGTTCATGATTCCCTACTCTGTATGAACGGGAAATATCAGATTGTGTGAAATTTGACTTCACAGATGTGTTGGTAGCATAAAGAACATACCGAATTTATATTAAATAATTTTCTCAAAATTTTAGTTTTATCAAGTTTAGAAAAAACACTCCTCGATTAACTTACAGCTCAGAAAAACGCCTCCAAGTGATCAATCTTATTATTTGGCTTGGTTTGATGTCGGGTGGTTAATATTGTATCAGTGCTCTAATTGGTTGATTATGATCATCTGACTTATTTTGATCATGTCATGAAATTAAAAGGCTAACTTATGCGTTTAAAAGCATTTCTAAAAACAGTTGAAAAAGGTTAAAAACACACGTTTCAACACTCCAGGGAAGTTCATTTTGTCATTTTTGTACGTTTAACTTGAAGAAATATTTTTAAATAGGCTATGTCTTTTAAATGTGTTTGACACAGTGGAATTCAACAACATTATGGATATTTTATGTCGTATAATGTTGCCAATAGCTTTACACGCAGGAAGAACAAGTGCAAAATTAGTGACAGGCTGCACAAGGTTAGGTTAGGTTAGGTTAGTGACAACACCATAACTACCGTGAACACAGTCAGATTTCATACATAATTTCATTATGAGATGATTTGTGCACACTGTTCCTCAGTCTTCCCCTTTTGAGTAACCAGTGGGCCTACACATTAGGTCATTTTATAAGTGCCCCTTCATCAAGATTTTTTTTAGTTTTGCATATTTTTAGTAAAAATACTGAGTTTATATATATAAATGAATTTAAGGTTCTAAAGAACAGGTTTAGTTTCCTTCATTACGCACTCTGCACACTTTTGCTCCATGCTACATACCATCTTACAATTCTAGTTAAGTGGCAGTTAGGTTAGGAACAGTGATATTCATGTTGATCGCCATCAAGTTTACAGCCTTGCTTCTGAATCAAGCGATCCATGTTTCACTCACTGCCATTCATAATTCTCGCCTTCCAATAGCCATTGGGAAAAAATAAATACCTGTGGCACCCTAGCCCCCACTCTTATTTACTAACGGGATGGAAGGAGGGATATAAGTAGAAAAACTAGAGCAAATTGGAGTAAGAAGCATTACACTAGATATATTTCGGTCTTATTTACATAATAGAATGCAAATAACTAAAATTAAGGATCAGATTAGTGATGTCAGAGGAGTAGATACAGATGTCCCACAGGGAACAATTTTGGATCCTGTTTTTTTTTATTAATTTTTTTATATTATATCAATGAGTTGCTGCATCTGGACATTCGACAAACACATAACATATTTATGTACCAGATCACGAAAAACATTGCACAAATTTGTCAATCTAAAACATTATTTACCGACTGAAGTCTAATATGTGTCATCCAATCCAGTATCATTGGCAGGGGAGGAAGTGGTATTTCTTAATCTACTCTTAAACAATTCATCGGCCCTAAATAACGTGCTCACTCGCTCCCCCACCTCGTGAGACATCGGGTATACTCGGCGATGTACAAAATTAGGAAAACTGTTTCTTTATTATATGGGTGATTCTTCAAATACGGGAAAATTTGGAGTGTGTAAAATCCAAATTTTTTACTTTGTTTAAAAAATCTCAAAGAAATCACAAAAATACTTCAGGGGTTACTTGATTATAATATGACACCAGCAGAGCTTAAATGTTTATATTTTTATTTATTTTAATTTCTTTATTTTTTTAAAGCCATGTGGATGACATCCGTGTACTTGTGGATGGCAGAAGGCCACATTAATGACTAACTTTGGCAACAATCTGCTTTTCTTTATGTGATTTCATATTTTTCTCAGCATACTTCAGTTGATTTTGCATCAAATTTGCAAATTTGTGTGCATACTCCGGAATTAATGTAATTTTAACGAGACTGTGTTTTTATGGTTATGGGGGAGGAGGGAATCAAGCAGAAATTCATTTAATCAGTTTTAAGATCTTAAGTACAGGTCACAGACACCGCAAACACAATAGTATCCTACATTTATCATCTACATGACTTGAGAGTCATCCACATACCCCTTCATGAGACATGTGGATGACACAAAAATCAGGCATGTGGATGACAAAAAAGGAGTTTAAGTGGTCTCAGCAAGCCATTTCTAAACCTCTGTAGGCTCAACTTCAGTCAGGTACTTTGAATTGGAAGGTTTATCAAAGTGCATAATCAAAATTAATTAATATTCACTTTCTGCCTACTTTCTAGAAGCCATGTTAATGACGGGGAATAAAAACGCTTTCCTTGAAAATGATACAAAGTCCTTTGTTAATCCCAAACTGTTTGTAAGCAAGCAAAATTCAACCTTACAATTCAACCACAAGCTGCCCTGTTGGCTTTCTAACACTGTTGCCAGTTTTACAAATTTCTCATTTCTGCAGAAAAAATTCCATTCTTTTCAGCCATGTGGATGACCAAAAACCCTTGGGACATTCTTTATGTTCATTAGGTGGGGTGACAATTTTATTTCATTTTATTTTTTAGGGGTTAATATTCTTCACCCATTTATACTCATTGACAGGAAAAAAGTTGAAAAGGAAATAACATTTTGTCTTGTGGAAAAATGCATTAGAATATACAAAACCGAGGTTTGGGACAGGGCATGTGGATGACATTTCATTGAATTAAATTCGATTTTGGAATATCAGAATTTAAAGTTAGTGACATTTCAAACTGATAGTTGTAGTATGGAAGTAGTAGAAACAAACTTTTATTTTAATTTTTTTTTAAAGTTGAATTTGAAGGGAAATATCACTCCGGAACGCAAATTTTCCCGTATTTGAAGAATCACCCATATAAGGTCTAAGCGAAATGAACACAATGAACAAATATTCTAATTTTATTTTTACTTACAATTTTTATAGCTCTGAACCACAAATATTTTTAATAAAAATCCTGGAGTCAATTAATAATGGCGGGCGAACCCATGGGCACCATAGGCTATATTGACAGTTTAACCCTGGAAGTATCGCGGACAATAAAAATCCAAACAAACCACTCCTTCCTTTGATAAATTATATAATTTATGAAAATTACACTGAATTTATCAAATAAAATTCACATCATATTTATCTGTCAACAAACAGTCGAATAATACTTATGATATAATTAAGTTCTGAAATCTATGTAAAACACATCAGAACAGGGGAAGTTACTTGACTATTCTGGTGCAGTATTCACAAAAAATGTAGTATATGATGAGATATTTTAAATAAAAATTGATGAAGCCAGCGCTGACTTTTGTAAATGTATTGTCAGTGCCTTCAGGATTCTAGACCTGTAAGTTTGCCATGGGCTATTTTGTAGTCCAGGCGAGTACAGAAGGTTGCTCTGTGATGTCACTGCTTTCTGCTCTGACTCCTCGCGTTATACCTCTGCGAGGAGTATGTGAAATGGAGGCATCAGTGAACAGGGGGAAAGAAAGGGGTATTAGTATTGCAGGCAGCGGAAATTTAAGGGGTTAGAACTTATGTTAGGCTATACGTGTTTCCGAGTTAATGAAACAAGAATTATCTTGATATTGTATCGATTAATTACAGTACAGTATTTTAATGTATTATAAATATATCTTCTATTTTTCTATACTGTGAGAACAAATTTGCCTTTCAACAAAATCTATTTTCTTTGACAAAAATAAACACCACTATAATTTGAATTAACATAATTTACTGCAATAAAAATAATAAAAAAAGACTGAATTAATTACCATACAAGCTCGTCTGCACCTCAGACGATGCAAAATTAAAGAAACAATTTACTGACTTTCCTCTCTCTTATTTTTTTTAACAAGTTTATCATTGTTGGGACGTAATTTTTTAGGAATATTTAATCGAAGACTACATGTTAGGATATGATCTGACGTGATGTGATGTGATGTTAGGATGTGAACTTCTTGATTTGAGCTTTGCACATTTCGTTAGTGAAAAAACTGTTCGGCTAGGCCTACATATGTCGATCCAAACATAGGCCTACATAACATTCGTGTTAATGATGTAGATAGGTGGTTTATCAGTTTTAACCTGAGAGTTATCATTTCTGTTATCTTGCAAGTGCATAAAGTCTCGGGAATCTGGTTTCAGAGAAATTTGTGTAAAAGTCACCCAAGTCCACTTCACGTTCGTATTTGTCCTTTATCAGATCGTGGCATTGTAAATTTAGCAGTTCCAACTGATATCGGCAAGGAATGTCTTTGTCATTAACCGAATATGGGGTAGCAAAAAGTTTTAACATTGGAGAAAGGTTTCCCACATCCTGAAACGATTCGAACTGAAGAAGAAGGTTTAGCAGAACTAACACATATTCTGCACAGAGAACACTATCAGAATCGCGTACTTGCGTTAACTATGAAAAATGCTCCACATTTCCAACCAACTAAAGTGAATTGGTCCTCTAGTACCTAGCTCTAGCGTACTCTAAATACCCCTACTACCGTGCACTCTTGCTGACGTCACACACAAGGGATTCGCGTGCACTTGCTCCACAAACGTCATCACAAGACAAAGTTGACTTCCACTGTTCTAGTCTGATACAAAAGAATAATAAAAGTTTGTTTAGAACAGCCTATAGAATATCCAACAGAATTGTTATTTCCTGAATTTAATGTTAAGACTATAGAACAGATTTATAAGCTCACACTTGTAAAATACTTTCACAAATAGGCCTACCGTAATGTACACGTATCTAATTCACATAGCTACAATACAAGAAGAAACAAAACCTTGTCTTTAATAGAATCAAAATACTTCACTGCTTCTGGTTCTAAACATAGCAATTATTGTGGTCTAAGACTCAACTCCATGATTAGGTCACATCCAGGAATAGTACATACGAGCAGAAAAAAATCTGATAAGTATATCAAAAATCTTATTTCATAGGTTATAATTTACTAAACTCTGTAATTAGTAGATATTTAAAGAACCATTCTATTAGTTATACCACAGGATTTCAATTTTGTTCTTCCCACTTTGTATTTTGTTTGTTCTTTCTTCTTTTTTATTCTAGGTGTTGATTTTATGATACACTTGTATTTTTATTTGAAGTACAGTATCTGTATTTAAATGTCTATTGTGTAATTCAAATAACTGACCTCAACCCAAACACAACCACTTCCTCATTCGGGTAATCTCTTGTGAGACATCTAGTGGCACCATTTGAACCACTAGCAATGCCATCTAGTAGGCAGAAGGTGAAACGGGGAAAAAAAATTAAATAATTTATATCTCCTTTCTCCTCTTCACCCTACCTACCTATTTGGGACCTATTCCTAACTGTACATTTTTCGCAGCGGCCGGTATTAGCATCGTAACTGGCAGCCTTAACCACTACACCATGATGATTACTGTGAGTTGAAGTTAAAATTCATCTATTGAAGTGTACAGAACTTTAATACATGAAATGAGAAATAGCCATTTTGGTGCAAGGGTCATTTTGTCACGTGGTGGACCCTGAATAACTCCAAAGAGGCTCTGGAGATTGTAAGTTTGATATGGTGCAAGGGTCGTTTTTCATATAATACAATTAATAGTGTATGGTACAACAGTGAACTGCATTACCGGCATTGAGCAGTTTGTAAGGGAAAGGTTGAAGGCTATACAGGAAGTGAAGGAAAGGCTAGGGGAAAGTAGGGAAGCAGGCCGTTGCCATGGCAACACACAGAAGAGAGTGGAGTGAGAGCCAAGGTGCCACAAGTGTTTATCTTTTGCCAAGCCATTTCCTGTTAAGAGACGCATTTATAGGTTAAAAAAGTGACATCTTCATTCTCATTTTCCCAGTGTTTCGGACAAAAGAAAAAACTAAATTACTAACGCATATAGTTTGTTTGGTTCATGAAGAACACAACAAGCTAAAAGTCACAAATTTTGAGCTTTTTTCCCCTGTGAATAAACATAGTGCGTAATCATGGAAACCGCCTCCTAAAGAACACAGCGAGCAGAGTTTCTAGAGGCCTGTCTATGTCACACTTTAAGTGTCTGTGTGCTCTGAGTTTCTCTGGTAGTTGGTTTGTGATTGTACATGAATACTGAACATATTACGAGAAACGCTCCAAGCACAAATTGAAAAGTGATATGAAAATCGAAGACATACACAGATGTAATGCAAGATATAATAATTGCTAACGAAGTAGCAAAACCCTTCAAGATATTATCTGCGTATTTCACAACCATTGCGACAACCAGACCTCCGCCTGCTTGCAGCACAACGAGGTACCACACAAAAAAATCGTATCCAAAAAAGAAACCATTGTTTCGAATCGTGCTCCCATCAGACAAAAGGCAAGTAAAAAGACCAAATGGTATCGACAAGAAGCTAAGTTGCACGTTCCTCATCCAAACTGAAATATCCGAACCTTTCAAAATTTTTTCAAAATAAATGCCTGCGAAACCAGAGAGAACACAAGCAGACAAAGCAGCCCCGAACCCCAGCAGTCTGTTCTGTTCGATGCCTGACGGCAGAGGTGGTGAATCCGTCTGAGCCAGTTGTACCATCACCACTCCAGTCAAAAGTATAACAAGTGCGCCCCACTGAAGAGGAAAAAGGCTGCGTCGCAGGATTAGTACTGTAAACATAGCAGTTGTGAGAATCTTGAGTTGATACGTAACTTGATATGTGGCTGCATCTAAATGGGACGCTGAGACATACAATAAATTGTTCTGAATGATGTATACAAGCGAAGGTACGCACACTTTCAACGTATCTATTGGCTGTTTTATAATAGTGGCATGAAGGACAGACAATGTTCTTTCTATGTTGCCTTCTTCTTGATGCACAATAACTAGACAAGTCAAGAGCTTAACCACTTCTGACATGAGAACAGCTGTGGAAGACAGAAACATATCGCCAGGTCTTGTCCTCGCATACCTCATACTTAAACCCAATATTGCATTCTGCAGTGTGAGAGTTACAAGACTCGTGTATTTTAAAAGTGTCATTTTTCTTTGTGGATCCATGATTTGCATTGTTTTAAAATTATCACTCGCAAAACGTAGGTTAGTTGAATGAAGTCAATGCAATCTTTTCCAACTGGGCGAACAAGTTGAAATTGCCACATGTACACTGTGACAGTATTTATTCTGTCACATAGGCCACATTGCAGCGCGGACTTGACATTTGAACTGCGTGCCAAATAGTTCACACGGTCAGTTTGCAGTAATAATGCTTGTTTTTACACTATCGTCCTATATTTGGGAAATAAGGAAAACGAGCGCGCAATACAAATCGCCGAAAACAGATTTTTAAAAAGTTGTACCTACATACCACTGACAACACAACCATAATCACGGCCGACTTGAAGCACGCTTCGTTCCTCTTACCGGCCCTGACAATCTCAGCCTAGCAGAATTGTAATGGGAAAAGTTGAGCGAGCCGCCTGTAGAGGCGCTTCCAACCTAGGACAGCTCCAACAAAGCCAAACTGTGAACCCGTCACATTTTTAACAAATAAATAAACAAAAAACCACACATAGAGCTTACTGGTTTTGAGAAAATGAATGTCAGGAGAGCTATAGAAATATTTATAAGAAGCAATTGCAGCATCGTACTTAAAAGATCGGGAACAGACAGTTGAGATAAATTATAAACATGATCATAGTAATGAAATAACTACATTTTATCAGATAAAGAATATGTAAAATATGGAGTCCCATAAGCTCAAATCCTTGGACCTACTCTTTTCTTAATATAGCCTACATTAATGCTCTAGATTGTGTAGATACAAGGGGAAGGCCAACGCTCTTTGCCAATGACTCAAGTTTAATTATATCAAGTCAGGACGTTAGACGAGTTCAATCAGGTATTATTCCGTAATAGAGACAATTCCTAATCTCCTGGAATGGTTTGAAAAGAACAGGTTAGCGAAAAACAATTGTTTTATCATTAATCATGTTCAAAATGGAAATCTCCAATTTCCAATTATAAAATTAGATGACACTGTAATAAGTTATTCAGACAATACTAAATTCTTAGGGATGTGGTTAGATAAACATTTGAATTGGAGTTAGCATACAACTTACAAGAAATATAAAAAAAAAAATTAAGTACAGCCTGTTTTGCTATAAAGATGATAAATAGTATAGCTAATTTCGAAACACTACCGTGGACTACCAAAAAGCATTTGATGGAGTGAATAGGAATATTCTCGTCCGAAAACTCAGGACAGTGCTAGGCTCAGAAGACCACCTCCTTAAACTCGTAACAAGCATCCTGGAACACAACGTAATAAACATAAGTGACGGTCAGTTAGAATCAGCGAACATAGTACAAACAAACGGGGTCTTACAAGGCGACCCCCTAAGCCCGATATTATTTAATATGCTCACAAATGACATCGTACAAAAGATCACAACGGAGGAGGTAAAAATACTTCTATACGCAGATGATATGGTGATCCTAAGTAAAGACAGGGCTAAGATGCAACAAGCGATCAACAAGTTAGAGGAATGGTCGAGAGAAAATGAACTGAAAATTAATCAAAACAAGACAAAGGTAATGAAATTCCGAAAAGGAGGACGAATCTCATCCAATGATGTTTTCACATGTGGAAATCACACACTAGATATAGCAAAATCATACAAATACCTAGGGTTAACCCTACAGGTAACCGGATTTACCTTCACAAGACACGTCGAGGACAGAACAATAGCCGCAATAAAAGCGACAATGGAAATTAAAAGACTTAGAAGCCTCTCACTAGACACAGCAACTTCACTGTTCAAACTGAAAATTGCCCCAATAGGATCCTACGCCATCGAATTAATTTGGTCACACCTAAATTACAAAAACATCAAAGCCCTAGACAGAGTCAAGGCCAGATACCTAAAGAAGACCCTTGGTGTATCAAAGTACGACCCCACCCGTTTAGTATATCAGCTGGCGGCAGTGGCGGATCCAGAGAGACATTTGGGGGGGGGGGGGAAATTTCCCCAATTTCCCCCCCCCCCGTGGATCCGCCCCTGGCTGGCGGGAACAACAACATTTATAGAAGACCTGATATCAACACACAATCTGATATCAACCCAAGCATGCGAAAAGTTCTTGGAAGAACGAACACAGAAAGCAGCAGAAATTGACCCCGCTTTCTACTGCACCCCAGCCATGAAAGAGGAGGAATGGAAAAGAGCCGACTTCGAACTTCGCCACCTCTACACCCGAGGGGCAATACACGGTTTCCACCACCGCATCTGCTGCAGGAAAGGATTCCACAATGCCGACAGTGAATGTCTGCGAACTCTGCAACCGAGTCTGCACACAATATCACCTGTTCGAGTGTACCCAAAGAACATTACACCCACTCTCACATTATGCAAAGGACGAATGTCAATAACTTCCCATGTACAACCCTTTGTACACATTGTGTTTAGTTCCATGTAATAATAATAATTTCGAAACAGTAAAAGTGTTACATAATGCATATTTTCATTCGAGCATTTCTTTCGGAATTATTTTGGGGGGAAATTCAACACACGCTAAAACAATCTTTAAAGTGCAAAAGAAAGTGATGGAAGTCAGTAGAACTAGTAGTAGGCTATTCTTCAAACATATTTTTGCCAAAAATATGACCTGAATATGCATATTCATACTAAATATGCTACAATAGTTGAAAATTTCCTAAATATGCAGTTATATGTACAATAAAAGCAGTTCCATTTTCACCAGGATGCTTGGAATCGGTTTAAATTAGTCGGAAACCTGAAATAATGCAAAGGGGGAAAAAATATGACATGTCATAGAAATTCGCCCTCTAGCTATGACAAATAACACTATCGCTTTACATGCGCTTATCCAACTAGACCGTTAAACTGACCCAGGTTACTGAGATGGTAATGTCTTGGCCTCACATTCTGGAGTTCCATGGTTCAAATGCCAAAACCAGCCAATTTGACTTTTTTTTTGTATTCTGCATATCATAACTAATCAAACAAAAACATACTGGCACTTTGTTACATCAGTTTACCTGATTTTATTGAAATGTGTAAAGAACAGAAAATCTTTAATGCATCTAGTGAATCTGTGATCCATGTTTAGTTATAGTAATTTGGAACTATTTTGTAAATTTGGTGTAATTTTTTTTTTTCCTAGGGTATTTTATATATATTTTGCTAATGTATTTAAGCTATGTATTTTATTTTGCATTTCTGTAGGCCTACATATTTGAGACGTATCCAATGTCATTTGTAATGACCTAACTGGATGAGTAAATACTATTACTACTACTACAATAACGGCAATGAAATATAATTCACGAGCACATTCTAAGGCACGTACATTCAATGAATATCAGTCAAGAACAGAATTTATGACTAATACTGTATTAACAAATGGGTTACCATGCACAATATCTCCAATAGACAACACCACGTGGAAAGGTCATTTTTTTTGTTGGTTTTTGCTTATATTATCGCAGAGGAAAGGTTATTCTATTAAAAATTAAAGCTGATAAAATTTCATAAAAGTTTGATCCTTCACATTTCTTTCTATCCCAATAGCTTGGGAGATATCTGCCAGTGAAAATAGCTAATTTTCGAAAAACGATCTTTGCCTCATGCTTTTCAACACACTTTGCCTTCTAGTGCTTCAGCCCTTAGGTGTACAGCAATGCCCTCATAAAATAAATTGTAGTAGGGCAATAAATTCACTTTAAAATGGCCAGTGATTTGTTATTAAGTGCCAGTATGGTACTTATGAGATCGTGTGGGGGACGAAAAAATGTCCGCATGTACGCACCATAACTCAAATACGCTTTTTCGGATTTTCATGAAACTTGGAAAACATATTTATAATGTCCATGGGAAGAACCCTATTCATATTGAACAAAATCGGTTCAACGGTACCGGAGTAGTGTCCAATTTAGTGCCTTTTTTAATAGATTATATTAGAAAGGCGCCATAGCTCAAATACGCTGTATCGGATTTCCATGAAACCTGGTATACGCATTAATGACGCCCATGAAAAGTACCCTATTGAAATTGGACCTAATCTGTTGACCGGTACCGGAGTAATACCCAATTTAGTGTCCATTTTAAAGACGCAATAACTCAAATACGCTTTATCGGATTCTTATGAAACTTCGTATACGCATTTATAATGTCCATGGGAAGACGTCTATTGATATTGGATAAAATCGGTTGACCTGTTTTGGAGTAATGCTCAATTTAGTGCCTATTTTTGGTAATATACATATTCGAAAGAATTTATCTAATGCAAATCAGTTATCTTGAAAACATAGCCTAATGTTTTACTGTGATCTTATAAGGTTTTGGAAATTAAAATACGGTTAACTATGACAAAAAAAAACACTATTGTTTTACATGTGCTTATCCAACTAGACCGTTAAACTGACCCAGGTGGCCGATATGGTAACGTCTTGGCCTCACATTCTGGAGTTCCATGGTTCAAATCCCGAAACCGGCCAATTTGACTTTTTTTTGGTTGTATTCTGCATATCATAATTGATTAAACAAAAACATACTGGCACTTTGTTACATCAGTTTACCTGATTTTATTTTGTTTTCAAACGTTCAAAAGTTACAGTAATTTTACCTTTCTGACACATTTTGAGATTTCAAAAGAGAACCTTATCTCATTTTCTTTCTATTTTGGGGTGCCACTTCTTAAAGACTTTCTTTCCAAGAACCACCTCTACGTCCTGCCACCCTAATCCTCTTTGACTTGTCAATCAGTGAATAGAAAGATAATTAGGCATATTCAGACTTGTCTGAATACAATATTGACAAACACATACCACAGCACATTTATATCACTTGAGAAAAGGTGAATGAGAGCGGCAATTCACAAGACTACAAGAGCACCTGTTCTTTGTCGGTGTCGGTAACGGTGCACATTTTTGGAATAGGGAACAATGCTATTATATTCTTTTGTAGACAGACAATGGTTTGTGACGTGGTCTTTTAAAATGGCATGAAGACTATATATCATTGTATGTAGGCTGCATATTGTGTGCTTATATTGTGAGACATGCGGAGAAGGCTTTATATATTGCAAAACCATTAAAATATTGAATTTATTGCAAAGAAACGATCACGCTACAAGCACAGCAATTCAATTTGAAGTCGAAGTGCCTTCAGATAATAGCCACCGGCCAGACCAAGTGTATGGAACCATTCATCAACCATTTAACCACCATTCTATGCTGTTTGACTATTTCCCCATGGTGCTAACTAAATGCAAAAATAATACTTGTCAAGCAGTTACACCCAAGTGGTACTCATCTGAATTAGTTGACATGAAAGACAGTGTCATGTCATTGTTTAGTATTTATAAAAGACTCAAAATCTGATTGATATTTCCTATCAAAGAAACAGTATAGGTCAGGTACCACCCAGGCAAAGCAGAAAGCTAACACTGAAATCATTGATAAAGCAACAAATAAGTGTAAAGCTGCATGGAGTATCAAAATCCAACAAACCATCAAACAAAACAGATGATGATTTGATTGCATCAGAAACAACTCTGAACGTAAATTGCTCAACAGACGAATCTTTACAACACTTCAGATCTCTTCAGAGTGCAGCACACTCTTCATTTGCTAGAATATTTTATTTTTATTTAAATACCTTCCCATAACTACAGGTAACATTCTAACAAGTAGAAGAATCAAACAGAGTAAAATTATACCGTATATAGTAACTAGATGAGGGATATGCAACCTGTTGTAAGTCCGATGACTAACAGTAGGGGATGGCAGGATTATAGATGTCCTGTTTTTCCTAACTGACTTCTTGGGGCTGTGCCTCGTTTACTTTAAAACCCACTATTAAAAGCAATATCATGTATTCGCCTGGTAGAGAGACAATGCACCATGCAGTAAATGTTTGATGGGGTTGTATGGGAAATTTAGATAAGGCTTGGGAGTTGTTTATCTATGCTTGGTTATAATGTAATACAACCAAGCTGGCCTGCATATTACATATATTGTACACACCTGCATGCTAAAATTATAATTACAAATGATTACAAGATTAGATGAGCCAAACAGTCACAGGATAATGTGGTACTTTATTGCTGGGCTCGTCTTTCATTTTCCCTTTACAGAATGCATCTAATTTTGGTGGAGTAAAACCAGACAAGTTTATTATGGAAAAGAGGCCAATAGGTAATATGCGTTTCTTCTCTCAATTTTAAATGTAAGCTACATAAGCAAGGCGAGGATTAAAAAAATTAATTAATTAATTAAAAAAAATATTTCAGTGGTGAAATTGAAAAAAAATTTATTTTTCTGCCAGCAGCAAGATTTTACATCACAGCCGTGTGTCTTAGATTTTAAGTCACATCAACAGGATTGCCAAGTTTGAGTCCTATGTCACAGGTAGCGGAGTAATTTGTACATCCACTAAAATGTCTTAAACTCCAGAATTTTAACATCATGGGCTATGGCACAGATGGGATTAAACGTATGAAAGCACACACACAAAGAATCTTTCCCAATGTAGGCGTCAATAAGACAAAGATGTGTAGGACATGCGTTCACTTTGGTATGGCATCGTGTTGGCAAGTCTACACTTCCAGCTTAATTCTTTGCAACACTAACATCACCTCATTTCACTGTAAGAATAAAGATGGATTTAGTGAAATTAAATACCTAGAGAACATAGAAACCTAGTGGCAGCTAGGGTGTAAGACAAAAGTCTGGTTAGCAGATAACCAATAATCAGATGCTAATATTTCAAACGGAACTGTTAAACGTAATGAATCACTTTTCTTCACTCGGCAAATTAATCCTCCCACTCACCAAATTCTTCTTCCTCGTTGCTGCTGTCTGTGGAGTCAGAATGAATAGCTCGAGAGCGCTCTGCCAGAGCTCGTGCTAAAGCTCCTGCCAGAGTATCTTGGGAGGTGGTGTTTATTGGAGGTCTCGGCCCAGGCCGAACAGCTCTGAGTTCAACTCCTTGACGAATTTCATTTAAAAGCTCTCCACGAGAATCACTGCCTACTTCCACATGTTTCAGTACTTTTCCACTGCAAATGGATTCCATCAGGGCTGATCTTGGATCAGGTGGAGGTGGGGGTGGGGGTGGGGGTGGGGGTGGGGGTGGGGCGGTTCGAGTTTGATAACGGCGAGCAGTAACAGGAGGTGGAGCACATACTGAATCTATCCCTCCATGGTGATTGATGAAATCATAAATGAATGCCCTGGTTTTGTGATTTTCAAGCTGGCTGTCTGATACACCAGCCTTGTGAAAGAACAGTTTGAGCTGTGGGTCTTCTACATTACCTAGATCCCAGGCAACATGTGATACATGACGAAAATCCTTAGGTACACTAATGTCTGATTTTGTGAGTCTGCGTTTAGCATCCTTGTCTTTCTTCTTACCCCATTCATTACGATTATCAGATCCCGTTACTGAACTGAACGATTGCCGATCTAATCTGCGTTTCTTTGCCTCTAATTTTTCAGTAAGAACTGCTTTTACAGTGCGAGCATCCTCTTCGCTAGCGAAATTGAAAGCCACAATGCAATTCTCTCCTTCAAAAGTATGAAGCCACAAGCTGGGCGATCTGTATTCCATGCTGTTGTAGACTTCATGTTCCCACACCATCTGATTCCTTGTCAGACAGTACAAACGGAAGAAATAAGATCGGCGTGGATTGTCCTTCACCAGACAAAGGACACCTGCATCATGATGCCTCCAAGAAGAATGTTCGGGAGGATCGGTTACAAATAATTGTATTACACTTGTTGCTAATGTTTGGCATCGATTCCCTACAAGACGAAATATGTGCTCATTTTCCTCCCTAGTTAAGACTTTGGACCCCTGGTGCTGAACTATTCCTGACTCTGACCTCATTGTTATTGTACATCCACTGAGTCTGTGAACAAGATTTATTAGATTTATAAGAAACTACATATAATGAGGAGATGATTAGTAAAGAACAGTAACGCAATTGTCATTTGATAGAAAACACAAACACTTTAAACAAAGTAATGCGGCTTCTTGACAGTTATTCCATAATCAGCGAGAGCTGGAGTGAGGTCTTCCATTGTGAGAGTGTAGCGACGATCCTTCCCTTTGCTGGTCTTTGTTGTCTGGGACGCGCCTCGTGTTTTGCAATGCTGTAGAGCATCATTAGCAACGTCCGACACAAACTTCTGAGCTGCTAGTGATATCAGACGAACTCTAGAAAACAAACAAGAGTTACATAACCAGTTAATGACAGATACATGTATTCTATAGAAGAATTACCCAGGTTTCAAATATATGAAATTCTCCGGTTACTAGCTGGGTGAGAAATTTGCTGTTATCTGATGTCCCCTCCAACCTCATATACAAACCCGAGTTGGGAAGAATCAACCAATCAGGGACAACCTGTCTATTTAAAACACAGACTGAGTTTATATAAGAATGCATTATGACATTTTCATCAGTCCTCTCTCCGCCCAAATTGAGCAATGGATGTGACACTCAGCACTTTCGATCCTGAGCAGCCTCTGACACGTCGGATAACACCAAACTTCTCACCTGGCTGGAAATCTCAGTAAAATTTCTAAACCAGGTTTTAAAGTCCCAATCCAAATCCTTCTGTACACTCTAGAATGCAAACCTAGTCAACTAGGCAACACTGTACTCTACATTACAATGACTATACTACAAAGCCACTTTGCTTATCATTGAGGATCTTGGCTCCAATGCAGTCAGATGTATTTAACATTCTGTTGGTGGTCCTAAATCTTTCCACTTGGGTAAAAACTAATAAAAGTCAAGAAAAATTACCATATGTAGTAAGTGGATATGCTCTCCGTTGTGAGAAGGAGAGCATATCCACTTACTACATATGGTAATTTTTCTTGACTTTTATTAGTCAGATTATGTTTATTTCGTTGATCAAGTTGAAATGAGTTCTACATGAATACTGTTATGTAAAGAAGGTATATTACTGTGAAATAATTAGGCATATGTACATTAAGCGCAGTTCTTTGCCAGTCCGTTTTGTGAAAAGTTGACATATTTTAAGAATTTCTTATATCAGTGTATACGAGTATGAATTAAGGTTAAGAATCAAACTTTAAACCTTTGTTTTTCCGCAAACCCTCCTTAATGAATCGATCTGGAGCTTAAGGGTATATGTACGTGAAGAACCACAAAAAGATAAAAAAAAAATGCAGGTTCTAAAATATTAAAATTTTACAACAAAATGATCTCAGAAGTGGATAAAAATTACAGGATCCTTTAACAAGGCTTACTAGAACATAACTAGCAGATAAAAGTATAAAAAATTGACAAAGTTGATTTTAAATTACACGTTTTATAGGAGCATGAAAAAAAATTAATTCAGATGCACTTATCACTTCCTATAGGCATAACATTTTCCTGGTTTCTCTGACACCTTTTATTTTTTTAACGCATATAATGAACATATTTTTCTACAAAGTAGACTACTTTTACATAGCAAAAGTTATTATTTTTAATACAATTCATTTTTTATATATCACATATAAAATATCTTGAAATTTGATCAATATTTCATAACACATTTTCTTTAATTTTATACCTATGGGCATCATTGTAGTCTACTTTATGCATACATACATGTAAAATTAGTGTAAAAAATTTCAGCCTTCTATCTCTAATGGTTGTGGAGCTACCTAACAATATGTGTGTAAAATAAGAGTTACCGGGAAATTCAATTTTAAGTTAATAGCGAATTTCTCATCTGACCTTTCTAAGGGCGTGGCTCAGAGCGCGTAAAAATTTTAAATGTCCATTTAAATGGCACAAATAATTTATAAACCTATATAAACTATGTATCAATGGATGCAGAAAATTCAGCACAATTTTTTAGTGCTATAAACAAAAAAAACATAAATTTCAAAATAATTCACGTACATATACACTTAACTCGGAGATTGATTACAAAAATAACTTCTTTTCTGCATATCATAATTGCAATTACAGTCAACCCTCGATATAATGCCACGATCCGTTCTCTAACATTTAGTGGCACAAAGCTAGGGTGGCACTAAAACAAAATTTAACTTTTTAAATAAAATGGCATAATACAATGCTGTATTAATTTGTATTACTACAAAAGAAAAATTAAATAAAAGGCAAATAGAGAACTTTAGCACAAAATAGAATACTGTACAGTAACTCAATTTATTACAATGTACTATGTCCAGTGCTACAGTACACAAAGGGGTTGAAAAGCATGTAAGTGATTAACTGTAACTGAGTAACTGTAGTGTAGTGTTTAGATGTGAATGGACACTGGACTAAAAGAAGTGAAAGTTAGTCATTTGAAGATATATGGGATGATATTAGATACAATAATTCTTTAAAGTGAAGAACTTAATCGGATGGCACCCATTTGCTTCATTTAACAGGTCTCTGCCTTGATATGGCAGCAAACCATTTTTCTTTAAGTTCTTTAACTGCTGGAATTTCATGGGATCTTACGCCTAAAGAATCTGCAATTCCCTGCTTAGATTTACAAAAAGGCACAAAACAATTTACCATTGTTATCTTCTAACAAGACATTACATATATGTAGAGTTTTACTGGTGCAGTGGAAGAAAAGGGCTTATGGCTTTAACTTCACCAGTATAAATAAATACTTGTAAAATGTATTGGGACGCTCGCTCAGAAAAGGAAAATCTTTTTGATGCCTGCAGGAATGTTGGATTTCAAATTAATACAGAAAAAATTAAGTATATGGTCATGAAACGTCAAATTAATGCTCTACGAAATATTTCTGGGAACAATAATTAAGATACAAATAATATGAAGATAGAAGTTAAGTGTCGACTGAAATAAGGAAATGCTTGTTTCTATGCAGTTAAGAAATTTTTATCTTCTCATCTTTTGTACAGAATTATAAAAATAAACATTTATAAGACTATTATCCTGCATTACATTGTTTTACATGGGTGTGAGACATGGTCGCTTACTCTTCAGGAAGAACATAATCTGAGAGTATTCGAAACAGGGTGCTTAGGAAAACATTTGGCCCTAAGAGACATGAAAATGGGGACTGCAGAAAACTGCATAACGATGGGCTTCATAACCTGTAGTAAGGGTAATTAAATCGCAAAGGATGAAATGGGCTGAACATGTTGCGTGCATGGTGGAGGAAAGACATATCTTAAAAGTATTGACTGGGAGACCCAAAGGGAAAAGACCACCTGGAAGACCTAGACGTAGGTGGGAGGACAATATTAGGATAGATTTAAGGGAAGTAGGATTTGCGAGGGATGATTGAATAGAGTTAGTACAGAATAGGGTTGAATGGCGGGCTCAGGTAAGCGCAGAAATAAACCTTTGGGTCCCATAAAATAGATAATGCTCTTTTAGCTTCTAGCTTGCTTAGGAATAGTCTACTGCCACTGAGTAAGTAAGTAATCAACATTGTTATAGCAGAAGACGCAAAGCAATCTAGGTGCGACGATGTCGTCTCTACTGGAGAAATTTGTCACCTGAGCAATATGCTGAACTCAGTATTAAAATATAGGATAGGACAGGCAGTGTATTCTTGAGACGGTGGTGCGCACATTAATGAAACCAAGTTAAATCTCGAAACTGTATCAAATCTGCCATCTAGTGGAAAACTACTTGAGTTTCGGACTCTTATCTTTGTTATCGGTAGCATCGAAAATATTGACAAAAATTATTTATAGAAGAATGGAGAGACCAATTTGGTTTCCGTAAGAATTCAGGAACAAGGGAAGCAATTTTGGCATTAAGAGTTTTAATTGAAAACAGGATGCTTAAAGATAAACCAACCTATATAGCCTTTATAGACCTAGAAAAGGCGTTTGATAATAAGATGATGATGTTCAAAGTCATAGAGTCAAATATAAAGACAGGAGAATCTTGTGGGAATTGTATAACCAACAAGTAGCAATAATCACATGCGGAGAAACAACGGAACAAGCTAGAATTGGTAAAGGAGTAAGACAAGGCTTCAACACATGTATTGAACAGGCTATAAAGGAAATCAAAGAACATATAACTGTGGTGTGAGAATACAAGGTGAAAAAGTGAGCATGCTAAGATACGCAGACAATATTGTGGTATTATCGGAAAGTAAAGAAGACCTAGAAAAGATGCTGGAAACTATGGAGCAGGTCTTAGAATCCTATGGATTAAAGCCAAAATTATGGTCTGTGGAAACAAGGAACAGAGGTAGGAAATCAAACACTAGAAGAACTAAAGGAAATTAATTATTTAGGAAGCAAAATTACAAAAGATGGAAAAAGTGCAAGAGAAATAAAACACAGGATCCCTTTAGCCAAATTGGCATTTAGCAAAAAGAAGACATTGCTAACGGCAAAAAGTATCTAATAGATATTTGAAAACAATTTCTGACATCCTATGTTTGGAACATAGCGCTTTATGGTTGCGAAACTTGGATGATAGCAACAGAAGAAAAAAGAAGATTGCAAGCCTTTGAATTGTGGTGCTACAGAAGAATGTTAAGAATATGATGGATTGACAGTCATCAATGAGGAAATATTAAGAAGAATTAATAGTGACAGGAAAATCGTATATATTATTAAACAGAGGCGGAATTCACTATTAGGACACCTCATCAGACATCAGAATTTTCTCCTTATTATAACAGAGGGCACCCAAGATTAACCTACATAAACAACATCAAAAGGGAAACCGGATGCAACACATATGCAGAACTGAAGGAATTGGCCATGAATAGAAGTAGATGGAGAGCTGTCACAAACCAATCGCAAGATTGACGACTTCAAGAAGAAGAAGATCTTTGTTTGTTGTCGAGCTTCTAAAACTCAGCAGATAGCGTGACTTCCTTCTGTTCAAATAATGGCACTTGACTCGAAAACGGCTCAAACAATCTTGTTTAAGTTTTGTACACGAGTTGCTTATACTAAAACATTTATTGGAAATAGTTCCGGGAAAAAATCTCTGAAGGCTATTTTTAGGTTTTTATAAACCCTGCATTAGTTTTTAAACATATTAAAACAAATATATTAATTAATTTTATTTTTACTTATAATTTCCATGGCTCTGAACCACAGAACTATACAAACATTCTTTGCTTAATTTTCTACAGTTTACAGAAAACAATTAATTTTAAAATTACCCTGTTATTTCCATAAACTCAAGAAGATCGTTTTTCAATTATTAATCAAACAACTTTTAGAAAACTTTACTTTCAGGATCTCACTTGAGCAAACTACAAGTGTAAGCTTCTTATGAATGTCTTTTAATTGCTTGTAAACAAACCAGGGAATTTGATTCGCTAACAATTTTCTTTTCCTGGACAGGGAAGTCATTTTTAGTTTGTTAAGTATTTTAATTAAACACGGTTTTACCCATTTTTAGTTTTTATAAGATTGGACTATGTGAAATGGATAATTATGCTAAAATATCACAGATAGGTCGCAAGGTCCTAGTCATAACAAATTAACGTGTCTCGCTACCACAATAATCAGCAGTCTCAGACCAATGAAGTTTGTAACTTTGAACTATGGCATTTAAAGCAGTAAAAAGTTATTATTACAAACAAAGTTCACAAATAATACCAGATTCTCAACAACAAGGCTATGGGAAATGTAAGGCTTGTATGGGTTTATACCGGGTGTTAATGAATAACAATGAAATATAGGGGGGACATAAATAAGCAACTTTTATTAGTAGATTTTTGCTCTGAGGTTTTAATTTTTTCTGTTACAGACTAAAATCTCCCAGGGCATGGCCGCCACTGATGTCTAACATTAGGGACAAAAAAGTAAAACAAAGCAACTTTGTTGTTAACACTGTAGTCAGTAGTTATGAATAAAAAAATAATGCAGTGACGGCCAGTCATGTGATAAGTCTGTAAATTTTGCAGATTATGAAAACTGTAAATTATCATATAGCTGTTCATGAATGATTAAGAACCAGGTACATGGATCATTAGTCAATGTAATGAAAAGTTTAACCCTATTTCACATAATTATTGACTTATGAGCACCAAATTATAATGGCTTTAATGTCCTGCAGCAAACATCTCCTAATAAAAGTTGCTTGTCTGTGTCGCCTCTATATACAGGTAAAATATTATGGTGTTATTCATTAACACCCTGTATAGAAGACGGTGGCCATTGTTAGTATGACTAAATGAGAGTACATGTTCACAATGGCTCCAAAAAATGAAAATCTGTAGATAAAATACATCCTAAGGCTATCAAAATTAAACTGAAAAGATCAACACTATACGAGGTCTGTTAGATAAGTACCCGACCTTATTTTTTTTCTCGGAAACCTGACGGATTTGATTCAAGCCCGCTTGCATGAGCCGACCTTGAACCTTCGAGAGCATGTGTGAATTTTTTCCCGCCTGTAGATAGCGTCTGTTCCTGGCAAGCAGCATTTGAGTGAGGTAGTGTACAGTGCTCTCGTCGTTGCAAGGAAAATAACGATTGTGACGACTAGAATTTGGTTTCCGGGTCGTACCCGTACACCAGGACTCGTCACCACTCATTAAGGTGTTCATAAGTCGGGGTCACTTTTTGTGGACTCAAGCATGTCATGTGAGACTTCAACACAAAGTTGCTTTTGTTCTGCCGTCAGCAGCATCGGCATTGAATTACGCCGCCACTCTCTTCATGGCCAAATCTTCGGTCATAGTTGAATGGACCGAAAAAGTGCTGATGCCCACCTCTTCCGCAATTTCTCGGATACTCACACGACGTCCCGCATCACTACAGCGTTCACTTTTGCAATGATCTGGTCATTTCGGCATGTTGATGGCGGACCGGAGCGTGGCTCGCTCTCCACCGATGTGCGTCCGTCTTTAAACCGGTTGTACCACTCCTTAATCTGTGTGATGCCCATAGCATCATCACCCAAAGCCGTCTGAATTTTACGAATGGTTTCCACCTGGCTATCGCTCAGTTTCAGGCAAAATTTAATGCAATAGCGCTGCTCCAAACGTTCCGTCATTTTCCTAACAATGAGAAAACGACGAGAGCACTAAACACTACATCACTCAAATGCTGATTGCCAGCATGCTCATGAAGGTTCAAGGTCGGCTCATGCAAACTGGCTTGATTCAAATCCGTCAGGTTTCCGAGAAAAAAAATAAGGTCGGATACTTATCTAACAGACCTCGTATAGTATATAGGGGACAAGTGAGCGTCTTCTCTAGATTCGCCTGAGTGGTTCAATACATTCACTTACATGATGCTGCAGTTAATGACAGGAACACTGAATGGTTATTTTACCTGCCACATAAGCATGAATATGCTCAAGACGCAATGACATGTGTACAAACTTATTTATTCACCTGCAATCCAACTCGGCCTGAAATTAAAACTCAACTTATCTTCGGTCAGAAACTAAGTGATGGGCACGATTTCACAGCAAGTGTTTAAAAAAAAAAAAAAAAAAAAAAAAAAAAAAAAAAAAAAAAAAAAAAAAAAAAAAAAGTGAACAAGTTTGTCGATGTTTTGACCGAGAGTTGTGTATTTGGGAAACCTTCAATAGACATGAATACCCCATGCTCATATGCTGAGTGGGTTGTTCCGTATTACCACTGATTTCAAAGGTGAATGTAGTAGAATACTGTAACTCAAGTACATAAGTAAATAAAGGCAATGATATGGCCGTAATCAGTCTGGCTATTGACCAAAGAAGAATTAATGAAACAACCTGGGACTGATATGGAACCTCTTTGTTGGTTTAAGTCAAGAAATGGCTGACGTTTCTTCTCTAAATTTCTTTCAATAATTCCTAAATCTTCCTTACAGATTTCCTCATACTTTCTTTTTTATTTCCAAAAGTCCTTTTCTAGCTAACGTCTCTGGCTTAACTACTGCATTATTAGTGTCTTAGTTTGGCTGCAACAAAATCATCATCATGATTATTATTATGATTATTATTATTATTATTATTATTATTATCGTTATTATTATTATTATTATTATTATTATTATTATTATTATTATTATTATTATTATTATTATTATTATTATTATTATTATTATTATCGTATTTTAATTTATTGGACTTATATTTTAGGCTATGCAAGTGGTCAGATTTCAATATCCAATGCTGTTGAGTACGCAGGCATATTGTTTGGCAGACCTATTTCATTTTGTATTATAAATTCCAGTATAATTGTGAGATTCTAGAGAGTAATACATACATGCGTGGGTCTGTAGTTTCAAATCCAGCTGTCTGCAGGTAGAAAGCCGTCACAGCATCAGGTATCTGGAAAACAGGCATTACATATACATAAAACACAAAGTATGTACTATATAACCAAAATCTCGAGTCTCCAAGTTACACCAATGTTGCCAACTCTAGTGACAAGTAGCTAATCCTAGAAAATTCGGGTTGTCTTTTGATGACAAAAATATCACAATAGCAACAGGTGATAACATCTACATAGCAACAATTCTGACGAATTCTGCACTTCTGCTTGCAATATTCAGCACAGCGCTGCTCTATCTTCATGAGTGCATAAATAAATTGCAATGCTCAAGAGTTGAACAGTGGCGGTTCGTGACCAAATATCCAGGGTAGGCAAACTAAAGATTAAGAATAAATTAACCTGGAAATGTGGCACGTTCAGTTTAGCTTAATTCAGTTCAAAATTAAATAGCTGCGCCGATCTCACATGCCAGCATAACATCTAATTGCATCATACCAGAATTCCTGTTTTACCAGTTGATTTACGAGATTAGGTTCAATAATCGTTGTGGTTAATGCTGTAAATCAAGGTGATTTGTAAATATGATTTCACAGTTTTGAAGTGAGAAGAGCCCCTCTCACACCGCAGCTTGCTGCTGGTATTGTTGATGGTTCTTCATATATGTATTTGATTGGTTCATTTTGTATGTGAAAGTTTTCTCTAACTTCTCCCAGTGATGACTCAGATCATCATTGTAACTAAAGCCGCAAGTTGTGAACTCTTTGTAATTCCTGCTGTTTAGTGACGACTCAGAACAGAACGGGTAGTTCCTGCTTACCTAACAATACCGTGACATTGATTTAAATTTAATATATTATATATAATAACTAACGGCAAACTTTCCTACGCTCAAACTGACAGCATTGAGCCTTTGTAAAGTTATAGGCTACTTTCAGACAGTTTCATGAAGGAACAGGCTATCCGTGCGTTCTTTCTTAAAAGAACTATATAAGCGCTTCAACCTCGCTGCAGCAATCCTGCAGCAGAGTTATGTTCCTTTAAAAAACGCACGGTTTAGTCTTCGTAAAGATATCGGCTAGGTTCGGAACATATCCGTGATGGGGTAGGCAGAATTTGTATTAGCTCGCCAGGGCAGTTTACGCATGCGCTGGGCATTTACACAGATAGCTTGCTACGGAGCCCATCTCAGAACTCAGGAAGACAGGCACTTTCCAAATCTGCCTACCTCATGAAATCATTCAAACGAAGTGAAGCAGCACTGTCTGGGCGGGCCTTTCAAATTACTGTGGGCTAGCGAATTGAATTATTTCGCAAGTAACATAAAGACAGCTGTTCATCATATTACAAAATAAAATATTAAATGCTATGTATATCAAAATACCAGTTGGAAAACATTTTAAAGAAGAAAAAAATACGTATATGAAGTTTTAATGTATGAGGGTAGGCTCTGCCTACCCTGCCTACCCCAAGGAGCTGCCACTGGAGTTGAAGCAATACTAAAGTGTAGAAATGTGTTAAAGATTATGGGCAAAAGGAGAAGCGAGAAGAAGAGAGTTACCACATTACATAGCACGAGCTTGTATAAGGAATATGGTATGCTTATCGATTTGCTTAACTGGATTCTCTAAAACTCAATCAGCTCGTACGCAAGGTTTTTATGTATGTCAATTTCATGTTATAAAACTGCTGTTGACATCCGTATCGATGCTTGACTTGACTTCACCTAATTCCATAACGTCAAGTATCAATGTTTGATTCATTATCGTGACATCTGTAGGAATGTCTTAGCCACACGCTGACATAACCTAGGCCCCAGTCTTCTGGATGGTCCTTCTTCTTACTTACTGAATTAAAAACCCTTCCTGGAGTTATTTTACATTTACATTGGACTGTTGCATTTATGCATAACTAAATACTTTAAAAATGAATTTTTGTTAACAAATTATTTCAATCCACCTTATACCCACATTAATTGTAAGTTAGGATAGAACGTAGGAAATGCCAAGAACATTCATAAAGGTTTATAATATTTATTTGTATTGTACGTTCAAAAAGTTATTGTTGTAATTGATGTTACATTATTGTAACAAGGGCTCGTCGGGGTTCAAAATCAGAACACCGAGTTTCTAATTGAAGGATGGAGGATTCTTTATTTCCTAATAAAACAGTGGTCAATACAGCCAGAAAACTCCTGAATGTTCTCCAAATCACTCTTCTGTCCGGTGCTCACTTCCACGTCACAGCACTGTCCCAGTCCAATCCAGATCAGCTCACCAGCTCTTCCGTTCACTAGTTCCTCCATTCACCCTTCTCTCCGGTCACTAGTTCCCCGTTGACTTGGTCTTCCGTTGACTAGTCCCTCCGGTCACTGGCTCCTCAGCTTCCCCAGTCCTCAGCTGTGCTGATCGGTTCACTCCGTCCAGGTCCTCAGCTCCTCAAGTCACACTTACTTGAGGTCGCGCTGATGAGTGCTCTCCGTCCAGTTCACACTCTGGCGCTGACTCTCTCCCGCTGTTGCTGACTGTTACGGACTGACTGTTCTCCCATTGACTGGCTCATCACTCCTCGCGGACCGACTCCCTCTGACTGGCCGTTGCTACTCACGGACTCTCTCTCCTCTGACTCTCTGCTACTCACGAACTGAACTGAACTCTGTTACTGTTACTCTGAACGCGTCGGCTTTGCTCGCTCTCCTTATATAGCCTTGACGAATGTTCTAGAGTCAATGTCTCGTAAGTTCTCTGCCCACGCAAGGTATAGAATGCCTGCGCGGTGCGCCGTCACAGCCCTTAGCACGTGACTCCTCCTCTTATTTGTTTTATTTTTGTTTTTCTGTATTCTTTGTCTTTTAAGTATCTTATAGACTGTGTTTTCTTTGAAACCGTTGTTTTTTGCTATAGTTATTATTGTGTTTAATTCTTCCTTGTAGTGCTTTTTGTTCATTGTCTATACAGTCTATAAGATACTTAAAAGACAAAGAATACAGAAAAACAAAAATAAAACAAATAAGACAAATTTATTACCGATAAAAGAAAAAAAGAAAGAACAGAAATTCATAACATTTACATATACAGACAAGAAAATACACGGAATTACAAAACTATTCAAAAAAGATTTTAAGATTGCATTTCAAACAAATTATATAATATAAAGAACAACAGTACAGATCAATTTTCAGCAAATGGTGTTTACAAATTAACATGTACAGACTGCAAGAAAGTTTATATTGGACAAACGGGTAGGAAATTTAAACAAAGATATAATGAACACACAATAGATTATAAACAAAAAAGAAGAAAATCCGCCTATGCCGAACATTTATTAGACGAGAACCATAAACATAATAACATAGAACAAACGATGGAAATAATACATATACAGGATAAAAGTAATAAACTAAACACACTTGAAAACTTAGAAATATACAAACATAAACAAAATATTCTTAACGTAGATACCATTGACAATAACCCACTTTTCGATTCAATTTGTGAACATACCCTATCCATATAAATACAGGTTACACGTTCTTCTCCGCGAGTCACTTCCAACAGTTACAACTCCACACAACAGCGCTAAAGAGGTAAGCTTATATTAAATTGAAAAACTTAAATAATACTTTAACACAAACAAACTATTTCTAATTCCTCTTCTTTCGTATACTTGTTAAACAGGCTGAAGATGACTTTTCTTAAAGTCGAAATGCATTCCACATAATAATTACTATAGGATAGCGTTTTGGAAGTTGCCAACAACATCATAATAACAACAGTTTACAATAAAGAAGAAAGAAGATATTCAACTACACCAGAAAGAAAAAAGAAGAATAAGAATAGAAGCAAACTCAACAAATGGACATTTTTAATACTATACTAAATCTGTAAGTACATTGATTTTACAAGTGCATACGAACACTGAAGGAAAACTTTTTAACATCAAGTTGTACAAATATTGATTAACATAACTGTTTTGACACAGTACATAAATTACACAAAGAATAATCCTCTAATTAGCATTTACTTACGTGGACGTTACTTATAGTAAGTTAGATAAGTTATGACTAACATGGTTTCACTTTAAACAAACCCATGTGCTTTCGATGTTTTCTAATATTGTAATATACAAAGATAAATTTTAACGCAAGTTGTATAATATCAACGGACAAATCACTCCATGCAATTTTTAAATTTTATCTTTTTAATTTTTAAGTTTTATCTTATATCTAACAAGCCTATACATATATTTGGGAGATCTTATGTGATGTTTATATATCATAATGTAACATCAATTACAACAATAACTTTTTGAACATACAATACAAATAAATATTATAAACCTTTATGAATGTTCTTGGTATTTCCTACGTTCTATCCTAACTTACAATTAATGAGGGTATAAGGTGGGTTGAAATAATTTGTTAACAAATATATTCCCTCATTGGAAAAATGAAGTCCATCAATTTAAAAATGAATTTGTAGAGACGAATCTAACGAAAATATAACTTGAATAAAAACCAACAGAGACTTTCTTAACATATCTGCACTTTACAGGCTAAGCAACAAAAATAATATTTATCTCAATTTCTCTTAAAGAGACAATGAAGTGGCCTACCAATATTAACATGTGTTTTATTTGGAAGGTCAACATAATTTTAATAGGCTACATAAATGATGCTTATACCCTCTTCATTATGTAAGCAGGCTAAAAAAAATATTTTATTTTAAATGTAGGCTTATGAAATGGTTCATGAAGCACACCCGAGCCGCAACTGGGCAGCACTTGAAAAGTTACGTTAAAATTCTAAATCCCGCTCTCTCTCAGGACCAGGATAGGTGATGGTTTAGGACGAGGCAGTACCATGCTACCATACACCAGTTTTGCTTTTTACTTTCTCGCTTATACGGAGTATAGAGAAAGTATTGTGATCGTGACAAAAAATCGAAGTCGAGATAACAACGGGAGAGCATGTTTCATGAAGCCTAGAAACCGAAAAAAGTATTTTTGGAATGACGTCTGTCCGTCTGTCTGTCTGTCCGTCTGTGGACAAGCACAGCGGGTAAACGGCTCGTTGTATTTACTTCATTTTTTTTAAATAAGGACTTTTTCGAAATTTTGTCGAACCGCCCAGAAATTTAGCTTTACAACTGAAATATTAAGAGGACTTTTCATGAAAACTTTTTTAAAATTTTTGATTTTTGAAAAAATGGCTCTAACGATTTTAATAAAAATTTAAAATTGGAAACCCTTATCTATGAGTAATAAAATGGCTATATCTGTATTTCTGCAAAAATGACTAAAGAGGTACTTTATTCGTATCCATTTTCAGTTTTTCTAGATTATATCCATTACAGTAAGTGATACATGAAAACCTATCACAGTGAAGTTGTAGAGAAAATTAAAATGAACATTTTTTGTTTAAAACATTTCTTTATACAATTAATAGATATCAAGATAAAAACGAAATAAGTACAGCTTAAATGCGAATTTCAGAACATACATATCAATTACAATTACAATTTACAATTACAATTTATTGTTTCAAATTACACGAAAAATATACATAAAAAGTTGATACACCACCCGAAGAAGCAGAGCTTGTGTTCGGGGGTGGTTCAGTTCTATATATGAGAAAAACTTATACTAAATAATTACTTAAAACAATACAAAATTTAGAGAAGTATGACAGAATACATGTATAAAAGGTTAGAACATGTTCTTTTTACAATACAAAGGTACGAGGTAATACAATATTAATACATAACAATTTATTTGTTCAAATTTTAGTAAAAAACAAAAAAAAATTAAGTTCTATCCAAATTTTAAATTTTAATATGAAAAATGTTATAACAGCAATAGTAGAAAACAGAAGTAATAATTATATAAATGTTCTAATTTTAGACCTAAATTGTTTGTTGTTTAAGCTATTTAGATCAGGATGGTTGGTAATAAATGAATTGAATAGTCTTGGGCCAAAACTTGAACAGTGCTTAGCTCCAGCAGTTGTAACATTTTTCGGTTCAAGTAATTAAAATATGAATGGCATTTTGTTGCCACTAGCAACAAGAAAACTATAGGCCTAATGTACTTATTGTTGTGAAATGCAATCAGTTTAGCTCAGTCGCATTCAGTGGCGATTATTCCATATAGGATGTGAGGATCATCCTACACTTCACAATTCATCTACATAAATGTTTACTAGCATTCATTGTCAAAATGAAAACAATAAAATGACAAAACAGCGTTATTGTAGATCACTCGGGAAGGAAGTTAAAGCGGTTCTGTTTTGAGCAGGTTGATATAAAACCTGAGGATGTCCTCAGTGTATCCATGCCATTCTCTGTATATCTGTGATGCCGTTGTTAAAGCTCTGGCAAGTGAAGGGGTCGGAGGGGAAGAGGAAAGGCGGTGAGAAGCCAGTTTCATATGGAAGAAGTTGAGGACGTCTTACAGCACAGTCCTTCCTCACGTTCGATAGCTTGTTTTCTAAGAGGGGAGTGATCATATTTTTATTCATATTTATTTATTTATTTATTTATTTCATTTCTTGATATATATTATAGGCCTAGCTATTATTAAACTTTAAAGTGCTGTTTATATTTCAATATAAGTATTCCTGGAGGAATATCATTAGTGAATTATAGCGGAATAGCTGATTTCTGTAAACGACAGTTTTCATACTTGGTTAAATATTTCCATATTTTACGATAAAGCATTATTGTATTAAATTTACATCTCAGCCTTTATGCATTTTTTTTTTACGGCGACGCATATGTACGTCAATAGCAGTGAATGGGTTAATTCGATCTCTCCACACCATCCTACACAACTAAAAAACCAGGAGTCGCCCCTGGTCGCATTGAACACACTAAACCAATTACAGCGATATGGTAGGCCTATGGGCTAACAGGGAAGAGGTCCTGAGTTCAAATCAAACCTCGTGGCCGCCCAAATTGACTTGGGTTTTTCATGGTTACCTCGTTCGCAAAAGCAAACGTCGGGTTTGTAGGACTTGCTTATTTTCCATAACTCATCGCCGCTACGTCACTGGATATTATAATCGTTTAAACTGAATGCCACATACGAAGACATCACTAAACAATAGAAACAGAAGACGCGAATGAGTTGTTACAATAGACTAATAGTTCACGCAAACATACTAAACACACTACATGACCTACAATGCAGTTAAAGCGTGCAATATAACCTAAGTAGTAATAGCAGTAGGACCGCCGGCGTGGTCTTGTGGTTAGCGTCAGATCCGTCGGTCCGGGTTCGATCCCCGGTACATCCTTGGATTTTTCTGAGGTTGAGGGGTCTGGTAGGGGTACACTTCCTCGTGATTCAAATTGAGGAGCTACTTGTTAGAGAAGTAGCGGCTCCGGTCATGGAAACCACCATTAACGGTCGTGGGAGTCGGCATGCTGACCACATGCCCCAACCCTGCCATCTGCCTGTGGTAGATGACACACCGGTCGGTTGGTAGACCAAATCCCTAAAGGAATGTAGTGCCACGGAGGTTAGTTTTAGTTTTAGTATAGCGAAATTCAAATATAAGTCGCCCCTTAAGCTCCGTCCATTCGATATTCACATTTGCATTTACTGTGGGATGTATTTTGTTTCTGAGCGAAGCAGAGTGACCAACTGTCCTTGTATACTGTCGCAAGTGCCTTGTCTTCACCTCTCATATAGCTAAATAATGCTTAACACTAACCACATAGTTAAGTGCACGAAGCGGAGGCGGCAGCCGTAGCGAAGCGCCCTTGCATTTTCGAATATTGCACTATACGCTGTTTTTAGGTTTTGAAAATGTGGCATTTTATCTATCCCGCAAGGTTTGTCAGCCTGTCACCTCTCGTCTAGTGGTATGACGTCACACCTCCAACGTCCAATCACGAGTTTCTTCATAATACGAGGAGAGAAGAATTCGCTAGATCGTGGTATAAAAGAAACTGCATTGGTGGGTGGGTTGGGTGGGGCCGATTTATCCCAAGGTGCGACTTATATTTTAATTTTCCCGTAGTAGTACTAGTAGTACTAATAATATGCAGTTTTACTGTCATTCATTATTATTATTATTATTATTATTATTATTATTTCACGGTAAAAGCATTAAACATGAAGATCGCCTCTGATGGTTTCCGTTCTAGATACTTCTTAGTTTTATGAAAATGTAATAAATAAAATTTAATTGTCTCTTTAATTTAATTTTTTCTGTGCTAGCCTTTAACACGTATATGCGAGAAAGTTTGTGCAACGTATTTTTGCACCATTTATTTAAATTGTATAACTCGTACACCTCACCTCTTAGTGCATGCAAACTGCAACAAGCACATAAGCAGGTTAACATGGATATCTCTCTCTGTTCCGATTTGTCTAACCTGATAGAACTGAACATGGTCATAGGACTACAGTCGTTCACTCATCTCTGCTATTTCAGTATATGTTGAAATGAACACATAGTTTCATGTCCCACTGTAAAAGCGAAGATATTTTTCTCTCTCTCTTTATTGTTACAGACCAGCACTAATTCTTTACATTTAAGAATTTAACCAAGATATAAATTAAGGACTAGAGAGTTCTGGATAAAAATTGTAAGTACTTAGGGTCCATATGTGGTTTTCTGTCACATAGTTGTCTATAGACTGTTTGGTTAGCCGCCCTTCGTACATTGAATGGTTCCTAGCCTTACCCAAGAAGTATTACAAGGAAGCAACTGTAGGCCTACTTTGTTTTTAGTGTGCCTGACGTTCTTCCCAAGATTGAGAGAGATGCAATCTGCATATAACTCCATCCAGATACATTACTAGAGATGTCTTCAGCATCTAATACTAATCTCTGACTAATTTTTCTCGCCCATACGGCATTGTTCTGGCCTTTGATCAAATATTTAATATGTACATACATAGGTTGAAATGCTGAAATAGACTAATACTGCAATCAGCTGGAAAGCCAGGGAATGAAGTGAACTCACCTATCTGGTCAGGAAGATCACGTGAGTAAACGAGGTGGGGAAACAGAAAAGACCGAATTAAGGAGTAAAAATAAATTACAGTGTCCAATCGTTGTTAAAAATGAACACAAAGGAATATGCGTATGTCTTTTTTAGTGTGCAACTCTAACACATCAGTGAAAATGAAATTAAAAGAATGTGGTACCTATATAAAATAATGAGTGAAATGCAATTCGTTATGCATAGGGGTTTGAGTAGTTGCTAATAGGAATGATTTTCTAAGAAATGTCGTTATGATAAGGTTCATTTATTTAGGGCATTCTTAATGGCAAGATTAATCTATATTAATGAAAGGAAGTGTCTGTCTGTCTGTCCGCGATGCCCAGTGAAATCTACTGAACGCAGAGATCTGAAATTTTAAACATAGATGGACTGAAGGGTCGGAAAATGCACCTCGAAGCCGGAATTTTAATTTTAGCTTTCCTTCGCGAGTTATGAGTGAAAAATGGGCAGAAAACGTGCATTTTTTGCGTTTTCGAAGCATTTGTTTTCAGTAATACATTTCAATTGGAGAAGGCTTTGTCTAACTTTTGTCATGATTTGCAAATAAAAGAATTGCTTCATTTCGTAAGCCTGCCCTGGACGATTCATTTGTTTAGAATGTCAAGGCCTGTAGACATGAAATTTTCAACCTATACAGAAGAGGGATAATCAATATAGGCCTAAATATGGTCAAACATCGTTCGATTAGGACGAAACTCACTACAGAGGGGTTTTCTGGGCCAAGGAACTCGAATCTCAGGTAACTTTTACCAGGCGACGGTATCTAATCGTGGTATGTAGTCCAGATGATTTAGGTGTTAATAAATACAATGATTTAACTATTAGGCCTATGCTCTTAATTTTTAATTTTTAAAATAATTATCGCAGGTGAAGCCGTGGGCACATGCTAGTAGAATATAATAAAAAGCATACGAACATAGCTCAGAAGGAAACAGAGAAGAAACTTATCTCTATATAATTAAAATATTTCATTTTCATCAGATAAGGGTTATAATATTAAATATTTAATAAAGTTCCGCCTTAACCGTTATTAGCCACAAAATAATTGCATTCAACAGCATGGTCTACAGAATGGTTAACATACCCATGAACGAAACTAACTACAACAAAGAATATAGTACAATTATGAAAACTGCTGAAAATAATTGATACAATAAAAGTCTGATTAGAAATTTAATTAGAAAACACAAAACGAAATTACATAACAAACAGAACCCAATAAACCAGCTCACAGCACTACAAAAAGACAACAGTAATAAGAAATTTACATCATTTGATTACACAGATAACAGAATACATGCTATCACAAAGATATTAGGTAAAGAGAACTTTAAAATTGCTTACAGAACCAATTGCAAGTTAAAGAATAAATTATACAGCAATAACACTAACACTGTGGATAAAATGGAAGAAAGTGGAATTTACAAATTGTAAAAAGGTATTATGTGGGACAAACTGGTAGAAAATTCAAGCAAAGATTTAATGATCATATTACTGATTTTAAATATGGCTGATTATGCTCAGCATATGCTAAACACCTGCTTGATAGCAGGGTTGTAAAAAAGCCGGCTAAAATTGAAAAAGACCTGACCAGCGGTTTTTTTCAATTTTAGCCGGTTAAAATCATGATTTTAGCCGGCTAAAATCAAATTTAGCCGGCTAAAATCAATTTTTCCTGGTTGGGGGAGGTGGGAGCGGGTTGAAATTTTGAAAAAATTATATTTAGGGCCCTATGGGGTTTAGAGGGAAACTTAGTATGCATAAATTAGACACCAATGATTCAGTGGTTGTGGGGGTGAGGGTGGAAATTAAAAATTTTTAAAACCATGTTTGTGAGCTATCGTTGAAAAGCTCTTGATGAGTAATCTCTAAATCAACAACTAGTTTCTCAATAGTGCTCATATAAGGAGAGATTTGAATTTTTGAAAGTCAAAAACACTTTAAAATATACCTCAGCCAATAGGCATGCCGAAATGAATTCATGAGGACCAACTGAGGCTAAAATTACCAATGAAATAAAGTTTGAAATATTAAAAATAATAGTTAAATATCTTTAGAACAATAATCCTTGACCAAATTAAAAATGGATTAATAAAAGATATCAATTAATACATAATTAACAACTCTCTTTTTATGAAAAAAATATTTCAGTTTTTATTATTTATAAAAAAGTTTATAAATTCATAAAAAGCACTATGAAATCTACATCAGCCTGTGCCTTGTAGGCCAACCTATAGGGATTTTTTATACTTATTTCTCCATCAATTACACAAATCTGAAGCGTAATCACCTATCACTGGAATTTTGTCAAGCCATAGAATCTTTACATCGTATGCCAGTCAGTTCTGCATCAATCGAAAGAGTATTTTCTTCATTTGGGTTAATACAAACAAAATTGAGAAACAGACTAGGCAATGAAAAAGCCCAGAAGCTTGTATACATCAACAGGCAGAATAAAGCAAATATGCAAGAGTCTTATGATGAATGGTGAATTTACCATATTTACTTGAATATAACGTGCCCTATTTTTGTCCATTTATAGATTTCAATACTGAGGTGCGCGTTAAATTCTAGTGCAAATCCGTTTCGTAGGTCGGAGGTAATATTGATCTACATAACAAGGCACTGCTATAATTCTCGACTTCGTTCATTTTATCGTTAGCCTACACCATATGAAATTAAATTTCTGAAACATAATGAAAAAATTGTTTTTGTCAGTTCTATAGGGCAAATGAGGAATATTGTGCATTGTCGATTTTAAACTCTTTTAAGAGTGGTATCAGCTTTCATTGTGAAACATGCATTTAACATTTTGTTTGTCCATTTAGCAATAAAAACAAGCACCTCCGAGGATTCCAGTGATTAACACATTAGTGAATATTGATGAGCCATGCCTATAGGTCTACTTGTAGGCCTAAAACTGGCAGTTAACTGTAAATGTTTATGTGTTGGTTCATTATTCTATAAATACTAAGACAAAATTCCAAATAAAATATCCTATTGGTGCACATTACATTTGCTAACAAACTCTTTTTTTTATGATTTTAAGTTTCAAAATCAGGGTGCGCATTAAATTCGAGGGTGCATTATATTGGAGTAAATATGGTAATTAACTATTGCTGGGAATTACACAGTGAAGTGGTACAGTGAGTCCCACGCATGAGTTGGCCAATGACGTGGGATTCTGCAAAGCGGCGGGCACAGCTCCAACTCCTTAGTGATCGGGTGAAATATCTACGCAAATAAAGCCACGGTTGGTGTAATGATTCAGGTTCTCATATTTACAGTTAAAATTACAATGAAAATAACCACATACCTCATCACAAGAGCTGCTGGAAATGTTCTTCTCTTGCATCCACACAATACTGGCACCTTTTCAGGAAATTTTCTTTCACACGCATAATTTCAGCTTCCGAGACAGAGTTAATTTCTCTTGTGATATTGTTTTTAAGTTCTTCTAACAGCATGTGACTATTATTTATGGGGAAACTTCAAAAATAAAGTGTATAGGTCAATTTCCCATACATTAGAAGAACTTGAAGACAATATCACAAGAAAAATTAACTCTATTTCGGAAGCTGAACTTATGCGCGTAAAAGAAAATTTCCTAAAATGGTGCCAGTATTGTGTGGGTGTAAGAGGAGAACATTTTTAACATCTCTTGTGATGAGGTATGTGGTTATTTTCATTGTAATTTTAACTGTAAATGTGAGAACCTGAATCATTACACCGATCGCGGCTTTATTTGCTGTGCCCGCCGCGACGCAGAAACCCGTGTCATTGGCCAACTCTTGCATGAGACTCACTCTATTAAATTACACTAAATACAATTTTAGGTTTCTGAGCTTGTATCTTTTAAATTTGTGATGTTTGGAAATAAGAACATGAAAGAAACTTCAATTATTTTTACTCAATTTGATTTTATCCAGATAAAATGCCTGGCATTTTTCAAGTGGATAAGACTGGTAGCTCTGCATTTGCATTCAGTAGGCCTAAGTAGGCCTACTACAGGTTCTGAGCTTGTAACTTTTAAATTTGTGATGTTTGGAAATAAAAACAAGAAAGGAACTTCAATTATTTTTATTCAATTTGATTTTATCCGGCCTGGCTTTTTTCAAGTGGATAAAACTGGTAGCTCTTCATTTGCACTCAGTAGGCCTAAGTAAGCCTACTACAGGTTCTGAGCTTGTAACTTTTAAATTTGTGATGTTTGGAAATAAAAACATGAAAGAAACTTGAATTATTTTTATTCAATTTGATTTTATCCAGCCTGGCTTTTTTCAAGTGGATAAAACTGTTAGCTCTGCATTTGCACTCAGTAGTCCTAAGTAGGCCTACTACAGGTTCTGAGCTTGTAACTTAAATTTATGATGTTTGGAAATAAAAACATGAAAGAAACTTCCATTATTTTTATTAAATTTGATTTTATCCGGATAAAATTGCCTGGCTTTTTTCAAGTGGATAAAACCGGTTAAAACCGGCCGGTTAAAATCAAGCCGGCTTTTTTCATAACAACCCTGCTTGATAGTGGTCATAGATTGGATAACTTAAATAACACCCTGGAAGTCCTACATGTCTGTAATAAGGGTATTAGACTTAATATATTGGAAAGCTTTCAAATTTATAAGAATAAGAATAACATCCTTAATGAAATTATTTATTTGACCTAACTACAACTGTGACCTAGGTTACCAAATAACAAACATATAAACAACATTATACCAGAGGAATTGTGGTGTTCTATACAACTCAAAAGAACTGAAGATGGCGCATCAAATACGCTGAAATGTATTTTCTATTTAAATAATGACGCATCTTGGTTCCACAAAGAAGATTACAGCTTTCATCTACATCTTTGGCATAATCCCAATTACAGGGACCAATTCACGCAATATTCACATTTCCACGGACTGTGTGATGTTTTTTGTTTATGAGCAATACACGGTTACCAACTGTTAGGTTAGGAACGTTTATGTTAGTTAAGGAGCAATATAATGAATAGCACAACCACCATTTCTTACGAGCAGCTAGTGGCTTGTACCTTTGTAGGTTTGTCACACTGTTCATCCACAATCATATCTTGTTTAGCGATATGACGTCACACCTCAAACGTCCAATCAGGAGGACAAGGACAGAAAAATGGTGGAGAAGAAGGGAGTTTTCGCTAGATCGTGATATAAAAGAAAGTGTATCAATTAGGGTGGGTGGGTCGGATCAAATCATTCACCAAGACAACATCTCCTCTCCACACATCTATCTATAACAAAATTCATGTGATATAAGTGTTTTATGAAGAGAACCTCTATTCTAAAAAATGGTCCCTGTAGATGGGATTTTACCACATCTTTAGATGCTGTTTTTGAGTGGATCAAGATAAGTTGTGTGTTAAGTGTTAAGGCAAAATTTTATTAAATATTATCTCTATATGTTTAGACACAGCTTCATGAAAATGTATTATTGTTAGGGATGGCAGATTTTAGCAACTAAAAATAAAGATCTAGCATTTTAAAAATAAAATTTAGTGTTTTGTAGTGATTTGGGATGAAACAATTTTATTATTGGAAAATTAGGACCGCGCTTCTATAACTCAATTATCAGAAAAAATCCTGATCTCTCAGCATACTCCACTGTTAAATTTAATAGATATGTAAAGAATTTTTTGTAATTTTTTAGCTTTTAAGTAATTTTTGTTTCACTCCTTTTATGTATTTATGTTTTTATGCTTTAATGTTTTTGTTTTACTTTCTTTTTTAGTTAAGCACATTATACACTCTATTTCTTTGTCTCTCCTCTTTCTTCACTTTGATATTTTTGAAACGGCACCCGAGCACGAGCAGTCTTGCTCATTCGGGTGTATTACTAAATGTAATACCTCTTGTAATATCTCTTGTAATAAATAAATAAATAAACAAATTAGTGCATTTGATTGATTTTCCAGTCACAATAATTTCAAGCATAAAAGTAGGCATAAAGCAATAACTTGTAGCGAAATTGTGAACACTAAAACACAGATCAAAATATTTGCCCTGCTAACTTGTATTTGCCTACATTAACATCGAAGAAATTTCAATAATACTCTCCTTTAACCTATTCATTAAATTATTCTACAGGGTGATCCGTTAGAGATGTCAGAAAAGTAAAGCATTGTGTACAAGAAAATATTTAAATTTGAAGAGTCCACTGCAAAAGGGGGGAATGTCAACATTTAGTGAAAACTGAGATAAATGTGTATTATGATAGACCAAATGGAGTAGAATAACATAGCCTTAAATGCATTACAAAAAAGATCATAGTCTCTCACAGAGAGAAGTTTAAAGTTTGTGACTCCTACACAAGAAGGGGGAATGTCATAGGAAAACAGAGCAAGAAAGGGGAATGTCATGTGTTTGCTGCATTGCAGGCAACAGTATTCATATTCAGCATATAACATTAATATTGGCATCACTGCAATGAATACGTTTTCTTTGTCATAATATAATAGTTAATAACAAAGCACTCATTAACCAAAGATATCCAGCTGAATTGCCAGAACACTGGATAGCAGTACCGTACTTGAGAGTGCTCGCATGAGGCCATCTCCTTACCATGTCGTACATGTAGATCAAGCTATGCTAAGGAACTGGACATTGTACTTGACTCCGATGTTCAGCAAGACCTGTCCGATAGCAACAAGACCTATTACTGAACCATAAGTATCCTCATCTGGTGAAGCACAGATATTCATGGAACGGACTATGAGAAACTTCAGTCACGGTTCCCATTAACAGCCCACTGACACAACAGAAGAATATTCAACTACAGAGTGGAGAGTTTGTGCTGCCTGATAAGCTTTATCACTTCATTGCACTTAAATTTGAGTGATTCCATGAACAGCTCATAAGCATTACTTACAGTATTTCTGTTTCAGATTTGTTACAAATTTCATGGGAAAAGTTCAGTGATTGCAAGAACTCAACCAGTTCTGTAGTCCTGAAGCAAGAGAATATTACAATGCACTACCTCATAGGAAGAAACCTGAAAAATGAACATGCTGTAGAACTTCAGTTATCTGACATTCCCCCTTTTTGTAATTTATTTTTGTACATCAGTTGTTAACAAAGAAATTATTTTGATAGTGAAGATGGAGTATGAAGTGCTTCATTTTGTTAAGAATCAATAAAGAAATGTGTGTTCAGTTATGTGGAAAAAAAATGAACCATTTCTATTTGTTTAATATAGTGTGGTATGGTTTTAAAGTTTAAAATTCATTTTATGCAAAACGAAGAAAAAGTGACATTCCCCCCTTTTGCAGTGGACTCTTCATTTATTAATTTTTAATGGTCCAAACAGGTGTAGGAAACCTGTAAGTTTTGTATTCCAGCACATTAGCACTCACCATGACCGCCATTGTGAATGCGGCACAGATCATACCTCGCGGACAGGTTCCGCCACGTGGCGCGGAGCATTTCTGGAGTGACCTGCTGTAATCATCCGTCGTAGGTCAGCTACATTCTGTGGTCTTTGTGTGTACACAGTTGACTTGATGTGCCCCCAACACAAAAAATCTGGAGGAGTCATGTCCTATCACGTAACCTTCCGCCTGTACGAGGCATTTTGAGACCATCTTCCAAGAACATGTGATACCAGTTAACAATGTCTCGATGCGAAGGGGCAGTTGTACTGACATTGGAAAGCCCGCTGTGTTTGTATTACACTAGAAAACTACGCATGAATACCATACTAAAAACTGAGCGCGCTGTTGTGACCACCATTTTGCCTTCTATGCACGATAGCGCTGCCAAGCCATGTGGCCGAAGTCTGAAACATCAGTCATCGTTAACTCCCATCCTTTCCACTTACATCACAGCAAATTGCACAGAGCTATATACATTAACCTCTTAAATATAACGTTTTACTTTTCTGACATCTCAAACGGATCACACTGTATATTCACACTATTGGTAGATGACCAGATTACCTGAATATTATTCGCACACTTTATCTTGAGCTCTGCACTCCATAATGCTGAAAACCGTCCATATAAAGAAGGCCTCGCTCGAAAAAATGAAGATCGCGACCCGTCCCCAGTATTGCCATACCCAAAAACTTCCCGTCTAGGCATTCTTGAGCTACCGTCAATTTTTTTTATTTGTTTACATCATATTATTCTGAAAATGACAGAATAAATCCAGATATATTAGAAGAACAATACTGGTGTTGTGGAAATGGTCGATTTAAGTGACAACGAAGTTAAAAATAAAGATTCTTTAAACCAAGAAGTATCGGAAATCAGCGAAATAATAAACCAAATAAATGAAATGGAAGTAAAATCAATTTAATGTGTTTTAAGCTGAATCTGTCGTTGGAGAAAAGAACAAGTCAAGTTTTCTTATTTCGTTGTATTAATTGTGTTGTATTAATTACCTACAAACTTTCGCAAAAGGTATTTAGTTAAATTACATCAATTCAGGCATGTGAAAGTGCGTGTTCAAGTAGGCCTACATGTATAATGCTACGACTTTTAAACGATTTTCTATATTCTGAAGACTGGGAGAGAAATTGTCTAAATAGGTCTAGATAGGCTATATTACTTTATTCATTTCTCCAGCGATATATTCTACTATAATATTTGAATCAATATAAAATCTTTAGTTTTGTAGCGAGAGTTGAAAGTGCTACAAATTACAGAGTTCCATTGTGTACCAGCATAAAACTACACACGTTATATTTTCTGGTAATTGGCAACCCTTCAGAAATGACGTCAATTTCAACTCACCGCCTTCTGCAATAGTCAGTCTCTTATACTGCATGCAATATCAGCTCCCCTCACCCCGCATTTTTTGAGCTCAAGATAAAGTGTGAGCATAATAGCTGCATTGGCAAAGAGTGGAATCTTTATTTGCATTGCAGTCAGTCAACCTCTTAATTGTCTCTTACACTCAGGGCCGCCTATAAGCTAAAGTCCATTTGTCGCCCCCCTCTATAGTTCATATTTGTTTTATACAACAAAAGGATAGAGTTCGTCTTTTTTAAACGTAAAGTTCATTTAGTTTAGATAAAACTACAATTTTAATGGTTTACATAAGAAATTATATAATCAAATTAGTTATCTACTTGTTTTCTTTTTACTTGCTTCTTTTAAGATTTGTTAAAAAAATTAATGGGTTTCGAAATTAATCGATTAATTTGTTCTTGGAGATCAGTGTTCACTATTTTAAACATATTTTTATATTTTAATGCTAATGACTATATTTTGCGTAATTGAAGAACTAAGTTCAATTTGAATTAAGTTGTCCTACTCGGTGAAAATTTAGTTAATTACTGGTTTATTTGTTGGAAAATATACAAACTTCTCTAAAACAACTCATCCCACGTAATCTTCATGTTCAAATTTACATAGCTTTCTTACGAGATTTCTTAATGGCAAACTCGTTAATAATGTCCGCATATGAAAGTGTTTGTGTTTTATTTGCCTCCATAATGAAAGTAATGAAAATGAGTTTAACCGTATTTCAGAAATATTAGTTCGCAGTTCTTAACTCTTCTAAGGCAGGAAAAATTGCATTCTCCCGTACAATTTGTAGCAGGTATGCACAAACTTATTTTTACAGTATGTCCAAATTGGGGTAAACATCTTGTAAGAAATTACACCTCAGAAATTTCGAAATTCCTTCCAACGATTTATCAGATGGGTGATCAATACCAACAGCACAGTACTTTTGAAAGTGGATGCACTCTTCAGTGAAATCCGAATCCAAATTATTTGTGTAGACGTGGTAAAGGTTGGTGCCTTTTTCCTCAGTTCTCTTCCATACCTGTATTGTTATCACACAACTGAGTTCAGAAGTAGAATCGGTCCAAATTATATTGCACTACAAGAAAGTTATAATGCAAGATTACGTGCTGTGAAATTGTATTATGTTATAAGTTCTAGAAAGTAGGCTATGTACAAGGACTAAAACATATTTTTAAGTAACATGTATTCTTAAAATCATACGGAAAATATTATTAACGTCTGAAATATTTCATTTTAACTTTTGAATAAATTGCCAAACTGCCGCCCCTGAAAATTTGCCGCTCTGGGCTGCAGACTACTTAGCCTATTCAGAAATAAGGCCCTACTTATACTGGTTATCAAATGTTTGTTAAATTATTCATAACCACATAAGAAACTTTATATGGAATATGGAATTCTTTTCTTCATATCAAACACTGTCTTAGGATTTATGGTACTCATCTGACCAGCCAGTGTTGTATTAAAGAGCTTTTTAGCAGCTTCGAAAAATTGATTTGTTTCATTTCTGTCATATTATTTACATAAATGACCCAATTTTGCACTTACTTCACAGAAATACTTACATTTCTGCATTTCATACTAATTTTGCATTTTATTACAGATGGAAAAAACACAATAATAGGCTTCAAACGCTTAAAAACAAAAATATTACTTATTTTGACAGCATATGGAGACATTTAGCAATTATTGCGATTGTGAAAATCTACCATCCCTAATTATTGTGTTTAAGACGTCTACTGGTAAATGATAAGTGTCAAATTGCGTAGACTCTTCTGTAATTTTTCTTAGAGCAATAAAATCTCTCTCTTATTAAACATTGAAACTGTTTCTTACCAGCTTTCACTGTACTAATAACAAACTAAAGTTTTCTTTGTTCAAATTCAGAATACAAGCATTTCAATATTGTGTCAGGGTTTTAGTAGGCCTATTTGTTTGTAGCATAACCTGCAACACACTGTCATCTGTTTTCACTATGTCCAGACTCTTAACACATTTTGCACTATTGTGTTAATAAGTAAGGTCTCCACACGTGTAAAAAATTGAAAATACAAGTATTAAAAAAAAAAAAAATCACTTCATTTTCTAAGACAACTATAAACTATTTCTCAACATAATCACCCGATCCAAGCACTTTTGGAGTCTTTCAGTCAACTTACTGATACCAGTCTTGTAGAAATCACTAAGCCAGCTTTGCACTCCTTCCTTGAAATCATCATCATCAAAGTATTGGTCACGAAAGTGTTCTTTAAGGGAGGTAAAAAGATGGTAATCACTACGTGCCAAGTCCGGACTGTAAGGTTGATGGGTCACTATGAGCCAACCAAAGTTGATCAGAAGGTTCTTTGTGGAGTTTGCCATATGAGGACAGGCGCTGTCATGCAGCAGCGACACACCTTTTGTCAACATGCCCCTCCTGCAATTCTGTATTGCTTGTTGCAGTTTTGTTAGTGTCTCATAATATGCATCGGCATTAATTATTGCTCCACGGGGCATGAAATCAACCAAAAGAACACCTCCTCAGTCCCAAAAAACTGTCGCCATGATTTTCCAAGCAGACTGGATTTGTTTGAATTTCCGCGGTTTTGGGGAGGTGGTGTGGCGCCAATCAAGGGATTGTCGTTTTGTTTCCAGAGTGAAATGAGAAACCCACATTAAATCACCTGTAACAATGGAATCCAAAAATTGTTCTCCCTCTTCAGCATGACAAGCAAGAAATTCACGAGAGGCCTCCATTAGTTGTCGTTTACGTGATCTTCCGTCAACATTCTCAGAATGCACTTCGCATAAACCTTATTAGAATTAGCCCTCAAGCATCCCATAGCGGGCAAGGGCCTCCTGGCATACCAGGGTACTAGCCTCACCTGAGAACGCTAAAATTTAAGTATATAATTAACCCTAGCTTTAGTACTAATTTTCAAGAGTTTTCCACTTCTTTCTGTCTCTGGCACTCCTAGACCATAAGTTCCCCACTCAAAATGGTCTGTATGTAACCTTTAGAAATGTCAGGAAGCAATAAACAAAGTTCACGAGTAGTGATGCATCAACTTTTAGCACCATCTCATTTGTGATGGCTGTTGTTGGTCTCCCACTTCGCTCTTCATCATGAATATTTGTCCGGCCCTGCTTCAACTCACAAACCCATTTACGCACATTTTTTATGTCCATAAGTCCCTCTCCATAAACTTCGCAAAGCTGTCTGTGAATTTCAATCGGCGGAACTTTTTTTGCAGTAAGAAACCATATGACTTCGCGGAGGCTGCACTTGGCAGGGACGGAAATCAGGAGATCCATTTCAAACAGCTCTATCTCAGACACTAAAAGGTTCAGCGGCTGCAGCAATGGCTCGTTTGAAAGAGGGGAGATAACGGGACACGGCAGTGGCACCAACTCTTTCAGCTTGACCTAGTGCGTTGGAGACCTTACTTATTGACCAACCCACGTATTTTGAACCCTAGTCCATAAGTCTCCTATATCAAGATGTATATCTGAGTCCACTCTGCATAAGTTATCAGTATCTATGGAATTAAATATATATTTTTTTATTTACTCAACGAACTTGGAAGCACTTTCACATTTATTAAAATATGTATATAAATATATATTTACTGTGGGTGTGTAATCTTCTAGTTGTAACAAGAAATCTGACAAAGGTTGCCCAGCGGTGCCGGCAGTTCCCAAGTCGCTTGACGGAGTAGGAGAAGAATCAGCGCCGTCTCCACTGCTCATGTTGGAAGACATCCTACAACATTAACAACAACTCTCATTCCTGGTAATAAAGAGTGAAGCGAACCCAAAATCTTGGGCTTTTTAATGTACAACCTGCTAAGAATAGTGAAGATTGTGTGAATGTGCTATTACGATTTTATCTTATTATCAGAACAAGTTGGTTATGTCTACTCATTTCAACAGAATAAGATTATAGCCTAGCATTAAGTCTGTCATCTAATTTTCTTGAGTTATGTTATACAGGAAGATCTGATGGTCCATACTGTATATAACTAGGTGAATTTCCCACACAACATGCCAATAACAAGTGCAGAAAATTCAAAACCTCCCACCCACTCACGAAGTGTTAAAGTTTATGAGAGAGAAGATAATAATAATTATAGCTGCCCTATCCGAGCCTACCAAGATCAGTCTGTTAAAGACAATTTTATGAATACATTAACTTACAGTATTTAAGACAAAATAAATTGCAAATATGCATAACAATTGAGAAAGAGAGAAAAATCACATTAATTGAAAATTGGAAAAAACAAACCTCTTGGAAAGAGACAGCCATAACCATTATTAAAAATCTGATGTGAAAGTCACATAACTTCCTCTGCCCAAATAAAAGTTTGCAGCATTTACGCTAATTATGCTATAAATATCTTATAGCCCCTTCTTTGAATGTTGCGACTAAAAACGCAGGCTATGGGGAAAAAAAACAAGTGACTGCAAACGTTTATTGAACTTTCTGCTGTTAAGAATAATTTCCGAAATTTATCAAATATTCCCCTCAGACATTTCTTTACTGTAAGCAGGGCCACCAGTACATTTTTCTCTCTTCACGTGCTTATATAGAATAAAATGCCTTAAATATCCGCGTATTGAGTTGTTCACCAGGCAAGTTGGTAGGTTACAACCACCCTTCAGAGAATGTTTTTGAAATGGTATAAGCAATCCATGTACAAAATTTAAAGGAAATTTTTAGAGCCGTTTATGAGAAAATAGCAAAAAACAAAATATTCTTCATGTAAAGTCCCCTTAAATATAAGAAAAGGTTGTAGTCAATCTTCACAGCCTCAGAAGGTACCTAACCCAAACACAAAATTTTGTTTTCATACGATTTACAAGAAGCCGTATTGCAAAAAGCACGTATTCACAGTGGTTAGCTTATAACTACCCTTCAGAGAATTTGTTCGAAAAAATGTTTCAAATAAAAGTTTTAGCTCTTGGTACAAGCAATCCATGCGCAAAATTTAAAGAAAATCGTTAGAGCCGTTTTCGAGAAAATCTCGAAAAACGAAAATTTCTTCATGTAAAGTCCCCTTAAAAATAAGGGAAATTTGTTGCCAATCTTCGAATCACATCTTCAGAAGGTACCTGACCCAAATACGAAATTTTGTTTTCATACGATTCTCCGTTTCGGAGGTAGCCTGTTCACAAACTTCCACACAGACACACACACACAGACATGTTTCCAAAAATAGTATTTTTGGATTCAGGGGGCCTTGAAACGTGTATATATGCTAAAAACTCAACTTCGAATTTTAGGGTCGAAAACAATACTTCCTCTACCTATAGTACCTATGGTACGGGCAGAGGAAGTAAAAAGTTTATTGAAATTGTATTACTGAGTACAGATGGTTGTGGACTATCGCTAAAGAATTACGCAAGATTTGTAAAGAAATGTCCACTGGAATATCCAAAGCACCTGAAGATACCCACTGAGCACCAAAGAGCAGTCCAATGACTGCAGCTTGCTTATCTCCTTTCTTAAATCTTACTGTTGGATCTGTTGTTTGGTCTATCGATGGCTACAATGTTGGCTCTTTTTGTAGACCCAGTGCTGGAGATACAAAGACTTCAAACTTGTGTTTCTATTACCGTTAATGAAAACTCCGAGTATAACAAATTTAGTAGCATTTACACATTAGATTATACGTGTAGCCCAGAACAAGAATCCTGTCGTGGTCCCATTTAACACAGAGTTTGATGTATACGTTATTTGTACTGGTGTTTTCGCACTATGAACTCTTTGGCTCTGTGCACGAGTCGCTGACTATCTATATTTAGACATTATTAATGCTTAATATTGCTCACAAATGTCCATTCCTCAACGACATTTACATTATTTCATTTACTTCCAGTATTATAAAGAAAGTTTAAACTCCGGATTAGGTTTAAACTTGAGTATTTCATGTTATTTTGTATTATAAACCTTAATCTTCAGTTAAACTTCACTTTAACTTTACAGGAACTCATCTTCCATTTAACTAGAGGTAAAAGCAAAGTTTCAAGATGGCGGTCTCAGCTATAAATATGAATACTGTAGTGTATTTGAGTAATTTCTGATTGATGATGAGGAGACTGAGAATTTTCTGATAGAAATAATGACCTTCAGATGTGGGAGGAACACCAGTTTTTAACAAACACTAAATTTGTGATAATTTATTTCCTTCCTAATTCAAATAATGTTACATATATTTCAGAACATTGTTGTTATTAAACTTTCTATACACTCAATTACTGCACCCGATCCACAAGAAGTTCTGTTTCTTTAGTAGAAAAATGAGCACCTGCAGTGGAACTTCAGATTAGGTTTATCTTAACTGCGTTCATAATGAAGAGGATAATTGTTCACATAAATAAGTGGAGGACAACATGAATAAATGTTCTGGTCTGGGTATTTTGAGTTTAGAACTATTTATAAAAAAAACTCATAACTCATAACTGAGTAAGGAGTATTGGTTAATGAACTTCTAAAGGTATAAAACAATTAAAAACTTTGTTACTGGTTGAAAAATAGTTGCTTGCAATCTATTACTGTATTATGTGTAGTTGAATGATTCACAATAAGTATTATTTTATGAATAAATAGCTTTTAATTCTGTTTTGTAGTGAATATGAATAAATAACTTTCAATTAATTCTTTCGGCTACCATTATCAATCGCTTAATATTATCAGATTAGCTCTTAATGTTAATTCTTTACTAACCACTAATCCTTTAATTCATTTGTTTTGCTTTGTTGAGTAGAGTTCATTTATTCTTTGTGCGGTTTCTTTTATAGCTTGTGCTCAACAAATTTATTGCGGTATTTCACCCGTCATACAAGTCACATCAGAGTTCTTCTTGTGTTGATGCCACAGAGAGCGTAGGATAATGCATTTTCTCAGTTATACACATTTCTCTTATACATGCCCTCAGTCTGCCAACAAAACTCAAAAATCATAGCAGGGGCGCAATTATTGTAATCAAAGCATGAACAGCTGTATTACTCTACACTTCACAAAGTGCACCCACACCTGCTCAGTGACCAAGTCAATCATTCTATTAGATCTATGTAAACTGATTGCTATCAAATCACAGTTCCTGTTACGTCTATTGTCTAGATAATAATTATTATCACACACACTCCACGGTCAGTGAGATCCGCCCTTGTTAAAACAAATGGTAACCCTGTGTAAGGAGTGTCCAAATGGCTGAAAAGATGAGTTGCATCCTTTAAAAAAAGATTTACTTATAATAGTAACACAAAGATTTTCACTTCTGCATCTAACACAAAGCATTTACCTGCCAGGTATTTCTTCATGGGACCTAACAAATGAAAGTCCGACGGTTGGAGCACTTCCCAACCAAATTTGTTGATTTTCTCATGAACAGTTGCAGCAACATGGGGGACAAGCATTGTCATGAAGAAGTTTGACACCATAAGCATGAACGTTACAGCGTTTGTCACGAAGGACACGACGCAACTTTATCAATGTTTTAATGTAGGCTGCAGCATTCACAGTGGTCCACCAATAAAACACCATTCATATCCCAGAATACTGTCACAAGCATTTGATGAGCAGATTGAGTCACTTTCAATTTTTTCTTTACCGGGGAAGCTGCATGTTTCCGCTCCATAGAGGCCTGTTTTGTTTTGGGCATGCAGTGGTTCAGAGCTCGCCCTCAAACTGAAAGCATGGACCATGTCAGAGACAGAGGCAGCGGGAATTCGAATGCAAGCAAAATGTGCTGCGTTGAAAACACTGACGGTATCACGCTAGTATCCACTTGGTTAACTAAAGCGCGTGGAGCCGTGGACTATGTTTTCACTGTGGCACTGTCGCACTTTAGCACTCCACGCATGCACACTGCCAACAAAATGTTCGAATTTTAACAGCCGCGAAGCTTTCAGATTCCAGGCGATCTCTGTACGCCCACAACTCATCACCAGTGATGATTCCCTTCAGAAAGTCATGCCCTTCTGCAGCGTAACGAGATAGGTGATCCAAGCTTGTCATCATTCGCTGGCCCTTGTGGTCGTCTGTCAGGTTCTTAGGCACCCAGCAAGACTAATTTTATGAAACTTCAATGTGTCATGCACAATATCATACAACACCCCATATGATATGTTGAACTGCTGAGATAAGGTTCGCAACTGGATCCGCCGCCTCAATAGCTGGCCATCCAGAATGTGGTGCATCACAAAGGTTATCATGGCCATCTTCGAAAAATGCACGCCATCTGGAGACATTGCTCCAGTCCATACACTCAGGTTAGGCCCTTTAGCCCATAAAAATCGCACTACACCTTGCTGCTCTTCACAAGTGGATGATAGTAACATGCATGCCATCACTAGAGAGAAACAAAATAGCATCCATAGTGGAAGCTTCAAACTCCATCTTGGTGAAAGTTCAACATCCCAGCTACAATACCAACGCAGAAAAAAATGATTGTGCATTACTTTTTGAACGTAGCAATAGGTTTTACAATTGCACATTATTTTGATTGGGATATCCACACCATCATATCCGGTACTGTTGGTCAATCTTAACTTTCTTACAATCTCGATATTGTTATGGGGGTGAAAAAAAAAATTGTTTTGTTAAAGGAGTTTACTTGAGTGACAACAGGACTACTATTCTTATTATTATAAAGTACAGTTCAACAAATACAAGAAAATTGATTTTTAAATACATACTTTGTGTAAATTTTTGAAATCGTCAGTTGTATTTTTTTAAAGGGGTACCGGTAACCCATGAAACTTACAATCATTTTAATTTCACAAATTGTTGGTACAGAATAAGTGTTGTGACTGACTTCAAATGAAAATAAACACGAGTTATCTCTCAAAATGAGTTTACAAAACACTTCACTTATTTCTCTGAATTATGAATCATTACGATCTCGCTCAAATTCTGTCGGGAACGAAGGCACTGAAGGCACGAAGTTACTCTCCCTCTCGTTCCCACGAGGTAATGACAACTAAACCGGTTGACTCAGGCTGCAATCCTGTTCAGTGCTGGCAACATGAGTGAACGACGACTGGGAGAACAAGTATTTTTTTTCTTGAAGATGATAAAGCACAGGGTTTGATTTGTCCTACTATTATTGACTAGATTACAAGCTGTACCATCAGGAGGCATTTCAATGCGGCACATGCTGGAACCTATGGCAAGGTTCTATTACCAACAGAATTGTTGATCTGGGCAAAAGTTTGGAGAAACAGTTGAAAGACATTGTTCATTTTCCCTTGCCATGGACGAAAGTACTGAAAATAAAGATACTGCTCAACTTGCTGTGTTTGCAAAAGGTGTAGATGCATAGCTGTGATCGAGGAGCTGCTGGACATTTATTCAATGAAAGATCATGCACGGGGTGAAGATATTTTTGAGGCAGTGATGATAATAGCATGAAAGTTTAAGCTTGAATGGCACAAGTTGGTCTGCATAGCTATAGATGGGGCTCCAGCAGTGGTGGGAACAGAAATGGGTCTAATAGTGAGACTGCAAAAATTCCTTTGTAAAAATAGATTTCCACTAATAGCTTTGTAGCCATTCACTGCATTATTCACAGGGAAGCACTGTGTGCAAAATCAGCTACTTTGAATAATGTAATGTATACCTGTGTTAAGATTGTAAATCTAATCAGAGCGCATGCTCTGCAGCATAGGCAATTTCAGGAAATTTTGATACTCTCAGATTCCGAATACTTAGATTTATCATACTTCTGCCAAGTAAGATGGCTAACCAGAGGCAAAATGTTGCAAAGAATGTTTGATCTACGGAAATACATACTTTCCTAGCAACCAAAGGGATTGCAGTTCCAGAACTTAAAGATGATATTTTTGTTTGTGATTTAGCGTTCTTAAGCGATTTAACGGTTCACGTAAATGAACTTAACCTTTGTTTACAAGTTAAACACAACAAGATTGTACATGTAAGTTTTAACAGACTGTGTGAAAGCATTCAATCAGAAATGAAATATGTGGCAGAGCCAAGTAGAAGAGAATAAATTGCACCATTTCCAGGCCTTAAAATCGGTTATGAAAGATGAATTGCTTGATATGAAAGAAAAAATGTATGGCACTATTACAGGAGTTATCAGGCGCATTCTCAGATAGTCGTGAAAGCGTTAGACAATGACTGCAGGCTTTTTGAAAATCCATTTACATTATGATCCTTTGGTGGGCCATGACAAACTGTAATTGGAATCAATTAACCTTCAAAGCAGCACACCCTTGCGCAGTTCAGGAAAACTTGGTTTGGTCACTGGTGAAAACACTTCCCAAGCTCCGCCTTTTTGCAAGTAAATCATTGGCCATGTTTGGTACTACTTATCAATCTGAACAACTTTTCAGCCTATTAACCTTGAACAAGAGCTTGCTGGGCAGTCACATTTCTGATGAATATCTACGATGTGTTCTATGTTTAAGTTCATCGAGTTTGCAGTCGGATATTAAAAAGATAATATCTGCAAAGGGACTAAAAAGATGCCAACCGTCTAAATTAACACAGTGCCATTAAGAATACGCCAATATGTAATAATGTACGTTTAAATAACTTCACGACACTATTCAGCTAAATTGTGGCATTTATTTTGAGAATTATGGTGTAGAAACCACTTAAATACCACTAGTAACATAAGGGAAATAAGTAGAACTAGTTAATAAATAATGTTAATTGTATAGGCCTGCATTTGCAAGCTGAAGGCTTGGCTAGAATATTAGAACTGTGCTTCAACGTTGCCATTGCGTCTTTCCTCGTGGACCTAGTTGTCCCATTACATCTCTTTGTGCCTTCCCTGCCAACTCTTCAGCAGTTCAAGAAATATTCATTTCATTACTTAAAAGATCTCTCCTCCAATATCTGAGGCACCGCCACGAGTCTGCGTACCTCTCAGGTGGAAGGAATGGGGATGGGGCGAGTGTAGGGGTAGAGCACTTCACACTGTCAGTGCGGTCTAGATGATATTTATTTTAATAATATGACTTATTAAATTGCAATAACAGCAATATATTGTTTTGAACTTTATTCTTTTATTGCCGGTCTATACTATGTCCAGATAATAAGATCCTGAAAATGTAAAAGCAACAATGGGTAAAGAAGGTATAATGACAAACAGCAAACATTTAATATTGGCTCCAAGACACATTCAAAATTATGGTTTTTAAATTGACACATTCAGTGCGAACTGGACTTCACTGGGTGTAACGACATATCTGAGAAATACCAATGATGACTCAACTTCAATTTATTTTCGCATGAATTTTATGATGATTTTCTCGAGACAGATATGTCCATATAAAACTATTCCACAGTTGAAGCTTATCTTCTGAAAAACAGTCCTATGAAATCCCAAAGATGTTTTCCTTGGAGTATCGTGTTATAAGACTGTATAGAAAGTGGCTTCATCTGTACAGGTAGGGAAAAAAAGCAGACCGACTCTTGTAGCTGATTTCAGAGCCTTGTGATACGTAAATAAATGTAAGAGATGTAACAGAAATGTTTGTTTTCACAAGCAATGCAAATTACGTGAAATTATTTCTCAATTCAAGCAATTTATTGACACTGGAACAAATGTCAATACATTCCCTGCTATCCTGTCAATGCAGCTAGGCATGCGCAGTGGCTCTTATCGGCAACTTAGATATTTTAGTTGGACCACTTTTTTTTCCCCTACCTGTACATTAACGTAAATTAAACAATTCTAAGCATCTTGATCAACACAGCATTATGTTCCTGAGTGTAATGTAATAATAATATTAATATTTTATTGATCCATGGGCATATACATTATGCAATAGATCACAGAATATAATCTACTGTATTACATAGGCCTATACAGATTACACAAAAGCAAGTTAAAATCAATATTCACTGTCCTAAAATTACAAAATTAAAGCTTAGTTCAGGTTACAAAACATACAAATGAGATAAATCACAAACACTGCATTCGAGAAACTTTTTGTAAGTGTAAAAACCTTTTTTTTTTTAGTCATCTCTTAACAACTTGTTGCGATTGCTCTATCTGTTAAAGGTAAGTGACTAAATAGTTTTAGACTAAGATACTTGTAACTACGAGGGTTGATCCAGAAATAAGGTTCCCATCAATTTTAAAAATAGACAACATTGTTTATTCTCATAGTAATGTACATCGTTGGAAAGAAGGCACTTTGCTCTATTTTTCAACATAAACGCCATCATTTTTTAAGGCATTTTTGTAGACGGTGCTCTAATTTTTGTATCCCAATGTCGTAGAACTCCGCCGCCAACCCGTTGAGGAAGCGTTTCACCCCGTCTTTGACTTCATCGTTGCTCCGGAAGCGTTGGCCACCCAAGTGTTCCTTTAACTTCGGGATCAAGTGATATTGCTAGGCGCGAGGTCCGGACTGTACGGTGGGTGACAGTCCACCCAAAGTTTGTCAAAAGGTCCTGGGTTTGACGGGAGACGTGAGGTCGGGCGTTGTCGTGAAGCAGCGTTACACCGGCTGTCAGTCGTCCTCGCCGGCGGTTCTGGAAAGCTCGCCTGAGTTTCCTTAGTGTTGCACAATAACTGTCTGAATTGAATGTTGTCCCAGGTTCCATGAAATAATATTAGCAGTATCCCCTTACGATCCCAAAACACACTGGCCATGACTTTGCCAGCAGAAGGAGTTTGTTTGAACTTCTTTGTGATTGGTGACCCTGAGTGATGCCATTGTTTGGACTTTTGTTTCGTTTCGGGTGTGAAATGAAACACCCACGTTTTGTCTCCCGTAACAATGGAGTCCAACAATCCTTACGGAACGAATCTCGCAATTGGCGGGAGCAACAATGAGCACCTCCATTTTGGACGGCTGCTGAGCCAAGGCTGAGCGGTGCAGCAAAGCGCGGCCAGGCAGAATCGAGAGTGGGGGAACTGCCGCGCACAGGGGTGTTGCCGGATTTTGCCTCGCTCCTTCCCGTGCGGTTGGAGCTCTTTGGGAACCTTACTTCTGGATCAACCCTCGTATTAGTTGTTTCATTTAATCTAACATTAAGAAATTCAATTGCCTCATATCATATATAGACCTGAATAAATATAGCCTACTGTATTTATCTGAATATAAGCCACACTTTTTTTCCTAGATTAAGCCCAGCAAAATATGCCTGTGGCTTAAAATCGCGTACAAGTGTTTTTAGGCAATAATGGTAAAAATAAGCACAATATAGCCGGTTGATCCATCATAGGTGGTTCCCTTCCTCCAGGCACCACCACCTATCGACTATCTCGAATCTCCAGTCCGACTATTGATATATTAATCGATTTAACATAAAAAATATAACAATTTTAATCAAATCATCGTAGAAGATGCGTAAAAATGCGTAAGCAAGTGATGTTTTGCATATTTTGTCATTTTTGATAGCGGTATTACAGAATATGCATGTATTATGAGCTGCTCAGAAGTAAAAAAATGCCGTAACGTGAGGGAATGTGAATAAAGGCAATTTTTGAACTGAAAGTGCAGTTTTGAAAAATAAAAAATCGCATGAAATTCAACACTGAAAGTCATAGGAAGTGTAAAGTACTGATTTCTGATTTTTTTTGTCAGTTTTATTTAATTATATTAAATAAAATTATAATATCATAACTTAAGTCAGCTGATACTTTCTTTTTCTTATTTCAGAACTTTTTCAGCTAAGAAATGTGTTACTTTAATATTATGAAAATGAAGCAATTTATTTTTTCACTTTGGGGTCAATTTAATTATTTTTAATTTACTTTACTGATAAAAAGGCAGGTGCGGCTTATATTCGGATAAATACGGTACAGGCATGGCAATGGTAACTGAATTTCATCCATTCTCTCAATGAACACTACATTATCAAGTTACACATACTAATACCAATTTTACTGATATTAGATTTACATGTTCTGTAAAGAAGAAAAAATGAGACTCTTTTTGTTAGTCTGTTTCCATTAGTTTGGTAAATATAATGCAAATTTTTTTTTTTTAAAATTTTGTGTGTACATAAGTATGAACAATTCTGGTATTAGTTTGATATTCGGCTTATTTTTAAAGTTGAAATACAGACATCAATTAATAAACGCAACATTATTATTATTTCTTAAACAATTACAGACTTCACAAACCAATTTAGTTACAAATATACTACTTTTAAATTGTGAAAAAAATTTCAAAACTAGCTTGAAGATGTTCATAATATGGCCCTAGAAAAAATCAGAATGGAATTCCAAATAGTTACGAGAAATTAAATAACTTATCCAGTTGTGCTTGTAGACAGCTGATTGTCACTCAACATGCCATGAATAAATTATTTATAAAATTTGTTTTTGTTGTAAGTCCATTCTAAAAGTAGTTCTTTCTACAATATTTCAAAGATCGTTGATGGGTTTCTATGTTTTTGGTAAATAAATACACTTTCACATTGCAGCTTTTATACTTCAAGATATCACAAAGACAAGATATCTACTATTCATATAATCTTCAGTAAGGGCATGTAATAATATTTAACAAGTCGCTAATAACTTAACATGTTTCAAGTGAGCATCACAACTCATTCTCAGCTGTGCTCCATCTGACAAAGCAACAACCTCTTGATGAGATTTTCTACCTAAAACATGAGACAGTAGCTGCACACGTCTAAGGCTGGGTGGCCACCGAAAGCGGAGTTGAGCTGAGCTGAGTGGAGTCAGAGGGGGTCGGCAACCGATTGCGTAGTGGACCCCAGCTCAGTCAGCAACTTTCCTTGCATCGGTGTGGTGGGGGAAGCGGAGCGTAGCTTCAAAACCGAACCTCGGTCGAGTCAAAGCTGAGCGGAGTTGACCCTTGCGACGCCGCTCAACTGCGCTCCGCTCCGGATCTGGTAGCCGCCCTGTCATTAAAAACCTTTAATTCGGTTTTGAAAGCTGACTCAGCTTCGCTCAACTCCGCTTTCGGTGGCCTCCCAGCCTAAATAAGCAGTTTTCAACAAAAAGCAGTGTGTGTTTCAGAAAGCTGTAATCATGAGTAAAATTAAGAAGACGTGACCTGCAAACAAGGAACAAAGCAGCTGAGAATGTTTCCTAACGTTTTACAATTATACAGGGTGGCGCAGGGAAACGGGAAATTATGAAGTAACGTAATTTGGACAAATAATCACAGGCAAAATTATTTGTATTGACAAAAGCACATGTTTACAGTATGCCATTTACGTTTTCATTACAAACTGTCACATACTGTCACTCTACTTCTTAAAGATGACATCAAAAAGATTTGCTCCAATTTGGAGTTCACATTGTAATAACTCTCGAATGTTCTCTCTGGGAATGGCAATGTTCTGTTTCAGTTCATGGATAGTTGCAGGACGTGCAGGCCATGGAATGTCGCCTTCTTCATCGTATTATATTGAACTGTCGTTATTTACAATTATAATGCTACATGATTACTAAATGGCAACTCGTTCACAACAATTACACATCGGTTCCGGAAACCTGCCGGCACTACAATGTTGATAACATAACTTTCAAAATTTCCCGTTTCCCTGCGCCACCCTGTACAAGGGTGTTTGGTTGTTGTACACATTCAGTCTTTCTGCCATGTATACAGAATATAGAGAAACTATGCAAAATTCAACATTGATGAGTCATGGTATTGATTTGTTTTTTGTTTTTATTTACATTTTGACTGTAATTACGCAAATTCTGTAAATTAAGCCATCTGATTTTTTTTCCCAACTTCAGGCTATTTTATTTAAATAATGCGTTACTTACGTGCTATGCAATTGAAGTGGGGTGTGGCTTATATATTACTTGGCAGTGCTCACTAAAAGTTATAAGGGGAGAAGGTACCTTGAAATGGATTGAACCACAAGCCTATTCAAATGTCCTGAATGACAGACTATAATCTACTTATACATCTAGTATTAATTGTCCATGCTCATGACAAATGGTGGATCATAAAAGAGTAATGTGGCACTTTATCGTTTTCCAGTAACTTTTATTTCTTTTAGCCTTATATAGGCTACCTTTTCTCTGATATTATTCATCACAGAACATTGACATGTTACATTAGCAATATTAAATTAATGATAACATTACAAGTATTAAGGCTTTCGAGTCATGTTAGCTGAGCTGACTCGGGCATCTTCTGAGCATGTGAACAGCTGATGCTTTTCCTGTTAGACCGATATTTAAACTGGGTCAAATCAACTAACAGTCTAAACACAGTATAAGTATTAATACAGTACAGAAACTCAGTCCGTTTTTCTGCCAGCCGAGCATGCGCGCGCATTTACTAGCGATCGTAGCGGCCATAAAGTAAGACTACAGAAACTACTCCGGGAAGTATGTAAATAAATAGGAGTGTTGTATTTATTAGAACACGCTATATTCGAAAAGACCTTATTATTCTGCTGTAAATTTCAGTAATAATAAAAGACAAAATCCTGAATAGCATTTCTTCACTTTCTTGAAACATCCAGAAAGGTAAGAACGAAAATAAGTAATATTTATTGTAGGTCTAGTGGCTTACTCGTGATTCTGGTGTGGTTATGTTTCAAGTTACTTTAATGTAATATTTTTATATTTTATTCTGTTGTAATGATTTCTGGTGTATAAAATAGGTCATTAATGGTCGACAAGAAAACCTAGTAACAAAATATGTAAAATATTTGAGTGAAAATTACCGTCTATGCTTGACACACGCCGAAAACAGACAGTTTATGAATTCCTATAAAAACTCGTTAATTAAAACTGCTGTACCGACGGTGTCTTCAATTCCAAATGCTCCAGAATTTTTTGTTTTGTTTAATGGAGTTCATCCTGCAGTAATTGACGCTACATAGACCTACAGTAAATTGAAGTCGTATATTGCCATATAAGGCAAAGAATCAAAATACACCGTCAACAATGACCTGCAGGATGAACAACGTGACAGACCTATAATATAATTTACGTAATTGATATGTAGGCTATTTATTATCATAATTTGAATTATAAATTATATTAAAGGGCAATGATTTTAAAGGAAAAATACTAGGCCTAGGTACAGTCCTTAACAGTAGCCTATTTAGGTATTGTTTACCTCTTCTTAACTAGAATATAATACATTATCTGTTTTATTATTTCTTAAATTTAAAATTAGATTTGCATTAAATAAAAATATTCTGTATTTTTCTCTTTTAACATAACATATTTTGCGATGTGTTTATGTATTTTCCCAAGCCATTTCATATGATGAGCTTTACTCAATCTCCGCATGGAGCGCTAGTGTCGTCCAGTCAACATGTTGTCATAGGACTTTTAACACACAGTTTCTTTGCTGTATTAATACTTATACTGTGGTCTAAACCTTGACCTTACAGATTTGTGTGATTTTTTTCAGGTATTGTACTCCCCAAAACTAGTTTAAATTTAAAATTTTTCTGACTTTTGGTTTGTAAGTTATGAGGGTTTAAAAATTCAAAATACTATGGTTTTCTATCACTTTAAGATCATTATAAAATGCTATAGCTAATAAACTATACCATCTAAAGAGCTCAAACTTGCACCATTTTTTCTCTCTAAAAATTACCTTTAATTTGATGTATCACATGGATATGTTTCTTAATTTTTGAAATGTTTTAAATTTACAAAATATGTATCCTCAGATTTTTTTTGGAAAAATTATAGGCCTATGTGTTGTCTACTATAATAGACTACATGCATGCAAAATATCAAGATGGGATCTCAACAGGTTCTTGTTTAAAAAAAAAAATATATATATATATATATATTACTACCAGAATACATGCCAATTAGGTGTGAGTGGACTTATTGTACTACCATAGTTTACTATACAAAAAAAATTATTCGTTAATAATACAGTTTTATTTAAAATAAAATAGTTACTGCTAACTTTATAAAAAAGTTACAAAAGTTAAAAAAATGCTATCTTAAGATGTTAAATAAAATTCACTTATATTTTAAAAAAAACCTTCAGATTTTGTAAAACATTTAAATATGTGTGTGAAATAAGCAAAGCTAAGGACATTGTTCAGATAAAAGTGTAGGCCTATTCAGTGGCACAGAGAAACAAGTTGTAACTGTTTTCCTGTCACGACTTCCACTGCATTGGATTGCACTGAGTCCAGCCAGTTGTCTCGGTGACAAAGTTTCCAACTGATCTATTTATATTGCAGTGTAGTGTTAGTGTTAGTTAACTGATAAAAATGGCTTCTCAAAAGAACTGGGTGGTTATTTATGCCAGATGTTGTAACCCTTTTAAAGTTGAACAACACAAAAAACTCAGTGCTCTCTAGATTTAGGAATCATTAGTGGTATGAAAATATGTGATGCATGGAGGAAAAGGATTTATGACAAATACAAGACAGACAAAGTTTTACCTTCTAGTAGTGAAAATTTAGATGATTCTTTTACTGATTACAATATTTGAATAAATCACTGGAACTAATGGGTGAGTCACCACTAAAGAAGAAAAAGTCTAATGCACACAAAGAAAAAACTTGATAAAATAAAGTCTAGTATAGAAAAGAATTTATTACCAGAATCGCTCCAAGAAGAACATTACTGAACATTCCGAAGACGAATCGGAGATGATTCAACAGTTAAAAGAAAAGTTTGCTCAAACAACAACAAAAAGTAAAATTGTTAAGAAACAGCTGTATGATACATCAAATTAAAGGGAATTTTCAGAGAAAAAAAAAATGGTGCAAGTTTGAGCTCTCTAGCGCCCGGTTTCATTGACAGGGGTTAAGAATTAACCCCGGGTTACACGTTCTAAACTCTCGATTTGACGAAAATTTTGTTTCATCGACATGAGTTAGATTTAACACCTCGGGTTAAGTTAACCATACCTTCCCTTGGGTTAAAAGCCTAACTCGGGGCTAAAATGGCTTCGAAGTGAGCTGATTCCTCAAACTTGCACTCTCCAAGGGTATTAAGCAATTGATACAGAATTGCTGTATTTCCCTATCGTCCCGGAAATAAATTTAAAAGTTTAATAATAGCATTTTTTATCAATAATAATGTTACAAGTATTAGTAATAATAATAAACAAGGAAATCTGTTATTTTCACGGGTTCCTGGGAGCTCCTTCTCCCGGCAGTTATTGCAACGAGTCCCGGTAACTGAGCGAGCGCACAGTCCGCAAAAAAATTAGGCCTATACAGACGTATTCCTATTCCGTGAATCCTGCTTAATTCTATTCAGATACTGTTCTAATTTCTCCTATTTCATCAAACTTCTCAGAAAGCATGCCTACGTACTTTCTTGGTATTTATTCAGCACACAACTTGTTTCCTTAAAATTAATTACAATTTTACATACAGTGCTTCTGTCCGAGATCGGAATATCGGGGTATATTACGAATTTTCTCCGCACTTTACCAAGATCATCTTTTCTTAAATACGTATATACCAAAAGATTTGTCATAGAATTGCCTACTGAGGAGGAAATTGAACAGAATTAGGTTCACAGATGAAGAATGCGTGTGTTTAGGCCTAAAATCAGATTTTTAAGAAAGTGTCACGACAACGCTTCTAGCTCCAGTAATGTACAAGTTAGCACAATAATATCTGATTTTCATAGGTAATGGCCTAGGTAATTTTGAGAAATTTAACAAACCTATCCCTTTGTACTGCCCAGTACATTTAAGACAATACAAGCTATTTCAAAAGTTAATAAGTAGGCCTACAAATATTCCGTTTTCTATTAATTGTCACAATAATTTAATTCCCTCCTATAATAGCGTATTTTTTCACGCGCAGTTTCCTGATTAAGATTTTCAGTCTCCTGTTCCATTTTTATTAATTAAAACTTATTTCATACGCATATTTCTTTTGTGGAGAGTTTCGCTGTCTTGGAAGTTATCACAGCTGGCCTACTGTAAGGGAGCAGAAGAGTTCAGTGACCTTCGAAGTCAGCTGATTTCTCAAACTAGCACTCTCCAAGGGCAAATATACATTTCCGATGTATAAATGACACTTGGAAGAAGAAGACAAAATAAAGAAGAATGTGTGAAAACAGATTAATGCTGTAGTTTATTGTATGGTATAACTATTACAGACAAAAAATTAATGGACTGAAGAAAACGTTACAATCACAAACAGGACCATGTTAATGCTATTAAACTCCCTCGTCATTTTCTTCCAAGCATCATCCTTCTCTTTGACTGACTTGTACTTCGTCACAAACGGAATTAGTAGAGACTTTTTGAAATAATTGATAAGTTTTCTCTTTTAATGTCTTCCATTTTCGTGTATGACGTCATTCGCCACTACAGAAAACAAAAGAACCGCGTAATTAAGTGCATTCATAAAAACGAATTTTCAGTCACTGCCTTCTAGATTACTACTGTTCCTATTTCCTGCGAGGGTTAAAATGGTGTTAGTTAACCCTCTGCCGAAAAAGCATGGTGAAACGCGTGAGTCACAAGGTCGAGTTAAAATTTTTGCCCGAGGTTAACAAACTCGGGGTTAGTGTATTTTTAACCCCTGTCGATGAAACCGGGCGTAGGTGGTATAGTTTTTTAGCTATAGCATTTTATAATGATCTTAAAGCGATAAAAGACCGTAGTATTTTGGATTTTTAAACCCTTGTAACTCACAAAACAAAAGTAAGAAAAATTTGAAATTTAAACTAGATTTGGGGGGTACAATACCTGAAAAAAAAAATCATACAAATCTGAGAGGTTGAGGTTCGAATCTCATAGTAAAATTTGTTGATTTGACATGGGGGACCCAACTGTCTTCAGCGTGCTTGTTGCTCGGTGCTCCACCGTGGGATTTTATTCTTTTTCCAATTGGTCTGCATCCCGTAGAATGTTTTTGTTACAACCAGAAACCATATTTATGTACTTTCTATGATTCTTCCTTTTGGTTGACACCCGGTAGCCTTAGATAATGCTCTGAAGATGCCTGGTGCAGCTCATGGCAAAACGTCAGTCAACAAAACTTTTAAAAAATAAGTGTCATTATTAAAAAAATTTAGATACTAAATTTTTAAAGATACTTTGTTGCTAAAGAGTGTAAATGGTACCGTCTCCCCTTTCCCCTTAAATTACTCAGACTTTGTACTACATAGCAATTACAGGTACCAGCAATTAGTTACTCCAGAATCACAGGTTTAGCAAACACTGGGACACTAAATGAATAAGGTGGTAACTTGTCAATTTGTGCCAAATGCTTCCGGATGTTCGCTGGCGACTCTCCAATGTGTTCATACCAATGAAGCAGAATTTCTGCATCTGACGGAGAAGTGCTTGTGAACGCCTGTTCCGAGTAGGCAGCGTGCAGATACCGCCACACCCCAGACAGGCTCGGAGGAATTTCATAACCTGGCAACAAAATTATAAGCAAGATGAGAGAAAATAGAGAAGAAAAAGAAGAATTCAGCTACTGATTCAAAGAAAAGGCGGAAATATTAGAGATCAAGGAGGAACAAAATTCGCATACCAAGTTTAACTTCTACATATAAGTAAGATTTCTCATAACCACAACAACAAGAATAATAAGAAGAACTGAACAGAAACCCTTCACAATTTAAAAGGAAAATCTTATAGTTCATTGGTGGCAGATGGCAGGATTGGGGGCATGAGGTTAGCATGCCAACACCCACAGCCGTTAATGGTGGTTTTCATGACCGGAGCCGCTACTTCTCTATCAATTAGCTCCTCAGTTTGAATCACGAGGCTGAGTGCACCCTGCCAGACCTCCCTACCTCTGAAAAATCCGAGGAAGTACCAGGGATTGAACCCGGGCCGACGGATCTGTAGTTAGCGATGCTAACCACAAGACCACGCCAGCGGTCAATAATAATAATAATAATAATAATAATAATAATAATAATAACAATAATAATAATAATCTATATATATAAAACCGAATGTATGTGTGTCTGTCCTTTATGCATTACTACACCATTCATCCAATCGCCATGAAACTTTGGGAAATTGTTGAGTAGGCCTACACCTGCGCAGGTTTCTGGCATATTACATTTTTAATTTTAGCTTTTGTTCGCGAGTTATGAGCAAAAAACGGGAAGACTGCATTTTTTTGCACTTTTGAAGCATCGGTTCTCAGTAATACATTTCAGTTGCAGTTGGCTTTGTCTATTTTTTGTCATACCTTGGAAATAAAAGCATCACGATCGTTGGAATGCCACGTTGGTCGATTCATTTGTTTATAATGTCAAGGCATGCAGATATCTGAAATTTTCAACCTAGACGGCAGAGGAATAATGAATATAGGTCTCAATGCGTAAACATTGTTCGACTTAGAAGACACTCACTATGCAGGGGTTTTCTAGGCCAGGGAAATCGAATCTGGGATTATTTTTCCCATGCTGCGCTTTCTAATTGTAGAATTCACTTCAAAGCCGGATTTATAGTTGTTTTATGAATTAGGCCTATCAATCGTTTAGTTTAGACCTATGAATGATTTGTGTGCAATGTGTTAATAAATATAATATTTTTATTATTAATTGTTAATATTTCAATTAATTACTGTGGGCGAAACCGCAGGGATTTGCTGAAAGCCATAAAAGCTATATTTATCGTTTTCTGAGGGAATAGTTTCAGTGTGATAAGTCGTTCTTCCTTATTTAAAATTCTAAATACCTATATAAGGACCCATAAGTTATTTTCGAATTTACAAAATACAAAACCCGAGCCTTTTAAGCTAGTTAATAATAATAATTTAAAAATAATGGACTGGGTAATAAATCCATAACAAAATCTGGTTTTAAAAAGTATTCTACAGATGTAGCCATCTGATTGGCAGCTGGTGTTGCGCATGGGTAATACAACTTTCCCTTTTCACATCCTGAAATGTTCATTGTCAATCTTCGTGCCACATCCCCTGAAGATACGTAACCTTAATATAAAACTTCCTTTTGAGCAATTTTCTGTTCCTGTGCTATGCTGTTTACAGACATGTATTTACACTGAAAACTTACCTTTAATTCGAGCAGCGACTCGAACCTGGTGAAGCTTAGGCAAGACTTCACAGTCGAGTAACGAGGGTCTCGGTCCACACAAAAAGACGTTATTGCCGTTACTTTGCTGAGTGGAGCTTCTGAGATATTCATCCATGCGATTAAGTTCAATCTCGAAATGATTTACATTCTTGGACACATCTCTGATATAAAAGCAAAATCTTGAGAAGAAATTCCTGCCAAAGAAACAAGAAATGTCAATTACAAAGTAACTGAATGTCAAGCGTCAAGTTTCCATTATGAGAATGCACAGCAATTAGTATTAGCAATAATAATATTAGTGTCATGGTAACATTTATTCATGGCCCTATGCTTAATTTGTAATAAGTTCATTTTGTGTTCCTGCTTCTGAAAAGGGAGATTTCAAATAATGGAATGTTTTAAACGCTCCAATTAAAGAGCAGAGGCATAGAAATGCCATTCAATCTTTCTTATGGTGATGTGTGAACTTTATGATTTGGTTTTTGTCAAGTTTCTAAAGTTAATGGTGATTTACTCCATAATAGAACTAAACAGGAATCATAGTTGACCCTACTGTCCATAGGAGTAAAGAAAACCATTCATGAGCCTATCATTCCATATTATTACAAAAAATGCAAATGGCCTTAACAAGATCTAACTATTTATACTTAGTCAGTGGGGAAAGTTGTAAAATACGAGGGTGTATCAATAAATAACTGGACTGATTTAACTGTATTTAAACCACCCTGAAGCGAAACGGCTGCCAGCCGCGGAAAGGTGAATCCTTCGTCTAGCAGTGCTGTGAATCTCAGTCATGCAGAACGATTCAGTTAGGAGGTGGTGTTTACTGTACCCAACATGGAACTGAAATTGCAGCAATGCGCATCAATAAAGTTTTGTGTTCTTCTAGACAAAAGTCCTACAGAAACTTAGAAATGGTGGAGCAAGCATTATAAAGACCATGCTTTAGGCAGAACACAAGTCTATAAGAGGCACAAACGTCTGAAAGAGGTTACAAAGACCTTCAAGATTCTCCACGCCCTGGAAGACCTGTAATAGCAAAAATGGAAGTTAACATCAACACAATTGACGCAACTGTGCAAGAAGATCGTTGCATAACAATTGCGAAGGTTGCAGATATAATGAATTTGTCTTTTGGAGCCAGATCGCACCGGTTGATCGAGCGCGTGCAACTCAAGATGTCATCGAAGAATTGGGCATTGAGATCATGCATGGAATGACCTTGTAGGCCTACTCCTTATTACGAACTCTCTTCAATATAGGCCTATTTAAGAAAAATATTGGCATAATTAACGATGTGATTTACTCCTGCTAATAGCAAAAAAACAACAAAAAATGTATTTGCTTACATGACATTTTAAGAGATGTAGGCCTACACATTACCATGGACCAGTACAATTTAGTTATAATTTAACTATTTAAAAAAAAAAAAAAAAAAAAAAATCATAAGTTATCTTATCACTAGACTTTGGACTTTTAGGTCGCTAAAAATGCTGTTTTAGGTACCTAAAATAGGCTCTAAAAATTGTAAAATAGTCTCTTATAAAATCGTTAAGTTGCCAATTTTCTGAAATATCTCAATTGCAATATTATATTTATTGAAGTCACCATTAATCAATAATCATGATAAAATACAGATGTAGGCCTACACAGAATTATATAGACCCTAGTATTAGGGCCTGTATTACTACCATAACAGTGAAAACCTAATCCCTGCGCCCAGAAGCTAAGCACGCTGGCATATTCAACCCCTTGTATCCCTCAGTGATTCAGAGAACTACTTTTTTTTTTTTTTTACTGGATGTGGGAGTTGGGAGAAAAACACTACATTTTCTTGGGAATTCCAAGGAATTTTTCTACTGAAGATGAAACATTCCTTACTATTTAACCATGTCACAAATGTGTCATGTACTGCACATTCCCAGCTAAAAATTTAGTCCAAACTGAAAATAAATGCTAGATCTTATAACAAAAAATAACTTATAAAATTTATTCCACCATTAAAATACATTGTAATGATAGGCTTTGTCAAAAAAAAAAAAAATACAATTATGATACAAGGTTAAATTATGTAGAGTATAGATGGGTCAGCAAATGTTAAACAAACACTGAGTTGCATTCAAAGTATTGACTTATAGAATAAAATGGGTTTGCAGTTAACCAGCTCTTGACAATGTTTTTAAATCTGGATGTGGGCAAGGTTCTAACATGAGCTGGCATATGATTAAAGAGTTTTATGCCCATGGCTGGGAAACATTTAGATGTTTTATCTAGTCTACATCTCGAGACAAAAATGCTGAGATTGTTTCGTGTATCATGTTCGTGCACCCGATCAGTTGTGAGAAGAGAAGGATATTTGTTCTTGATTATTAACAAACATTGGTGAATACCTATACACATTGGTTACAGTGAGGATGCCCTGATCTTTAAATAACTGCTTGCAGTGATCACGATAGCCGGCACCGCCTTCTTCTGAAGAAGTAGAATCCTACTTGCTGCGGGTGAGTGGCCCCATAGTCTTATTCCGTAAGTAAGATGCACGTGAAAGAAGGCAAAGTACGCCATTCTCTGGAATTGACCTGGGAGTTCATATTTGAGTCTTCTTAAGAGGTATATCACTTTGCTTAATTTAGCACAAATGTTATTGATATGCTCTTGCCAGGACAACTTGGGATCCAGAGTGAATCCCAAAAGCTTTACTGAACTATTTGTAAATGTTCCTAGATTTTTTAAACTAAATGTCATCGCCTGGGTCTTACCCTCGTTTAGGGAGAGCCTGTTTCTAATAAACCAGTTGGAGGCTGTGTCAAAAAGCTCATAAACACACATCTCCGCATACACGATGTCTTCATTGTCTTCACTGATGTCAATGTCGAATCGTCTGCAAATAGAACTAGAGGACCGAGCACACTTCCTTGAGGCACTCCATGTGTAACCTTCCTTGTTGTAGAGAGAGAACCATTCCATGCTACAATTTGTAATCTATCAGATAGATAGGATTCTAAGGTTGCAATCTCGATTGGTCCTAAGCCGTATTTACGAAGTTTGGCAAGAAGGATGTTGTGTGGTACACAGTCAAAGGCACGAGATAAGTCACAGAGTAATACGGACGTTGATTGCTTCATTTCGAATGCACTGATTATGTGATCAACCAACGTTTCCATGGCGTCTGTGGTGGACATTTTTTCCCTAAAACGAAACTGATAGGGCACAAATAGTTCATTAGATTCAAAATAGGCGTATAACTGGGACATCATTATGGTCTCGAAAATCTTGGCGATGGTGGGTATGATAGAAATAGGCCTGTAACTTGAGACATCACTTATGGAGCCTTTCTTAAATATTGGTACTGTGCGAACAACCTTAAGTGCCTTTGGGAATATACCTTCATGATAGTGGTGATGTAAGGAGCTATCAAATTTATACACTGCTTCAAGAACATACTTGATATGTCATCTATGTCCTTGGTCTTAGATGACTTGAAGCCTTCAACAGTTTTGACTATTTCCTCAACGTTAACTGGTTTCCAGTGAAAGCTTGAACGTGTGTTCGGCACATCATGCAAGTAGTTAGATGTTGGGCTAGCGTCTATGTTCGGAATTTTGTTTAAAATTTCGTTAACAGAGCTGATAAAGTATGAGTTAAACTCATCAGGAGTTGCAAATGAGTTGGACACTTTGTTCAGTGGGGGTTTAATTGATTTGATTAAGGCCCAGGCGGCTTTGCATGGATTACTGGATTCCATAATTTGTGCTGCATTGGCGTCTCTTTTTGCTTCACTTAACTTCATGCGGTAGTTTTTCCTGAGGTTTGATAGATACCTCTTCAGGTCAGGCCTATTGGTTACAATATTACTAACACACGCAATGAGTTGCTTCATGTTAGCTACATCAACAGTGAACCAGTTTGATGGTTTGCCTTGGGTTTTTCTAGAGACTTCGTCGTTACTCAAGACTACTTTGGTTCTCAGAAGACAACATTGTTCAAATGTATCCTTAAAAATATTGTAGAAACCAGTAAAGGCTTCTTCTGCAGAAGGTGAGGCAATGGTTTTAAGTATCTCTGCCTCCTTACAACTTACGAGGTTGTTAAATGAAACAACACTTGTATGGTTTTACTGGAATCAGTCTCTCGTCCTTTCATATTTGTACTTATGTAATCCAGATCATGAACATTTAAAAAGATGTGTTTGTGATCAGATATGTAATCCGCACTGACTCGCGTGAGGTAGGTCCATTTATCGAGATTAGTCGGAAAAGAATCAAGTACAGACATGCCACGTGTCGGTTCTAACATGGTACAGTAGATGTTGAAACTCCTAAGTAGATTTAAAAATATTTTGGACTCTTCATTGCCACTAGTCAGGTTAACATTATGATCTGTGCCAATGATAATGTATGGGGTCATTCCATGCCAAATCATCACAATAAAGTGTAATTTCCAACCCGACCATCTCAGATTTACATGAAATTCGGTAAGAAGTTAAAATACATGAAGTTGTACACACACGCAAAATTTTACCCCTCAGTGATTTACGATATTCATACAGCAGGGTTGCAAACATGATAAAAATTGTAAAATTTTCCCTTGCATGCTCTGCAAAAATAAATCATAACTTTACTTCTAATTGAGGTAAAACCTTCATGTTGGTCTCATTTTGAAGCTAAAGGTACATAGTTTCCATTAAAAATAGTTGCATTTCAAAATATTATTTTTTTCATTCCAAGGTCAAAAGGTCTAACCTTTGACCTTGAGTATCTAAGTAACTGAATCTTTAATTTTATTGAAGTAAAGATATGTTAGGCAGTTAAATGTATTCTATCTTTGGTACAAATTTCATTTCGGGATGGCTTTGGGAACAGGAGAAAAAAATTTCCCTACAATATAAAGCCACATGGCTGACTCACTCACTCACTGACATTAATGTTTGCCCACTTTCAGATGAGCTAGAAACTTGAAATTTGGTACACGTATAGCGTTTAGGCTGTAAACCACATAAAAATTTCAAAAAGGTTATTTTTTTATTTTTAGCCCTAAAAACCCCCCGAAAAAGGGCTCGGCTCGGCTCACCGACATTAATGTTTGCCTAATTCCAGATGAGCTAGAAACTTGAAGTTTGGTACACGTATAGCTTTTAGGCTGTAAACCACAGAAAAATTCCAAAAAATTGATTTTTTTAATTTTTAGCCCTAAAACACCCCGGAAAAGGGCTCGGCTCGGCTCACCGACATTAATGTTTGCCCACTTCCAGATGAACTAGAAACTTGAAATTTGGTACACATATAGCGTTTAGGCTGTAAACCACAAGAAAATTCCAAAGTTTTGTTTTAAATTTGTAGCCCTAAAAACCCCCCCGAAAAGGGCTCGGGTCGGCTCACTGACATTAATGTTTGCCCACTTCCAGATGAGCTAGAAACTTGAAATTTGGTACACTTATAGCTTTTAGGCTGTAAACCACAGGAAAATTCCAAAAGTTTATTTTTTATTTTTAGCCCTAAAAACTCCCGAAAGAGGGCTCGGCTCGGCTCACTGACATTAATGTTTGTCCACTTCCAGATAAGCTAGAAACTTGAAATTTGGTAGACATATAGCTTTCAGGTTGTAAACCACAGGAAAATTCCAAAAAGTTATTTTTTTAAATTTTTAGATATTTCACCCAATCGGTCAAGAGTTAGAGCTGCAGCCGCCGCGAGGCAGAAACCCACACAAATTTAAAAAAAAAAGCTTTTTGGAATTTTCCTGTGGTTTACAGCCTAAACACTATATGTGTACCAAATTTCAAGTTTCTAGTTCATCTGGAAGTGGGCAAACATTAATGTCAGTGAGTGAGTGAGTCAGCCATGTGGCTTTATATTATAGGGAAATTTTTTTCTCCTGTTCCCAAAGCCAACCCAAAATGAAGTTTGTACCAAAGATAGATTGCATTTAACTGCCTAACATATCTTTTCTTCAATAAAATTAAAGATACAGTTTCTTAGATACTCAAGGTCAAAGGTTAGACCTTTTGACCTTGGAATGAAAAAATTAATATTTTGAAATGCAACTATTTTTAATGGAAACTATGTATCTTTAGCTTCAAAATGAGACCAACATGAAGGTTTTACCTCAATTAGAAGTAAAGTTATGATTTATTTTTGCAGAGCATGCAAGGGAAAATTTTACAATTTTTATCATGTTTGCAACCCTGCTGTATGAATATCGTAAATCACTGAGGGGTAAAATTTTGCGTGTGTGTACAACTTCATGTATTTTAACTTCTTACCGAATTTCATGTAAATCTGAGATGGCCGGGTTGGGAGCTGTGATGATTTGGCATGGAATGACCCTATGCCTTCCGTGTTTGGAGAGAAAGCAAACAGAGCTCACATAGGTCGATAAAGTTCTGAAAGTTGCCAACCGGAGAGCGATACATACTAATCACAATCAGAGTCAGCTTTGGTATGTATATGCCCGCAAATTCAGCTGTCAATTCTTCACTGTATTTATTGAGGTCAATGGGTGTACACTCGAAATTTTTGGATAGAAACACTGCTGTCCCACCCCTAATGTGTGTAGGCCTAGTTCTACAGAAGTGGGCTACTAATCGTAAGTCTCTTATTTTGTTGTAGCACATAAGTTCATCGTACTTCAACCAGTGTTCGCACACACATAGAATATGCAGATTGTTGTCCTCGCACAGTATCTCAAGTTGCGGTATTTTGTTGGGAAGACTCTGGGTATTTATTGAACATATATTCAAGGTAAGAGTATCGTTGGGTGCACTTAATATTGGGATACCACTAGAAGTTTCGGATGCCATTTGAGACAGTTCTGACGCGTCTAGCGGAGTAGCTGGGGTTGCTATAGGGGAGTTATTGACTTCTCTAGAGGTTCAATTATTGCCAATGACGTGGTTAAATCACAGATTGGGGCAACAATATTAAAAGTTGACTCAGCATAGTCACATTGGGCTACGCAATGGTTATGGCTAGATATGGTTGTACTATCAAGTTCAACCATATTGGATGAATGCACAAGTTCACTTTGATTTAACAAGCGAAAAGGCAATATTACGCTCTAACGTAAAAATAGGCTGTTTTAGGTTCTACAAAAGTATCAGTTTTAGGCATAGTCACTTATGAAACATGCATATAACTTATACAAGTTTTCGTCCATATATCACTTAAGGATTAAAATAGGTTTTTACCTAAAATCCAAAGTCTACTTATCACATTTTGTAGTTTGTATTCTACAGGTTTTAAAGAACCTAAGATACGGCTGTAGAAGACAGGCATGAGTGTGGCTCACTGAAGTGCATGTCAGCCATTTCATAATTATGGGTGGGACATTCTAGCGAATTATAAAAACTATTTTTGCTTATTACATATCATAAATAATAAACTAGAATTGGTTCTTCACATTCTGTAAAATTTACAATGCCTTCTCCTCCCCACTACATGCAAAGCATTGTTTAAAATTTATTTTAAATATTTTAAATTTGTTTTTCAAAATCTATTACAGGTGGGACATAATTTGGACAACGATTTTAATGATGCACACAAACAGTTCATTTGCTGTTCTGCTGTTAGGGCCTTGATGTTATTATTGAAGATATGAGGGATTAAATACAAATTATAAACTGTTTCCAGGTTGTCAGAACATATATTTAACTCATCAATAATAATTTAACAAAACTATCACCATTACGGGTGGGACAAAAAGTCACTTGTTTGTTATTTTACACAGTAATTAACCACACATACTTTTTGAAGTTAATCTTATACCAAATTGTGCCTTAAGATGTATATTTTCTCAAATCAAAATGGACATAGCTTATAACTCTTGACTACTTGGTATTAAAGTGTGTTAAAATCATGCTAAAAATGGGAAAAAAAAGTAACTCAATGCAATAAATAGGTAAATCGTCAAGATTTTACTCATGAAACCACTTCAGATACACCTAAGTCCTTAATATTCAGAGAATTTGAGGTTTTAAACTTATTTTTGACCACCCGATTACAATAATTTTATAACTTCTCTCTTTGAGGGAAAAATTCCCATATTTTATGAAATGGCTGATGTGTTTCCTTACGTGTAGCACATTAAATAAATCACACACTTCCCCACCCCCTCCCGATTTACAGCTACACATCTGCGATAATAATTTTGAAGTGCAGACTCCCAAATGTCAATTTCTACTTTCTACCCATTTCAAAAGCATTAATATTAAGAAAATCTGGATGGTCCAGATTGGTGTACGAGCTGGTTAGAAAGCCATTTTTCATAGAAGAAATAAGATTACAGATGCTGCTACCATCTTATGTAAACCTACGCCAAGACCTTCAGTCAAAGAAAAGAGACATCTGGTGGGAGTTGTTGTTGTTGTTTATTATAGTAGCACTGAGTGATAATAACATATAATGTGAAGTCAGTGTTTCAATTTAATTATTAAAACTATCATTTAAATTGTCTTTCAACCGTCTTCTGAATTCACTGACATCTTTGCTGTTCTTAATTATTCCGTCCAACTTGTTGTATTTTGATACGCTTAACATAAAAGGAGATTTTATCCGTCTATATTCTAAATGATAATGATCATGGCTCCGTGTATAATGCGAATAAATGAGATCATTTCTCAATAACAAATCATTAAGATATTCGGGGAGCAATCTTTGTTTTGCCTTAAAGATGAATGTCATGTTATCCAGATAAATTAGATCTTTGAAATAAAGTGCGTACATTTCTTTTAACAAATCCCGCACTCGATAATCTCTGGGCACATTTAGTATAGCTCTATATGCCTGGTTTTGAAGCCGTTGGATTTCATTTACCACTAATTCTGTTGCATAAACAAATAAGGTATTACAATATTGTAAATGTGGCTTCAATAACGAGTTATATAGTAATTTCTTAATTCCACGCGGTAAACAAAAGCGAAGCCTTTTTAAAACTGACACTTTTTTAAAATTTTGTTTATAGTTTTCTTGAACTGACTTTTGAAATTCAAGGAGCTATCAATAGTAACACCAAGGAATTTAATTTCATCAACACGCTCTAATAGATCTTCACCAAATTTAACTTGGCTAACTGTGTTTATAGGTGAACGACTAACCACCAACCATTTAGATTTATTCTTGTTTAAACACAACTTGTCATACACAACCACTTTTCAACCACTGCAAGGTCTTCATTTAGTCTACTGATTCCATTTTCAATATCATCACAGTTTATATATATTAATGGGTCATGTGCAAAAAGTTGAATTTTGCAATATTTAAGAGTGGAAGTAATTTCATTTATGAACAATATGAAGAGATTTATGAACAGTATGAAGAGTTCTAAGGAACAGATGCCATAATTACTGCAGCCTATGAGTTACGCCACTTAGTGCTCAGATTCCCAGTAAACGGCTTCCAGCACAAGTTATGTGCCATTCAGAGATTTCATGAACCTAGTTCAGACTGCAGATCCTGTGATAGATACATGCCATGATCTGTAGACTCACAATCAGAACACGAGTCTTGAAACAATTCTCCCTACAGGACTAAAATACAAGGATAGCTAATGGACATTGTAGGCCTACGATATTTCATTTTCATTCATTATAGACTACATTACAGAATGGCAGTAAAACTCTTTAACCTGAAAGTCAAACCAGTGGCGACCTATAGCATAGGAAATGTATGGCCTAACCTATGAGCCAAACAACTGGAACTCTTAGAGAAAGTGAAGGCAGGATAGGCCTACCTGTGTGTCGAAATATACACAATCACGTCTTGCATATGAACTGGAAAGAGAACCTTTCTTTATTAAGGAGCTGCATCTTCAAATGTTACTGCTGGTGATGAAGTCATTCTGCACCACGGATGCATTTGTGAACCATGAATGGATGCAGGGGGATATGAACTGAGGCATGCGGTTTCCCATTTTAAGTTGTGTGCCACTAATATTATCACGACCCAAGAGCGGGATGTGCGTGCACTAAATGTGGTGAAGAATGTGATAGGTACCATGCACTAAACTGCAAGAGGTGAAGTGAATCTCTAACTACAGTGAGTCCCACGCAAGAGTTGGCCAATGACGCGGGTTTCTGCGTCGCGGCTGGCACAGCTCCAACTCCCGAGCGATCGGGTGAAATATCTATGCAAATAATGCCGCGGTCGTTGTAATGATTCAGGTTCTCACATTTACAGTTAAAATTACAATAAAAATAACCACGTACCTCATCACAAAAGACGTTGGAAATGTTCTCCTCTTGCATCCAGACAATACTGGCACCTATTTAGGAAATTTTCTTTCACACGGATAAGTTCAGCTTCCGAGACAGAGTTACTTTCTCTTTTGATAGGCCTATGTGATATTGTCATTAATTTCTTCTAACAGTATGTAAATATTATTTATGGGGAAACTTGAAAAATAAAGTGTATAGGTCAATTTCCCATACATAAGAAGAACTTAAAGACAATATCACAAGAGAAATTAATTCTATCTCGGAAGCTGAACTTACGCGCGTGAAAGAAAATTCCCTAAAAAAGGTGCCAATGTTGTGCGTATGCAAGAGGAGAACATTTCCAACATCTCTTGTGATTAGGTACGTGGTTATTTTCATTGTAATTTTAACTGTAAATGTGAGAACCTGAATCATTACAACGACCGCGGCATTATTTGCGTAGATATTTCACCCGATCGCTCGGGAGTTGGAGCTGTGCCAGCCGCGCCGCAGAAACCCGTGTCATTGGCCAACTCTTGCGTGGAACTCACTGTACATTCTGCTGCAAAGACTGATTTATTATTTTCATTCGTTATTAAGAAAATTAATTTTTAAAAACTGTTTTTCTTAGCAAGTTTTCCAAGTCTCTGATATTTTAACCACTGGTAATGGTTTAACAAAATACTCATATTAATCAGCAATTACAGTATGGTGCTGTTGCTAATACTAAAAGTCAAGTTGAATATTAAGGTAGCCTAGAATCTCATAATGGAAACAAGTCATGGCGAAAGATAGATATATGCTGCGCACCGACGAAGCTCCACCTGGCCTCGCCTGCCTGCTCGTTTCCCCTGCTGACCCTCACTTCCGAGCCAATGCGCACGCTACTGCTTGCTTCCCCTACATCTCCTATCACGGGTATGTAGCCTACTTGCTCAGTTACGAAAATTACAATTGTACTGTAGTAAAATTACTTTATTAATTTAGTAGGGCATTCTGAATTCTCCCGAAATTCTAGTTCAGTGGCAGTTAGCTTATGAATAGTGATATTAATTTAGGAGGGCATTCTGAATTTGGTATTAGACTTGAATAGCCCGCCGATTCCTTCCCCTCGCTTCCGAGCCATGGGTTCCTTGATAGTCGTAACGCTGTTTTATGAGAGGTGTGGAAGGGTAAAAAGCTTCTGCATTTAGTTAAATAATTATATGTAAATTCTAGGTCAGTGACAGGTTTTGTTAGGTTAGCAATGTTATGTTAGTTTAGGAGCAATATACTGAATAGCACGATGTTTATTATGTCTCACATTGAATCTCTTCTGCGATGAAACCCTAAACCCCGCCTTCCGAAGTGGGTCGCGTTAGACAGTTCTTGGGAGGAGCCTAGTGCGCAGCATAAAACTATTTTTTCCCCAAGTCATTGGCTCACCCCCATAGTGTAGTATCAATAGTAAGGTCTACTCACCTAGTTGCAAGCTCAGCTTCTGGTCTTTCTTCCGGCAGTGTTCCTCCAGGAAAACGATCTTCTAATACAGTAACGATGTCATCAGCGACATCCACTGGTTCTTCATTAGAACCCAGATACAATGCTGGCACTCTTAAACTCAAACCTAATTTACTAAATGCTTCCGGCGGTCTTGAAACATTTACAGGAACAGTTCTGAATTTCGGTAAAACCTTCGCTGCAGCTTTCAGTTCTGCTAGCATAAGAACACGCTGACTTTGTGGACACGCCCCCAATGTCTTTCCATCTCTTCCAGCTTTCACGAATAAAGTCAAATTCGACGGAGATTCAGTCATTATTTAGCACTCTTGAAGACTGACAAATTTAGCTTCCTCTTTTCCTTCTTTCGAAGTCATTAAAAGATGAAGGTATCCTATGATGTAAATATGATTTGCTTAAAACTGTAACGGCAACAAAACGAAAGCATTCGTCTCTTTCGTTAAAATACACACAGACTAGCAGTTTTAAAAGCAGATGTCGCGCTGCAGATCTATTAATATGCAAAACGTTTCGACATGCTAGTTAAAAATAGTCTAGTTTGATACAGTAACACCAAACTACGACATTGTTTACAATTCCTGGTATACATGTAATAAAGGCCTGACTTATTCAAAACAATCCCCACGCCTTGCACTAATATCAAGTTTCGTAGTATAAACTAACCACGAAATACGAAAAATAATATGCTTACCTTACACTTTACAGACGAAATCCTCCAACCTTTCAGGGTTTTAGCCTTTTATTCAACCAGACCGGAACAAAAACAATTATTTTCCTTTTTTTCAGCGTTCTACTTCCGGCCTTATGGCTGTGGCTATGAGAAATACTATATTCAAAATATTACCAATTACACTTTTTACGTATTACTGAATAAATCCCATTTAAATTTAAAATTAATATAGCATTTTTTTATTACATCTGGAAGCTGTATATACAAAACCCACAAAACCTACCCAAAACCAAATAAAATACAATCCATTATATTTTAATTCTGTACCAGGTATGAAAAATTTATCACCACGAAACGTAAACTCACAGCTGTCAAAAGTCGTTCAATTAAATCGTCCTGCTCTGAAGAAAGTATATTTGGAAATTAATAATGATATAGGACATAATTATGTGAGTTTCAGGTAATTATAAAAAACATTCTTTAAACAATGGGTAATGGATATAAACAGACCTAAATGTGTCAACTGTAAAGTGCATGAATTATAAATTGGTGGTTAGTAAGATGCTAAACAAACATTGTAATTGATTTGTTAAATTTCAGGTAGTATCATCAAAAACAGAATTCAAATGTTTCTCGGGATCACTCCAAATATGCCATGAAGAGCTCTGTAAACATGCAGGCATAATTGTGACAGCATGACTCCTTTCGATGACTTCATGTATCTCATGAACTCAGTTCTTCTTGGAGAAGAACCTGTAAGTAAGAACTGAACAATTTGACATTACATTTGTTTATTTTTGGGGGGACGCTTCGAATGACTGCACGCTGTGTTATTTTTTAAACACAAAAACGGCCATATTTGAGGTTACAATGTTTTCTAGAACATACAGAATTCATATTATTACACTATTAAGTTAATTTTGAATTTTCACATTCGGCTACCCTCAGTTAAGGGTTGGCCTAAGATAAAGAAGATGGCGAAAGAGTAGAACAGGCCGCGCACACATCCCCCTTCCATTCAATACCTGCCTGGCCGCTTCCCCTATCCCGCCGGCCGCTCCTAGCATGTCTCCTAGCCACCTGCCGGTCATTTCTCAACGCCGGCACCAAACATATTTTACAATTATAAAAAAAACCGTATAGGGTATATGTGAATAGAACATTTCACAATTATAAAAAAACAAAAATTAATATTTCATAATAAAAAAGACCCTTGCACCATACATCATCACAATTATAAACCCACCTAAAACCCCTACTTTCCAGGTGGGTTGGAGTGGGGGACTCGTGCGTGGCCTGGTTTACTTTTTTCCCAAGAATACTAAAAAAACAAGTAATTACAATCACTAAAAAATATAAACAGGTACTAGTATTTACAATTAAGTAAAAACGGAAGAACAAGTCGCCACTTAAGCTTTGCCCACTCAACCTACCAATGAGACATCTAAGAGGCATTGGTGGAACTACTAGCAGCATTGAAAATGGGGAAAAATTTCACTTTTTTTTTCCTTTCTCCTCTTCTCTTCCTCTTTCTCTTGCTTATTCTTCACCCTGCCTACCTAACCGTAAATTTTCGCATCGAGCTGTGTAGTAGTCTTAACCATTATGCCATCGAGTTGTGAAGTGAGAATTCATTTATTTAAGTTGTACTTCTGCAGGTTGGGTGCTACTTGCTTGAAACCTGTTATCTATCCATTTGCTGTTGCTAGTGGAATACTGAAAGAGCCATTGTCAGGCACTTGATGATGATTTTTTTGCAGAGCAGTAGCAAGTAGTGATGGCGATTGTTCCTCAACACTTCACCATAAGAACAAGCTCGCAAGACATGAGGGAGAGTTTCTTTCTCAACGATGGCAGTCCTTCAGGATTACTAAGCTATTTAATACATGGGGTGTATTCTTTAAATAGGACGACACTCTTTCCTTTCTGGCGCAAAAAATATTGTGCATCAGATTCCCTATTTCAGAGTTGTATAGTTTTAGGCCCACATATGGAAGGAATTTTAAAACGATCAGGTCTTCTGTCTGAAGGCAAGTTACATTTTTCAAGACTTCGGTCAATCTCATCATTCAAGTCTCTTGTGTGGATTACAAGACTTCAGCAGGAATTTATGAATTGTAAATATGCCTCCCATGATGATTTATAACTCTTGGCTATCGAATGGGAGTTTAAGTATCTCTTTAGATATTGTTTGAATTAATATGTCAGCCATCAGATAGAAATTTGACTGGTACCATATTCTATTTAATGGTTTAGTCTGTAAATCGGTGATGGATGTATGAACGTGCTCAAGATGTTAAACTTCTGGTATGGTTGTAATAAAGAGGAGGAAGCTAAGGCATCAAGTTTCTTTTTGAAATCGTTCATTGTCCGCTTAGGGTTAGAAACCATTGTACTGTATTATCATAGCAGATTCACTTGTTAGGTGCAATAGACAGAATTCAACATACTTTTTAATACCTTTTGAAGTTGAGATAGCTAGATTACGATTTTAGCATATTGATAGAAATTTCTTCACAGCTATATCGGTGAGTTTCTTGGCAGATTTGTAACTATTAAACCTTATTTATTTATTTATTTATTGTTTGGAACTTTAATACATGCATCAACACTGTCAAAAAGTTAAATTATAAAACACAAATTCTAGTAAGTTATTACATTAGAGTTAAGTTATACTGGTGGTGGTTATTTGGTTGAAGCTTGTCAAGTTTTTAAATTACTTTTCATTTTAATATTTTGTAGAAATGATTTCTGGAGCCTGGAGGCGCTGTGTGATGCATGAGAGTCTGTTTGGTTGCCATGGCAATGAGGATGTCAGACATTTAATCAATCAATCAATTTAATATCAAGAAAGTTGCTGTAGACCACATAAAATATGATTAATTACCAATAAATACAACCAATACAAATACAATAGAACAATTTAAACATAGACCTAAGAATGGAACTACAAAATAATGAATGCAAATACAATACAAAGAATGAAAATACAAATGAAATACAAATTAATAAAAGATATGAAAATTTTGGAGTAGGCCTATGGAAGGATATTAACAGAAGAGTCTAAAAATTCCTTTAGATCATAGAAGGCATTTTCTACTAACCAAAGTTGCAAGACTGTTTTAAATTTATTAAAGTGTCCCTTGTGGGTGGAGTCATGTTTCTCTTCTAATCTCCTGTAGCCTCGAGGTTGCGCATTGCTGTTAAAGTGAAGTCAGTTTAGCTTGTATCTATGTGATGAAGCGGATGGACAAGGATAATAGATGTCCCATCTTGAAAACATCCAGTTTACCACCGAACATTGAGAGACTGGTCAAGTTTCCCACTAAAATGGCCATGCATTTTTTATTTTTTATTTAATAAGTAAATATTATTTTGGTAACCATTAACACGTCATGTGTTGTTGTGGTGTCAGTGCACGAATCTTAAACAATCCAGGAAAATAGTGTATATTTTTGTTAAACAAAATTAATAATCATTGTATATTAGCTATCTGCAAATTAGGTGTTTTTTTTAATGTGTACTTAACTTATTTGCTTTTTACATTTGTCAGCATTTAAACTTCACTTTTGTGTGACTTTGTTTTGCTTATACTGTTACGAGGTGTGATAAAAAAATACGGTGAATAATTATAATACAAAGTAATACGCTTACATAGAATTTGAATTAATCTCCTTGGCTAGCGATGCACTTGTCCCAACGTTGAATCCATGACTGGAAGCATTTCTGGGAGCCTTCTTTCGGAAGAACAGAGCTATCAGCTGTTCTGTCGTGGCCATCTCCATGTCAAAACGTTTTCCTTTTAGCATGATTTTTATTTTTGGAAAGAGACAAAAGTCGTAGGGTGCAAAATCTGGTGAATAAGGTGGAAGTGGACAGACAGGAAGACTTTTTCCGGCCAAAAACTCGCGAATCAGAAGCAACGTGTGGCACGGCGCGTTGTCGTGATGAAGGAAGCCACTGGCCCATTTTTATGGTCTCTTTCTTTGTATATCAGTTCTTTGGTAAGATCTCGAATACTCGAATAGTTATTCACCTGTTTGAACAACAAGTGCTGCCAGTTGTCTGTTTTTGAGGTCAATAGATGTCCTGACCATTGCTCATCTTCAACTGACTCATTTCTGCTTTTAAATTGCTCATACCACTTGCAAACAGTCTTCAGAGTTACCACATCATCAACATTTCATGAGCTCCTTTGGCACCTTTTAGGTAGATTTCAAAGAAAAATCTACCTATTGCAATCGATACCATGTCATGACTTTCGAAAAATTCTTTCATATCTTTACGTTTCATGCCTCCCTAAGTACAAACCACCCCTGTTCAAAAAAAAAAAAAGTTGTAATTTTCTATATCTATATATATATCTATCTATCTTTACACGCTAAGTTAGCGGCTGTAATTTTGAAGATATTTGACCCTAATTTTAATTGTGTTATTTCTAGGCCCAATAGTTCAGACAAGTTCGTTAATGAGCAAAATTGGCCCAAGGGGGTGGTGGGGGTTGAAATTTAAAAAATTTATATCTCGGCCCATATGAAGTATAGAGGGAAACTTTGTTTGAATAAATTAGAGTATTCCCTATGGAGTTCACAGTGACACCAAAGATTCGGGGGTTTTGGGGATACGAGTGGGGTGGGGTTGGGGGATGGAAATTCGAAATTTTTGAAACCACGTCTTGTGGGGTATCATTGAAAAGCTCTTGATGAGTACTCTACAAATCAATAACTAGTTTCTTGATAGTTCTCATATAAGGTGAGATTTGAATGTTTGAAAAAGTGCTCTTTCCTCTTTTTTGGAGTTATTATTGCGGGTTTGTCATGCCAAGGTTAAAGAAGAAGAGTGCTGCACAGCAACAATAAATTAAACCAAAAACACTTCGAAGTCTACCTCAGCCTGTAGGCCTGCCTAAAGGGATTTTTTGTAAGTTAAAGCAAAACTTAATGTTGATGCGTTGTTTGAAATCAGACGACAGACACGGTAAACACGACCTCACTCCAGCGGCTCTGGAAGCTTACCATCAAGTCAGAACGTGTTGAAACTTGCCATGGCCTGTCTCAATAGATCAAGCTTTCGGACAAATTAGATGAAATAAATCGAGCATCAGTAGTTACTGCTATAAAAAATCATTCACCGTATTTTTTTATCACAACTCGTCTATTGCTCTTCTGTTAAAAGCCTTGTTTTATGGACTGTGATAAATAAAGTTAACTACTTTCTGCATTTTGATGTTAAAATGTTATACATTGCGAGCTCAATAAGTCCTCCCTGTTCCAACAAGCACATGCCTATACTAGATAAGATAAACGGTAATCTGCGTCTAAATATGAGTTTAATCTTCTTGACAGGCTAGGAGATACTTTCTTACATACATAACATCACTTACACCACTTGGATTTCATCTTGATTATTATTCAAATTATTTTCTTCAAAATATAATTTTGATTCATTCATCAACATCTGAACTTCATCCCGTTTTGCCCAACATAGACCAGATGTATCGTCTGCGTACATACTAACAAAGTATTAATTCTCTGAACCTCTAATACATCTCACAGCCCATCTAGCAGTTTCAAGTGGGAACCAGTTCACATGCATGTTATTAAATGTTATTTATTTATCACAGTCATCCTGAGGAACCTGGTTTTGAAGTGAATTCCACGATTAGAAAGTGCCGCCTGGAAAAAACGACCTCAGATTCGAGTTCTCTGGCCCAGAAAACCCCTGCATAGTGAGTTCTGTCCAAATCGATCAAATCGATATAGGCGTAGGCCTATATTCATGATCCCTCTTCCAACTACATTGAAAATTTCAGATATCTCTTGGCATTATAAACAAATGAATCGACCAGCATGGGCTTACAAAATGAAGCGATTCTTTTATAGATTTTACGGAACCCAAAGGTTCATTGCCTTGATTACCTGTGCCCGCCATTCTACCCTATTCTGTGCTAACTCCGTCCACTATCCCTCACAAATCCTACTTCCCTTAAAACTATTCTAATATTGTCCTCCCACCTACGTCTGAGTCTCCAGATGTATCTTTCCTGCCCCATGTCCAGCATGTTCCCACCAAGTTTAGTTTTAGTTGTAATATTAATCTAGAGACTTCATTTTTGGGTTTTTCTATATAGTCACCAGGTACTTTTGCCTGGAAAATGGTCCGAAGTTAATAATTTTTTAATACGTTATATGTGGATATTCTGTGGTGTAGAATCAAAGTTTTCCAATTCGAGAACCCCGTGCGAACTTCAGGGCAGCTGAAAAACCTCGAAATTTTTGGGCTTTTTTCAGTGTTTTCCTTATAACTCCTAAACAACGCATTTTAACTCAAAACACTCCATTACAAAAATTAAAGAGCATTAAATTTCCTATTACTTTCACTGTTTACATTTTTTCTAAAACCAAATACGTACCGAGATATGGCACTTCAAAGTTTTGAAAAATTTTCGAAATATCGAAAAACTGCGAAAAATTAAGTTTTTTCCCTAGTAACTTTCATCTTTAAACATTTCTGTATGAATAACGTTCAGTAACCTACACAATGGAAAACCCATCTTTAATGAGATGTTCATTTAAGAATAAAGTAGCCTACACAATTATCTATCTATAAAAATCTATTTTATAAAAATTCATACTAGATGTGATGATATATGGATATATTAACCAAGTAGAAATGTGTATATTATTACAAATTATCCATTAATATTGATTCATAAAAGCCTTGATCTCTTTGCTTCCGATGGCAAATCGGCATCATCTCTCAGTAATTCCTCCTGAGCAATGATCTCATCGATGATGTCCTCCTCGTCATCGCACTCAATGTCCGTGGTTTCCCCATCGATGTTGGTCTCAGGAGAATTTTCTCAAGCATTTCCTGCACAATTTTTGCAGATGGCTGAGTACCGGAGTCCTGCTTTTTTGCAGCAGCAAGCTCTGGTACTACACCCTGCCGTGCACTTTCGTTGTAACATGTAGCCTACAACAAATTTTCTGGAGCTGCAACCATGGTCGTTGTTATGGGGATCAGGCCTCGTTTCGTTAAACTGATAGTAAGCTTTTGTAGCCAAGCCACGTCTGCACTTATGGATAGGTACTAAAAGAATGGTACTTGGCAGCATCTTATGCAGAGGGAAATGTGGCAAGGTTGGATTTGGATTTGCCACGGAGTTGGAAAATATTCAGTAGCGAAGATCGTCCAGAGTATCTGTGTCCATGTTTCCACCATACAGTATCACAAGAAACTTTTCCTCTGCTTTCAAAATTTGGCGTGGTGTTGCTTCGTCATCTTTGAGAACACTAACGATGTCAGACAGAGAATGGTTTTATCTCATAAATAGTGAAAACTTTCTTCTTTGCTTGTCGGAATGGGTTTGATGTATTGTCACACCCGCTTGCTGCATGAAGGAAAATAATATCCTGAGTATTTTATTTGCACGAAGCTGACGAATACAAAACACTGGGGGCATTACCTCTCCCACTCTTTTGGAAGTAAATGTTCTTTTCAGAAGAGCCAAACGAAGTCAGCAATACTAAGAGATCGACGTCTTCACCTGTGAAAGTAACACTACCTAAGTCAGCAGCCTTAGATATTGTAGTTTGACTCTCATGATATCGGTATTTTCTATTGCCTGCTTAACCTCGACACCCTTTGCTGCCATATCAAACATCAGCATTGAAATAAAGTTGTCGTTGGACAGACATTTTTTTTGTGACAGTGTAATGGCTGTTGTGAACGGAAAAAAAATTCTGGACTATTGCAGCAAAGCCCGGCGATATCGTTCAGCTGCTTTGGTGTTCTCATAAGTGACATCACTAAGGTATCCTTCGAATACTAATACGGCATCACATCCAAAATGTTTCTGTACGTAGTCCACGTAGGTCTAGCACACTGACTCGAATGTGGGCGATGTAGTCTTACCCCATACAATCTTATGCAGTCAATTACTTCACTTTTTCTGCTGCCAAGGAATGGTGTTAGGAATGAATGCTTCATACAGTGCTGACTGAATTGGCAGAAACGAGGACATCATTGCTCAGGAAGAAGAGGAATTACTGAGAGATGATGCTGACATGCCATCAGGAGCAAAGAGGTCAAGGCTTTTGTAAATCAATATTAATGGATAATTTGTAATAAACTAGCAGGTGCCCGCGGCTTCGCCCACGATAATTGATTAAAAAATTAAAAATTAAGAGTATAATTACTATCAGAGCTAAAATTCTGGCTTCAGAGTACATTCCACGCCGCCTGGTAAAACGATCTCAGATTCGATTATGCAGTTCCAAAGGCAACTGTGAACACATAATACGTATTGTTTCTCAACTGTTTGTTGACAGATGAATATGATGTGTATTTCATTTGATCAATTCAGTGTAATTTTCAGAAATTACATAATGTTTCAAGGGAAGGAATGGTTTGTTTGGATTTTTATTATCAGTGATATTTCAAGAGTTAAACCATCAATATTTTTCAGCTAGTCCCTGCGACTTCGCCCACCATTATTAATTGACTCCACAGGATTTTTAAGAAATTTACACTGGTAGTTTATTAAAAATGTTTGTGGTTCAGAGCTATGAAAATTGTAAGTAAAAATAAAATTAGAATATTTGTTCATTGTGTTCATTTCACTTAGGCCTTATATAATAAAGAAACGAATTTCCTAATTTTGTAGTCTTCGTGAAAGTTTAGCTGTGATAGACGAACATTGCCGAGTATACCCGATGTTTCACGAAGTGGGCGAGCGAGTGAGCACGCTATTTAGGGCCATTGAATTGTATAAGAGTAGATTACATATTTCCTACTTAGTTAATATATCAACATATCACATGTAGTATAAATTTTTATAAAACACATTTCTATACATCGTTAATCGTGTACTTTATTCTTAAATGAAGATCTCATTAAGGATGAGTTTTCTATTGTGTAGGTTATTGAACGTTATTCATACAGAAATGTTTGAAGATGAAAGTTATTAGGGAAAATGCTGCATTTTTCGCAGTTTTTCAATTTTTGGGAAAATTTTCAAAACTTTGAAGCGCCATATCTCGATACGTATTTGGTTTTAGAAAACGTAAATAGTGCAAATAATAGGAAATTTCATGCTCTTTAGCTTTTGTAATGGAATGTTTTAGGCTAAAATGCATTATTTAGGAGTTATAAGGAAAACACTGAAAAAAGCCCCAAAATTTCGAGGTTTTTCAGCTGCCCTGAAGTTTGCATGGGGTTCTCGAATTGGAAAACTTGGATTCTACACCAGAGAATACCCACATACAACATACTCAAAAATAATTAACTTCGGACCTTTTTCCAGGCAAAAGTACCTGGTGACTGGACTAATATTCATTGACAATGTGAAGATGTAAGTGAAAACAAATGCCAGTGCTGTATGCGAGAACTTATCTAACGAAACTATTCTTTGCCACCAAAATTTCAATAGTTCTTAAGTGTGTCCTATTTTTGTGTTTCAGACAATTGAAGACTTCATACTACTGATTGGAACATTTGTCGCTTTCATTGCGTTCATTCTTTGGTGCTGCTTCCCTGTTGTACCGAAGGAAGCAAACCCACCTCTGCAGTATGACAGTCGAAGTTACAACCAGTACAAAAAGATTGACACAGGTTACGAAGCCAACTCCTAGCACTGTCACCCGTCAGCATGACTCAGTGTTTCATATTTATTTATAGTTAAGTTTGAGAAGAAGACTGTAAAAATCAAATTCCTCATTTCCTAGTACAAATGCTAAAAGAACTGAGAATACAAATGTTATTTTTTATTTATTTGAGTTTTATTTATTATTTGTGATTTTTTGATGGAAGTATGATTTTATAATGTGCCTATTATTTCTTAGACACTGAAGTCATTTTCATGTAAATATGTGAAAACAGAAAGGCGAAGGATTATTAAAACAATGCATTGTACTGAGTTTATTGTTAAAAATGGGCTTTCACATCAAAGTCATGGGTTACGTAAATCTTTATTGAAATTTGCTTCATCACCTCCTACAAAAGTCCTCTAATCAGGTCGCAGAATCTCTAGCCAGTGAGTTATGCATACATCACTGTTGCCTCGGTGTGTTAAAATTTATTCTGCTTACATCTGTTCAGGAATCAGCATTATAAATGTATTCCATAGTTCAGGAATATTCATATTTAATAATTGTAATCAACTACTGTAAACATTATAAACACATAACCTCAACAGCATGAGTGAAATGCATAATATGTCCCTATGTGCGTAATATCTTTCAGTCTGGGTCTTAAGGAACTATAACCAGGACTTTAGTTGGGCCGGTACTCAGAACTGACTTATTTATTTGTTTGATTGGCTAAAATTCTAATCATTTAGTGAACAGAAAATACCAATGCATGAACAGTAAACAGTCTCACTCTTACCAAAGCATAAGGTACAGTATTCAAAGAGAATTCTCGTCATACTCAGCATCCCAATGATTGCAAGATCAAATTCCGATGGTGTATTTTTTTATTCTTTCATAGCATAAATACAGTGAATAATTTTAAAATAATCTGTTACATGGCCTTCTTTTTTATGAAATATTCAACTATATGGTAAAATAAACGTAATACAGAACAAATTTATAAAAATATTTAGGATCATTTTCAATAGTCAAACCTTTAAATCTTCCAATTTAAAGATTACCCTTAGCGACAAAACCTATTAAAAATCACTTTCATCCAATCTTGAAATGATAACTAAATTATAATAAAATATCTTTTCTTTGAAGACTTCAGATTATACCTGTGCCTACTGTTCCATCAGGTCTCTTCGTTACTATTATTATTATTATTATTAACAACATTAGTATCTGGCTAGTGCATCTTCACTCGACTTAATTTACATAGGCCATTTTGTAAATATATGAAATTACATTATTAATAGCATTGGGCTGGGTGGCACTGGCTTCCTGATTGCAAGTGTGATCCCGATTTATGTGGCGACGGTCAGTTGGTCTAAGTTGCAACCAACCACAAATACTTTATTTTATTTCCTTAACTAAACTAGCAAATGTTTTACTTCTCCCTTCCGCTTTCTTTCTCTACAATACAACAATTGTAATGCAAGGTCTAAATATTAATGTTAAAGGATGTAATGTTATCATATACCTGTTTCCTCACATAACTTGACAATATCGGTTAATATGTGCCGCAGTCTTCATTTCATCTGCATTACAGCAGACGATGAAGCAGTGACAAAATGACTCCAGCGCGAGTGTCCTGTATTTGTTAATCCTATTGAGGGGAAGACGATAATAGTGAAGAAAAAGATGTTTTTGCCGCACATCCATATAGTAAGAGGAAGTGTTTGTCTGTGATGCCTAGCGAATTCTAGGGCTTGCCCCAATTTGAAGTTTTTAACATGGATGGGCTGAAGGGTGTCCATTTTTATTTTTCGCATTCGTTCAAGAATTTTAGCAAAAAATTATCAGAAAATGTTACTTTTTTGCTGTTGAAGCATCAGTTTTCGCTGTTACATTTCATTCTGCTGCCTTAGCATCGCTGAAATAAATTCTTTCCAATGCATCAAATTATTGATAGCTTTGATTTTGTCAGCACGCTCTTCTTTATTCTTTTGTTTATATCATTACAGCATGCAGAGATTTTAACTTTTTACATTGGTAGATGAAGATAGACCTAAATGGGCAAATGTTGATAATTTTGACAAAACTCGCTATGCAGGTGTCTTTTTGGCCAGGGAACTCGAATCTGAGGTAGTTTTTCCTGGGTGGTGCTTTCTAATCGTGAAATGACCCCTGAAGCCAGATTTTTAGCTTTTTATTATGTGTGTGTGTGTGTATCTAATGCTCAGGAGTTAACAACAAAGTCATTCTCTTTCTTGCTTCCCAATATTTAGATGTCAGGTCTTGATAATCTTGAAGAGCTGCACAATGTTGTAGATGTTGTTTATCCATTTCAACTTCTTGACAGCACAGTATACAATTTGGAGAAGTAAACATTCCAATTCTTTGTAGGTGCTTTCCTAGGCAGTCATTCCTGTAATAAGTCTCATACTAGCAACTGCAGGTCTGGTATTACTAGGGGGTTTTCTAATAGTATTTTTATATTTCTGTTTTCCATTCTTTCAATTAATTTAGCACTGTAGGTATCATTCATTTTCTTTTTGATGATTCTTTTAATTGATTCATAAGAAAAGGCGTTTGTTTCTTTCTGCTTAATTGTGCAGCCTTTCTTTGCTAATATATCCGTGCTTTCATTTTCTTGTATTCCATTGTACAGGGTGGACCGCTCGAATGTCCCTAATTTCAATTGTATGTGTCGGGTGAACGATTGAAGATAGAAACTTACAACAACGTTTATATGAAAGAAAAACTCCACTGGGATAATGAGGGCTTTTTTTCCAATTTGCAGGGACTGAGGTTTTCCAAACAGCATTATAGAATTATAGTAATGCTTCTTTTGCTTTATGGCCTAGATTTTTTAGTAATTCAGGATGGATTTTATCAGGCCCTGGGGCTTTCTTACATTGTATTGTTTTTACTGCTTGAGTAAAGAGTGTATGAAACAAACTTCTAATAGAATTTGGAAGATTGCTTTCATTTTGTTTATTTTAATGAGTTTCTCTCTTCTTTTATATTCTTTGGGGATTCTAAGGGATGTAAATCTGGCGGCTATTTTTGATTCACCAATTAGTTTATGGTTATATTCCATAGGTTCTTTTAGAGTAGTTTCTTTTTGCATTGAAGATATGAATTGGTAAGCTCTGTGGTAATTTTTCAGCGAACTCGTTATATGCTTTTCTTTTGGCTTTTTTTATTATTAATCATCTTGAATCATATTTCAAGGTCTAAATTATCTGTGCATGGCAGTGCAGCATCAACAGTGGGCATTCAATGATTTATGCTACTTGGAAATATTGTAATTTCATTTCAGGGACTCAGTTAAGGGGAAACAGGGTATATTGTATGCATTAGTGTCACAGCATGACTGAGGTACTCAAATCTAATTTATATGTCGTGCATATTATGAGGTGATAATAAGTGACGCACGAGAAAATGCAGCGAGGTGCCACTCCATTGTGCCAAGCATCTTCGTTCTGAATATCTGTACGTTGTACAACTTTGATTACTTTGATATTGTTTTAAGGGGTCTAGGGTACTTAACACAACTGCCTATAGAGGACAAAATTTCCCAATTCTGTTGCAGACTTTTCCTGTTCATTGCGATTAATGTAATATTTTAATGCGATATGAACGTGTAGGTATTTTTGCACAGTTTTGCTGACATTTTGTTGTTTCAGTCCCCAATGATGATGTGTGCCACTTTGACGTGAAAGTCCCATACGAAAGATGCAAGTGTGCAAATTGATTTATTCCCCCATTCCATCTCGTTGTACTGCTCTGCAATATTTAGCCTTGAAAATGTTATTCTTAACTATGAGCTTTTCGTCTATGGTAGCATTGAAAAGTAAATATATGCATCGTCTCATGTTCCTTCAGATGTGGGGAAACAAACTTTTTGATGCAAAATGAACTCATCTCATGTGTTAAAAAGGGGGGATTTTAAGGTAAATGTGTTCTTAAAATGTTTTTTAATAATCATGCCTAATAAATGCTTATTTGTTTTAATCATAAAATCTTTCCTGTATTTTTATTCACAACCCCTGACAGCAAACTTCCCAACACTGAGTCCAACTACTCGGCATATTGACTTTGAGCGACAGAATGCATCTGTGTGTGACTTAAACATCCTATACCACCAGTGGCGTAGGAAGGGGGGTGCGGGCCGCCCCGGGTGATTGACAAAATAAAAATGTGTCTTTGTATAAGTAAAAAATCGCTCAAGGGAATTTAAAGAAAATAATAATATTATTTAAAACAATTAAATAAGCTTAACAACTTTCTACAAGTCAACATGCGTATTGAAACTTCTTCTTTTGGTTTTAAATTCTGTCAACAAAGGTAATAAAACGCGGCTGAATTGGCCGCTGTGTTGATACGAAGAATAATATTATTGTTAGAGGGAGAGGTGTTTATTTCTGCCGATGCTTGTCTCTGCAGTTTTAATAATTTAAATGAGACTTCAAAATTCAGTGATTATAATTATCACTTAAGCAGCAACCAATTCTACCCGCTGCGGCAGTCATGATTTTGACGAAAATAAACTTCGAATGTGAGTTGACTCCGAAGTCTCCTTCAATCTAGATTTTGAACTGGGATGTGCACATATTTAAGAATAGCTTATTAATAATGCAGTTCCGTAAAATAGTTACATTACTTGTTTATGAAATTTATTAGGATCAACCTAAAAAAATGATGTATAATTCACATAACTTCTTCTGCCCAAATAAAAGTTAGCCTCCCCTTAAAAATAAGAGAAAGTTGTCGCCAATCTTCGTGTCACATCCTCAGAAGGTACCTAACCCAAATACAAAATTTTGTTTTCGTGCGATTTTCCATTGCAAAGGGCCGTATTGCAAAGAGCCCGTATTCAGAGTGGGTGGCTTATAACTACCCTTCAGAGAATTATTTCAAAAAAGTGTTTCAAATAAAAAATTTTGCTCTACAAGCAACCCACATGCAAAATTTAAAGAAAATCGTTAGAGCCGTTTTCGAGAAAACTTTCTTTATGTAAAAATAAGGAAAACTTGTCTCCAATCTTCGGTTCACATCTTGAAAGGTATCTGACATAAATACAATTTTTTTTTTCCTTTTATCAAAATTTATCTTTCCAAAATTCGAGATTTCACTTGGAAAACAAAATATAAAAAAATCACTCAAAAAATAAAAGTTTGCACAATTTTGGGAGTGTATTTTGGCCTAGATGTTCGCTTTATTAATGGTAACACCTACAGTCTGTCGCTCACGAAAACAATATATATCTGTCTGTCTATAACGTACTTTAGATTAATAATAATAATGATAATAATATCATTTATTGTCGTTTAACAGTACAATGTACAATGTACTGCATAATATGCTTGATATGCATGTCTTTCCTTCTAACAAAATTGGCTGAATTAGGTTAACTATGTCTTATATGCACCATTGGTAGCACTGGTCACAATATGGTAACTCGAATCAATTCATAGATTGTTGATTCATGGTATACCATGATTTTGGAGCTAAGTTTTGTTTTTATATAACAAAGTAGTTATTAAGGCGCAATTCCACTGAAGCAACACTGAACGACATGTGGCATGCGACTTGTATCCTAGTGTTGCCTGATTGTAGGCGTGCGACAATGTGCCACAAAAATTCCATTTGCCGCATGCGGCATTTGTCTCCCCATGTCGTATTCGCTTTGTCGCCTAGGCGTGTAGCATGGGACTAGAACGATTCAACTGAAGCAACTTCAGTCTGGTGCAACATGTCTTTAATAATACCATATACAATACCCATATTTATATACAACACCATGGGCTATTAAAATGTCTGAATAGCTGTCAAATTATTGGCAGACACTATTTAATAAATTACCAATAATTTATCAAAATTTACCTGTAAATTTCTTTAAGATAAGAGCACATGACTGGTTGGCCAGGAATCCATCAAGAGGGACTTTTGGTATAATTGATTTTAGTTACTCCAGTAGTATCAGAGAATTGGCATATTCAAACCCCATTTTGTAACATAGATGAATTTTTTAATAGTAATATATCGTAACAATGTATCCTAATATTGTCTTATTTCTATTTAACATCAATCAGACTGGACTATAATCCTTATATTTTTATTTTTTTAAATTATTTTTTTATTTTCTATATTATTGTGTCTTGAGAATGCGCTAACTTGGTCTATTGACAGGTTATGTAATAATTGTAAAAATGTAAGATTCTTATGGCGTAATACTTAGCTTGCTGTCACTTTGCATAGTTTACTTTACCTGACTTTGTCTATCGGGGGGGGGGGGCTCCTGTTTCCCCTGCAATACATCATTCTACCAGTGCTCATTCATCATGATCAGGGCCCGGATTCTGATGACCTAAAATTGTTTTGAAAAATGACCTATAAAATGACCCTAAATTTTAAAGAAAATGACTTAATAATTATAAAAAATGACCTAAAACTGATATTTTATTTATAAAAAATTATTATTGTACACACAAAGTTATAGACTAGTTTGTACATAATTATAAAAACTGTAAATAACTGTAATGTTGTGAATGTTCTTTTCTCACAGAAATTTATACTGGCTCTGAGGCACTGGCGAGTCAAAATTCGGCACATCCTTTTGTGGTCTGCCGGATTATATTGTCGTTTATTGAGGGTAAACAATACTTTGCACTCTCAAATCCAAGCAGGTGGCAGACTCTGGTGCCAAGTCAATCTAATAACAATAGTATTATAATACAAAATTTTGGCGTTTCTTTGATTCTCACTTCCGACTGAAACATATCAACACTTTAACGCCGAATTTTTCTTTCTTGCATTAAACAGACAACACTTCAAAGACAGCACCGCTAGCGACGAAAAAGAAGTTAATACACTCAATGTAAACACATGAAAATGACTAAATGAGAAAACAAATGACACGAAAATGACAAAATAATGACCTAAAATTGAAATAAATGCCCTGAAAATATAAAATTGCATAAAATGACAAAAAATGACCTAATAAAAATGCATTTATATAATCTAGAGGCCATGATTAGGATTTATCCACAAGTTGGCAATGTCTATGCAGCATCAATAAAAAGATGACATGTCATTAGAATCCGGGCCATGATCATGATATAACCATTGGTTGCAATAAAGGAATTATTATTTTTCAAGCCTAATTTCGAATGTATATATGTAACAACTACTTTCATTGCTGCTTCCCATTTCAATTGAACTACTGTATTGGCAATTATTGAGATTTGAAGGAAAACAATTATTAAGTTTTAAAACTTCAAGGAGACCCGATATACAGTACTACAGTAGTTATTTTCTTTCTCCTCCTTTATGCTGACGTGGCTGTGATTTAAATGCTCTGCTCTATGAAGACCCTTGTTTGTTTGTTTTCATAGCTTGTTTATGCAGGTGCAAGCAGCCCATGTCGCCCCGATCCGCTGGCTGTTGGATAGCGACGACACTGTTCGACACGAGGAATTTTGTCGAAGGGCGACAAAGGCGTCCTGGCGACAACAGTCAACTTGTAGCATGCGGCAAGGAGACTTGTCGTTTGTCGCTTCGTGTTGCTGCAATTGAATTACTGTGTGTAGCATGCGGCATTGACGCATGCTACATGTTGCCCAAATGTTGCCTCAGTGGAATTGCAGCTTTACTAATTTTGTTTAATCCGTTGAGTTTACGAGTTACATCAGATAAATTCGTTGCAGACTGCATCTATCGACAAACTCTTAAATTCTCATGGGATTACCTTTGACTATCCAAAAAATAACACTTGGAACTGTTCCATCTTTTAATAATTTAAATGGGGGGGACAATAAATTTTCCACACCGGGTACCACCTAAGCTTGCTACGCCACTGTATACCACAGTCCTATGACAACATATTAGCTGGATGAGTAACTATAACCAGTGGTGATATTCAAACAGTTTAACAACCGGTTCTCATCATTCAAAATAGCCCAATGTGCTATTTTGTTCAGTGGCGCCAACTTATATGGGCCCGTGGGGCTCAAGCGCACCCAATAATTTGCTGTGAATTATCTTAAATATTTATTAGGCCTGTTATTACTAAAAAAAAGTCATGTTTAGTCGGTGCAAAACCAAAATCAGGCTACCCTATAGGTTTATACAAGCGTTGACACAAGTAACATGATCTCCCTTGTTTCAATTAACTTAGCCTACGGTACGATCGCGATCGTTTGCAATTGTTTCTGAATCTTTCAAATGTACAGCCTACGACAAATTTACTCTGTTAATGCCAGTTTTCCCAGCATTTTCCGAAATAATTTTTTTGCTTTGAAAAGACCGAAGACATTATTACGTTCGACAATATTATAGAGAAGAGTTAATTTCACACATTGCTGTTCTGAGTGTAACCCTAAATACGGATAACGGGGAAAAGTTGACTTTCGATTTTGCTTGTTGAAGAATTTATAGGGAGGAATTTGTAGGCCTACAACATGCAGTGCTACTCAATAGTTATTGCATGTTTTACTTTATTTTAATTTATTTTATTTTAGTTGTTACCTAATATCTTTCCTCCAAAGGTCCCCATAATTATAAACTTTGAAGAATTAAATTAGAGTCCCACCCGGGAGGTGTTGGTAGCACGGTTGCCTTCCACCTTGTCGGCCAGTGGTTAAAAATTTCCAACTTAACCACATGCCCGCTACCTATAGTGGTAGTCCACCGCTAGCGAACATAAATGGCGTGTTTTGGTTATAGGAAATTCATATATGTATTATCACTGTTGTGGATTGGTGTGAATCTGATCTAGGAAAAAGGCAATCACTCATTGTGAAACTACCGGTTCGGAGAACCTACAAGATATTTAACAACCGGTTCTTGTGAACTGGTGCGAACCGGCTGAATATCACCACTGACTATAACTACATTCTCATCATATCAAATTACTTGGGAAAATACATAAACACATCACAAAATATGTTATATTAAGAGAGAAAAGTGCACAATATCGTCCCCTTAGAATAAAAACCTCGTATCTCATAAAACACATACGGGTCAATCCATTAGAAATGAACCAGGCCAAGTTTCTCGACATTTTAGATTTATTTTTTTACCAGTTATTTCCCAATAAAAGGTGAGTTCAAAACTATGGTAAATGAGACAGGCAAAATGTGAAATTTCATATTCTAAAATATGGCTGCTAGCGCTCTGAAAACTCGGATCTTTACGAATCACGAAGTTTAGATGGCAATGCAAGCAAGAAAAAAGTTCATATTTCATAATATTTTGGTAAAATCTTCATATTTTGGTAAAATCTTCATAAAGTTTCATATTTTGTATGATTTGCAAATTTTTCCTTCGTTAATAGGCTACTTCTATGACAAATAAATCGAGTTTTCCACATTATTGAAATGTTTTGAAAAGTTTTCCGGGAATCGCATCTCAAATCCCTATACGGCAAACTCCAGAAAGCTAAGAAATTTGGCAACACTTTCTAAGTGTTAAGAGGTACCCAACACAATTCCACTCTAATAATAGCCTACTTCCACTATGAACGGGAATGGGATTTCTTCGTATTGTTTGTAAGTAGTCACATTCCTTGCATTCCAAAAGATAACTCGACAGCAAGGGCGGGGGTAGGGAATGTTTACAGTTAGAGGAACCAGCTCACTAGCAGGGAGGAGGGAATATTCATTTATGTGTTGTTTGCGATTCGTGGTGATTTGGATCGTGTGCCTAAATCTGGAATGTGCAATTGGTGACAGAGTTAAACTGTTTTAAAACAGATGGAACGATTGTTATGTGCACATTTTGTAACAAAAGTGTTAAGTATGGAATATAGTCCTTTTTATTACCTGTGTAATATTATCTAAAGACAAATTTGTACTAACATTCAAATTATGTTTACGCTACATTTGATATCTTGGGAAAGAACAAATATAAGATGCATCTTCGCATGAGACATATCCCGGCCAGTCCTCCCCCAGTGAAGCAATTCATTTTATGCCGTGATCTAGCGAATTCTTCGAGGATGAATAGGCTGACAAACCGTTGGGTACAAGGCACATATTCTCGCATTTAATATTTGGTACAAGGGACGCTCTAGAATTTTTAATATTTGGTACAAGGGGTGCTCTAGAATTTTTAATATTCGGTAGCAGTTTTAATATTTGTTACAAGGGGCACTCTCGCATTTTTAATATTTGGTATTGTCGGGAGTGTCGGCGACAATATACAAGGATAGTTTGTCACCTGCTTCCCTGAGAAACAAAATGTGAATATTGAGTGATCGAGTGGGCGGAGCTTAAAGTGAACTTAATATTTGGCTTTCGCCGTTATCTTTATTCTGAACAAATGGGTGCCTGAATTACATAATCATTTTGTTATTAATTTATTTTTTAATACTGGTATCTGCAAACACAAAGTTTCAGCTGAAACAACACACAAATACATAAAATACATAAAAAAAATGGAAATTAAAAAGACACACACACACAGTTCAGACGTTTCTTACCGACAGAAGATGCACTTTTTGCCAGAAAACATTGAAAAACTGCTTTGATCTTATTGTAATAAATATTAGTTGATGTGATGATGTGATGTGAAAAATGTAGGCGAATAGAATATTGTGAATATTTAACGTATTAATTACCAGTTAACTAGTGTTTTTATTTTGCCCTCTCATTGTGAATATGGTAGATATTCCTTTGTGTGTTGTCTTAAATCAAATAACAAATATTCAGATGATAAAATTGGTGATTTATTGCATTTCATAATATTTTTAATTTTTTCTTCATAATTTCATATTTACCATAAATAAATTTAATATTTTGGCAAAATTTTCATCATATTGTGCCTGTCTCTACAGATAAGTAAGCAATCCTATGCACCATAAACCCTACAACTCCCGACAACTGAAGTCTCAGTTCCTGCTTTCTAGTAACTAACATATTCACTGTATTTTATGTTACTTTTCAATATGGATGTAACGATTTTGATAACAAAGAGTAATACGTCATATCATGATATTCTGTTTTTAACTAAAATGCATTTATTTACAAACCGATAAAAAGACCAGAACAGGAGTAATACTGAAGATGTACAAATCACCTAAAATATATTTAAAGTGATCTAAAATATCCTAAAGAAGGCATAATAACTGGATAAAGAATATAATAATGAATGCAAGTTAATAATTTTGAATAATTTCAATTTTTTTGGGTAGATTCTTCAGGAATGTTTTGCTAGATTGATTCTTTATCTTAGCTGACGGGATATTTGTCCTAACTAATGTAGTACTTCTTAAGTCTCTGCACTTTTAATATTCACTGCCAGAAGCTGCAATTTCCTTTTCTCGCATGTTTCTGTCTCAACTACGAACTATGAACCAGCCGCTGCTGCGATCAAGGTCATGCTACTGACTCCATCTTCACGGTTATGTGTGTACACAAAATAAGTGTTATTTGAGCTCCGACAAACCTAACATTGTTCAAGAAGAGCGGAGAAGGAATTTTAGAGCCCACTTTTTACGAGGCCCCCAGGTTTACTCCCGCGTTTTTACAGAATTAACAGACAGCCCATATTTCGATGAGAGAATGAGGGCAGGATAAAGATTTGTGGCACCCGACCAAAACCCCTGCGACTTTTTATCTCCATGGTAAATTAAAACAAAGTGTACAAGACAAACCCACGCGCCCTGGAAGGATTAAAAGAAAATATCCGCCAGGAAATTGCCAGCATTTCGCAACGTGAAGGACGGTTTCATCTCCTCTCATAACATTGGTAAGTTATTATGCTGGACGCTCAAAAAGAAAATACTTTTTCCTGACTTCCTAGCTCTAATAATGACAAACATAGCACGTGGTACAAACTGCTGTTAAGACGCCTTTGACCACAAATTGTCAGATTGAAAACATTCCAGGTGTGGCCAGGTTCAAAATATAAATGTAAATCAACTTGTTTGTGATTATGTTGTGACAACAGCAAGAAGAAGACGAAGAAAAAGAAAGGAAAGAAAAACAATTTATTCTGCTGCGAGGAAATCATATTAGAGACAAAATGACACAAAAACAAGGAAACTTGTATACAGGCATTTCTTCCTCTTAGACAGGAAGTTTGAAATTGAGTTTTGAGAAGCAATCTATTCCGTAAGAAGCGACATTAGCGACAAACTTAATAAGAAATGAATATAGCTCACTGTCTTTTACATTATCCACCTCTCAGGGAACTTTGCACTGCAACTAAAGTGGCGAGAGTTTTATTTAACCAGCCTGATTATAATCAGATGACCAAATTGACAGGTGAGTAGCAGATGTAGCAGATGTTCGTTAAGGGTTACAAAGAACAACTATGTATTAAGTCACAGAATGGTACTTTATAAGATTCCGTACAGGACGGGAAAATATCTGCGATAACTTAAATACGCTTTATCGGATTTTCATGAAAATTGGAACGACTAATCAAAGATCATATGCGTTTTAAATGGGAAATCATGACTATACTGTAAAGCCGCCTTGCTAATCATTGAGGGCCTTGACTCCAATGCAGTCAGATGTTTTTTTATTTCGTTGATAAAGTTGAAATGAGTACTACATGAATACTATTATATACAGAAGGTATATTACTGTGAAATAATTAGGCTACTTACATTAAGTGGAGTTCTTTGCCAGTGCATTTTGTGAAATGTTGACATATTTTAAGAATTTCTTATATCAGTGTATACGAGTTTGAATTAAGGTTAAGTATGTTCTTCCGTAAGCTCTGCATAATGAATCGATCTGAAGCTTAACTTGGAGATAGATTACAAAAATAATGTATTTTCTGTATATCATAATTGCAATTGTCACTGATTAAAGAAAAGCATTCTGGCACTTTGTTACATCAGTTTACCTGATTTTATTTTGCTTAGTTTTGGTGTTGAAATTAATTTTAGTGTCTTAATTCTAATTGAAAGTTTGAGTATGAGACAGGTAGAACAACAGAAGAAGAAGAAGAAGTATGGGGAATGTATCAGACTAGCAGGTGTCCGTGGCTTCGCCCACGATAATCAATTGAAAAATTAAAAAGTAAGAGTATAATAATTATTAAAGCATTATATTTATTAACAATTGCACGCGAATCATTCATAAACTAAACCATTAATAATTAACGAAACAGATAAAATTCCGGCTTTAGAGTACATTCCACGATTAGAAAGCGCCGCCTGGGAAAACGATCTCAGATTAGATTATGCAGTTCCAAAGCTAGCTGTGAACCACTGCCCTCTAGACTGTATTACTCTTGTGTAATTCTCGAGACGGCGGTGGATAATACGTATCGTTTCTCAACTGTTTGTTCACAGATGAATATGATGTGAATTTTATTTGATGAATTCTAGTAATTTTCATAAATTATAATATTTCCCAAGGGAAGGAGTGGTTTGTTTGGATTTTGATTGTCCGCGATACTTCCAGGGTTAAACTATCGGTATAGTATAGCTGGTGCCCGCGGCTTCACCCGCCATTATTAATTGACTACAGGATTTTTAAGAAATTTACACTGGCAGTTTATTAAAAATGTTTGTGGTTAAGAGCTATGAAAATTGTAAGTAAAAATAAAAATTATAATATTTGTTCATTGTGTTCATTTCACTTAGGCCTTATGTATAATAAAGAAGCGGTTTTCCTAATTTTGTACTCCTTAGTGAAAGTTTAGACTGCGAGAGACGAGCATCGCCGAGTACACCCGATGTCTCACGAAGTGAGGGAGCGAGTGAGCACGCTATTTAGTGCCGATGAATTGTATAAGAGTAGACTAGATAGTGAAAAGTTTGCTCAATTAACAAGTTTCTCTCATTTCTTTGGTATGGCCCCTTTGTGACCCGGGCTGTTAGGCCGTGGTTACTGACACCTGACGTTTCACCCGCAGCTGTGACAGGCATCACCAGAGGCTGCTGGAGCTCTGGCTGCACGACCTAATAGCCCACATTTCTTCATCAAACTGTTTCGAGGGTTTAGTTCTAGTTTGTTGAATATGCGGTCGTTCCATCTCTTGCTATTCCTGTTAGCTAATGTACAGGGGTTTGACCTATACTCTTTATGTTTCAAGTTCCCATAAATAATAGTCACATGCTGTTAGAAGAACTTAAAGACAATATCAGAAGAGAAATTAACTCCATCTCGGAAGTTTAACTTACGGGAGCGAAATAAAATTTCCTAAAAAGGTGTCAGTATAGTCTGGATGCAAGAGGAGAACATTTCCAACATCTCTTGTGATGAGTAGACCTGGGATTTTAAGGCAAATGCCTATTTTGTTCCTTATGAAATAACATGAAATTTTAAAAATATATTGACACTTCATGATAAATCACTCACTTTTATAGAGTTTTATAGCGCCCTAAAATGCGTATTTGGACATTTGGAGAATATTTTTACTCTTTTAGTGCCTAAAATGCCTATTTTGTACATTTAAAATAAAATTCACCTTCTGTAATTTTTACTATCGTTTAATGGACATCCCTGAATGAAGAGCAGAACAGCAGATGGTGGGTTTTTCACAGAAAGTTGATTTTCCCTACAATTGTCGCCAAAGGAAAGCTGACTGACGGGGAGGAATAGCTCAAAAGAACAAGTAGCAGGTATATAGTAAAAAGGGACATACTGTGTCAAGTCACCAGCGAAAGACCAGTTGTTTAAGTGAATATAGTTCGTGAAATCATCTAAGAGTTCGCTTATACAATAATGGCTTATACAATTTCCAGGTATGATTCTTGATGCCAAGATTATTTTCTGTCAGTAGTGCAATAAACAGATATGTGCATTTTTTCATATTACTCTAAAACTAAGTTTTTGATATTGGCTCCTCTAATTAATTTTAGAGACCTCATCCAGGCGGTATGGGTTCGATTTCTGGTACTGGCAGTAATTTAAGCGATGAGGTCTGGAATGGCGTTGACCCAGCGTTGTGAGGACGATTGGGAAGCTACAGTGAGTAGCGGTCATGGAGGCAGCGCAAAACGGCTGAGGGATTTGTCGTGTTGACCACACAGCCACCCAGTATTTGCAGGCCAGCAGCCAAGGCCCTTGAAGGCCTGTAGTGTTCTAATTTTCATTTAATCCAAAACTGGTTTTGATAAATGCCTTTTTAGATGTCCTAATTTTGCAGTTATTTATGTTAAGAACGGGTATATCACGCTTCTTAATTTTAAAGTCTATTTACATATGTTTAAAGCCTTTTTTATCTTTTCCGGTCATGGAAACCACATTAACGGCCGTGGGCGTCGGCATGCTGACCACATGCCCCCAATCCTGCCGTCTGCCTTTGGTAGATGACGCAGCGGTCGGGTGGTAGGCCTTGTCCCTTCTGCGATGTTAACGCCACGGAGTTACTTTTTTCTCTTTTAATAGCCCATTTACTTGTTTTAATACCCTATTTTAGGTGCCTAACACTAATTTTATAGAGCCTGAAATCCCAGGTCTAGTGATGAGGTACGTGGTTATTTCCATTGTAATTGTGAAAACCTGAATCATTACACCGTTAGCGGCTTTATTTGCGTAGATATTTCACCTGATCGCTCGGGAGTTAGCGCTGTGGCGATGAAGAACCTGCATGATTGGCCAACTCTTGCGTGAAACGCACCACATTAATGCAGAAGTTTCAATTCCTTTCTCATATGCAAGACAAGAGGAATCAGGGTTGTTCACCAGTTTAGCTAATTTAACAAATACGGTTCGACTTATAGCTTACTACATAGAGGAATGAGTTTCTAGACAGCATATAGAAATGTCAACTACTTTATGCTATGGAAAGTTAATTAGCCCTAATGTATTAGGTTCACATTTCTTTTTAGGTAGATTTCGAAGAAAAATCGACCTAAATCGATACCATGTTATGATTTTCGAAAAATTCTTTCATATCTTTACGTTTCATGCTTCCCTAAGTACGAAACCACCGCCTGTTAAAAAAAAATATTGTGATATATATATAAGGTAGGTGCTCCAGTTAAGGCCATGAGTAGTATCAGACCAGTTTTACGCGAGTAGTAATGGAGCAGGTATGGACCACCGACGCCGCCCCCGACGCCGCCCCCGACGCCGCCCCCGCCCCGACGCCTCTTCCAGACGCCATCCCCGCCCCCGCCCTCTTCCAGACGCCTAGTTAGGCCCTTTTGTCCAGTGACGTCACGGGAGTCGATTCGAATAATGTAATTACGCCCTTTGGCTCTGTGCTATTCCCGATTCATCCAGACGCCTTGTTTAGGATTTAGGCCCTTTGGTCAGTATTCCCGTTACGCAACAGGAACAGTCTCTATACTTATGCCCTTTGATCCAGGACGTCCTGTGTTGTCATGGTAGTCGATTCGAACAATGTAGTTATGCCCTTATACACTAAGCTATTCCCGATTCATCCTGACGCATAGTTAGGCCGTTTGATCCGATCTAGTTAGGCCCTTTGATCCGGAACGTCATGGGAGTCGATTCGAACATTGTAGTTAGGCCCTTATACACTATGCTATTCCCGATTCATCCTGACGCATAGTTAGGCCGTTTGATCCGATCTAGTTAGGCCCTTTGATCCGGAACGTCATGGTAGTCGATTCGAATAATGTAATTACGCCCTTATGCCTTAGACGCACTCTTACGCTAGGTTTTATTTTATTTTCGGGACGTTTGCAGTTGGGTCCTTTGGCTATCCCATATGAAGTCCCTACACTTTGAACTTTTTTTATCCCGCAAACGTTATGACCTTTTGACAGTTGTAGTCGCTATCCCAGGACCTCCATATGACGTCATCATTATATTGCGTTCTTATGCATGTTGATTTTATACTTATATTTATTTAATAAAATCTTGTCTCATGGGTGGACTCGAACCACTCAAGATGTGATTACTGGGCACCTGTGTTTAACCGCGTGACCACGGTGACATCCTATGAGCCACCTGCTATCATTGTCTCATATAAAATTCAGTGACGTCATGTTATCCATTCTTGTGCTTTCATAATTGTCTACTAGAGCGCACTAGTTAACTGTCATTACTTTCATAACTATCTACTAGATGGCAGTTGTGTACCATGCTATAAGATGGCAGCTAGCGGTAAATTCAAAATTCAAAACATTGTCTCATATAATATTCAGTTTTTCTTAGTGCCATCATGTTATTCAATGTGTACTTTCATAATTGTCTACTAGATCGCACTAGTTAACAGTCATTACTTTCAGAATTATCTACTAGAGGGCAGTTGTGTACCATGCTATAAGATGGCGACTACCGCTAAATTTAAAATTCAAAACATTGTCTCGTTTTGCCAACGATGCCTGCAAACGCACTCTTACGCAAGGCTTTTTACCAATGTTGTTAAGCCCTTATGCCAAGGACGGTTGGAAACACACTCTTACGCATCGGTTTTTACCAATTTTGTTACGCCCTTATGTTCTGCACCGTCGCAGCGGAGGGTTGCGGCAAAATTTGAAACTAAAAGGCGTGTGATTTGAAAATGAATACCCGGCACCGTTCTCTACGAGACTATTTTACACTCTTACGCAATGGTTTAAGCTAACTTTTAATTTTTCTTGCACTTACGCGCTTATGTTAGTTGGTTCGCATATAGTCTTATCCTTTAACCTAACTTCTTCTTGACTTAATGATAAGTGCCTAACACCTTGTTTTCTTGCAAAATAGCATTTGACGTTATTTTACACTCTTTCGCATAGACTTAACTCGATCCGTATGCACAGCTTACGGCACATAACCTAACCTAACATAACATAACATAACCTAACCTAACCTTTCCTAACCTATCCAAGCCTATAGACATAATTTAAAAATTTCAGATCGCAATAACCTAACATAACCTAAACTAAATTTCCCATACTTATATTATTTGAGATATTAAAACTGAATTACTTTAAAGAACTTCTACTAGAAATATCTTGTTTTTACAGTCAACTCTCTTTAGATGAAGAAAATATTTGATCTGTTACGAGAAAATCGTGTTTCCTCTACTTTAATGAACTAGAAAATATTTTGTCACATAAACTCTCGGCGCGCGCGACGAGTTTTTTAATTTCCTCGATGCGTATGCACAGCTTACGGCACATAACCTAACCTAACATAACATAACATAACCTAACCTAACCTTTCCTAACCTATCCAAGCCTATAGACATAATTTAAAAATTTCAGATAGCCTTATTACTCAAACATTTCACATTTGAAATGTATAAATGACTTCATTTCGTTTGTTAATTAGACGTGTTCAATCGTGATTTGTGGATTTTTTTTTACGTAATCTTTATTTCTTCATGCGCAACTGACATTATTTTCCTCTCTAGCTAATCATATTTTGTATATTCCTTTTGTTTACAGATAATTTTTCTCAATTTCTTTATTAATTTACATACACATTGTTTGAATTGTTAAGGCTTTTAGAGATGCCTCTGTTGTATTGTTTAGTAACAGGTAAAATTTTCACAATTTGAGTGTATCAATCACTTTATTTCCTATCATGCGTTGAAGTTCAATCATACGTTGTGAATTTATTTCATAATTTTTCAATTTTTTACGCACAATTGACATTATTTTCCTCTCCATCTAGTCATGTCCTAAATATTCTCTTTGTTTAATATGCTTTTTACCTATTTCTTTGATAGTTGACAAGATTGTATTAATTGATAAGGCCTTTGGAACAACCTATGTAGTTTTTTTTATTTTTTATTATTTAGTGAGAGGTGTACATACGTAATTTTAAATGTATAAATGATTTCATTTCTTGTGTCGATGTCAATCATGATTTGTGGATTAATGTAGTAATTTTTTATAATTACTGAAATTGTAAATATTCTCTTTAACATATTATTTCCCTATTTCTTTGATAATTGACAACAAGCTTGTATTAAGGCATAGTCACTTATGAAACATGCGTATGCAAGTTTTCGTCCACAACGCCAAAACGGTAATACAATTCCTTTTACGAATGTGGCGACTACTTGTTTTAAATTTTGAATTCTATGTTTGGTAGGCAAACTCCCTTATTATTATTATTCAATTTTGTATAAAACAAAGACGAACTCTAAAACTATTAACATCATACTTACGTTATGCAGGAAGATCCTGGTCGGAAACAGACCGTTACTTGCAGGCTGAATCTGTAACACCTTTTCGTGATAAAATCTATATTTTGTTCAGTGATTACTTCGGTAGAATTTGAGAAAGCTTTAGCTGTATGACTCACAAGTGGGATGAAATAATTTACAGCAAAAACTTTTTTTCTAGCGAAGCGATTTAATTCAAAATTTGAACAATCATCTGTTACGCTGTAAGTGCAAAACCTTTTAAAAATCAAGGTTGTAGCTGCTATACTTCACTGAATATTTTTTAAAAAATAAGTTATATATTAACGCGAAGTAATTTGTACTAGTTTGTTATGTATGAGTCACAAGTGGAATGAAATAATTTACAGCAAAAACTTTTTTTCTAGCGAAGCGATTTGAACAATCACCTGTTACGCTGTAAGTGCAAAACCTTTTAAATTTCAAGTTTGTAGCTGTTATATATATATATATATATATATATATATATATATTTAAAAAAAAAAAAAAAATGTTAATTACAAGAATTCTTATGAAAACAGTTATCAATGTATGAACAGCAGAATGATCTTACGATCTGGCAATGTACACCCTTTACAACTGATTACAAAAATATACATATAAATAGAATGTATTTAGGAATTCCGAATGCTTTATCACTACTTTGTTATACTGCAGAAAAAAAAAGCGATTGAGAATGTGAAGACTTTTGAAAGTTGAAAAACAAAGTGTTTAAGATTGTTCGAAAAGCAATACATGAAAGTCAATCGGACATGATATTTTTTCTAATATTCTAGTGATGATCACGAACTTCAGAATATGTTTAACTACGATTCAACACTTCGTAAAAATATTTTATATAAAAACTATTTTTTCTTTTTCCATACTAATACAAGTACTGAACTCGTCAGATTCTAGTTTTAATTAACATATGAGATGTTAAGTATGTGTTACAAAATTAGGAAAACCTTTCTTTATTATATAAGGTCTAAGTGAAATGAACACAATGAACAAATATTCTAATTTTATTTTTACTAGAATTTTTTAAAAAGAACAGAAATTGTACTACTGCTACTAATGTATTGTATAGTTATTTTCATCTTTTTCTTTCTTTCTTTCTTTCTTTCTTTTCTTTCTTTCTTTTCTTCCTTTCTTTCTAGTAAAATGAAATTTTGTAAGGATCTAGAGGAAGGGTTTAGGTTCTGTTACAAATAATTACAATGTAATACACTAAGAACAGATCATGGATATTTATTTACATCAAAACATATTAATATTAACACTAAAAAGAAAAAAAATGTTCATGTTTGTTCTGTTCACCGTTCAAGTTTATCTAAACAATACTGTAATGTTCTACAACATAACATTCTGAATTCAATATATGTAAAACATCTCCCATTATGTATGCAGCGCCAAAAAAAAATTTTTAGAGTTATAAAATCGACAAGTTTTTTAATGTTACAGCGAGCGCAAATGTTATAGCACTTGTCATGATAGAAACTCATCATTGTTCAGTACAGCAAAAAAAAACATGTATTTATAGTATCTTTAAAAAAGAACAGAAATTGTTTGCTGAAATCCTAGTTTCAAATACCATGTCCAATGTATTTTAATTTAAGAAATTACATTTTGTTTTAACATTCATATTTCCATCATGTTAACCTATCAGTACACTAAAAAAAAATGTAATTATAGAATCTTTTTAAAGAACAGAAATTGTTTGCTGAAATCCTAGTTTCAAATACCTTGTCCAAGGTAATTTATTTAAAAAAAAAAAAAAAAACATGTATTTATAGAATCTTTAAAAAAGAACAGAAATTGTTTGTTGAAATCCAAGTTTCAAATACCCTGTTCATTGTATTTTTAAGAAATTACAATTTGTTTTAACGTTCGTATTTCCATTGTGTTAACCCATCAGTACAACAAAACATGTATTTATAGAACCTTTTAAAGAATAGAAAATGTTTGTTGAAAGACGAGTTTTCAAATACCTTGTATTTTAATTTTAAGAAATTACAAGTCCCTTCTTCACACAAGTCTTTTTTTTTAACAATTTCCCTTTTCCCCGCTTTTACTGTAGCTGCTTCGCATATATTCTTAAGGTTTAAGCTCACTTCTTTAAGTCCCTAGCTCCTCGCCTTCTAGCGAAATGTCTATAGCGCTCTCATAGTTTTCTTTCTTGAACCACCCTCGATTCGTAACATGTTATTATCGGCCCTCCCATGATTTTCTTTCTTGTTAAACTATTATAAGCCCTACACTCGATTTTCTTGCACATCAAGATGTCGGGTGCTAATTGAATTCTTTTTTCTAGTTCAAGTCATCTTTTTACACTTTAAATACATTCCCACTACTCATTAGCAAGTTTATTATTCGATTTGATGATATATTTCTCTATACCTAGTCCTTTCTCCCAAGTTTCTTAACAGCTTTTTTCTTTTTTCTTCTTGTCATTATATTACGTTCTTATGCATGTTAATTTTAGTCATTGGTCGCATGCTTCTCACCCTTATCTAGGTCACGGCTGCTTCATGTTGAGACATGATGTAGGTCGTCATAGGATCCGCTTTCGATAATATTTATAACAGCAACCCAAAATGTTATATGTCCTATAATTCATAGACAAAGGATTCATTATAATAATAAAACTGTTTTGAAGGAAGGGAGCGTACGGTGACATATGTCAAGCTTTAGCTTGTATTTAAAACTTTTAAGAAACATTATTATTTAAACACAACTATGTCTCATTAAATACTTACCTGTTACCTGCTTTCTGCGCAAGTGATGCCAGCTTCAATCCCTGTCATACTGGAAAGACTTTATGTAAAAGAACGCCTGCAGAACCATGTCTTTAAATAACCCAATATGTTTCACTAGAACTGTTATGTAATAACTTTCATTATAATATGATTGTGTATTTTGAGAGGTTATGTCATATGAGTTCGTTATTCTTCTCATTATAATTATTTTACTGTAAAGTAAACATTTATAAAAGGCCTATTTGAGAGGATCTAGGATAATGATAGGTAATAGTTCTTTGCAAATCATAGCATATATTATAATATATTAGACTTGTGTATACTTATTCAAATGCTAATTTGGCCCTGAAATTTTCGCAAACTATACTATTAAGTTTCTTGAAATGTTTTAATGATTATAGTTTTAAAAAAAAATTAAGCGTCTTTTATGTATATTTTCTCTACGTTGTAATTTTTAATAGCTGTTACCGACACTTTATTTCTTCGAACAATGTTAAATAATTTCTCTTCCTTAAATTTCAGTAGGCTTCTGTCTTATCGGCAAAGTGGTGACCTGTCTAAAATTTAATTGTAACAGGTTACAGACTCAGCATCAATAACTTGACGTTATTTATTACTGCATAAACAGTATGATGCCAATTAATTAGAAACATTATAGTCAAACTAGTCTCGCTTACGAAAGTGTTTTATTAGAGTCGGATCTGATTGCTTAAGTTTGGAATTTGTTTGCAAAAACTTTTAAAATCTGATTAAGTCTGGAATTTGCTTGCAAAAACTTTTAAAATCTGATTAAGTCTGGAATTTGCTTGCAAAAACTTTTAAAATCTGATTAAGTCTGGAATTTGCTTGCAAAAACTTTAAAAAAACTTATCTCTTAAGGCACATCTAAAAATTCACTACATATTTCCTTTACTACGCGTACGTTTTAAAAATCTCATAATATAGGAAAACTTAGAATTGTAACAAACTTCAAAGGTGATCTTTACTGACAGGACTAGTGTTCTTTGATCCTCTTGTGTTTTCTATAATTTGTCAGATGTAATTTATGTAAAATTGTTAGTTTCTACATAATGTGTAATCTACAAATTGAAATAGCAAAATAATTATATTTTCTTCTGTTATTCATGTGTTAAAGAAACCTTTCTACAGATTATTATTCTTTAAGTTAATCCTATCATTGTAAGAAGTCATAGGCGATCAAGCTTCAGTGCAAACCTTCTTCTATAGACCTCTTCAGTGTTGGTTTCCTTAAGCATCAGCATCAGCTCTTCCATAAAGAAAATATTGTATATTAAATCACCTACCTCTTCTGTGAATGTAGATTTAATCAATTAATTTAGCAATTGATACAAAAAAAAATATATGAGACTGTAACAAGCAATTTTAGAAGATAAATTATTAAAATATGACTTGTGGTTTTAAAATTACCGCTTTAAAAAAAAAATAGTTCCTGACGGTAAAATTAGATGTACAGCTCAAAGATTAAGTGACTGAACTGTACAAAAGAGAAATTTTCGTCAAATAATTATTATCACATTTTCTAAAAATAATCAAGCCTTTTCATACTGTATATAACACTCGTTTAATTTTATAGTTGTCTGTAACTTAAAGTTTCCTTCGATAAAAATGATTACTGATATTTGAAGGCGTATTTTTAAAATATTTTGCCCCGGCCTTGATAGGTAATGGTGTCTAGTGTATAGATCTATAACCCCTGAACTATTTTCGAGTAAACGACTTGTTCTAAATTTTGATAAAAAATACCATACTTTTTTGTTAATATACAGGTATGCGTCACTTTTCTTTGTCATATCATCTGTGTACAAATAGATATTATATCCTCATGAGAAATTAATCACAGTCTGTTCAATTACGGAGCTTCGGGAATTTATTTTTAATTCGACCTCCTTTCTGTAACGGATTCTATTATTAACACATAGAAACGTTTTATTTTAATTTCTACAACGACAGTAAAGCTTCAGTTTATTTGTACATTGAAAGTTTAAATTCTAGCGTTCTTCAGTGTAAGCGATCAGTTTTCAGGTTCGGGGTTCGAATCCCTATAGTAAAATATAACTTCCTTCCAAGCTATATTTTTTTTCTCAACAAACCGCAACTTGTACGCCTATGTTTCAGAAATTTCCGTTAATATATTATTTATTTTCTTGGAAAAACTTAGAATTAAATCCAGCTCTTAAGATATTTTCTATGTAGTGTGTTTCTATTTCCCCCAACTATCCCCTTTTTGTTTAACAATTTACATTAACCTTAAAATGAAGTGTTTAAAGTAGTTCCAGACAATCATATGATAAACATTCATTTTACGCGTGAAAACATTTAGATAAACTATAAATTAGTATATTTTGTGTTTAAATATTTTCACCTGCGTTTTTTTCTTTAATAACCGACATTAGTTCCACACTTCACTTTAAAAAGCAAATAGAGCAGAGTTTGACTAAAATATAATATTCTTTAGTTTTTTATTTCTCAACTCTGTGTAGTATGTTTGTATTTAGCTAGTTCCAAACATACATTTAATATATTTTGTGTTTAAATAAATTAACGAGCCTGTAAATAAAATAGCTCAGTCCTAAATTATTTTCGCAAGTACAAAGTGTTCTGCGTTATAACTAGAAAGAATCGCGTAGTAAAACACATGTTTTAAAATCATTTCACAATGCTAGATTGGTAGCGAACTAATCTGAAATTTGGTGTTTTTTATTATTTTATTTTAATAATAATATATCCGTTTGTAAAGTAAATTTTCAAAGTTCCATTATGCTACGCTTCAGCAAATATAAATTAAATCCTATAACTATAAAATAAATTTTAAATTCACTTATGTATTTCAAGTTTCCATTAGTTTTCGGTCCGTGTTGAATAATCCCTATTTTCGTTAACTATTAAGGTGTTATTTTTTTCGTCGAACGTGTAAACCTATTTCATGCAGACTGCTCAATGTGCTAAAGTATTTTGTTAGTGTCTGTGTTTGAATAAGTGTTTATTGATTTCTCCGAATTTGCAATTTAAATTCTACTTTTCAATTAATTCAGATACATCGAAATATATATATATATTTTTTTTGTAGCCCCTAAAATAACATTTTATTTGTGAGTGATAGATTTTCGTAGTTTTTTTTTTCCTTTAATAATCACAGTTCCCACTCGTAAACTTCGCAAATTAACTTAGTTACAGGTGCTTCCGAAATTTTATTTAATATAGCTCGGAGTGTTTATTTTCAGTAAAAGTAATTATAGATTTCTCCTAGCTAGTAAATTTTAAACCAGTCCTACATCTTTCACTTAATTCATATGCTGTGAAACATTTTTGTACCCTCTAAATATCATTCAACAAAACAAGACATGTAAACTTCGCAAATTATCTTAGTTACAGGTGCTACCGAAATTTCATATAATATAATCTGTATTTAAATTTTCATTTCATAAGGAAAACGTATAAATTTCTTTTAATATATTTTGTGCTTAAAAAAAAATTTAGTTTGCGTCAAGCCGGAAATTGTAAATTAAATTCTACCATGAAGATATTTTCAGAAAGTGTTTAAATAGTTCTAACCCGTTTTGTTTAATGAACTCTATTTAAATTAACTCATCCAAACATACATCGTAATTACAGAGGTCTGAAGTTAGTATGAACGTTCAAAACGCTGTTAGTATTTCGCCGCTTGACAATCAAAACGCTTTTCTTTTGTCACTTGCTTACACAATAATGGAGATATGTCAGGTGGTAGGGGCAATATAGCCATTTTTAATGCTTCCACACTCAGTGCTGTGTTGTTCGTAACGGAAGGTGAAGGAGGATCATTATTATGGTTAGGGGACATTAATCGTGGCAATAGAAAAAACAGAGAAAAGTACAGGCATGTATTGTATTAAAGCCTAATTTGTTAAAGCTTCTATTTTTTATTTAATTTAAAGATAAATGCAGTAATAATAATAACGTTCTAGTAATGTTTAAAATACTTCCCTTCGAGGTGCCTAAAAGACAGAAGGTCATTGCATTTATTACTACAGCCACTAAAAATCTCAGAGAGTTCACTTGTCGTTAGAATTGTAAGGCATACAGTTACATTTGTTTGCAAGAATTTTCAGTAAACAGTTTAATATAGATTTTTAGGTCACCTACTAATGAAACTTGTATCATAAGACAGAGCATATTATACACATTATCGATAGATTACAAACATTTCGATCCTTACTTAAAAGATGCTGCAAAATGTAGTCAGTTATACCTACACAATGTACTCCACGAAACCATTATGTCCAGAAATTAACAAAGATGTGAAGAATCTGTTGAAAAATTTGCCATGCAGCAGTGACATAACTGGTATTAACTTAGTATTCTGAGGTTTTAACTAATACTGAAACTGCACTAGTTACAGATGATGTTGATCAGCTTTATGATGTGCAGATGACGATATGTAACTTACAGAACAGAACTAAAGAATATTCACTTGTTAACAGGCTATGGTTTAAATTCTCAGTGTTCTATGTTTTAAATGTTCAAATATATCACTTTAAAAACACACAAAAAATACATTTTAACTACAAGACTCATCTTTATTGTTATTGTTGCAGTGGATCGTAACTTGACATTCCCACACGCAATCTGCTTGCTATGAAAACAAAAGAAATCTCCGTGCGGTAAAAATTACAAAAAGCACAAGTGCCGTAAGTAAAATCATCATAATACAAGCCTTTATGGAAGACTGTAACCAAGGCCCCCTATTTTTGTGGCGATTTTAACAGGACAAATATTCAGTCCCCCATAACAACCAATATATGCGAATCACTTTCTGAAATATAACATCCATCTTCAATAATGTATATACATAATATTTTAAGCTAATATATCAATTACAATAATTAAATTTGATATAAATAATCATCGTGCAATAAAAATAGCATGCAACACTCGTGCTGTAAGCGGTGCAGCATAAAGATTTCAAACGTATTGTCCGTAAACTATTAAAGAAATAGGAAAAACCATCTGCAAACAAAGATAATATATACAACATGATTCATAGAAGAGGAAAATATGACAATTGTGCATAAAATAAATTAAAATTACGTAAAAATCCACAAATCATGTTTGAACATATACATTGACAGAGGAAACGAAGTCATTTATACATTTAAAATTACGAAAAGTACACCTCTCACTAAACAAATGACATAGGTTTGTTCCAAATGCCTTACCATTTAATACAAGCTTGTTGTCAATTATCAAAGAAATAGGGAAATAATATGTTAAAGAGAATATTTACAATTTCAGTGATTATAAAAAATTACTACATTAATCCACAAATCATGATTGACATCGACACAAGAAATGAAATCATTTATACATTTAAAATTACGTATGTACACCTCTCACTAAATAATAAAAAATAAAAAAAACTACATAGGTTGTTCCAAAGGCCTTATCAATTAATACAATCTTGTCAACTATCAAAGAAATAGGTAAAAAGCATATTAAACAAAGAGAATATTTAGGACATGACTAGATGGAGAGGAAAATAATGTCAATTGTGCGTAAAAAATTGAAAAATTATGAAATAAATTCACAACGTATGATTGAACTTCAACGCATGATAGGAAATAAAGTGATTGATACACTCAAATTGTGAAAATTTTACCTGTTACTAAACAATACAACAGAGGCATCTCTAAAAGCCTTAACAATTCAAACAATGTGTATGTAAATTAATAAAGAAATTGAGAAAAATTATCTGTAAACAAAAGGAATATACAAAATATGATTAGCTAGAGAGGAAAATAATGTCAGTTGCGCATGAAGAAATAAAGATTACGTAAAAAAAATCCACAAATCACGATTGAACACGTCTAATTAACAAACGAAATGAAGTCATTTATACATTTCAAATGTGAAATGTTTGAGTAATAAGGCTATCTGAAATTTTTAAATTATGTCTATAGGCTTGGATAGGTTAGGAAAGGTTAGGTTAGGTTATGTTATGTTATGTTAGGTTAGGTTATGTGCCGTAAGCTGTGCATACGCATCGAGGAAATTAAAAAACTCGTCGCGCGCGCCGAGAGTTTATGTGACAAAATATTTTCTAGTTCATTAAAGTAGAGGAAACACGATTTTCTCGTAACAGATCAAATATTTTCTTCATCTAAAGAGAGTTGACTGTAAAAACAAGATATTTCTAGTAGAAGTTCTTTAAAGTAATTCAGTTTTAATATCTCAAATAATATAAGTATGGGAAATTTAGTTTAGGTTATGTTAGGTTATTGCGATCTGAAATTTTTAAATTATGTCTATAGGCTTGGATAGGTTAGGAAAGGTTAGGTTAGGTTATGTTATGTTATGTTAGGTTAGGTTATGTGCCGTAAGCTGTGCATACGGATCGAGTTAAGTCTATGCGAAAGAGTGTAAAATAACGTCAAATGCTATTTTGCAAGAAAACAAGGTGTTAGGCACTTATCATTAAGTCAAGAAGAAGTTAGGTTAAAGGATAAGACTATATGCGAACCAACTAACATAAGCGCGTAAGTGCAAGAAAAATTAAAAGTTAGCTTAAACCATTGCGTAAGAGTGTAAAATAGTCTCGTAGAGAACGGTGCCGGGTATTCATTTTCAAATCACACGCCTTTTAGTTTCAAATTTTGCCGCAACCCTCCGCTGCGACGGTGCAGAACATAAGGGCGTAACAAAATTGGTAAAAACCGATGCGTAAGAGTGTGTTTCCAACCGTCCTTGGCATAAGGGCTTAACAACATTGGTAAAAAGCCTTGCGTAAGAGTGCGTTTGCAGGCATCGTTGGCAAAACGAGACAATGTTTTGAATTTTAAATTTAGCGGTAGTCGCCATCTTATAGCATGGTACACAACTGCCCTCTAGTAGATAATTCTGAAAGTAATGACTGTTAACTAGTGCGATCTAGTAGACAATTATGAAAGTACACATTGAATAACATGATGGCACTAAGAAAAACTGAATATTATATGAGACAATGTTTTGAATTTTGAATTTACCGCTAGCTGCCATCTTATAGCATGGTACACAACTGCCATCTAGTAGATAATTATGAAAGTAATGACTGTTAACTAGTGCGCTCTAGTAGACAATTATGAAAGCACAAGAATGGATAACATGACGTCACTGAATTTTATATGAGACAATGATAGCAGGTGGCTCATAGGATGTCACCGTGGTCACGCGGTTAAACACAGGTGCCCAGTAATCACATCTTGAGTGGTTCGAGTCCACCCATGAGACAAGATTTTATTAAATAAATATAAGTATAAAATCAACATGCATAAGAACGCAATATAATGATGACGTCATATGGAGGTCCTGGGATAGCGACTACAACTGTCAAAAGGTCATAACGTTTGCGGGATAAAAAAAGTTCAAAGTGTAGGGACTTCATATGGGATAGCCAAAGGACCCAACTGCAAACGTCCCGAAAATAAAATAAAACCTAGCGTAAGAGTGCGTCTAAGGCATAAGGGCGTAATTACATTATTCGAATCGACTACCATGACGTTCCGGATCAAAGGGCCTAACTAGATCGGATCAAACGGCCTAACTATGCGTCAGGATGAATCGGGAATAGCATAGTGTATAAGGGCCTAACTACAATGTTCGAATCGACTCCCATGACGTTCCGGATCAAAGGGCCTAACTAGATCGGATCAAACGGCCTAACTATGCGTCAGGATGAATCGGGAATAGCTTAGTGTATAAGGGCATAACTACATTGTTCGAATCGACTACCATGACAACACAGGACGTCCTGGATCAAAGGGCATAAGTATAGAGACTGTTCCTGTTGCGTAACGGGAATACTGACCAAAGGGCCTAAATCCTAAACAAGGCGTCTGGATGAATCGGGAATAGCACAGAGCCAAAGGGCGTAATTACATTATTCGAATCGACTCCCGTGACGTCACTGGACAAAAGGGCCTAACTAGGCGTCTGGAAGAGGGCGGGGGCGGGGGTGGCGTCTGGAAGAGGCGTCGGGGCGGGGGCGGCGTCGGGGGCGGGGGCGGCGTCGGTGGTCCATACCTGCTCCATTACTACTCGCGTAAAACTGGTCTGATACTACTACTGCCATGCTCCTGATAAGGCCACTAATACTTAACGCAAAAGTATCATACTTTGGCCCCAGATTGTAACACCTGCTTGAAATTCGTCTTTCGAAGGTCAACTGACCAGAATTTCAGTGTTCCCTCTCCATTCCTCGAGGAAAGACAGAAACTTTTGTGAAATACGCGCTTCAGAAATAAAAACAATATCTATATATATAAAAATGAATGTATGTGTGTGTGTGTCTGTGTGCGTATCCTTTATGCATTACTACACCATTCATCCGATCGCCATGAAACTTGGGGAAGTTGTTGTGTACATTCCCGGGAAGGTTTTCGGCATATTACATTTTTAGTTTTTGCTTTCGTTATTGAGTTATGAGTGAAAAACGGGCAGAAAACGTGTATTTTAGCGTTTTCGAAGCATCAATTTTCAGTTACACATTTCAATGTCAAATCAATTACAGTAGGCTTTGGCTATTTTTGTCATAAAACCATTACGATCGCTTGAATGTTGTAGCTCACGCTGGTCGACTCATTTGTTTATCATGTCAAGGCACGCAGATATATGAAATTTTCAACCAACACCGAAGAGGATTATTATTATTATTAAGTGCCAGTATGGTACTTTATGAGATTGTGTGGTGGACGAAAAAATGTCTGTCCGTCTGTCTGTCTGTCTGTCCGTCTGTCTGTCTGTCTGTCTGTCCGTCTGTCTGTCTGTCTGTCCGTCTGTCTGTCTGTCCGTCCGTCTGTCTGTCTGTCCGTCTGTCTGTCCGTGTGTCTGTACGCACCATAACTCAAATATGCTTTTTTGGATTGTCATGAAACTTTGAAAACACATTTATAATGTCCATGGGAAGAACCCTATTGATATTGAACCAAATCGGTTCACCGGTACCGGAGTAATGCCCAATTTAGTGCCTATTTTAATAGATTATATTAGAAAGGCGCCATAGCTCAAATACGCTGTATCCGATTGCCACGAAACTTGGTATACCCATTTATGACGCCCATGAAAAGTGCCCTATTGAATTTGAACCTAATCTGTTGACCGGTACCGGAGTAAAACCCAATTTAGTGTATATTTTAAAGGCGCAATAATTCGAATACGCTTTTTCGGATTTTTATGAAACTTCGTACACGCATTTATAATATCCATGGAAAGACGTCTATTGATATTCGACCAAATCGGTTGGCCAGTACCAGAATAATGCCCAATTTAGTGCATTTTATGTTAATATATAAGAAGTCGCGATAACTCAAATATGCTTTATTGGATTTTCTTGAAACTGTGTATACCCATTTATAATGTACATGGGAAGAAGTCTATTGATACTGGATAAAATCGGTTGACCTGTTTCGGAGTTATGCTCAATTTAGTGCCTATTTTATGGTAATATACGTATTCGAAAGAATTTATTTAAAAAAATGAAAATCAGTTATCTTGACAACATAACCTTTTGTTTTACTGTGATTTCTAAGGCTTTGGCATGACTTCCTTCAAACAGGCTGGAATATAGGAGACGTGGCAACATCGAGTCGTTGGCCCTCTCGCATAGCGGCCGGCGTTGTTTGAGCTTGCAAGAGATGGTGTTGTATTGTCGAGTTTGAATGTTTCAAATTATTGACAACAAGAAATTAATAACTTCTTAATCATATGATACTATTAAATAATATCTCCATACTTACCGTACCATACTTTGCCAATATTTTGTTAACAAACTATACCAAATTGAAAAATGAACATTGTACCTCAGCCAGAGTATGTAAAAAAAAGAAAGCTTACCACTTTAGTGTGATTTTGTGAAATGTATAAGTTAGTCAAGTCTTTTTATAATAAATTTGATGATACTGAGTTTAAGCCTATTTATTCAATTGAAAATACAAAAATTAAATAAACATCAAATCACTTGCTTTCTTAAATAGGCCTACATTCATTTTAAGTGCCTGTTTGATTATATAAAGAAAAAATCCAATCTAAGAGCAGAAATTGTTTAAAGCAAAATAGCAACGAAATGCGGTTTAAAGGGTTTTATTAGCGTGATGACAAAACAATATAATAATCTACCTCAGGATATCAAAAAGCTAACAAATAACTGTTCTCAAAAAACAGGTTAAAGCCCACCTGCTTAATGAACATTTCAATAACTGTCTATGACTCTGATAACTTCATCTAAATTTTTTTAACATCTCAAAAGAATAATTTCAGTAGCGATTGTAATAAAAATAAATAAATAAAAATGTTTTATATAACTTTCTGTGAAGAAAAATTGTTTGTGGCTCATTGTACTCTTTTAGTATTAAGTAAATTGTTTAATGGTTTAAACTTCTGTTTAGCAAATAGATTATATTTAAATTTTAATTAATCTAATTTTACTTAATTAAATTTCTTTCTCTTAATTGCTCTTCTCCCTTGTATTATATTCTATACTTATGTTTGAGTATTACTTTGTTAATTTGTTTTAACTTTAGTCTATTAATAAGTATTGAACTCTGGTTCTATTCTATAAATTAATACTCTCCTTTGTTTTTCCATGTATTTTTGACATATTTTTGTTTGTTTTGTATATATATATATTTTTTTCTTATAATCTGTGCAGTCTCTATTCTATTACTTTGTAAAGTCTGCCTATGATGTACTTTTGACTGTCCCTTTATGCGAGCCATATGTGCTCTTTGGGACCTTTAAGAAATAAAAAAATCCCTTTAGGCAGGCCTACAGGCTGAGGTAGATTTCAAAGTGCTTTTGGTTTAATTTATTATCGCTGCGCAGCACTCTTCTTTTTTAGCCTTGGCATGGCAAACCTGCAGTAAAGAGGAAGAGCCTACAATCATTTGTTTTGACAACAAGAATAGGATATAATATTCTGGGAGGCCGTGCGCAAGATCAGCAATGAATAAAATTAGCAAAGCCGCTAAACAAGACAAAATTATGATATTATAATAATTCTTTTAAGTGTTATTATTTTAAAACATTAAAATCTCGCGTCATATGAGAGCTATAAAGAAACTATTTATTTATTTGTAGAGTACTCATCAAGAGCTTTTCAACGATACCCCACAAGACGTGATTTCAAAAGTTTCGAATTTTCATCCCCCACCCCACCCCCACCCCCACCCCCACCCTCACTCGAACCCCCAAATCGTTGGTGTCACTGTGAACTCCGTAGCGAGTACTCTAATTTATTCAAACAAAGTTTCCCTCTATACTTCATAGAAGCCGAGATATACATTTTTAAAAATTTCAACCCCCTCCCCCGACTACCCCCTTGGGCCAATTTTGCTCATTAACGAACTTGTCCGAACTATTGGGCCTAGAAATAACATATTAAAATTTGGTTCAAATATCTTCAAAATTACGGCCGCTATCGTGTAAAGGTATAAATATATATATATATATTTGCTCATTAACGAACTTGTCCGAACTATTGGGCCTAGAAATAACATATTAAATATATATATATAAATATCACAGAATTTTTTTTTTGAACGGGCGGTGGTTTCGTACTTAGGGGAGCATGAAACGTAAAGATATGAAAGAATTTTTCGAAAATCATGAAGTGGTATCCATTGCAATAGGTAGATTTTTCTTCGAAATCTACCTAATAAATAAATCTTATTTACAGTTATAAATGTCAATAGGTTTGAAGAAGAATGAAAAGCAAATCATTTTTTTCCCCCAAAGAAGTCTAGGCAAGACGAAAGTTTTCTCGGGGAATTCAACCAAGCTTTTAATTCTTTGTCTATTTCGTATGGAAAATACCTCTAGAGTTTGAAATGTTAATGATTTTTTTCAAAAAAATTTGGTCGCGATACACTGATTTTAAGCCTAGGCTAGATAAAATGTAATATTTGTTATCATTTACAAAGGTAGAAGTTTGTTTTCTATTAGGTTGTTTAAGTGATTGTATCTCCGAGTTTCATAATTAATACATTTGTAAACTTCAGAATATTGAAATATACAGAAGAAAGTAATGAGAGTAAAGAAAACATCACGATTTAATATGTAATTCCACCTTCCAAAATAGCTGTGGGCCGGCCGGCCGGCCAACGAGACCCAGCTGATGCGCTGTTGCCAGCTTGTATATTCCAGCCTGTTTGAAGGAAGCCATGGCTTTGGCAATTAAAATACAGTTAGCTATGACAACACTATTGCTTTAAATGCGCTTATCCCATAACTGACCCAGGTGGCTGAAATTGTAACGTCTTGGCGTCACATTCTGGAGTTCCATGGCTCAAATCCCAAAACCCTTTTTTTTTTTTTTTTTTATATATTCTGCATATCATAACTGCAATCATAACTGATTAAACAAAACATACTGGCACTTTGTTATATCAGTTTACCTGATTTTATTATTATTATTATTATTATTATTATTATTATTATAAGAGGGATAATCAATATAGGCCTAAATATGGTCAAACGTTGTTCGATTTGGACGAAACTCACTATACAGGGGTTTTCTGGGCCAGGGAACTCGAATCTGAGGTCGCTTTTACCAGGCGACGCTATCTAATTGTGGTATGTAGTCCACGTGATTTAGGTGTTAATAAATATAATGATTTAACTATTATGCTCTTAATTTTTAATTTTTGAAATAATTATCGCGTGTGAAGCCGCGGGCACACGCTAGTAAGAAATAAAATACATCTAACTCTTTAAGTAGATTCATATCAGCATAAAATTATACGTAGAAATATAGCTTACATTGTGATCTTTTAAAGCATTTCTTTGTTGTATCTGCATTAGCATACCAAGTTTAATAACCGAGATTGCAAATAAAAATATATAGTGCACCTGTTAAGGCCACATACGATGCGATGCGATGAGGAACGCTATTTCTTGGTCATAATGATCAAGTTCTGTTTGTGAATATCTACTTAATTTATAACATTTAAACAATAATGTCCACACTTTTCATACGACCTGGGTTTGACTGCGAACACATACTTAATTTGCTTAATTGTTTATAATTAATTAATTGACATTTTATTATTTTTACACTACTTAACACATGTTGATGTGCCTATACGTTCAATTTATTTCAGATGGATAAAAAAGTGAGGCAAAGAGTACAGAGCTGGTCAGAAGATTACAGTGTACCCAAGTGGCCTTATCATGACTACATGCTCCTCATAAGGCCACTGTCACTTGATTTCATGTTATATTTTTTGCTATCAATGTTATTAATTAATATCATTGTTTCTTCCCCAAAACAATTTATTATAGTCATCTGTTGATAGCTGAGTGTGAAAATTATAAATACTTTGTTTTTAATTTTGAAAATTAACGTGGCCTTAACTGGACCCCTACCTTATATATCTTTTTGCACTCCTTAGCTAGTAAGTGTTACTTACGAACGTTGTTTACATGGATCGTAAGTTGACATTCCCACACAATCGTATTGCTAAGGGCGTTGCGATGAGGTTAAATTACTTACGGTCCAAGCGCCACGTCATAATTCATTACGATACACTTCATAATACAAGCCTTTATGGACACGGCCCCCAGGAAAAACATTCGGTTCCCATAACAACAAACACATGCGAATCACTTTCTGAAATAAACATCTATTTTCAAGAATGTATTTACATAATATTTTCAGGTAATATCACGATTAATATAATTAAATTGATATAAATAATCATCGTGCAAAAAATAGCATGCAACACACGGGCCGTAAAGGCATTTAGGGGTCTCGAAAACTTAAAAACCCTCGGCTGCGCCCCGGGTTTTCAATCTGTTTCCTCGACCTGTAAACGTGCCTTACAGCACTTGTATCGCAATATACTATTACACGCTAGCGGCCGTAATTTTAAAGATATCTTAACCAAATTTTATTACGGTATTTATAGGCCCAATAGTTCGGACAAGTTCGTTAATAAGCAAAATTGGCCCAAGTGGATGGTCGGGGGAGGGGGTTGAAATTTTAAAACATTTATATTTCGGCCCCTATGAAGTATAGAGGGAAACTTTGTTTGAATAAATTACAGTACTCCCTATGGAGTTCACGATTCGGGTGTTTTGGGGGTACGAGTGAGGGTGGGGGGATGAAAATTCGAAATTTTTGAAACCACGTCTTGTGGGGTATCGTTGAAAACTCTTGAATAGTACTCTACAAATCAATAACTAGTTTCTCAATAGCTCTCATATGACGCGAGATTTTAATGTTTGAAAATAAAAACACTTAAAAGAAATTATTATAATATAATTAATTTTGTCTTGTTTAGCGGCTTTGCTAATTTTATTCATTGCTGATCTTGAGCACGGCCTCCCAGAATATTATATCCTATTCTTGTTGTCAAAACAAATGATTGTAGGCTCTTCCTCTTTATCGAATTCAGTTCTTATTATTGCGTGTTTGCCATGCCAAGGCTAAAAAAGAAGAGTGCTGCGCAGCGATAATAAATTAAACCAAAAGCACTTTGAAATCTACCTCAGCCTGTAGGCCTGCCTAGAGGGAATTTTTCAATTTTCTTTTGTCTTGACAACTTTCTAAAATAAAAATAAATATACCGAGCGAGGTGGGCGAGGTGAAAACATCTTGGACTCGCATTCGGGAGGTCCCAGGTTCAAATCCCGCGCCGGCCAATTTGACATGGTGTTTTTCCATGGATTCCACAGTCGTATAGGAAAATGGCGAATTGGATGAACCATCTTCGCTATTTCATCCTGAATCATATTCAATGAAATCAATATCAGTTGAAATTTACTGACGTAAAATACACCAACAATAGAAACAGTTGACAATCAATAGTTCCATGGCCTACCCTACTGTATAGACACACATCCCGAACTCCTGATATGGCCTTGTAGTTAAAAGGAGTATAAACACAGCTGAATTAAAAAAAGGAAAGAAAAAAACTCTTGAATGCTTTAAGAACATGATTCAGTCATTGAAGTACTAAATAATTGAGTTTAAGCATTTAAACTATGTGTAAATAATGATATTAAATGTCCATACGAAGGATTATTATGTAAATTTATAATTGATATATAAAATTATGCTCTGTATTGATTTATTGGCAACTGTTGCTTGGGTTTTGTATTTTGACATTCAAAATTAAATTATGAAGGACTTCTGGTTAAAAAAGAAATTCAATACCACTTTCATACTTTCCTCCCTTTCATACTTGGACACTGCGCACATAGGACTAAAAATGCTTCATCCTATTTTGTCTCCTTTTACATGCTTAGGGCCTATGATAAACATCCATATTTCTGAACTAAAAATACAAAGCCTACAGCTATGGATAACGTACCTGTGGATAGAATTTTTTACCGACTTCTGATATGACATAACTTAGGTGTGCTGGATTAAGCTGTCCCTGCAAAACGAAATTTTATTTTACATCAACATGTGAAGTGAGAAAATCATATTCTCCCCGTTGAGGGTACAGAAAGTTATGTGACTGCATCACATTGTGCATTATTTTCGTGGATTTCATTTTTAAATATTTATTTACACCAATGTAAGGGTACAGCTTTGTACAGCCCTGAAGATAATGCAAGTTTAGCGTTTAGAGGATTTCCTTAGCATTTCGGATCGTGGGAAATGCAAGTTGGCGTTTTTCCCCGGATGCAAGATGCAAGCAGCTTGGCGTGGCACAGACCAGGGGGCAGAGTGCAGAGGAGTAGCCTATATTGATTCTCTGTGAATGTGTGTGGTGGTAGGAAAGTCGTAAGGCAGATATTAAGTAGGCCGGGTATGTGTGATGGAGAGCAGAAGGGTAGGAACTCTGTACAAAAGTGTATATAATTAATGTGGGAATAAATAGGTAGTTATAAGTATTCATATGTGTTAATCATTACCATAATGTGAACATCCCCGAAAGGAGCAAGGGATGTTGAGGGTTGTGGTCTGAATGGGGGTGTCTAGTGTCAACAGCATGTCTCTCTCTACAGCAGAAGAACAAGGAAGCCGACAAGCAGAAGCTGGACGACATAGAAGGTAGGCCCACATCCTGATGAGGTGACGGGGTTGCATACAGGGGTATGCAGAAGTGAGGGGTTGCGTAGGGATTTTATAAGTCCGAGAGGTACCCGCTGCATACAGAGCATCATATATACACATATATACCCGAGACCCCGTTACACCAATGAATTACTGTATTTCAATAGCTTCTCTAATTTGTCAAAGTCCTGTATCATTATTTCCAAAGCTATCTGTGAACACTGCCAACAATACACTATCGTCATGAGAACTGTACATGGAATGTGATTAGTACTTGTATTTCATCTCCTCGAAAACATTTTATTTTTGGCATTTACAATCAACATTTTGCCAAATCCTTTCTTAGTGTGCACTTACATTATGAAACGAAGGTACTGTCAAAATTCCAAGTCTCTATCTATTATAGTTTAGGCTCTCCGTTGATTCTCTGTCAGTCAATCATTAAGTCAGTCAGTCAGTCAGTCAGTCAGTCAGTCAGTCAGGACAAAGCCACTCTTACATAAACCTAAATGGTGTACCGGTATGTGAAAAAGGCTTCAAAATTAAAAACGAACAATTTTAACAAAAATTAAGTTACTTTATTGTGAAAAAGGGTTCCCACACACGTTCTTTATTATGGGCCATCGTAAAGGGACTCACAGATTTGTTGTGGGGCCTGCACAATGGAGGAGAAGATACGTGATAACGGTTTCAAGATAACTTAGCAATGCCCTCTTGTTTTAACTTACTTCGCAGGCTTCCAAGGCCAGAGTTATAATTAAAATTATAGTAATTGATATCCGGGTTAGGCCGCGTCGTGTTTATGGCACTTATTTTCTTGCAATTCTTTCTCAGAAGAAGGACACGATATGTTCCCTCTTGTTTTGTCCATTAGGTTTAAAATGTTATTAAGTACCAGAATGTTTTTTTATGAGACTGTGTCTGTCAGTGTGTCTGTACGCGCAATAACTCAAATACGTTTTATTGTATTTCATGAAACTTGGTATATACATTTATAACGTCCATAGGACGTACGCTATTGATTTTGAACCAAATCGGTTGACCACCCAATTAATGGTGTAAAGATACTAAGCCGCGTGGCTAACTCACTCACTGACATAATTGTTTGCTCACTAACCAGATTAGCCACAGACTTGAAATTTGGTACACTTACAGCTTATAACGAACGGAAATGCCAAAGACAATCCAATTCTTTAATTTCTATTTCCAGAAAACATTAAGAAACCTGGATGCAACTTTAAGGTCTAGGTAGACTTTCTTCGATGCTTATAGTAGCTACATGGTAAGTCGATTGCACCAACAGTTACGAATTTTGAGAAATCTACAAGTCTGGTCCTTTGTCGTATCTCCATCACTTATACCTTAGGTTGACTTATATTTTTAATTTAAGTAAATTTTTTACATTTTCCTCACATTATGTAATTTTTGACACATATAATCGTGAAATTTGGCTGTAATATTGACACACAAACTGTCATAAGCATGCAAAATTTAGTGTCTGTTGTAAGCATGGAAAATACTAGCTTTATATCCGTGACGCCATTCACATCTACGACAGTCTAATCATCACATGTTATCATTGCTCTTTTCTCACCTCCATTTGAGCCAGGAACTTAAAATTAGCAAACTTATAGCTTTTAAGCTATAACGGATAAGAAATTTCCAAAAGTTCAAACTTTTAACATTTCTCCTCTGAAGAAAACTTTTAAATTTATTGAATTCTTTGACTGTGTATTTGCATGCCTTCAAATGTTTTGAAAAAATAAAGGAATAGGCCTGTTGTTGACGTGAGGAATTCGTTCTGTTAATCTTCTAGTTATCCCACTTATTTCTTCACATATTCTGATCAAACTTTCTAAGAAACCGTGGTCTCAAACGCAATAGCTCCTGAAATATGGCCTATTTGGCACTTTGTTATACTAGTTTTCCTAATTTTATTAAATACTTTTTTAAGGGTGATTTTGATGTAAGTCGGTTTTAATATAGGCTAACTAAGGCATTTATTTATTTATTGAATATACAATTACTTAAAACCCTATTCCACCCGGAGGTATATTAGGGTTATAGTTACAAGACAATATATTTGCAATATTACTACTTCTTATCCATAGGCTGGATGCAGGCCTTACTACTCTAAGAAAAGAAGATAACTAATATATTATAATATAAAATAAAACTATAACATCTTAAAATTAGAACACAAAAACTTTTGGAATTCTCTATAAAAACATTTTTTCCTAAAAATATCAAAGAGTGGTTTGTCTAATTTCTTTTTACAATAATCTAAGTGTGCGTCCAATATTCTTCTTTTATGCTCTAGGACTGGGCAATGAAAAATTAAATGTTCAAGAGTTTGTTGTTCAGTACATATACATTGATAACCATTCTGTCTTTGGATCATGAAACGTTGAAAATAAAAACCAAATTTGCCATGCCCAGACAGAAACTGAGTGAATATGAAGTCCGGTTTTACACTCGTACAGCGTAGGCGACACTCAACTGTTGGAAAGAAGATTTCTCTCGTAGTGGTCCCTTTGGAGCTGGACACCCAATGCTCATTCCAAGCAGTCCTAATATAATCACTAAGTTTATTCTTAGCATAAGGCATTAGAAACTGTTTCCCATGACATAGGCCTACCAATTTATAAACTTGTTTATTATGGCTTGAGCCAATCTCGCTTAGAATTACTGTGTTCATATGAGTAATAGGTATCAATAAGTTCTCTTTAATGATAATGTATGGTGTTCCACAGGGCTATCGTTAGTGATAATTGCAATTATGATATACAGAAAATAAGTTTTTTTTTTAATATTAATTTCAGAGTTAAGCTCCAGATCGATTCATTAAGCAGGACTTACAGAAGGACAAAGTCTGATTTGATAAGCATAAATGAAGGAATATGTGTCAAAGCTACCTGTATTGCAACTCACAAAGCCATATATGAACGCTGTAAAACATGTTGTCATGACAACTAATTTGCATTTGATAAATTCTTTCTAATATATTACTATAATATATGCACTAAATTGGGCTTCACTCCGGTACCGGTCAACCGAATTGGTTCAACATCAATAGGCTACATTTCACTGATGTTATAAGTTTCACGAAAACCCAATAAAGCATTAGCACTTAATAAAGAAGACACAGTTTTTATTAAGTGACAGTATGGTACTTTATGAGATAATGTGATGGATGGGAAAGTGTCTGTCCGTCTGTCTGTGTATCTGTACATGCAATAACTCAAATATAGATTATTCATAAAACTTGGTGTAAGTATTTATAATGTCCATATTGATTTTGCACCAAATCGGTTAACTCTTATTAGAGTAACGACTAATTTTAGGTCACATACTTTTAATTTAGGGCCTTGACTCCAATGCAGTCAGAGGTTTGTAAATTTATTAAATCACGCCTTGCTTTAGATGTGAGGCATTTGTTGTAATTTCGTTCTGTTGTTATCCTACTTACTCCTTCACATATGCTTACGAAAATAAATGAATATAAAAAACAACTAGCCCTTGAATATAATTAAACGCAGCTGCTGTTGATATAATATTGTGCATGCTATCAAATTGTATGGCTACCGATATCTACACTATATTTTAATATGCGTATTTTTCTTATTTGCTCCTCTACAAGCAATAGACCTAATATAATTCCTGACAGATTGACTTTAATTCATTCATAACCTATAAGGCAGCTTTAAACCTGAATCAAACATGTCAGCGAATTGTAGGCCTACACTTACATCATTAATATTATTGCCAGTGCATTTTGTGAAATGATGACCTATTTTAAGAATTGTGTACCTGACCTTAAAAAGGGGCTAACCGCCCAATTTAAAAAAAATATGATATTTTACTACACGACGGTGGCACATGGCATCCTGCTTTGCCCTACAAAAGCGCTAAATGAAATTAATAATAGTCTGGTTGCAAGGACCAATGCTATTTCTTTACAAGGATTGTTGATTATCTCAGAAACTTAATTTTGGCACTTAGCCCCTTTGTAAGGTGTATGTAGATGTAGATATCTCGTCCTGTAGATCCTGTGTTGAGCAGGGCTCAAGGATATAGAACACGTCAGATCAAAAAATACATGCATGTTATAACAATAATATAGGCCTACAGAAGCTGCAAGCTGCCAAATTTATCCAAGCTGGAAATATTCCTCCAAATTGTAGAAGGTGTGAGTTATTAAAAATTCCTTGACAGCTGTTTTGAAAGCTTTGCTCTTTCTTTGAATACATAATAATTTAATGTTGTTTGGAAGCTTGTTATATATCTGTACTGCAGAATAATACGCACCCTTCTGAAAGAGTTTTAACGAGTTATTTGGTCTGTGTAGATCATTCATGTTTCTGGTAGTACGTCCATGTACACTAAAATTAGTTTGAAATTTATCAATATTATTCACTACAAAACACATAACAGAGTATATATACTCCCCTGTAAGAGTGAGGACTCTTAATTTTTCAAACAGCGGTTTACAAGATTCCCTTTTTTTCTTCCCACATATTATTCTTATTGCCCGCTTTTGTAATCTAAATATTTTCTCCCTATGGGTAGAGTTGCCCCAGAAAATGATCCCGTACCTCATTACCGAGTGAAAATATTCAAAATATAATAAGTAATGCATCCTGTTTTAATATATTATTCAGAATTCTTAAAGCAAAGCACACTGAACTCAGTTTTGGACTTATCATTTCTATGTGTGTCTTCCAGTCAAGATTTTGGTCAATTTGCAGTCCTAAAAATTTTACATTGCTAATTTCTTGTATGATTTGTGTTCCATAATTAATTTCCAGATTTGAGATACATCTGTTTTTTGTCCTAAATTGTATAAAATGGGTCTTATCAATATTAAGTGTCATTTTATTAGCTAGAAACCATGTGTTTAACTTGTGAAAAGCCTTTGTAGCTATTCTTGATAAATGTTCTTGTGACGTTCCTGTTACAAGTACACTAGTATCATCTGTGTACTCGTTTCAATTAATGTTAAGTATCAAACTTTAGACCTTTGTTCTTCCGTAAGCCCAGATTAATGAATCGATCTGAAGGTTAACTTGGAGATAGATTACAAAAATAATTTATTTTCTGCATATCATAATTGCAATTATCACTGATTAAAAAAAGCATTCTGGCACTTTGTTACATCAGTTTACCTGATTTCATTGAAAACTGAATCTTTGTGTCTGCCTCAGAATTCTGTTCACCAATGGCAATCTCACACAATGATATACGAGGCCTGTCTAAAAAGTATCCGACCTTTAATTTTCACGTGCTAATATTAATGCTAGGGTGGCACCACTGTGCACAATGGAAGAAGAGAGCTTAATGCACATGCTTGAATTTTTTCTCTGCCTTCGAACGTGCCAGTCACTGCCTACTAGCCTTAGAGCATTAATATTAAGTGCGTGAAAATTAAAGGTCGGATACTTTTTAGACAGACCTCGTATGCATAACTTATAAAACTCATTGAAAATGTAGAAGTTGGAAAGATCCCCACCGATGGGATGCTTCACTAACTGCCGACATGAGTTCTGTCTGCAGAACGTCGCAGGAGAATAATAATAATAATGATGTTTATTCTCTACTTGACAAACACGATACTGCAAGTTTTAAAATCTAACTTTCATCTTCAATACGAGTGTCTTTGTAACAATTATTACGTCCTCTATGTTAAATAACCGATTTTCACAACTGAATTCAAGACCTTATGAAATGTATTACTGTGAAGTTGGAACCCTAACTCACACTGTCCTTTGCAGGAGTGAAAAGTGTTTACCAACATGACAAGGTAGTAACTATATTTACTTCTTAACATTTTCCAGTTTATTTATGTAAGCAATTAGTGATGTGGGCCGGGAATATTCCCAGTGGGAGGGAACTTATAAAATGGGAATATTTTTTTTGCCGGGGATGATTGCCAAAAACTGGGAATTTCTGAAAATTTGTACATTTTGAAGGTTTTAACTCTTATTAACAATTGAGGAATCTTAAAACTACGTTAACTAAGCGAGTTCACACATTTTAATCCAAGAATTAACATTCTATACATTAATTCCCTGTATAACCGAGTGGGAATTTATGGAAATAAATGGATTTAAATTACTAAAGCATTATTAAAAACCCAAGCATTTTGATCAAGTAATTTCCCCTGGGAACTTACTTTCAAATATCTTAGGTCATAAAAGAAGAAATAACAAAACAAATTCAGGAAAGAAAAAATTTACATCTTCAATGTGATGGCTGGAGCAATATCAGGAACAAGTTCTATAATTAATTTTGTGATTTCAAAGCCAGAACCACTTTTTGTAGATTTCAAAATGACCACATCAGAGAGGCATAATGCTGAATACCTGGCAGAAATCATTGGGTCTGTCATCGAGAAGTATGATCCTGATAAGTTTTTGGTGGTTATTGCAGACAATGCCGCGAACATGAAGGCAGCCTTAACACTGTTGAGAAAAAAAGTATCCTCATAGAGTACCAATAGGTTGCATTGCTCACCTTCTCCATAATACTGTGCTCTGACATCATATTAGGATGTCAGACTGTTAAAAGTTTCTTTGCAGAGGTGATAACTATAGTAAAGACTATCAAAAACAGTCACATATTAAAAGCATTGTTCGATAAAATTTCTTCTGAGAAAAAATTTAAAGATCGAATATCTCTTAAGTTGCCTGGGCAGACCAGATGGGGTAGCCATCTTTTTTGTTTGGAGAGTTTGCAATTGAACAAAGTGGTTCTCCAAAAATTGGCCGTCAATGAAAAGGCTGATCTAGACCCATCCATTAAAAGGAAACTACTAGATGATTCTGTGTTTTGGGTTAAAATAGAAAGGATGATATATTTGCTTAAACCAATTGTGGATCTTATCACATCCATTGAATCAAATGATCCACAAATACATAGAGTGGTCAGGAAATTAAACAAAATAGAGAAAAATATGAAGGAAAACTTACCAACATCACCCATGCAAAAATCTGAAGAAAGGAAAGTCATGGAAAAGTTCATTGAGAGAAAAAATTTTGACATTGGACCAATCCATCTAGCAGCATTTATGCTGGACCCTAAAATGCAGGGAAGTTTGCTCAACCCTACGGAAATACGAGACGCCATAGGTCTTGTTTGTGATTGTGCTCAGCAGATGGGTTTGGATGTCTTAAATGTACGAGAAAGTGTAGCTGACTGCAGGGACAAGAAAGGCTTATTCTCAAGAAAGTTTCTTTGGGAAGGGATGGACGACAAGGATAGAATTATCAGTCCTCTAACATGGTGGAGGGGATTGAGAGGTACTTGTCACTTGGCAGATGTATCCATAAGAATATTGGGGGCACCAGTAACTTCGGCTGCCACAGGGCGTACGTTTAGTACGTTCTCTTCGATGCATTCCAAGAAAAGAAACCGTCTTTCATCCGAGCAAGCAGCAAAACTGACTTTTCTTTCTTACAACTGGAAGCTTATGAACGCTCCACCACAAGAGAAGAAGAAAGAAACAAGCAAGCGAGCGGAAGGTAACCCAGAGGAGACAGGAGGACAGGGAGAAGATGAAGAAATCCTTGAGATTGAAGAAGATAATGATATTGAGTCTGGCATCGATGACGGCGAATTTTTTGGTTTTGGAAATTTAGAAGAAAAGGAGACGGATAAAGAAGATTTAATGGACATTGTAAGTGACAGTGATTAAGGGACTTGACAAAATATTGAATAAGAACAATAAAGATGCTGTAAAATGCCCAATAAACCTTTTCCCTTTGAATAGTTCTAACTAAATTTCTAATACATTTTACATTCTAGTTATGTCTTTGATATTTTTATTCGATCAATTATAATATTGTTTGAACATATAGGCTAAGAGTGTTTGTGTTTATTTAACTGCAAAATTGCCACACTGACCTATTAATTTGAGTGGTTTTGCTTTTAAATTTATAAATTCCCAGTAATTTTATTTAATAATAATTTTATCTTAGAATATATTTTCATTTTTTGAGTTTAATTTAACAATATAATTACTGCTTTTATCTATTAATAAAAGTTTTTTTGATCTATCTTGGTAATTAATCATAAATTCCCGGGAATTTATGAATTTTGGGAATATTGCCAGCAATTCACTATTCACTATGTGCAATATTATTTCAATATTTCACCTATGTCAAATATTTGATCGAAAGCCAGAGCAACGTCTTCTGTGTGTTAAAATGAGTCGGATAAAGCCCTACAACAGAGATTAACAGTGAATACTGGAAGGCATGGGGTAAGCCGTATCCTAGTAGTTGAGGCGTTGCATTACAAACTGGAAGGTCGTGGGTTCGATTCCGGATGAGGTCAGAGTTTTTCGATTGGCCTAATCCTTCTGCTGGCACTATGGCCCTGGGGTTGACTCAGTCTCTAACAGAAATGAGTAGCAGGAGCAATCCTGGGGGTAAAGGCGGCCGGTGCGTAAGCCCGACAACCTTACCACCTTCATGTGCTGAATGTCTAAAATCTGGGCCTCAATCGCCTGTATAGGGATTCTTTTCACTGGAAGGCATATGCCCAATATAAGCAAAACACAGTAGAGAGCTGTTAGATGCAGGGAAAACTCTAAAATCATTACTTCCTCGTGATGTTTCTCAGGTTAGACTAAAAACTACGCCAAATAATTTTTTCACTTTACGGATAGCCACATAGTAAGACTAGGGCAAGGCATTTGATGATTTTGCATCTTTTTTATATGAAGCTTAAAAGATAGCAATTCATTACTTAAAAAAACTAATTATAAGTACCGTAACAATTATAAATTTCGTGTCATTTTTCATTATTTTTAGATCATAAGTGTATTTTTTGTTTTGAATTTTTTTCACTATTTTATGGTCATAAGTACATTTTTTATTTTTTTCACTATTTTATGGTCATTAAATGTCTTGCCCTTAGTAATAACATAACAATACAAGGGCTTGTTTATTACATGATAAAAGAACTCGTTTCTCTTAATGAATGTCTCTTGACATGCTCATAATTATTTCCATACAGTAGTCGTGAAGTAGGTCTCTACTTCTAATGAATGCTCTAAGACAGAATAATTACAATTTTAGAACCTTTGAGTTTATCAGTAGGCTGATGCACATTTCTTCATATTTTGTTCTGTGTTCATTACAAGTGATACTGAATTTTGATATTACATGAAGTAATCAGCGAAGGTGAGTCCACTACTGTATTCCTAGGAATGTTCCAGGTGTAGAAACTGTATTAGTGCAAAACCTCAGCTCTACCAGTTGTGTGCATTCAGATGTAACAGCTTCATTCAAGGCAAAGGTTTGGTGCACATCACAGAAGATTCTTCCTTGCATGAGTAAGCAAATGTCTTTTGAGATTTGTTTTTTGGGCAAACTTCTTCGTGCAGATATCACACGTAAACGATTTTTGTTCAGTGTGCATGAGCAGATGTCTGTTGAGAGTCCCTCTTTGGGAGAATTTCTGTGCACAGACATCACACGTAAATGGTTTCTCTCCAGAGTGAATGAGCAGATGTGCTTTGAGACTTTCTCTTCGGGTAAATTTTTGTGCACAGACATCGCACGAAAATAGTTTCTGTCCAGTGTGAGTAAGCAGGTAATATTTTAGACTCCCACTTTGTGTAAATTTCTGCCCACAGACATCGCACGTAAATGGTTTATCTCCAGTGTGAATGAGCAGATGTGTTTTGAGACTTTCTCTTTGGGAGAATTTCTGCGTACAGACATCGCACGAAAATAGTTTCTGTCCAGTGTGAGTAAGCAGGTGTTTTTTTAGACTTCCTCTCTGGGCGAATTTCTGTGCACAGACATCGCACGAAAATGGTTTCTGTCCAGTGTGAGTCAACAGATGTTGTTTAAGAGTCCCTCTTTGGGAGAATTTCTGTGCACAAACATCACACGCAAGTGGTTTCTCTCCAGAGTGAATGAGCAGATGTGTTTTTAGACTTTCTCTTCGGGTAAATTTTTGTGCACAGACATCGCACGAAAATAGTTTCTGTCCAGTGTGAATGAGCAAATGTGTTTTGAGACTTTCTCTTCGGGTAAATTTTTGTGCACAGACATCGCACGAAAATAGTTTCTGTCCAGTGTGGGTAAGCAGGTGTTTTTTTAGACTTCCTCTCTGGGTGAATTTCTGTGCACAGACATCACACGTAAATGGTTTCTCTCCACAGTGAATGAGCAGATGTCTTTTGAGACTTTCTCTTCGGGTAAATTTCTGCGCACAGACATCGCACGTAAATGGTTTATCTCCAGTGTGAATGAGCAAATGTTGTTTGATGTGATGTTTTCGAGTACATTTCTTAGTACATATATCACAAGAGAAATGTTTGTCTAGAGTCTGAGTACGGTTTTTACTGTTTCTAGCAGAAGATGTGCTTGTGCATACAGGAGGTGAGTTTGATTGCATTAGCTGATCCTCTTCTTCATTATTCCTTTCAGAAATTCCTGAAACTTGCTGTATCCTGTGAATGGTGCTGCATGCTGTGGAATCATTGAAGTCTGTTTTCTCAAGTTTGATTTGGTTTGTCTGTATTGTATCGAATGTTATAGGCACAGGTTCACACTTCGGTCGAGTTGGAGAGATCTCTTCCTTAATTTCGATCTTTGGAGAGATCTCTTCCTTAATTTCGATCTTTGGAGAGATCTCTTCCTTAATTTCGATCTTAACATCCTCAGACTTCAGTGAAGACTCCATTCTGTATCACTACGCAGTGTTCACTTATTGAAACGGGATAAGGTAGCTTTCTTCAATCTCACCACTGTTATGCATCTTCTAAAGGCAATGACTTCAACAAGTGCTCAGAATAAGAAATGTAACTGTCTCTTACATAATATTGTATTTGGATGTTCTGTTGGACGCTGGCAGAGTCACCACCCAAGCTGGCGCTGACTACTGCGAAGCGTAAGGATCTAGTAAGGCGTGGTTGCCGCCAATCTGACGTTTGTCTACGGCCGGCTATCACCGTTGGTGCATGGGAGCTCAGCGTTCATCGTTGTAGTAGATGTGGTAGCTTTTACGGGCGATCATCGTCCATGACACTGCTGCCACCTACAATTATTAAGTGCCAGCATGGTACTTTATGAGATTGTGTGTGGGGGACGAAAAATGTCTGTCCGTCAGTGTGTCTGTACGCGCCATAACTCAAATACCCTTTATCGGATTTTCATGAAACTTGGTATACGCATTTATAATGTCCATGGGAAGAACCCTATTGTTATTGAACCAAATCGGTTCACCGGTACCGGCGTCAAACCCAATTTAGTGTTTTTATTTAAAAACGCCATAACTCAAATACGCTTTATCGGATTTTAATGAAACTTGTTATACACATTTATAATGTCCATGGGAAGACGTCTGTTGATATTGGACCAAATTGGTTGGCCGGTACCGGAATAATGCCCAATTTAGTGAATTTTTATGGTATTATATAACAAAAGGCCCCATAACTCAAATATGCTTATCAGATTTTCATGAAACTTTGTATACACATTTATAACGTCCATGGCAAGAAGCCTATTAATTTTGAATCTAATCGGTTGCCCGGTACCAGAGTAACGACTAATTAAAGGTCACATTTTTAAAAAATTGTCTACTGGTATAATTTGACAGTTAACACTATTCTTTCACTTATGCTTATCAAACAACACCGTGAAACTGATTGAGTTGGCTATGTGGTAACGCCTTGGACTGTAATTCTAGAGGTACCCGGATCAAATCCCGGAGCCGGCCGATTTGACGTAAATTTTTTTATTCTTATGTGAGTGCGCGATTGTCAAGTTATCAGAAATCTGTAGTTCTGCTGACGCTGATCGATTTTAATCTGGTTAGAAATCTTACTTTCTGCATATCATAATTGCAATTATAATCGATTCAACAAAAACATACTGGCACTTTGATATATCAGTTTACCTGATTTTATTATAGTTGGCTTTGGGTTGGGGGAAATGGAAATTTGATAGCTTCCATAATCTCAACATAACTTATTAGTTAGTCATTCAAGAGAAAACGCTGACAGGAACCAAGAAAGGTCATTTTTTCGTGAACTAAGTAATAATATATCGAAAATATTGTTTTTATTAATAAGTGAACTGGTAATTTTACTGTATGTTGAATAAATTATAATTACGATAACAGGTTTTATTTAGCACGTTAAGTGTATGTTTTAGGACAGATAGAATAGTGAAATTGGTCAGGAATATTTAGGCTATAACTGTTAACAAATTTCCAAACAGTTGAAACTTTTAACTTTTCCCTTCTGAAATAAACTTTTAAATTTATTGAATTTGTAGACTGTGTATTTGTACCCTTCAGATATTTTGAAAAAATAAAGTAATAGGCCTATTGTTGACGTGAGGAATTTGTTGTGAATTAGTTCAGTTAATATTCTAGTAATCCCACTTCTTTCTACAAAATATGTGCTGATCAAACTTTCTCAAGAAACCGCTGTCTAAAACTCAATACTTTTAGAAATATGGCCTTGCACTTAGTTAAATCAGTGTACCTGATTTTATTTGCATTGAACTTTGTTTTCACATAAGGAACATAATATTCGTGCCGTTGCAAGTGTAGAGAAAAGCATTGAAAAATCTCTGTACTTGGAAGAGGAATTGCATTTGAGAAGAGCAGGAAAAAAGAACACGAAAACGGAAAAGGTTCTGAGAAAAATCAGCATTTTGAAGGATGGAAAGGTTCAGTGGTTTCTGGTACCAATTTCAACATAACCCTAAGTTGCCTGTCTCCCACGCTGTGATCTCTTTTGTGTTGGAGAGCTCTTCATAGGAGAATAAAGAAGAAAGGGAAAGTCAATCGATAGTCACCCAGAACTGCAGCTCCACTTCACAACTTCCCTTCCTTATGTAAACACTAGCAGGTGCTAGATATTGTATTTACATAATTTATTTAACACAAAACGAATCTTATGCTACCATATGGGCATACAAATTCAAAATGAAATGAAATTAAAGTGAACCATAGATTCATGAACCTTACCAAAATCATGTATATTTTTTTTTATTATAACGACTGATAATTAAAAAAAAAAAAACTAAAATCCCGGCATCGAGGTGCATTTCACGATCAAAGTGCGCCACTCGGAAAAAAAAGACCTGATTAGAGTTTTCTACCCCAAAATACCCCCGCATAGTGTGTTTCGTCCAAATCATTCCATGTTTTCCCATTAAGGCTTAGCCCACGAAACTTGTAAGCTGTAAGGAACATATTGATTAATTAGAACACTTCGATTAAAAGGTCGAATTTACTGATTATTTTACGTAATCTGTAAAATTTTGAGATACATAATTTACTTAAATATAAATTTTAATAGCTTCTCTAATTTCAAATTCCCGTTTCATTTATTTCCAAAGCCTTATGTGAAGATTGCCAAGAATACACTGTTGTCGTGTGAACTGTGATTTGGATTTGATAATTCTGTGTAAAAAGGGATTAAGTATTCTAAAAATTTTTTTATTTTAGGCACTTAAAATCAAAATTTGTCAAAATCCTTTCCTAGTGAGCACTTACATTATGAAACGAAGGTACTGTCAAAATTCCAAATCTCTACCTATTATAGTTTAGGCTCTACGTTGATTCTCTGTCATTAAGTGAGTGAGTGAGTGAGTGAGTGAGTGAGTCAGTCAGTCAGCATAAATCCGCTTATATATAGAGATTATTATTGTATTTCACTTCTGCTCTATGGGGGTGTATATTGCAGTAAAGAACCATTTGGCATAATTAAATAATAACTGAAGATATCAACACAAAACTTTATTTACAACGATACACTAATCGCCAGTACTATTTAGGCATTTATTGTAATGTGGTACCACTTTTTCAATGAGGATGTTGTACTCTTTTACCGCCGAAGATCTAAGCCAGGACTTAACAGCCGCTTTGGGGTCTTCATCGGTCCTTTACTTTCGGAAAATATTGAAAATCGTTGGGTGCCAGGTCAGGGCTGTAAGGAGGACGTCCGAAAATTTCCCACTTAAAACGTTGAAGTTGTGCCTGCGTTCTCGTGAATCAAAACCACCTTTGTTTTGGATAGCGCGTCGTAGTCGTTGAAGGCCTCTGCGTTTATTAAGTGCCAGAATGGTATTTTCTAAGATTGGATGGTGGAGGGAAAAATGTCTGTCCATGGGTGGTATAAATAAAACCAAGCAGTGGCTCAGAACTCACTAATTCCTAGCAGCTGCCTGATTTGGTATAAATAAAAGTAAGCCGGAGCAGCTTGCTTTTTTTCTGAGGTACCTCATTTACGGACTCAGCTTGCTCAAGTGAAGTTTTTTTATCGTATTGGCGGGGTTCATGGTGGTGATTTTTGAACGAATATGAGTAATTTATAAGGGGCGTATGGATTATGATGTGCACAGATGTAAAGAACCGGTTGTACAATAAAATTGTAATACATGTGTAACTTAACTTTGTTATTTTTCTTTTTAATGATAATAATAATAATAATAATAATAATAATAATAATAATAATAATAATAATAATAACAACAACAACACACAATTAATACATAATTATAGGTCTAACACATTCTCATATTTTACTGGTATCAATATGAACTAAAATAATTCAAACGTGATTAATTCTTTTAACACTATTTCAAATTGTAATACTGTAATAACTTCAAATCTATAATATAGCAACTAGATTCAAAACGAACGTATTTCATGAATTAACTAGCTTAAAAGACCCGGCGTCGCCCGGGTTTTGTATTTTGTAATTGGAAATTAACTTATGAAGGATTTTCTATTTTTAAATTCTAGGTCCTTTTATAGGTATTTATTTCCCTCAGAAAACGCTTGGTATAGCTTTTTATGGCTCATAGAGGATGTAGAATTTTGCATCCCATCGCTTGTACAGTGCACAGCAAGCCTGGTAGGGGTTCAAATAAGAAGAAAAGAAATTCCGGTAACATAAAATTGTATTGTCTTTGCGGAATATTTTATTTCCCACTCTCATGTTACCATAAAACAGTTTTGTGGATGGAATTAAACAGAAATGCAATATCACTTTCATACTTCTCTCTCCAAAAACCTGCGATATAATATAATAATATACACATTACCATACCTCGTTTTGTTTTCTCTATGTCCAGGGTAGAGAAAGTTATATAACTGCATTATTTTCGTGGATTTCCTTTTGTAATATTTATTTATAACATTAATTATTTTGATAACTTCTCTTATTTGTCAAACTTGCATTTCATTTTTTCCAAACCCATCTGATATCATTGGCAACAATATGTTCTGTGATTTGGAATTGATAATTCTGTGTAAAAAGGGGTTAAGTATTATGAAAACCATTGGATTTTTGGCATTTAAAATCAACATTTTGCAAAATCCTTTCTTAGTGAGCACCTACATTAAGAAACGAAGGTACTGTCAAAATTCCAAGTCTCTACCTGTTATAGTTTAAGCTCTACGTTGATTCCTGTCAGTCAGTCAGTCATTCAGTCAGTCAGGACAAAGCCTTTTAGATTCGAGTTCCTTGGCCCAGAATACCCTTGTATAGTGAGTTTCGTCCAAAACGAACAATGTTTGACGATATTTAGGCCTATATTGATTATCCCTCTTCCGTGTAGGTTGAAAATTTCATGTCTGCGTGCCTTGATATTCTAAACAAATGAATCGTCCAGGATGGACTTACAAAATCAAGCGATGGCCCGCAATAATTATTTCAAAAATTAAAAATTAAGACCATAATAGTAAAACCATTATATTTACTAACGACTAAATCTAGTCGACAACATACCACGATTACCACGATTAGATAGCGTCGCCTGGTAAAATCGACCTCAGATTCGAGTTTCTTGGCCCAGAAAACCTCTGTATAGTGAGTTTCATCCAAATAAGACAATGTTTGACCATATTTAGGACTTACAACATTCAAGCGATCGCGAAAGTTTTATTTTCAAGAAATTACAAAAATAGCCAAAGCCAACTGTAATTGATTTGACATTGAAATGTATAATTGAAAACTGATGTTTCGAAAACTAAAAAAAATTCACGTTTTTTGCCCGTTTTTCACTCATAACTCACGAACGAAAGCTAAAATTAAAATTCCGGCTTCGAGGTGCATTTTCCGACCCTTCAGCCCACCTATGTTTAAAATTTCAGATCTCTGCGTTCAGTAGATTTCGCTGGGCATCGCGGACAGGTAGACAATTCCTTCTATTAATATAGACTAGCATGTGCCCGCGGCTTCGCCCGCGATAATTATTTAAAAAAATTAAAAATTAAAAGCATAACCCTAATAGTTAAATCATTATATTTATTAACACCTAAATCACGTGGACTACATACCACGATTAGATAGCGTCGCCTGGTAAAGGCGCCCGCGGTTTCCCCCGCGATAATTATTTCAAAAATTAAAAACTAAAAATTAAGAGCATAATAGTTAAATCATTATATTTATTAACACCTAAATCACGTGAATTACATACCACGATTAGATAGCGTCGCCTGGTAAAAGCGATCTCAGATTCGAGTTCCTTGGCCCAGAAAATCCCTGTATAGTGAGTTTCGTCCAAATCGATGTTTAACCATATTTAGGTCTATGTTGATTATCCCTCTTCCGTGTAGGTTGAAAATTTCATATGTCTACGGGCCTAAACAAATGAATCGACCAGCGTGGGCTTACAACATTCAAGCGATCGCGATGCTTTTATTTCCACGGTATGACAAAAATAGCCAAAGCCAACTGCAATTGATTTGACATTGAAATGTAGGCTATTAGTGAAATCTGATGCTTCGACAGCGCTAAAATCACGTTTTCTGCCAGTTTTTCACTCATAACTCGCGAACGAAAGCTAAAATTAAAAATTCGGCTTCGAGGTGCATTCGCCCACCTTTCAGTCCATCTATCTTTAAAATTTCAGATCTCTGCGTCAGTAGATTTCGATGGGCATCGTGGACAGACAGACAGACAGACAAACAGCATGTGCCCGCATGTGCCCGCGGCTTCCCCCGCGATAATTATTTCAAAAATTAAAAACTAAAAATGAAGAGTATAGTTAAATCATTATATTTATTAACACCTAAATCACGTGGAGTGCATTCCACTATTAGGTAGCGTCCCCTGGTAAAAGCGACCTCAGATTCGAGTTCCTTGGCCCAGAAAACCCCTGTATAGTGAGTTTCGTTCAAATCGAACAATGTTTGACCATATTTAGGGTTAAATGTGCTTTGAATAGGGTTGATTATCCTTCTTCCGTGTAGGTTGAAAATTTCATATGTCTGTGGGCCTTGACACTCTAAACAAATGAATCGTCTAGGATGGACTAACAAAATCAAGCGAATGCGTTGCTTTTATTTCCAAGGTATGAGGTATGATGACAAAAATAGTCAAAGCCATGTGTAAGTGATTTGATATTGAAATTTATTACTGAAACTGATGCTTCTAAAACGCAAAAAAAGGCACGTTTTCTGCCAGTTTTTCACTCATAACTCACGAACGAAAGCGAAAATTAAAATTCCGGCTTCGAGGTGCACATTCCGACCCTTTAGTCCGCCTATGTATAAAATTTCAGATCTCTGCGTTGAGTAGATTTCGCTGGGCATCGCGGACAGACAAACAGACAGACGGAGGACAGACACTTCCTTTTATTAATATAGATTACATGAATTGAATCGTGCATTTCAGAAACGTTGTAAATGCCAAAATTTGAAAAATGCAGTTTTCATACTAAAACACGTTGTAAATGCCATATCTTTCTATTGCAAAACAGTTTGTCTGGATAGTGCTGCATCTAGCGGGAGAAAACTGAACTAGAAGTAGCAGTGCAAGTCAAAAGGTTGTAAGTCCATGGCGCAACCAAGCTACCATATTATGTTGCTCCATTGCTAGTCTGACTTACAACAACGATACACGTTTATAGGTTATGTTGTGTTGTTTATTTATTCATTTGTAGAGTGAGTATCTTGATCTAATCCACAAATATGAGTTTGAATCAAATTGAAACGACGCCAAAACCAAGAAAGATGAAAAAGTGCCCCGAAGAATGGGTTAAAAACAAGTTAAAGAAGGACAGAAATTCTGGAAATAGGTACACATCACCGAAAACTGGAAAAACTACTCCTGCAAAAGATCCCCTATCTGAGGTAAGATTAGGCTCCTAATTGATTATTTATTATAGACTTATACAGATACCTAACGAAGATTACTTCTTGCCTAATCAGTTAATTCTATACAATGAAATATATTGTATAAACAATGTAGGCCATGTTTATCTAGGGCCTACATTGTTCTTTCTCTGCGTGTAGTTTATGTAGCTTACATTCACAAACACACACACATACACACACACACAGACCACACATACATCTACATAGTTTTTAAATTTCAAATGCAAAACTAATCTGTTTGTTTGTTTTCAGGTATCATGTAAATGTAAATTGTCATGCACAGCCAACTTTGACATACAGAAAAAAAATGTTTGAAGACTTTTGGAAGCTAAATGACTATAATAAGCAACAAAACTATTTGATCCACAACTAATAAAACGGCGGAGGTATGGACAATATGATCACCCGAGCGAAAGCAGAAGGCAGCATTCTTTTTCGTACGTTCTGGTTCTCCGTGGAGGATCAGAGGTAACGGTTTGTCTGAAAACGTTTTGCAATACGTTTGGTATTACACCTAGACGAGTGCAGCTACTTGGAGAAAATATCCACAAAGGTAAAGTTGAATGTACTGATAAGAGAGGGGGCGTAAGAACGAATGCTGAAAAAATGAAATGGACCAATAAAATCATTGAGCATATTAAGAGCTTTCCAACCTACGAGAGCCACTACTCAAGAAAGAAAAACCATAATAAGCTTTTTCTGTCACCTGACCTCAATGTCAGCAGAATGTATACGGAGTTTTTGGTAAAATATGCTCCAGGCCATATTGGTAAGCCCCCAGTCAGCAGGCAATGGTATCACGAGGTATTTTTGTCAAAATTTATCAATCACCCAAACTTGATACATGCACAACTTGTGACTCCTTTGCAGTAAAATTGAAGGCAGGAGACACATCAGTGAAAGTTCACCAGGATCTACACCATCGACAAGCTGAAGCTGCCTTTAAAGCAATGAAAGATGATGAACAAAATGCTATCTCTTCTGATGCATATGTCATAACTTTTGATCTACAGCAGCAAATGTACATCCCACAACTAACACACTCTGAAATGTATTATTCTCAACAAGTAGCATGCTGTAACTTCGGTATCCATGACAGTGTTACTAGAACTGGTTGTATGTGTCTTTGGTCAGAGAACTATGGTGGAAGGGGCTCCCAAGAAATGTCTTCTTGTGTTTATAAATATTTGACGATGGCTAACCTCAGAGGGAAAAACAAACTTATATGCTGGTCAGATAACTGTGGGGGCCAGAACAAGAACCAGTTTATGTTGGCCATGTACTTAGTCCTAATTGCTAATAACTTATTTTCTGAAATTGTTCACAAATTTCCAGTGAAAGGGCACACATTTCTCAGTTGCGATAGAGATTTCGCCTTGATTGAGAAGAGGAAAAAAGTTTGCCCGGCTCACACTCTGAAGGATATTGCTGTTGTAATTACTAGTGCAGCCCATAAGAATCCATTTATGTGTATTATTAAAGAAGAGTTCTACGATTTCAAGACAATAGCCCATGCCTTCCTGGATACAAGGAAGCTCGGCATTTCATCTGCATGCCTGATTCGTCTAACAGCTGCAGAATTTGGTAAAGTGCAAGTGGCTAAAAACTATGGTGAATTAACCAACTGGGAAAAAAGTGTAAGCATCCTAAGAGAGGGTGTGTCTGTGGAAGATTTTCGCAATGTGAATTTGCCCCTCAACAGAACACGATTTGGCCTGCCAGAAAAGAAAAAGGCGGATATCAAGAAAATGATGCCTTACCTAGGAAATGAAGTGAGGGAATACTTCGAGGAAATGTTAAAGGAAACGCCACCAAACGCTCCACAAAACGACGAAGAAATATGAACTTTTCCTCAAGCAGTGACACAGTGACTTGCATAGTGGCACTTACAACGTTTTGCAGTTGCAAGGAAGAAAAACTATTTTTTTAATAAAATGTAATAAGAACTTTTTTTTCATAATTTACACACTTAATTCTAACTAAAAACATAATATAATGTGCTATTCAGTTATTTTATAATAAATTTCTTCTTTGCAAAAAACGTTTTTTCTTTCTCCTGTAAAATTTTACTTTTGGCCCTTACAACGTTTTGGAAATGCACGATTCTATATTGATCACGGGCTCCTAAAGGAGGCGTACATTAAAGGAGGCCGTGTATTGATACTTTATCTAATTTGTCAAACTTCCATTTCATTGAATCCAAACCCATCTGATAAAACTGGCAACAATATATTCTGTGATGTTGTTTCGATAATTCTGTGTAAAAAGGGTTTAAGTATTCTCAAAAACATTTAATTTTTGGCATTTAGAATCAGTATTTTTCCAAATCCTTTCTTAGTGAGCACCTACAGTATGAAACAAAGGTAGGCTACTGTCAAAATTCCAAGTCTCTACCTGTTAGGGTAATTCCGGGAGAGACGGCCACGCGGGGGAGACGACGAATCGCTCTGATTTCAAGGCCGATAAACATATTTGAACGTAACTTGGTAGGCGACAAGCTTCTGGTACTAAGAGTCGATTGTTGAACACCTGCGCTGTTTATATTTAGAAATTCGCGATTTATACATAACATTAATTGTTTTCTAACTGGCCATTTATTTTTTGTATGTTGAATGAAATAAGCAGAAGTCCGGCATTATTACTAACAGTTAAACGATACTTACTGTGTGAGGTGAGCAAACCTTATATATTCCACTTGCATTGCGTGTTCTGTTCTAAACATTTCCATTTTTAACTACTGACTATGGTCATCTCAACTTTACAAATAGGAGAGATGGCCCACTGTTTTTCCGGGAGATTTGGCCAACAACTTAAGAGCCATATTTTCAAGATCTTCTGATTTTTTCTAACACAATATGTAAAAATTTTCACTTAAGACTAATTTCCATCGATTCTCAATTACTTATTTATTTTTATTGCTAGGGAAATTACATAAACGAATATATTAATACGTTCACCCTAATGAAAGAATTTTGAAAATCCAATCCAGAAAGATGTATGTAAATAGATACGACTTTGACAGTGTACCCCTAATTAAATAAATTCTTCAATTCATTTTCAAAATTATTTATTTATTTATTTATTTACTTAAAAGCGGTCATGGGAGTCGGCATGCCGACCAGGTGCTCTCGTTCCTGCCATCAACTAACGAAGTCGAAAGATGCAGATAAATGATGTAGAGGTTAGATGGTGTGCCCTTCTCCTATATCGGATGTAATAGCATGCAGTAGAGTTTAGTTATCTTTTCAGAAATGTATCAGAACTTTTCAGTTACTAAGAATTGATTCTGTTTTCCAAAATATGTTTATTTTTACGTTGTAATAACTTATTTTAGCACTTAAGTTTATTTTGATTGTATATATTTATAGAAGTACAGCTATCTAGTCTTTCTACTTCGTTACTCTTCGAAAATGGTGTGACTGACTGTCCCTATGTCCTATGGCAATCTCCCCCTGACACCTCGGGTGAGATGGCGAACGTACCGTTTTTTAAAATGTTGGGATTTCTCACCCTAAATTACTTTTTTTCTCCATAAAACATTACGTTATGAAAATGTGACATCCAGGGACCTGACTGAACATTTTGCACACGAATTATCTTGAAAATCCTTCAAGTCATTGAGCATTTAAAAAAGCGTGGCCATCTCACCCGGATTTACTCTATAGTTTAGGCTCTACGTTGATTCCTGTCAGTCAGTCAGTCAGGACAAAGCCTTTTATATATATAGAGATTATGGAAACTAATGAAATATCAATAAAAAAACTACATATATACGTAGACCTACCATCTTTAATAATAGCAAAACATATTGAAATAAAAATGTAATCTCCATCCTCTTACAAAACTATATTAATGTGGGACAAAATCAGCTGATCTGAACAAATCTCACACCTGAAGAGCTTATTCGGGGTTGTTTGTCTTACTATCAATTTGACTATCCCCCTCTTCATACAAACATAAACATTCGGAGGGAATGAAAGAAACGGGGTAGAGCACCAGCTTTTAGACTCTTCAGTGGTACAGTCTGCACAAGAGCAAAATATTAAAAATGCTAAGATCATAAAATATCCTTATTATTTACCTAATAGCTACTAAGTAGACTTTTGATTTTAGGGTAATTGCCTATTCTGTTAAGTATTATTTAAAACTTTTAACTATAATGCGTTTCTATGACGGTACAAGTAAGAATGCCGGTCTCCTTGGAGCCGTGGGTAAGGAGATTGTGGGTTCGAGTCCCGCCTCGGGCATGGGTGTTTGTGTGTCATACAGAAAAACACTGAAAACAAGGAAAGAACAGGAAAGAAAGGAAGAAAAAAAAACAAGGGAAAACCCGAAAACAAGGAAGAGAAAGAAAAACAAAAAGTAAGCAAAATATCCAAATGTCCTTATTAGTATAAAATGTTAACTTTTGTTTATTAAAAATAAGTAAAATTGTATTTGTCTACTGTTCTAGTTAAATGATTAATTTATTAATTTACACGTCTAAACATAATTTTTAATGCCCTAAAATAAACGTTTGCTAATAAAACATGAATACTAGAGAATGCTGAAGAACTGGGACTTGAACCCAGGACCTTTGTATACTAGGTCTAGAGAGGTAACAAATACGGAGACCTGTTATCATTCTCTAGTATCTTTTATTTCTCCCAAAGTAGTTTTTCTTTCTTTAAATTCACTGCTTATATTTCTAATTTTTCCTTTTCTTCTCGGGGTCTCTCTCTTTCTTCCTTTTCTCAACACTTCTGTTTCACTCTTTGGAGTTCGGTGTTGCCGAGTCCAGCTATTTCTTCATCTTCATCTATGTGTCTTCCTTTTTCCTGCAGTTTTTCGAGTTCCCGTGCGTTCCCTAACTAGTGTATTGTCCCTCACTTCAGGAGTCGACTCTGCAGCTACAAAATCCCTTTAGGCAGGCCTACAGGCTGAGGTAGATTTCAAAGTGCTTTTGGTTTAATTTATTATCGCTGCGCAGCACTCTTCTTTTTTAGCCTTGGCATGGCAAACCTGCAGTAAAGAGGAAGAGCCTACAATCATTTGTTTTGACAACAAGAATAGGATATAATATTCTGGGAGGCCGTGCGCAAGATCAACAATGAATAAAATTAGCAAAGCCGCTAAACAAGACAAAATTATGATATTATAATAATTCTTTTAAGTGTTATTATTTTCAAACATTAAAATCTCGCGTCATATGAGAGCTATAAAGACACTATTTATTTATTTGTAGAGTACTCATCAAGAGCTTTTCAACGATACCCCACAAGACGTGGTTTCAAAAGTTTCGAATTTTCATCCCCCACCCCACCCCCACCCCCACCCTCACTCGAACCCCCGAATCGTTGGTGTCACTGTGAACTCCGTAGCGAGTACTCTAATTTATTCAAACAAAGTTTCCCTCTATACTTCATAGGGGCCGAGATATACAGTTTTAAAAATTTCAACCCCCTCCCCCGACCACCCCCTTGGGCCAATTTTGCTCATTAACGAACTTGTCCGAACTATTGGGCCTAGAAATAACATATTAAAATTTGGTTCAATTATCTTCAAAATTACGGCCGCTATCGTGTAAAGATATAAATATATATATATATAAATATCACAGAATTTTTTTTTGAACGGGCGGTGGTTTCGTACTTAGGGGAGCATGAAACGTAAAGATATGAAAGAATTTTTCGAAAATCATGAAGTGGTATCCATTGCAATAGGTAGATTTTTCTTCGAAATCTACCTAAAAACGGAGTGAATCGTTTTGATTCGTCTAAACCAACTTCTTTTCCTCCTGGATGATACGTAAAAGAAGTTCATATTTTACTTATTTGTATTTTAATACAAATTAATTTAAAATAAGTTAGTAGATACGGGTTTTTTAAATATAAATTCTTACCTGGTAGACGGATTTGATTCTGCTTGTAGTAAGTCCAGGAACTTCTGTTCCCAATTTTTTAAGACTATCGGCTTATTCGCAGTGAATCTCAGGTCTGATTTTTACTTTGTCCTGCTCTTCAAATTACTAATTCTTCTTAAAATCCGATTTCCCGTTAACACTACTTTCCATTCTCGTTCTAGCTGACTTTTGAAAACAGTTACTGCTAGAGATTTTTTTTTTCTATTTGCACTCTGGCTTTATTAAGTACTCGTTTGTGCATTTTCAGAATTTGCACGATCTGCTTTTGAAAGACACTATTTTCTTCAACCATTCTGAAACATTAAATCGCTGTACAGACAGTCAAGTGGCATGTTTGCTTACTCAGCCGCAATGTGTCGGGTGTCAAGCGGAGTGGCAGGAAGAGCCAAGTTTTATTTATACGACCCCATGTGTCTGAACGCGCGATACCTCAAATACGCTTTATCGGAACTTCATGAAACTTGGTATATGCATTTATAACGTCCATGGGGAAAACCTATTAATTTTGGACCACATCACTTGACCACTACCGGGGAAATGCCCATTTAATGCATATTCTGTGGTAATATAATATATAGAATTTATCAAATGAAAATCAGTTCTCATGACTAGAGACCGGATTTTAAAGGGCATTCCTTTTTTTATATTTCATCACAAAACGTGATAAAATTGAACAGGAAATTACTGAGTAAGTTTCAACTGCAAATGACCTGGTTTTAACGTCCCTTTTTTCCCTTTTTTAGGCTCATCTCCCCTTTTTTTTAGGAACTTTCCCTTTCCAGTACCTTTTTTGCTAATTTATTTTGAAAAATTCGTAAATTACCTAGTATTTGGTAATATGAAAACATTAAAAATTGTTTTCACTTATTCACCAATGAAAAAATAATTCCTCCCAGCAGAAGAATAGGGAAATCACAGGCTTGCCATTGCCTAAGTTTCCCATTATAACAAGGTGGGGAACATGGATTTCGTGTGCTATTTTCCTCTGTGAGAATTTCAACAAGATCAACAAATTTCTTCGGTCATTAGATGTTACATAATCAGCAGCTGTAGAGCAAGCAAAGGCTTTACATGAAACAAACATGTATCTCACTGTTGAATTTTTACACTCTCTTACTTTTATATCCCCTTTTTTCGCCATTTTTTGGCAATAATTTTCCCTTTTTTCGTCCTTTTTTGGGTGAAAATTTTCCCTTTAAAATCCGGTCTCTACTCATGACAACATATTGTTTAAAGTGTTCATATACCACCATCCACATCCACACATATGCTTATCAAACTAGTCCTTTGTTCTTCTGCATATCATAATTGCAATTATCAATGATTAAACAAAAGCATTCTGGCACTTTATATATCAGTTTAACTGATTTTTGATTCCATGCCTTCTTGGCATGACTTTCGTAGATGGGAATGACTCAGTCAGTTTTCCAGATTTTGCATCGGCGAAATCTGTTACTTACCTAAGGACACGATCTCAAAGATGTCGAGAAAACTCAGAATGTTAAACAAATACAAATACAAATGTCTCATAACAAATTACTGCGAATTTTATGAAATCACGAGCCAAGGCAAAAAGAGAATGAGAAAAACAAGAGAATTCCATCTTGCAATGTTAAATGAGAAACAAAACTATTAAGCTATGACAGTTCGTTGTGCAATTGGGAGGAAGCCATTTGTTTACATAGGCACTCCACTACACTCCACTCACTTTATGAAAATAATTGCTTTTTGTCAACTGATGAAGCACAAACTGAATTAGCTGATATTCTGTTAGCAAAATGCGATAGGAAACCGGGTTTCACTATACAACCAATACCACCTACAGAATGTAAACAAACCACTGCCTAATAGATCAAAACTAATAATGTAGACTAAGCTATGATGGTCATGGTAGTTTTAGTTGGCACGTTTTTTTTTTTTTTACTGAAATCATTCTTACCTATACAACAGAAGCAACGCCAACATCAACAAGAGACGAAACAACACATCACTAATACTGTTTCACTGTTTAATGTAAAAATCGCTTAGTTAAAAAATACAATAATAATCAGCGCCCGGATTCTAATGACATGTCATCTTTTTATTGATGCTGCTTAGACATTGCCATCTTGTAGATAAATCCTAATCATGGCCTCTAGATTATAGAAATGCATTTTTATTGGGTCATTTTATTCAATTTATTTCAATTTGAAGTAATTATTTTGTCAGTTTCCTGTCATTTGCTTCCTTATTTAGTCATTTTCATGCACTTACATTGAGTGTATTAACTATTTTCGTCGCTAGCGGTGCTATCTTTGAAGTGTTGTTTGTTTAATGCAAGAAGGAAAAATTCGGCGTTAAAGTGTTGTCATGTCTCAGTCAGAAATGAGAAAAGAAACGCCAAAATTTTGTACTATATTACTATTGTTATTAGATTGACTTGGCACCAGAGTCTGCCACCTGCTTCGATTTGAGAGTGCAAACTACTGTTTACCCTCAATTAAACAACAATATAATCCGGCAGACCACGAAAAATATGCCGAAGTTTGACTCGCCAGTGCCTCAGTGCTAGTATAAATTTCCGTGAGAAAAGAACATTCACAACATTACAGTTATTTACAGTTTTTACAATTATGTACAAACTATTGTATAACTTTGTGTGTACAATAATAATTTTTTATAAATAAAATATCAGTTTTTAGGTCACTTTTTATAATTAAGTCATTTTCTTTAATATTCAGGGTCATTTTATGGGCCATTTTTCAAACAATTTTAGGTCATCAGAATCCGGGCCCTGGTATGACAGTTGTAAATTTATACATATACAATGTGTTATTCTACACTAGGACTAATCAACTTAGACAGGACGTACAGTCGGCCAAATAAAAAACGTCGGGACTCGTATGCAGTTAAAATTAAAGTTTTAACGCAAGTTTCCTATAAAAAACATAAAATACCGGTCATTTTCGGAACATATGAGGCCATGCGACAGGAGGGAAAAAATGAACGAGGGAAAAATGAAAAACGCGGAAAGCGCAATACACGATATTCAACTTAATGTATTGTCATAATTCATTTTGCTTTGTGTCATCGCATCACATACAAATGCTAGTTTGAGAGAAAGTGTAGTTGGGGCTGTAATTGACCTGCATTTTTCGGCCTCTGAAGCAGCCAGAAGGTTCCATATTTATGAAAGAGCAGCTCAGAGGTGGGAACTCCACTATAATGCGACCGGAAGTTTTCATAGGAAACGCGTATTTCGATGCTAGATTGGTTGCAGAAGTTGAACGTAAGTTATTGATTTTGCACTACAAATACTGGTATTATAAAATAAAATCTTTAAAAAATGCTCCTTGAATAATCACATTCCTTGCGAATTTATCAATTATTAATATTATAAGAATTTGCAACCAAGAATATGGCGGATGTGAGACATATAGCCACAGCCTTCTATACATGTTCGTTTTGGAACAAAACTGACTAAATAATCAAGAAAATACATGGAGAGACAAGAGGCAGGTGTGAACCTAACCTTAAGTCTTCCTGTACATGCGCATATGCTCGTTCGTGATACTTAATCAAATACCGCCCGACGTTTTTTATTTGACCGACTGTACATTCACACAAGACAAGAAATAGAAATCTTATTGATGTACCTTTTTAAAGGCTAAGTCACTTAAAAGTTATCATGTGGTCGGAATGAAATGTTGTAATATGCTATCATAAATGTGATTAATTACCCAGCTGACAAGCTTAAACTAAGCTATATGACTGGTTGGTCGGTCATCCATTTTATTCTCTAGACGAGTTCTTCAAATGTAGTACTAAATCAATTCTCTTAGTTGTTTGTAAATTATTTTGTTTATAGTACTATTATGTAAAATATTTTTTTTTTACTTTTATTGTATGTAAAATTGACTTTGTCTTTTGTAAAAATCTTTTGTAAGCTTAATGACAATAAATTATTATTATTAGCCTATATCCTGTAAATGTCTTACTTAAAATAGGTAATTCATGTGACGGCCATCTTATGTGGGTAAACAGCTTAACCAACACTACAAGGCACATTTTCGAAACGCGTGAATTCAGTATGCCCTACAAAACTAATATCACTGTTCATAACCTAACCAACCTAATCTAACGAAACAAACCTAACCTAACTGCCACTACTTACCTTAATGCAAGATGATTATAATTGGTCATCCTGCTTCGCTCAGAACAATAATATGGCTGGCGTATTTTATGCGTAATACAAACGAACTGATTGAAATTGGTGAAAATACAAGATAAAGTTCTAAAAACTAGTAATTTCGCCCCTTAATCGATTCCTTGAACAAAAATCCGTAAATGCATTTAAAGACGTTTCCAGTTCCACGAAGGAAAACTGTATAGCTAAGAAGCAACACTTTTAATCCTAAAATTTCAAAAGGATTTAAAGATTTGAAAAGTCTTTGAAAAAGGCACATAATTTCTCCTAATATTCCTAGTATTATAAGGCCTAAGTGTGAAAGTCTTGTCTAAAGTAATGCAATGAAATTTCAACTTTAAATTCTTTATAATTAATAGGGTGCGTAAAGAGTTGTATGTGATAATATGCAAGTTAGCAAACAGAACAAATAATAATAACTTGGTAAGCTCTGACATAGCGTGAGAGAGAAAAGCGAACCTGAAACATGTTAAGCACAACAGGACATGTGATGTAATTAAACTTGAAGGGAAATCAGATCAAACCAATTACGAATCACGGATGAAATGTATCACTATATCTAGAAGCAAACTACGTCATACGAAACTTCCGGGGACAGAGTAATACATGAATGTATGTATCCTTTACGGGATACATATCAATAAGTAGACACTCACAACATAACTCCCATCTCTTCTTCTTCTTCTTCTTCTTCTTCTTCTTCTTCTTCTTCTTCTTCTTCTTCTTCAATGTAGTGGCCTCGGCCTAGATGCGGCCATGTAGCCAATTAACTTTATATCGATATTTATTATATAAATGAATAAATAGTCATATAATGATATGTTAGGTTAGGAATGCCACTCTAACCTAACGGAAATTATGGCCTTAGCGAAACGCCTTATAGCCAGTGAAATATAAGAATTTACTTTACTAGTAGTCTTTACAACCAATTAACGTGAATTGCCTCAACACATGGATAATTTAACTCATGTGCCACGCACGTGGTGAAAACACGATTTTTGTATCTTATGGCCTCAGCTGAACGCCGTATATCCACAGAAATATTACAGAAGTGAACTGTGTCGTAGAAAGAATATAACACCATAAAATAATCGTAAAAACATTTAAAATCACTGTATAAAACATATAGGAAAAGAATACTGATAAAAGAACTAGTGCTGTGCGAAACGACCCAGCCGCACCGCGAGCCGGAAGTCGAATGAATGACTCCCATCTCAACTGCACTCGCTGGCAGCCACCAACTAAATAGCTCGCGTATTCCGGATAGACCAATCACAGCGCTTCAGTGACGTCACGCTTTTCCAACTCTGGCTATTCCCGGCTTTTACGGTTAAATCAGAGCCTTAAAGAACTGGACACAAATGTTTTTATTTGATTTTATGAGTTTCACCAATTCCACAAAATTCATGCGGCTGAAGCAAATTTGACTACGCTACTTTTTTAAAAATTATTTTTGTAAAAAAAAAAAAAATCAACCGCGTAAGTTTTAGTAAAATATTTGAATTTTAATATAAATAAAATCAGGTAAACTGATGTAAAAAAGTGCCAGTATGTTTTTGTTTGATCAGTTATGACTGCAATTATGATATGCAGAATATGTTGTTTTTTTAAAATTGATTTCCAAGTTAAGCTCCAGATTTATTCATTAAGCAGGGCTTACGGGAGAAGAAAGGTCTACCATCTCGGCCACCTGGGTCATTTTAACGGTCTAGTTGGATAAGCGCATGTAAAACAATGGTGTTTTTTGTCATAGCTACCTGTGTTTTAATTTCCAAGGCCTTATAACATCACAGTAAAACAATAGGCTATGTTGTCAAGATAACTTATTTTCATTTTTTTTATAAATTCTTTCGAATACGTATATTGCCATAAAATAGGCACTAAATTGAGCATTACTCCGAAACAGATCAACCGATTTTATACATTATGAATAGACGTCTTCCCATGGACATTGTAAATGTGTATACCAAGTTTCATAAAAATCCGGTAAAGCGTATTTGAGTTACCGCGTCTTTAAAATATACACTAAATTGGGTTTTACTCCGGTACCGGTCAACAGATTAGGTTCAAATTCAATAGGGCACTTCTCATGGACGTCATAAATGGGTATACCAAGTTTCATGGAAATCCGTTACAGCGTATTTGAGTGATGGCGCCTTTCTCATAATCTATTAAAATAGGCACTAAATTGGGCATTACTCCGGTACCGGTGAACCGATTTGGTTCAATATCAATAGGGTTCTTCCCATCGACATTATGAATGTTTATACCAAGTTTCATGAATATCCGAAAAAGCGTACTTGAGTTATGGTGCGTACAGACGCACGGATAGACGGACGGACAGACAGACAGACGGACAGACATTTTTTCGTCCCCCACACAATCTCATAAAGTACCATACTGGCACTTAATAAAGTAAGAGGGGTAGAGAATTTTCCGCCTAATCCCCACTAAATAGGCCTACCGAGGTAGAATTCAGAACACAATTAAAAAAAAAAAAATCACGCCGTAGAATTTTCAAGTATTGTGTAAAGTTGTAAATTTATTTGAATTGTAGAACCGCAAAATTAAACAATAAACTGTTAGTGTGTGTAGTACAAAATAAAAAATATATTGCAAACACGTGTTCAAAATATGCAACAGTATTTAATAATGAAGTCAGTTTTACGAAATAGTATAACCTGTGATGTTTTACTTTTCAACCATGTTATACACAATAATAATTAAAAACCATATACTCAGTACTTGAGTACTCAACAATGAAACTCACCAATACGTATATAAATCAAGTACCACCTTTATGTCTTGAATGGTTTACGAATAATAGTGATAATAATTTACTGCAGGTGCTATCGAAACGGTACAGAGGTATTAGTAAGCCTCTTCCTCCCCCCCCCCAAACAGTAAAATCGTAAAATTCCTCAAGTATTTTATTTGTGGACTCAATAATAAAGCTACATTAACTGACTACTTGTACCCATACCCTAGATTGACCTGGTGGGGAAAAGGAATAAATCACAATTTTACCTAATTTTGTAAATCTGAACTATTTTTATTTAGACATTTATTTTATTTTCTATTCATTTATACTGGTAACTTTTATATTTAATGAGCTTAGAAATGCCTTATTTGTCTAATATCTTCGTATGCCCTTTTTAAAAATTAAACATAAAAACGTACACCAGTTAAAGCGAGCGGCGAATCGGATTATAGTTAAGGCAAGACGATGGAACTTTTAATTGAAAAATTCAGGGGAAAATGCTTAGAAATCCATTGTGTGTCATCGGATGTTGAGACTCCAATTTTAAAATACCCTGCGCCCCCTTTTTGCAGTGCTGCTTATGAAAGTTTCCCTGTCCTGCAATCCAGAAACCATCCCTTAGCTTTTTGTAATATCTCTGTCACACAATTTGTATACGGATCTACACTTTTGGCCGTGTTTCACCAATCATTACCTACATAACTACACAAATTTCACAGGAATCCAACCAAGGATTAATTAAAGGTTACGAGTTTAATCATAAGGTGTGACCATTTTCTAGACTGAGTAAGAGCCAGAAAAAGCCAGAGTTGGAAACGCGTGACGTCACACATATCGCCTGCTCCTCTGCAACCTCTGGCTGTAGTTTACAAGCCTTGGGTAGTCATACAACCACAAGTGGGGAGAAAAACAAAGCAAAGAGCTTAAACCGCAGAGTAGGCACTCAGGCTACATACGTTTGGGTGGGACCAGTTTCAGGGATTAGGTTAGCTACAACGTCCTTTAGGATCTATTTGTGATTTTAATGAGATGAAATTCTTTGTTTTAAATGTACTTGCTTGTGTTAGAAATTATATATCTAAAGATTCAAAAAGCGATTTAGTCGCTTCACATTCCACCAAGCAGGGGCGGATCCACGGGGGAGGAAATGGGGGAAATTTCCTCCCCCAAAATTTGTAACATTAAGCGCAGATTATTCAAACGGTCAGCCTCCTAATAAATTTTGTAAAGACAACATAACCCAAATACTTAAATTAAAGCAACGACATTCATTATTTTGAAATACATTTGTAATAAAATGCTGAAATGTTCATTTTAATTTCAACTGTGTACTGGGAATAATTAATTTTTATGAGTAAAAACTTCCCTCTCTGCTTTGGTTCCCCCCCCCCCAAATGTCTCTGGATCCGCCCCTGCCACCAAGTGCTTTGAGAGATCTGAGCTTGTGCTAAATAACAGTACAAATAAATGTTTATTTTTTATAGGCCTACAAGTGGAATATTCCGGAAACTATTTTTATATGTAAAATAGTAATAAAAATCGTCCGTCCACATGAAAAGAAGTTATTTTACCGAAATGTGAAATGTCGTTTTGGTAAGATTGTTTGATGTTCACAACACGACAGCCTAATTTAACATCTTCCGGAAATAATGTATATATTAATGAAGATAATTATTGAAGTGAGAAGCTGAAGTTATATTCCAGTTTCCCAGATAGGCTGACTTCCCCACACAGCGAATTAAATGTAAACCAAACAACGCTTGGCGCTGGTGAATCGATATTCCTATGGAAAGTTCAAAACGTCAAGTATTTATTTGTTTTAACCTCATCACAAGTGGGCGGATTTCTATGACATGTCATATTTTCCCCCTTTGCATTATTTCAGGTTTCCGACTAATTTAAACCCGTTTCCAAGCATCCTGGTGAAAATGGAACGGCTACAATTGTAGCATATTTAGTATGAATATGCATATTTATATTATAATTTTGGCATATTTGTGTGCATATTAAAGAAATTTTGATGTTTCATATCATATTTTGTAAATTTTGCATTATAATGATACTTTTTGAAAATTTACAGATATTTTAAATAATTAACACTATACTTTAATAAAATGAATTGTAATGAAACTTAAAAAATATACATAATGTGTAAGTGGTAAAGTCATATTTTAAATTTTATTGGTCATATTTTAATGTTTTTAGGTCATAGAAATCCGCCCCCTACTCATCACTAACTCTGATACGCATTACCTTACGCACTGTAAATAGATTATTGGCCACCACTCACCACTCACCGCATTATCTTAGTCCCTTTTAGCTCCTAAGTTGTTATTCAGAATTGCATTACATGTTATATCCATTATTCTGTTTACTTCTTAAACGGTTTTAGTTTATATTCTCTGTATTTTTATTTTTAACATAATTTTTTTATCGTTTATAGAATTCAGTATGCTTTCTGCTCTACCAATCTAAGTGACCCAGAATACATCTGATGCAACAGCCTTGACTACTGCCTTTATGGGAAAAGTCAATACGAATTATATAGGACTAGCTTAAAAGACCCGGCGCCGCCCGGGTTTTGTATTTTGTAATTGGAAATTACCTTATGAAGGATTTTCAATTTTAAATTCTAGGTCCTTATATAGGCATTTATAATTTGAAATAGGAAGAACGACTTATTACACTCAAACTATTCCCTCAGAAAATGCTTGATATAGTTTTTTTTATGGCTCATAGAGGATCTAGAATTTTGCATCCCATCGCTTGTACAGTGCACAGCAAGCCTGGTAGAGGTTTAAATAAGAAGAAACAGAAATTCCTGTAACATAAAATTGTAATATCGAGGCGGGAAATTTCCCACTCTTATGTTACCATAAAGCATTATCACTTTCATACTTTTCTCTCCAAAAACCTGCGATATAATATAATAATATACACATTACCATACCTCGTTTTGTTTTCTCTATGTCCAGGGTAGAGAAAGTTATGTGATTCCATTATTTTAGTGGATTTCATTCTGTAATATTTACTTATAACATGAATTATTTTGATAACTTCTCTTATTTGTCAAAAGTGCATTTCATTTGTTTTTTCCAAGCCCATCTGATACCATTTGGCAACAATATATTCTGTGATTTGGAATTGATAATTCTATGTAAAAAGGGATTAAGTATTTTCAAAAACATTTAATTTTTGGCATTTAGAATCAAAATTTTGCAAAATCCTTTCTTAGTGAGCACCTACATTATGCAACGAAGGTACTATCAAAATTGCAAGTCTCTACCTGTTATAGTTTAGGCTGTACGTTGATTCCTGTCAGTCAGGACAAAGCCTTTTATATATATAGCGATTACACTAACTGTATCCCTTAACAAATAAGTCAGGAACCACACCGACCTCTGCCTAAACATGTGGGGGGGGGGGGGAGCAAAGTCATTTCAAAGACTTACGTCTCATTTTTACGGACTAGTTTCGGGGAAAGTCATCACCCCCATCCTCAGCTAATGATGACGCAGGTGTTGTGATGTCATTCTGACGACGTCATTAACTGGAGGAATTTCAAAATTCACAACGTTTCGGTTGTTCTCCCAAGTGTTGAGTTCCATTGGTTTGCACGGAGTCAGAACGTCAGATATTTCTCGGGTAAAAACCGGGCAATGTGTCATTCAATAGACCAGAGCTGACAAAAACATTACTCTTAAGGAATTTCTACTTCAACACAAAATGCTTTAATTCTTTAACAAATTAAACATTATAATATATCCTGACCATATGTAACAATCTAAATGTAAATTTACTTACAATAATTCCAGAACTTGTTCCAGAACTTCCTAGTCGTTTTAACATATTTTGTTTTTATTTTATTATCTTGGTAAAATTCTTGCATTTGCTAACAATGAAGAGAGAGATAAAAAATATCTTTGGTATTACAGTGACCCGAGGATTTTGTGATCTGCGTCTGGTACTTTGATATTTGTCATGTCAACAGATATTAAATTGAAATAACATTAGACGAAATAGCGGAGAGTCCTATAACCTTTCCGGTTACAAAAACTATCTTCATGCAGAATTTCAGCTCTGTCAGGATAATAGTTTTGGCGACAAATAGGAACAACGAGTCTACGTGACTATTTAATAGCTAAGCAAAGGACGAGTCAGCTAACAGTTCTTACTACTAATGAGCTCAGATTTCAAGAAAGCTAAGATAATGGCGCTTTTATCAGTAGTGGCTTCCTATGGATTTGTTTCTTTTCCTTAAAAATACATTTAAACATCGTCAAGATGTTGATTAACAAATTAAGCTAAATTTGATGAAATTTTTATAATATTAATATAAGAACTCACAGTGCGGGTTCGGATGTTTATGACCTAAAAAGTGGAAAATATGACTGCAAGTAGGACCTTAAAAATGACTAAATATAAGCCAAAATTCGTAAATATGACCTCATAAAAGAAAGCATTTTCTAAAAATAAATGTTCCAACTTGAAACATTTAATGACACTGAATTATTACACACATTAATTCAATCAGACAATAACTTTTTAACAATTTTACAGGTGATTTACAGTTTTACGTGTAAAGAACTTCTAATCTGTTTATGTTTCCAGATACCACTGCAAATGTTTTAAAACATGTATATTGGAAGTTGTTAGCAACAAAGAGGAAGAGGTAATTGTGCTATTACTTGTTATTGTCCCTTCACATTTCAGTTACAGTAAACATATTCGTGACTCTTCTTTGGAATAATTTAAGTCACCATTTAGTGCACATACTGCATAATTGTGCTGTTTTACCGAATTTAAAGCTGAAATATGACGTTCAATTAGAAATAAACCGAAATATGACCAAGACCATAAAAATGACCAAAATATGACTTTATATGCAAAATAAAAACGGTCCGATTAGGATAAAAAATGTGCAATTCATGTTTAATTTGATCTTGTGGCGGCAATGGAGGTCAGAATAAAAATATGACATGTCGTCAACAACCGAACCCTACTGATAATATGAGTCACTGTCTGTAGTAAAAGTGCCTTCGCTTAGAACGTCCATACTTTAGGTGAAATTCGTGTCTTGTGGAGATTGGAACTTCCTTTCAACATTAATTACTTTAATTAACTTGAAGGATAAAATTTACCTCACAGAGAATTAAAATGATAATGCATGTTCAAAATCAAAACTCATAAGAGAGAAAAGCAAAAGAGACGCATTCAACAACAGGACATTATTCTGCTCTGAGAAGCAGAAGAACAACCCAGGAGTTTTAATGGCAGGAAGTGTGTCTTCTTTCTTTCCATGCTCAGTTAGTTGTCCAATATGTATGCTAACGCACTTCTTGTGCTAAACCAAACACAAATATAGGATATCACGATATAGAGTCTAGGAAAAGTTTGAAAATACGAGGCTCTGTCGATTTTGCTTGAACGATCCTAGTTTTTAGCTCAGAAAATATCAATTCTACACAGTAAATAAGATTTTATTCCTGTGGTTTTCCCTAGAAACGTGTGTTAAAACGGAACTTATTCTGTAATTAAAAAATAAAGTTAGTACTTACTGCATGTTATAACCAAGAGAGTCAATGCCTCATAGCATTGCAATTTCTAACCATTTGAAGCAATTGTTTTTATTAGACGCTTAAAAGATGCCAGCCATATGATGTCATTATTGTGATTACCGGAATAATAGTCACCACTAACCTCCTAAAGTCTGGCCGTTCTAAGAAGGAAACCTGTCTCACTCTAGCACATTAATCATATGACGTAAGAGTGGTTTTTGTTTACTTCAGGTTTCCTTCTTAGCTCGACTCGGGTATAGGTCGGAATGAGGTCTGCATAAAGTCGTCTCATTGCTCAATATACCTTAGGCACGCTGTTCAGTAAGTTATGTGGTTAGGTTTTCCCCTTCCTGTTTATAATAGTTACCCTACTCGAAGATCTCGAAATCAGCGGGAAGGGATTCCGGTGCTGATATCAATTTTTACTTCCTCTGCCCGCACCATACGTAGGCCTATTAGGTAGAAGAAGTATTGTTTTCGAGCCATAAATTCGAAGTTGAGTTTTTAACATAAATACATGTTTTGAGGTCCACCCAATCAAAAAAAAAATCTGATGTGAAAGTGACATAACTTCCTCTGCCCAAATAAAAGTTAGCAGGATTCAATTTCCTTGTACAGAATCGCAAGACACAATTTTACGCTAATTATTCTATAAATACCTTATAGCCCCTTCTTTGAATGTTGCGACTAAAAATGCAGGCTATGGACAAACAAAAAAAAATAATAATAAAAAAATAATAAATAAAAAAGTGACTGCAAACGTTTATTGAACTTTACACCTTTAAGAATAATTTGCGAAATTGATCGAATATTCCCCTCACATATTTCTTTACTGTAAGCATGGCCAACAATACATCTTTCTCACTTCACGTACTTATAAGAATAAGAGGCCGTGAATGTCCTCGTATTGAGGCAAGACAGAGTTTCTACAAACAGCTTTCAACCACCCTTCAGAGTTAAGCTTCAAATAAAAGTTTTGGCTCTTGGTATAAGCACTCCATGTACAAAATTTAAAGGAAATTGTTAGAGCCGTTTTCGAGAAAACGAACATTTCTTTATGTAAAGCCCCCTTAAAAATAGGCTAAGAGAAACTTGTCGCCAATCTTCTCCTCACATCTTCAGAAGGTACCTGACCCAAATACAAAATTTCGTTTTCATACGATTTTCCGTTCACAGACATCCACAGACAGACTGACTCACACACACAGACACGTTTCCAAAAATAGTTGAGGAAACCTAAAAATGCGTACTTATGTCAAACACTCAACTTCGAATTTGGGGGTCGAAAACAATACTTCTTCTACCTATAGTACCTATGGTACGGGCAGAGGAAGCAATACTATTTTTGGAAACATGTCTGTGTGGATGTCTAGCTCTAAAACGGAAAGTCGTACGAAAACAAAATTTCGTATTTGGGTCAGGTACCTTCTGAAGAAGTGAGGCGAAGATTGGCGACGACTTTATTCTATTTTAAAGGGGACTTTACATGAAGACAATTTCGTTTTTCTCGATTTTCTCAAAGACAGCTGTTACGATTTTGTTTAAATTTGACATAGGCCACCCACTCTGAAACGTGCTCTTTGCAATATGGCCTCTTATCAGAATGTGAAGTGAGAACAATGTATTGGTCATGCTTCATTATTACAACCAACTTATATAAAGAGAATGTCATACATAGGCCTAATATATTATGATAATATTGTAGGAGAAAAATTCCTCTGACACTGGGAATTGAACCCAGGACCGTTGGCTAACCGTGCCAGTGCTCTACGAACTGAGCTAAGCCAGAGTTCAATTTACAGCGCCAGATAGAACCTCTCTCCTATGACCAACCTCTCAGTTGGTAGAGCACTGGCTCGGATAGCCAAATGTCCTGGGTTCAACTGCCAGTGTCAGAGGAATTTTTCTCCTATGGTATTGTCCGACAGAGACAATAATCTGTGGTTTATGAATGCGTTTGCATTTATCTATCTAATATATTATATTGCACTAAGAGGTTAACTTTTATTTAGGCAGAGGAAGTTATGCGAATTTCACATCAGATTTTTTATTTTATTTCGGTGGTATTGCAGAGATGAGTGTTAACGACTCAACGCCCGAGATCAGCTCAAGTTGAAAACGGCCTAGCTGCAATGTAGGCTTGTAGGCTTTGTTCTGTATTTATCATTACAATAGGCCACAACAGCGGGCCACACTGGTTATTAGTATCACAAATATAAGTTACTAGCTTAAAAGGCCCGGCGTCGCTCGGGTTTTGTATTTTGTAAATGTGAAAATAACTTATGAAGGACTTTCTATTTTCAAATTCGAGGTCTTTAAGGTCTTTATATAGGTATTTAGAATTTGAAATGGGGAAGAACGACTTATCACACACAAAATATTTCCTCAGAATATGCTAGATAGGCTACAGCTTATTATAGCTTATAGCAGATCCCCGCGGCTTCGCCCACATTAATTAATAGGAAGATTATAAATTAAGAGCAAAATAATTAAACTATTACATTTACTAACACTTTGCACACGAAACATTCATAGGTCTAAACTAAACGATTGATAGGCCTAATTAATGAAACAACTGTAAATCCGATTTTGAAGTGAATTCCACGATTAGAAAGCGCAGCATGGGAAAAATAACCTCAGATTCGAGTTCCCTGGCCTAAAAAAAAACCCTGCATAATGTTTGTCCATTTAGGGCTATATTCACTATTCTTCTTCCGTCTAGGGTGAAAATTTCATCTGTCTGCGTGCCTTGACATTATAAACAAATGATTCGGCCATGGTGGGCTTACAAAATTCGAACGATCGCGATGCTTTTATTTCCAAGGTATGAAGAAAGTAGGCAAAGTCATCTGCAATTGATTTGACAACTGAAAACTGATGTTTCGAAAGCGCAAAAAATGTACGTCTCAATCCCGTTTTCACTCATAACTCGCGAACGAAAGCTAAAATTAAAAATGTAGCATGCCTTTGCGGGAATGTAATCAACAACTTCCCAAAGTTTCATGGTGATCAGATGAATGGCATAGTAATGCATAAAGGACTGACACACATACATTCATTTTTATGTAGGCTATATAGAGATCTATATAGATTACTCGTCGAGCGTTGCTGCAATCTCAGAAGATTATGAGAATTGAAATCGATTAAACTCACGATGAAAAAAATGTGTGTAAATGTATTTGACAGACAGACATATATTCGTTTTTATTTATATAGATGAAGAATGGAATAAGCCTACTGAGGCCATAGTTTCTATATTCATTTGTCCAGACTTATAATTCCGTTACATTTCAGGCAGATTTAACGACCCTACATAAGAGATTTTACTTATGATTACATATAGAAATGTTGTAGCCTGGACCCTGTACTAACCAACTTGCCCGGAATTTTCTGTAAAGCATCTTTCATAAGAAGCATATTCCACGTTAAATAAATATTTAATATTACCTTATCATCACCTTATCATTAACTTCTCTGGCGTTTACAATAACATGAGATATCCATTGCCTTCCAAAGCGATCGCGATGCTATTGTTTCCAAAGTATGACAAAAATAGACAAAGCCTTCTGCAATTGATTTGACAACTGAAATGAATAACTGAAAACTGATGCTTCGAAAGCGTAAAAAATGCACGTTTTCTTGCCGTTTTTCACTCATAACTCGCGAACGAAGACTAAAATTAAAAATGTAGTATGACAGAAACCTTCCCGGGAATGTTCCCAACAACTTCCCAAAGTTTCATGGCGATCGGATGATTGGTGTAGTAATGCATAAAGGACAGACACACACACACACACACACATACATTCACATATATATATATATATATAGATTACAATTACTTAACATGGTAGACGTGTGTGTTCCACTTTACAAAGTATCATGTGAGACCTGGCAGAGTTGGTATTGTAGTTAAAATCAATATTTGTTTGCGGGCCGCGGGTTGAAGACCTGGGCAATATCATTATCAGAGGACTTTTGAAACACAATAATAACGTCTTTTGTTTCCTAAGCCGAAAATACTCGAAAAGGACTTGCAAAAATACATGCATACTTGGTAAGATGTGTCCACCTTATTTCCTCATCTATCTATATTTACTACACCATTCATCCGATTGCCATGAAACTTGGGAACTTGTTGAGTACAACCTTCCGCGCAGGTTTCTGGCATACTACATTTTTAATTTTAGCTTTCGTTCGCGAGTTATGAGCGAAAAACGGGAAGAAAATGTACATTTTTTGCGCTTTCGAAGCATCAGTTTTCAGTAATGTCAAGGTGGCTTTGCCTACTTATGTTATACCTTGGAAATAAAAGCATCACGATCGCTTGAATTTGTAAACCCACGCTGGTCGATTCATGTGTTTTTAATGTCAAGGCACGCATACATTTTCATCCTGGACGGAAGAAGAATAATGAATATACGTCTCAATGCGTAAAAATTGTTCGATTTAGACGACACTCACTATGCAGGGGTTTTCTAGGCCAGGGAACTCGAATCTAAGGTTATTTTTCCCATGCTGCGGCGCTTTCTAATCGTCGAATTCACTTCAAAGCCGGATTTATAGTTGTTTCATTAATTAGGCCTATCAAAAGTTTAGTTTAGATTTATGATTGTTTTGAATGCAAAGTGTTAATAAATTAATTATTTTGCTCTTAATTTTTGATCTTCCGATTAATTATAATGGGAGACGCCGGGCCTTTTAAGCTAGAATTTCGTAAAATTGCTTAATAAACACACTGCATAACGTTCTTTTTACAGTGTTATAAAGTACAGTATTCATAAAGTTCTCAAAATTATGACTTAAAACCAGATGATAATAGCGCATGGAGACAGAATAGTGACTACAATTTAATTTTACATTTAGTGTATGCTACAACCACTAGCACAGATACACTTTATTCTTTTACTTTGGTGTATTTTAAATACAAATTTCTTTTAAGTTAATGGACATGAAAAAAATATAGACATTGGCTACAACAGTCATCAGGAAAACTACAAATATGTATCTACTGTTTTTATTGCTGAGGAAATGATTTTATGAAAACATTTGGTGTATATAGTAATGGACATAGGCCTATCATAAGTGAACATTAAAAGTCATAATTTTATGAATACTTTATAACAATGTAAAAAAGAACACTGTACATAAAATTTTAACGTTGGTTCTCTTTTAAGGTATGAGCTGTATTCATTAAGCAATTTTAAGTGATAGGAGGGAATAAGGTAGTCACTTATTAAGTTATTATCTATACATTAATTACCCTCATGGATTCATCATGAAATTTGTCAACATTACAGTAGGACTTGTGAACTCGCAAGTCACTGTATTATAACTAACTAGCTTAAAAGACCCGGCGTCGCCTGGGTTTTTTATTTTGTAATTGGAAATTAACTTATGAAGTATTTTCTATTTTTAAATTCTAGGTCCTTATATATAGGTATTTATAATTTGAAATAGGAAGAACGACTTATTACACTCAAACTATTCCCTCAGAAAACACTTGATATAGTTTTTTTATGGCTCATAGTAGATGTAGAATTTTGCATCCCATCGCTTGTACAGTACACAGGAAGCCTGGTAGAGAAATTCCTGTAAGATAAAATTGTATTGTCTTTGCGGAATATTTTATTTCCCACTCTCATGTTACCATAAAACTGTTTTGGGGATGAAATTAAACAGAAACCAATATCACTTTCATATTTCTCTATCCAAAACCTGCGATATAATAATATACACATTACCGACCTCGTTTTGTTTTCTCTATGTCCAGGGTAGAGAAAGTTATGTGATTCCATTATTTTAGTGGATTTCATTCTGTAATATTTATTTATAACATGAATTATATTGATAACTTCTCTTATTTTTCAAACTTGCATTTCATTTTTTTCCAAACCCATCTGATACCATTGGCAATAATATATTCTGTGATTTGGAATTGATAATTCTGTGTAAAAAGGGATTAAGTATGCTCAAAAACATTTAATTTTTGGCATTTGAAATCAAATTTTTTCAAAATCCTTTCTTAGTGAGCACCTACATTATGAAAGGAAGTTACTGTAAAAATTCCAAGTCTCTATCTGTTATAGTTTAGGCTCTACGTTGATTCCTGTCAGTCAGGACAAAGCCTTTTATATATAAAGAGATTAATAAACCTGAATTGTTTGAATAGCATTTCAGATGGAGACAAGACACCAATGTGACTGTTTTATTTGAATAAAACACAATCAGTAATAAATGTTGATTTTTTCAAGTATTGTTTGCTGAATTCCGTAAAACAAAATTATTTTATTGTTATAGTTCCTAGAGATCCAGACTGTTGAGTGCTGTTTCTTGAAAGATATGACGCACGTGGGAACAGAATGCTTTTCATTAATATGTTAAGGTTTTGCGTTTATAATGTTTATAGGACGTGATTACGTTGCTGAAGTATGGAATACATTTCCCGTGAAATATTACAATGCTCTTTCTTGAACATATTTATCGAAATACATGTTCAACAGCGTTGAGCCCGATCAATTAAATAAAATTAATAAGATGCCAGTTGCTGAACTAAGTTTTTTTTTTGGTGATCTGTCGCCTAGGCCTTTCGGTGTCTGTACACCATCTTCAGGGCATCTTTTGCTGCCTTGGGGTTCCAATAATTAAGATAAAAACTACCGGTAGACCTTTGTTCTTCCATAAGCCACAGAAGAGAGTTCAGTGCTTTTATGAGATTTTCTAAATGTCACGAAATGCAGTTTTTATTTTATTTACTGGAACTGAAGATGATGTAGAGAAACCGAAAGGCCTAGGCGACAAAAAAAATCTTAGTTGAGCAACTGGCATCTTCTTTATTTTATTCCTGAACAGATTTAAACGTACTGCAGAATAAACCTTATCGTATCCGTAGCGTTGGTCATGGACCTCCGTCCTTCGAAACCCACGTCATTAATGGTGGGATTTTCTTGAAGCAGGACAAAGCTCGAATGTATTCAAACCCACGCTCTCCCGAGAGCGGGGGAGGAGATGTACTCTATGCATGCACTCTCCTAAAATAAAACGAATCCAATAAAATGAATCAACCGGTGGTGCGGAACTTCGGGCGTCTCCGCCGCTTCTGCCGGAGAGAGCCGAGCGCCTGCAGGAGCGAACCTGGGAGAAGCAGACTCAGCGCCGCGACGCACGGACGTGACCAGGCGTGAGTTTGCTTCCAGTTCGTGTGTTTGTGTCCATCACACGCAGTCAACTCAATGAGCATGGATTAAGCATAAAACACCTGCGCGGAAAATAAATTTATTCAATCATGAAATCGTTAATTGTTTGTATAGGCATCGATATATATTTTATAACTATTCGTATTTGTATAAGTAAGTGATTGTTTATTCATTCGACTTGTAAAATGATGAAGTTAGAACTGTTTAGTGATTTTGACGGACGGGGACAAGCAGTGTGGTGTCCCTACCTGGAGATCACTTAGGCGCGTCTTGCAACCGATCCAAAATGGAACTTGGCATCAACGCCACGAATCGCACTTGGGTGGGCAGCGATGACGAGGAAGATTCGTGGGAAGATGTCTTAGTAATCGCGTTGAAGTCTTCTATCATGGGGTTCATCATCATGGCGGCCTTGTTCGGGAATCTCCTCGTGATCGTGAGTGTGATGAGGCACCGGAAGCTGCGTGTGATCACAAACTACTTCGTGGTGTCGCTGGCTCTGGCCGATATGTTGGTAGCCCTGTGTGCTATGTGCTTCAACGCCAGCGTGGAACTCACCGGCGGCACATGGCTCTTCGGCTACTTCATGTGCGACGTGTGGAACTCCCTGGACGTCTACTTCTCCACAGCTTCCATCCTGCATCTGTGTTGCATCAGCGTGGACCGCTACTACGCCATCGTCCAGCCCCTGGATTACCCCCTCATCATGACGCACGGGAAATTAGTCGTCATGTTGGCAGTCGTGTGGTGCTCCCCCGCCCTCGTGTCCTTTGTGCCGATCTTCTTGGGCTGGTACACCACGGAGGAGCACCTGGAGTTCAGGAGGAAGCACCAGGACGTCTGCGGGTTCACCGTCAACAAAGCCTACGCCGTCATCTCCTCCAGCGTGTCCTTCTGGGTGCCCGGCGTCATCATGATCTTCATGTACTACCGCATCTACGTCGAGGCCGATCGGCAGGAACGCATGCTCTACAGGTGAGACGAGATCGTTAGACCTATTACAATGCATAGCAAATTTGTCATAAGTATTCACCTCATAATACTTAAAGTTGCTTAATGAATGTAGGTCATAGTTTAAAAGAGAACCAACGTTATATTTACAGTGTCGTATTTCTAAATAGGCTAAGTAGGCTGAGGCCCAGAGCGGCAAATTTTCAGGGGCGGCAGTTTGGCAATTTATTCAAAAGTTAAAATGAAGTATTTCAGACGTTAATAATATTTTCCGTACGAATTTAAGAATACATGTTACTTGAATTAAAATGTAAACATATGTTTAAAATAGTGATCACTGATCTCCAAGAACAAATTAATTAATTTCGAAACCCATTTCATTTTTTAACGAATCTTAAAAGAAGCAAGTAAAAAGAAAACAAGTAGACAACTAATTTGATTATATAATTTCTTATGTAAACCATTAAAATTGTAGTTTTATCTAAACTAAATGAACTTTACGTTTAAAAAAGATGAAGACACCAATTAACTGTATCATTTTGTTGTATAAATCAAAATTTATTAAGCAAATATGAACTATAGAGGGGGCGGCAAATGGACTTTAGCCTATAGGCGGCTTACTCTTAAATCCGGCCCTGGTAATGTATAGTATATTGCGATACAAGTGCCGTAAGGCACGTTTACGGGTCGAGGAAACAGATTGAAAACCCGAGGCGCAGCCGAGGGTTTTTAAGTTTTCGAGACCCGTAAATGCCTTTACGGTCCGTGTGTTGCATGCTATTTTTTGCACGATGATTATTTATATCAATTTAATTATATTAATTGTGATATTACCTGAAAATATTATGTAAATACATTCTTGAAAATAGATGTTTATTTCAGAAAGTGATTCGCATGTGTTTGTTGTTATGGGAACCGAATGTTTGTCCTGGGGGCCGTGCCCATAAAGGCTTGTATTATGAAGTGTATCGTAATGAATTATGACGTAGCGCTTGGACCGTAAGTAATTTAACCTCATCGCAACGGCCTTAGCAACACGATTGTGTGGGAATGTCAACTTACGATCCATGTAAACAACTTTCGTAAGTACCACTTACTAGCTAAGGAGTGCAAAAAATTCTTAACAAAATTATAACTTAAAGTGTTATTTCCATAATTTCATGCCCAAAGTATCTTCATAAAATTACACAACAGGTTCAGTGATAATACAGTATATATTCAAATAAAAAGACACAGAAATTCCGGTAACATAAAATTGTATTATCGTGGCTGAAAATTTTGTTTCTCACTGTCATGTTACCATAAAACCGTTTTCGGAATGAAATTAAACAGAAATACAATATCACTTTCATACATCTCTTCCCAAAACATATTACCTTACCTCGTATTGTTTTCTCTATTTCCAGGCTAGAGGAAGTAATGTGACTGCATTATTTTCGTGAATTTCATTCTGTGATATAATAATATATATATTACCATATCTCGTATTGTTTTCTCTATGTCCAGGGTAAAGAAAGTTATGTGACTGCATTATTTTCGTGGATATTGATAGTTCTCTCATTTGTTTCTCTCATTTGTCAAATTTATTCTACTTTCATTTTTTTTCCATGGCCATCTGAGACCCGCTGGTAACAATATGTTTTAATGTCAAATGTGATTCGGATTCGATAATTCTGTGTAAGAAGGGATTAAGTATTCTCAAAAACATTTGATTTTTGGCATTTAGAATCTGAATTTTTCAAAATCCTTTCTTAGTGAGCACCTACATTATGAAACGAAGGTACTGTCAAAATTCCAAGTCTCTACCTGTTATACTTTAGGCTCTACGTTGATTCCTGTCATTCAGTCAGTCATTCAGTCAGTCAGGACAAAGCCTTTTATATATATATATATATATATATATATATATATATATATATATATATATTGGTATTGAATAAAAGCAATTGTCACAGCAGTGAAAGTCCTAGGCCTATGTCTATATTTCTATGATGCAACGAAGCCTTATGAATTTAAAATTCACCTAGGTAAAACCATGTAATAGTTTCAGTGTTAAAAACAATAAAAGTATATTCGGTGCTCTTGGTTATCTTTACATTGTAAAATGTTTTTGTGTGGAATATTGTCTCTTATTAAAATTAACATACACAGTATGTCGTCATATAAATACAATAAAACTAGATTTTTATATCATTTTAAAGTTATAATTTTGTTAAGAATTCTTCAACACATTACTGTAAATATAACGTTGGTTCTCTTTAGGTATGAGCTAATTCATTAAGCAACTTTAAGTATTATGAGGTGAATACTTGGCTATATATATTAATAATATATTAATTCATCATTAAATTTATCAATCTATTACAAAGTTTAACCTCAAATTTTAGACAGCCTATAATGGTAATGAAGACACTAGTTTCATAAACACACTTGCTTCTTGTACTAAAAATGACCACACACAGTCAAGTTGCTTTGTACAGTTTGCTCGATACCTCAAGACGGAAGCTCGTTACAGTACAAAGATAATAATGCCTAATTTTAAAACAAAGTGAAATAATAGGTTTTTGCACGACTTAACTAATACTTACGAATATTGTTGCCGTGGATCGTAACTAGACATTCCCGCACGCAATCTGGTTGCTATGAAAACAAAAGAAATCTCCGTGCGGTAAAAATTACAAAAATCATCTTAATACAAGCCTTTATGGAAAACCAAAACCAAGGCCCCCCAGTTTGTGATGACTTTAACAGGACAAATATTTGGTCCCCATAACAACCAACATATGCGAATCACTTTCTGAAATATAACATCCTTCTTCAATAGTATGTATACATAATATTTTCAGCTAATATCTCAATTAATATAAATAAATCGATATACATAATCATAGTGCAAAAAACAGCATGCAATACTCGTTCCGTAAGCGCATCTCTGAATCGAACTACTATTAAGTCATTTTTGAAAATATTCATCATTCTTACCAAATACTATAGAGGACAATGCCGGACACATACTGCTTTGGCAATGGAAAAATGAGGGACAGATTTTGCAGCACTCCTGGTGGCACAACCTGCAAACTTGGGGGCAAATTAAAATATTAAAAACACATATAAACTGCAATTTCACCAAACACTAAGGACCATAAGACTGTTTAAGTAATTATAAGAATAATAATAAGCAAACAAAACACAGAATTTCCAAAATAGTTATCAAAATATACATGAAAACACAAATATTTCAACTTAGCGGTAGTATCTAGTTACTGCATCTGTATTCAGTAGTAGCAGGTTGGGCCGCTAGATGGTGCTCAAGATATTGTCCCTCGATATATCGCAAAGTGTCCTGTATTGTCCTCCATAGTATTTGTTCTTACTTACTTACTCAATGCCAACAGATGATTCCTAAGCCTATTTTATGGAACCCGGAGGTTCTCTTTCCTTCGGGTCTCCAGTCAATATTTTTAAGACATGTCTTTCCTCTCCCGATGCGTGCAACATGTCCAGCCCATTTCACTCTCCGTGACTTAAATAGCTTTACTATATCCGGTGAAGAGTACAGGTTATGAAGCTCATCTCTCTTAGATCCTAAGCCCCCTGTGTTAATACCGGTATTACCATACGGAAGTTCTTAGCCGGAGAACTCTTCAGCTCCAGCAGAATGGAATGTCAACTATAGAAATCTCGGACTTAATGAATCAATAATATTAATAGAAAACGACTTAAGTCACAAATTAGCCAGATGATAATAAGATGCAGAAACCTGAACAGTTTCTAAGTTCAATTATTTCAAACAGATTAAACGATACACCTTTACTTGCATACAATTTCAGCTTGTTATGAAATGTTTCAAGTCAATTTAACAAGAAATTAATAAATTATTATTATAATAGGAAACCCCAGGGCTCTATACTATGACAGATGCTTGCCTTGTTTGCTACGTGCAATGCAACAGTTCCCACTCCCCACCCCTGCTCTTATCCTTCTTTTGCGTTAGAGGATACGCAGATGTTTGTCATATTCTCCTTCCCCTTCAGTCCTGTGTTCATAGGCTAATGTTATATGAAATCAATAAGAGTCTGGTGTTCGGGAATTACTTCGCTCTCCTAAACCTGAGCCAATTAAAAAATCCCTTTAGGCAGGCCTACAGGCGGAGGTAGATTTCGAAGTGCTTTTGGTTTAATTTATTGTCGCAGCATAGCACTCTTCTTCTTTAGCCTTGGCATGGCAAACCTGCAGTAATAAGAACTGAATTCGGTAAAGAGGAAGAGCCTACAATCATTTGTTTTGACAACAAGAATAGGATATAATATTCTGGGAGGCCGTGCGCAAGATCAGCTATGAATAAAATTAGCAAAGCCGCTAAACAAGACAAAATTATGATATTATAATAATTCTTTTAAGTGTTATTATTTTCAAACATTAAAATCTCGCGTAATATGAGACCTATCAAGAAACTATTTATTGATTTGTAGAGTACTCATCAAGAGCTTTTCAACGATACCCCACAAGACGTGGTTACAAAAGTTTCGAATTTTCATTCCCCACCCCCACCTCCACCCCCACCCTCACTCGAACCCCCGAATCGTTGGTGTCACTGTGAACTCCATAGGGAGTACTCTAATTTATTCAAACAAAGTTTCCCTCTATACTTCATAGGGGCCGAGATATACATTTTTAAAAATTTCAACCCCCTCCCCCGACCACCCCCTTGGGCCAATTTTGCGCATTAACGAACTTGTCCGAATTATTGGGCCTAGAAATAACATAATAAAATTTGGTTCAAATATCTTCAAAATTACGGCCGCTATCGTGTAAGGATATATATATATATATATATATATATATATATATATATATATATATATATATATATATATATATATATATATATAATATCACAAATTTATTTTTTGAACGGGCGGTGGTTTCGTACTTAGGGGAGCATGAAACGTAAAGATATGAAAGAATTTTTCGAAAATCATAAAGTGGTATCCATTGCAATAGGTAGATTTTTCTTCGAAAATCTACCTAAAAATTAGGAGATCGGCTGGTGTGGAACAGAGATGATTTAATGCCAACTTTAAATAAAGAAAAACACTAGAAGAAACCAGAAGCATCGGAAAGTTTCTGCACTCGACCCCTGTGAGGAGACGCAGTCAATGAAAATAGGAAGGAACTCTGTATTTGAAGATATACTTTACTTACTATTGATTTCACTCAAAGCAATTCATACAGGGCTGAGGCAAAAGGGATTCGTAATCCACAAACTTTGAAATGGTGCGAGTTTTCCGGAGCTTTTCCTCACCTGAGACGGATGTCGGGAAACACTATCCCTTGTGATCCCCGCCTTGTGTATGTGTGTCTCGAGGTGGCCCTTGCATTGGGATGATCACCTATCCGTATCTTTGGTCCAAAACGTATTCAGCCCATGTGATGCGTAGAAACGTATTGAGATATGTGTCGAGTAAATGAGGAAATTATAAACTAAAAGCAGAGTTCTAACTTGTTTATGCAGAGGCATCACGGGATGTGGAGGGAGAGAGAGATTTCCTTCATTAACTCGGCTGCTGACCAATTAGAGTATTAATTGGCCCAGAACAAATTTATTGACGAACTTCCTGGCTAAATATAAATGATTATAAATGCTGTCACAAGCGTTTAATCCAACTCTAACTTTCTCGTTCTAAATAATCTGCATTCAAAACACACGTGTTTTATCTCTCCCTTTTAGGGACATTTAAGCGACCCACGCCTCGGGTCTTACAGGGCACATACATACTCTTTTGACCAGGCAAGGACATGGAGGGCCTCCCCGGATGAGTGATCAGCCCAAACCGGAGCCCCCACTCACTCACTCACTCACTCACTCTGAAAAAGGCGAGGATGGAATGAGTGTGGTAATGGCGGCCACAAGGGCCTAAAGTTACCCGATATTTGTCTCACAGGTGAGAAAAACCCCGGAAAAACTCCACCGACCAGGATTCGAACCCGGGTCCGCTCCGTGAGAGGAGCAAACGCATCCCCTGTGAGGTGGACTTCTATAATATATACCGACAGAAAATAATGGTAATGCTGTGAAGAAACAAGGAAATAATAAAATACAATTTGTGTGCTCAAAATTGCTGAAGCGTAATAAAAAATTATTTCACGAGTATTGTCTTAAAGATAGTGTACGGTACACGTTGTGAAATGAGCTCGTTCCGCAAAATAAAATCTGTATTAAACATTTTCGACCTAGATATATAAGCTTTCATGAACCTCAGGTTATTGTCTCTGTTGGCACTACATGAGAATATTATAGGATAAAAATTCCTCCGACACTGGGACTTGAACCCAGGACATTTGTCCAACACAAGCAATAATCTGAGGTTCATGAAAGCTGACATATCTATATTCAATGTTAACTGTACAATAACAGTGGGAGCCCGGTCACAAAAAATCACTAATTATTGTGCCTCACAGTACTGCATATGACATAACTTGTCTGTCTGTGAGGTGGACCATTAGGGCAATCAGTGATAGGAGAGAGGTTCCTTCCGGCGCTGTGAATTGAACTCCGGCCTAGCTCAGTTGGTAGAGCATTGGCGCGAATAGCCAAAGGTCCTGGGTTCAAGTCCCAGTGTCGGAGGAATTTTTCTCCTATAATATTCCCACATTTTCGACCTAATTTTAGCTCTTGTATCATAAATAATTTATGTAGACAGTTTGAATTAAAAGTAGAACTTCTATCACAAGTTGTACATTATCTCACTAGTTCTATAGAATTTCTATGCCACTCCATTGGTAACAACTTTGGTATCTGTCGCTTATTTTATCGATGACTACCGATATCTACAGTATATCTTAATGTATTAACTTATTCTTATTCGTTCCTTTGCAGCAATATACCTAATGTCATTCCTGACAGATATTCATTTGTAACCTAAGGCTGCTTTAAACTAGAAACTCCTCAGCGAATCGTAGGCCTATTGCATCATTAACATTATTAATTTTGATTTGGAGTTTAACTCTGAGATCTATTACAAAAATATCTTCTTGGGTGTATCATAATTGCAATTATCACTGATTAAACAAAAGCATTGCTGGCACTTTGTTGTATCAGTTTCCTGATTTTATTTCTATTTACAGAATTGATTACATTAGGAGATTAGTTACGGGAATTCGGCCGCTGATTGGTTGGCCGCGAGCCAATCAAAATGCTTCGAATTGTCAGAGAATGAAGATTATATTATAATGTGAGTGTTAATTACTCTTTATTTCGGTACCGGTCAACCGATTTGGTCCAATATCAATAGGAGTCTTCCCATGGACGTTATAAATGTATACACCAAATTTCATGAAAATTCGATAAAGCGTATTTGAGTTATCGCGCGTACAGACGGACGCCACAGTGGTCCAGAATTGAAATCTAGAGGGAAAAAACTATAAATTCTTACTTGCAAAACTTTTTATTTTTGCTGGATCTTCATCCCAGACAACCCCTCTTCACTAAACTCAGCCTTTGTCAACTCTGCTGTAAAAGGGTATGCAACTGCAGCTCTTCAATGTTGTGGGTTCATAAGAATTAGAGGCATCAGTCTTATAGCAAGTTGCGCGACTTCAGAAGTGTGAAGTCATTGTGTGAGTTGTGAAGTGTTATTTTGTTGTTCTGTCAAATGGAATTCACATCTAAAGGCATGGACTTGCGATTTATATAATACTAGCTGAAAAGGCCCGGCATCGCCCGGGCTTTGTATTTTTTAATTTGAAATTAACTTATGGAGGACTTTATGTATTGTGGTGATTGTAAAAATTAAGAATGGGCCCTCTAAATGGTTTTGGTAGTATAAGCCAGTATTGGGTTCACAACGAGGAAATAGGAAAGTGTTGACGCAGAAGTTTACGCTAAAAAGAATTAACTTTGCTATTTTGCTGACTGAAATTCAAAGGTGATTGACTGGTAGAACAGTTGTGAAATAAGGAAGAATATGTTGTTAAAAGTAAAGAAATAGTATTGAACCGGGAAATTGCAATTAAGGTTTTTTTACGTCACGGATGCCAATCGGAGCAATGACTTGACCACGGAAGTTTATTTAAACAGGTGAAAACTGTTCACCTCGGGCTTGTAAAAGATTCGTGGCTCTTGACTCGACATGGGACGACGTCAAGGCTGGGCGCCTCGGCGCAAGTATATCTTTATAGTGTAAAGACAACCAGAAGTGTAAACAATGTAAGTAACCATGTAATTTCTTTTGTATGTTACTTAATTTTAATAATGTAATAAATTCTAGTCATTTTGGGTTTTTATAAACTGGCATTTATACTTTTAGTGCAACGCAATACTGTCCTTTTCCTCACCGTGTGTTAATATTTTTATGTAATTAATCAATTCGGGCCATCCTGATAAAGTCGTAATCCCGGGGAAAATGGTGTCAGAATTAGTTAGGACCCCGGGATACGACAGTATGTAAAACTTGAAATGAAGAAAAAGATTTATCACACTCAAACTATTCCATCAGAAAACGCTAGATATAGCTTTTTATGGCTCATAGAGGATGTCGAAAGCTGCATTCCGTTGCTTCTACACATCATGCTTGGGAGGATTTGAAATAAGAAGAAACATAAATTAAATAAGATTGTATTGACTTGACGGAAAATTTTATTTCTCATTCTCATGTTACCAAACAACCGTTTCGGTTCTGAAATAAGAGAAATGCAGTATCACTTTCATACTTTCCTCCCCTAAAACCCGGGACATAAAATACTGCGAGCATAGGACTCAAAATGTTCCATCCCATGCTTAGGGCCTATGATAAACATCCTTAATTCTCAACTAATACAAAGCATACAGCCATGGATAACGTATAAGCGGAAAGGATTGTTTACCTACTTCTGACATAGCATACTCACACACTTAAGTTATCCCTGCAATACGACCTCTTATTCTACATCAAAATGTGAAGTGAGAAAATATTTCTTGAGTCGAGGGTAGAGAAAGTTAAGTGACTGCATTACAATGTGCTTTATTCTCGTGGATTTTATTCAAGAATTATTTTTACAAAACGTTAGCATCAGAATTCGTTAAAGTCCAATAAATTATTATGTAGTGTCCAGAGCCCCATGTGAACTGTGTAAACAATACACTGTTGTCTTGACAACTGAATGGGATTTCATTTTTTTTGCATAATATTCTCAGAAATTATATAATTTTCAAGGGAAGGACTGATTTGTTTCAATTTTAATGTAGACAGCTATACTTCCCGGGCTTAACTGGGTATGTGTGCAAAATGTCGTGTAAATTGGTAAAGAAATGTAGATTTGTATAAGGAACAAACATACATACATACACACTTTCGATTTTATATATTAGATTAATTGAAATAATACTACATAAGAAATTACTGATGTCATATTAATATGGATGTGTCTAGGTAGGGGAATTTTTTTATTTTCTAGTATTGTAGAGGGGTTTTAAAAAAATACGTTAGAGATGGCACTATTAAATATATGTCAAGATGTAAAGAAAAGGGTTGGGTTTAAATAAAAAAAGAATAGTTTGTCGTAAATGATCCGTTTAAAAAAAAAAATCGCGTCTGTATTTCAGGGGGTAACCGGCAAATACAGCCAGCGGTGACACGTATGGAACTTTATGAATTACCGTGTCAGACGAAAGGTTCTACAAACTCATTGTGCAGTTATAATTCGATAAATTAGGATTAAAGGAGCATCCTAATGATTTATCTAAATTATTAGGAGCAACTAAGGCTACTTTTAGGTCAAATTTTGAAAAGCGCTGGAAAAAAGTAGAAAGAATTCTTTGAATGTCTGCTTCACAATTCATACCGACTAGATGTAAAGAAATGGCAACTTAAAGGAAAGGAAGAAAAAAGTAATTGGAAGAAGAAAGTAATTGTAGAACAATTCCGCAAGAAAATGGGTTTGATAGTCGACAAGTCAAAGTGGAAATTCTAGCGATCGAAATGCGGCTCGACGCTTTTTCAGAAATCCACAATTGTCTGCTACCTTCACCGGGATCGAGGAAGAACTAATTCATCGATTCTCAGTAATTTTGCTTGTAATTTCCAGTGGTTTTCAAATCAGTATTGACAAATTTGATAAATATGCTACAGACACAACAAAACTCTAGCTGAGTCTGTACCCGTGGTATTCTATGCCTGCAGTGTTCATAAAGTCCTAATTCATGGTGCACGGGTTATATTATTAAAATAATTTTTATTTTTTATACAACATACTGATATTGAATCAACCATCTTACCAATTGGTATGCTTTCTGAAGAAGCGCTAGAAGCAAGGCATAAGCTCTTAAGAAAACTTTGCGAAGGACATCCCAGTAAATTTTCACGAAAGGAAAATAAGGAAGATGCCTTGAATCTACTTCTTGTCGGTTCTGATCCCATAATCTCTCATTCTTCCTCGTTTAGACAGAATAATAATGGACTATCACAAGAAGTATGCGAGTTATTTCAAGAACCAAAAGTGCCAGTAAGCAAGTCGAGTAGGGAGAAAGATGAGCAGCAAGAAGAAAAGCAGCAGAAAGTAGATGAAGAAGAAGAAGGCGGTAATAGCGATGATGATGATGATGATGATGCAGACGCAGAAGAAAGTGATGATGCAGGTGACGTAGAGGACAAAGATACAAAGTTATAGGTATTTACCTCTTGTTGTAAAATGTAATGAAAACTCTTTGCTATTTTGTGCATTTAAAATTTAAAAAAAAAAAAAATTAAATTTCGCAATTTTACTCTTAATTATATTGTTTAACGTTAAAAATAAACAAACGCACAAAACGAATCTTATGCTACCATATGGGCATACAAATTCGAAATGAAATGAAATGAAATGAAAGTGAACCATAGATTCATGAACCTTACCAAAATCATGCATAAACAATTTTATTATAACGACTGATAATTAAACAAAAAAGAACTAAAAACCTGGCTTCGAGGTGCATTTCACGATCAAAGTGCGCCACCTGAAAAAAAAGACCTGATTAGAGTTTTCTAACCCAAAAAACCCCCGCATATTGTGTTTCGTCCAAATCGTTCCATGTTTTCCCATTAAGGCTTTGCCCACGAAACTTGTAAGCTGTAAGGAACATATTGATTAATTTTAACACTTCGATTCAAAGGTTGAATTTACTGATTATTTTACGTAATCTATAACATTTTGTGATACATAGAGTACTCAAATATAAATTTAATACCTTCTGTAATTTTCAAAGTCTTATTTCATTTATTTCCAAAGTCTTATATAAAGATTGCCAACAATATACTGTTGTCATGCGAAAGTCCTTGATAAGTTAATTTCCAATTACAAAAGAAATAAAATCAGGTAAACTGATGTAACAAAGTGCCATATGTTTTTGTTTAATCAATTATGATTGCAGTTATGATATGCAGAATACAAAAAAAGTCAAATTGGCCAGTTTCGGGATTTGAACCATGGAACTCCAGAATGTCAGGCCAAGACGTTACTATCTCGGCCACCTGAGTCAGTTTAACGGTCTAGTTGCATAAGCGCACGTAAAGCAACAGTGTTATTTGTCATAGCTAACTGTATTTTAATTGCCAAAGCCTTATAAGATCACAATAAAACAATGGGCTATGTTGTCATGATAACGATGTCCATTTCATAAATTCTTTCGAATACGTATATTACCATAAAATAGCCACTAAATTGAGCATTACTTCGAAACAGGTGAACCGATTTTATCCAATATCAATAGACGTCTTCTAATGGAAATTATAAATGTGTATACTAAGTTTCATAAATATCCGGTAAAGCGTATTTGAGTTACCGCGTCTTTAAAATAGACACTAAATTGGGTTTTACTCCCGTACCGGTGAACCCATTTGGTTCAATATCAATAGTGTTCTTCTCATGGACTTTATAAATGTGTTTTCCAGGTTTCATGAAAATCCGAAAAAGCGTAGTTGAGTTATTGCGCGTACAGACACACGGATGGACGGACAGACATTTTTCGTCGCCACACACAATCTCATAAAGTACCATACTGGCACTTAAAAACCCGTGCGACGCCGGGCCTTTTAAGCTAGTGCTTAATAAAAATATAAATTCTTTTTGTTTTGATTTAGCAGACAGACGGGGTTGGTTGGTATATGGTTATTTAACGACGGGGGTGTACTGCAACTTAGGCCTATGACCGTCGTCAGTTTTGCCAGAATTTTGTTCCGCAGGAATTCTTTTACATGCCAGTAAATCTACTGACATGGGCCTGTCACATTTATGCACACATCGGCATGGGCTGGGATTGAACCTGCAACCTTGGGCACAGAAAGCCACCCAGGGAATAGATGGAACCCAAGACTTGCTTTACTCAACAAGGGGAAAAAGTTTAAAATCCTTTTTGATCATTACAAACTTAATTATGACAAAGGGAGGGAATTTCTTGTTCCGTAAGCTGAGTCCCTCGCTCGGGTAATGGATTTCCTACAGCTTCACAATGTCTGGTTCACAAAAGTTTTGAAATTAATCACTACACGAATATCTAAGGATTCTGAGATTATTTTCTGTTTCCATTTTGCTAATAGCAAACCCAGAGTCTCATTAACATCATAGCTTGCATTCAAACCAACGTAAAACTAGACACCGTTGGCCTCCACACCACATGCGATGTATGTTTTGAGTTAAAGAAGACGCAGTGCAGTAATATATGGCACCTAAGGACTGTTGACAAAGAAACTGAAAAATAAATTCTATAGCGTAGATGATACGAGGGTCATTCAATAATTAAAGAGACAAATTGGTCTGGGGAAAAGACGGTTGGTAGTACAAGTTTGATACATTTAGGACTTTAAGTTGGCATCACTGGGATGAGTTATAATCAGCTGATGCAAAAAACATTTATAACCTCAAAATTAAGTTCAACGATGTCGGGTCTTCTTGAAAATTCCACAATGGTTGAACAACGTTCTGTGATTCGTTTTTTGATTGCTGAAGGTGAAAAACCAGCTAATATATATTCTAGAATGACTGAAGTGTATGATGAAAGTTGTATGAAGCATGGACATTTTTACAAGTGGGTAGAACAGTTCAAAAGTGATCGAGAATCAGTGACTGACGAACGCCGTTCTGGCCGGCAACTTCCTCACTTGAAACTCGAATTGTTTGGTCCACTAATAAGACCAGTCAGTTAGAAAAACGCACTTCGACTACTGGGAGTAGTGACGCATGGAACAAGTGAATGGGCAAACCCAAAGACAAGTACGACATCAACATGACTCTAATATTCTTGAAATCATACATGTAACCTATGCAACTCATTAATAATGACTGGACATAGCGTTGGTAAAACCCTACAAAATGGTATAAGTCCATCTTTACCCACTCACTGTAGAGAAATTAATGTCCTTTGCATTCGATCCAAAGCACTGGAACAAATCGCAATCCCTTACAGCGGCTGAGGTTATTTATCAATTGACTGCTTCTAAAGCGTTTGGCTTATTACTGTTTCTGTTTTCTAGAGAGTGTTATATGGAAAATCAGTGTACGCTGTATATATGCGTAATAAGCCAGCAATCGAAATGATAGCACGGCTTCAAGAGATGATAGAAGAAAAATGAACTTTCTCCGCATCCTCTACCGAATTCTTCATACTTATGGCCGTAACTTTAACCAGGTAAAAGAACATCGTTCTTATTATTAGTTATTCGCAGTGAAGTATGAATATGTAGTTTAATACTATTGGGCATAAAATCATATAGGTTAATATGGTTATAATAGAGATCATTTTATCTTTCACCGGGAATCGAACCAGGCATATCTGGCTTAAATGCCACATCAACCAAAATGTTTCTCTCACATATACGTAGTCAAAAGAAAGTATTGTGATCGAGATAACATGTTTTACGATGTCTGTCTGTCTTTCTATAATATAAGATCGTAGGCTTCCGCGGCTCGAGTTGACAATAAAATCTTCTGCCGCGTCATATTTTAGAAGTCGGCCGACGTTTCGACCATCTTATCATGGTATTTATCAAGGCTACTGCAGTAGCCCGGAAGCCAAGAAGATTTTACTGTCTGTCTTTCTGTCTGTGGACAAGCGTAGCATTTGCTTCTTGTTTCAATTAAGGCTTCTTTTTTAAATTTCATCGAAGCGGGAATAATTTTGTCATTATAACTGAAATATTAAGGGGATTTTTTTACGAAAACTTGTTCAGAATTTTAATTTGTTAAAAATTGGCAGTAAGAGTTTTATAGAATACTTTTGAGCAAAAAGTATAAGCAATGTCAAATATCAATCAAGGAATTTGTAAAGCACATAAAAATTTCAATTTTAATATTTGTCAGCGAAGATAAATTTCAATTCTGATTTAAAAATCAATTAAATCAATCAATATGTCGAAACAGAATATAAAACTAGAATCAGAATTTGAATTTTTATTTTAGTGTACAGGTTCACATGAACAAATTCAAGTTTCTAGGAGAAACAGTTTAGAAAATCAGTCACCACACTTCAGCAATCCCTGAATAGGTATCAATATAAGTGACTTAAGTGCATTAGTATTAAAATATGAATGATTTATTTTGTTTTGTAACTACAACTATCTTACTGTTGTGAAATGAAGTATTCCCTACCCGGCTCGTAATGAACACAATAAAACCAATCCAAGAGACGTGGCAGAGATAACAAGTCCTGGGTTCGAATCCCAAACCTTATGACCAGCCAATTTGATTTGGGGTTTTCCTCGTTTACAAAAGCAAACGCCGGACTTGCACGCGAATGAATTATTACAAGAGCCACCAGGTAAATCTAAACACATCACATGACCATTATATTGAGACTGTAGACTACATTCATTTTCGTAAATCAAATTAGGTACCTCAATAATTCATGTACATGTGAGAATGTTTGTGCAATGTTTATTTCGACTTGAAACTCCAAAGCTAACTTGTAATGCAGGAAACGCCTTGCTATTAGATTACACGCAGTGACGGCGTGTCGGAGATGTTGCCGGACCTGAAAGACGCTGTCGCCTCAGACTTGAGTTCCATTTTACTTGGCCCGCCACTCAACACTATTCTGTGCTTACTCCATCCAACCAAATCCTACTTCCCTTAAATCTACTCTAATATGGCCCTCCCACCTGCGTCTGAGCCTTGCAAGTGGTCTTTTCCCTTCTTTAGTGAAATTAATAACATGAAGCATACACTAATACTCTATCCATGCAAGTGTTTGTGACGTTAACATCCATTAAAGTACAGAATTTCATTATAACACTATTGTTTAATATCGGAAACAAAAAAATATTGAGGCCTTGAAAGTTGCAATTGGAACTGCAAACTGTTTATAAAATAAATCAATTCTGCTCCTGCTAATAAATAAATCAGTTCATTTCGTGAGTTTCAATCTGCGTTGCTTTGAGAAGCCCTGTTCCCTGCCATCTATTGCAAAAGACTAGAACTTCCTAACAACTGATCGCCGAAGTAAAGAGTGTTGTTTTGTTTTATGTAAAACTAAAACAGACATTTAATTATGGTGGAAGAAAACCAGTCGTATGCAGCTTGAAAAATTATGAAACAAACACAGCGAGTCATATATTTAGACAGACGGAGGTAAAAGAAGCACTTTTAACGGTAAAGTAAAGTGTTGCCTACACTGGCCCACAGGGGTCAGGCTCCCAGATTTTAGATATACGGTATGTGAAGGTGATAAGGTTGTCAGCCTTACGCACTGGCCGCCTTTACCCCCACTCATTTCTGTTATAGGCTGAGTCGATCCCAGGGCCATAATGCCACCAGAAGGATTGGGCCAATTGAAAAACTCCAACGACTTCATTGAGAATCGAACCCTCGACCTTCCAGTTTGTAGCACAGGTCTTCAACCACTACGCTACGGCATACCCCACTTTTAACGGTAGACGATATTAATTAAATTGAGAAACCAACTGTGAATTCTGCTTCACAAATTTTCCCTACACGGTCAACTGTCGTAAATTCAAACAATACAGTTATGCAAAGAAGAAGCACACGAACATCACAGGTACGAAATAGACAAAAATAATCTAATTTATAACCTACTAGCTTAAAAGGCCCGGCGTCGCCCGGGTTTTGTATTTTGTAATATGAAATTAATTTATGGAGGACTTTCGATATTGAAACTCTAGGTCCTTATATAATATGTATGTAGAATTTTAAATGAGGAAGAACGACATATGACACTCAGACTATTCCCTCAGAAAACGCTAGATATAGCTTTTATGGCTCATAGAGGATGTCGATTGTTGCATTCCATTGCTTCTACACACCATGCCCGGGAGAAGTGCACATAAGAAGAAAAGGAAATTCCGGTTACATAAGAGTGTATTGTCTTGACAGAAAATTGTATTTCTCACTCTCATATTACCATACAACCGTTTCGAGGCTGAAGTAAAAAAGAAATTCAATATCACTTTCATACTTTTCTTCCCAGAAATCTGGGACATAATATACTGCGCGTGTAGGACTGAAAATGTTCCATCCCATTTTGTCTTCTTTTAGATGCTTAGGGCCTCTGATAAACATCCCTACGCCTATTTCTCAACTAATACAAAGCCTACGGCTGTGAGTGACGTATCAGTGGATTGGATTTGTTACAGACTTCCGATATAGCATAGGCTACTCATTGGCACACACTTAAGTTGTCCGTGCAATACGACCGCTTATTCTACATCAAAATGTGAAGTGAGAAAATATTTTCCATGTCGAAGGTAGAGGAAGTTATGTGACTGCTTTATTTTCGTGGATTTTATTCTTCAAGAATTATTTTCACAAATGTATTAATTACATCGATAGTATCAGCATTTGTTAAAGCCCACTATTATAATATAACTTAGTATCCAAAGCCCCATGTAAACACCGTAAACAACACTTTCGTTATGTAAACAATTGACATCAGAACTCTCTAACTTTGCCTCATTTCACATTTCCGACTTTTCCCGTGGATTTTCCAAAAATTTTCTTTCACACAAACCTTGTCTTGACAATTACGAACACAACAAAAAAAGAATCAGTCAAATCGGTCGAGCCGTTCTCAAGTGATGCGGGAAGAACGCTTTTGTAAATTCATTTTTATTAATATAGATAATAATTGGTCTGTAAATATTGACGGCTGTTTAAAAATATTGTATGATACACGTGTGAAAAATTATTTTATTTAGGATTGCTCCACATGCTCTTACGGGCTCGTTACGCAAACATATGCACTCGCGAAATAAAACCTTGTTTTAGCTCTTGTATAATGAATGGTAACTATTTATTGGACGCCTTGAAACCTAGAGTAGGGATATAAAGAAAGCTCCAGCGTCTCTGTGGCGATGAATACATGAGAACCGCGCGTCTCATTATTTTCAAGTGATGTCTCATTAGAGAGCTCGGAGTCATCACATTCATCTTCTTCAGGAAGTGACGTCATACAGCTCACTTCTTTCGCGTTTAGTATACATTTCAAAATTATATTCATAATAAAATTATTACTAAGTGCCAGAATGGTGTGGGGGATGGGAAATGTCTGTCAAATACTCTTTATCGGATTTTCATGAAACTTGGTGTACGCATTTATAACGTTCATGGAGAGAAGCCAATTGATATTTATCGGTACCGAATTAACGACTAATTAACGGCCTATAATATAATTTTAGTGTTCGAAGATCCAAAGCATTTTGATTGGCTCGCGGACAGCCAATCAGCGGCCGAGTTCCCACGAGCATTAGTGTTGGTAACTAATGTGAACGAAACAAGTTAAGAAATAATAGACGAAATTAATTATGAAAGAGCGTGCTTTCATTTGCAGAAGTTCTACTTTACATAGGACCTTATTATTTGTCCATTTACAGCATACACAGGCTATGTTACAATAATATTGCATGGCCCACGATACACAAAACGTAACGTAACAGATTATCGCTCGCTTATTGATACTATTAGCCAGCCTTGATTGATTCATTTCTTTATAACGATGTCAGTGTAAATAAATATAACCTAAATCTATCCGTTGAAAAATTAAAAACAGCTGCTGTTGATATAATATTGTGCATTCTTCTTCATGATATTTTAATGTGAATATTTTTGAGTTTCAACGCTCTTGTGCAAGCAAGTAATTCCTGACAGATTGACTTTAATTCATTCATCTCTATATATATAAAAGGCTTTGTCCTGACTGACTGAATGAATGACTGACTGACTGACTGACTGAATGACAGGAATCAACGTACAGCCTAAACTATAACAGGTAGAGACTTGGAATTTTGACAGTACCTTCGTTTCATAATGTAGGTGCTCACTAAGGAAGGATATTGAAAAATTCTGATTTTAACTGCCAAAAATTACATGTTTTTGAAAATACTTAACCCCTTTTTACATAGAATTATCCAAACAAATTCACAGAACATATTGTTGCCAGTTGTATCAGGTGGGTTTGGATTAAATGAAATGGATGTTTGACAAATTAGAGAAGGTATCATTATAATTCATATTATCTGTATTAATAAAAGGAATTCTCCTCGATGTCCAGCGAAATCTACTGAACGCAGAGATCTGATTTTTTAAACATAGGTGGGCTGAAGGGTCGGAAAATGCACCTCCAAGCCGGAATTTTAATTTTACTTTTCGTTCGTGAGCTATGAGTGAAAAACGGCCAAAAAACGTGCATTTTGTGCGTTTTCAAAACATAAGTTTTCAGTTATACATTTCAATGTCAAATCAATTACAGTTGGCTTTGGCTATTTTTGTCATACCTTGAAAATAAAACTTTCGCGATCGCTTGAATGTTGTAAGCCCTAATATGGTCAAACATTGTTTTATTTGGACGAAACTCACTATACAGGGGTTTTCTGGACCAAGGAACTCGAATCTGAAGTCGCTTTTACCAGGCGACGCTATCTAATCGTGGTATGTAGTCCACGTGATTTAGGTGTTAATAAATATAATGATTTTACTATTATGCTCTTAATTTTTAATTTTTGAAATAATTATCGCGGGCGAAGGCGCGGGCACATGCTAGTAACCTATATGGTTGATTTAAACAAAAAACAAACATGTCAGCGAATCGAAGTGGTTACTTCGCCACGTATTCACTTGTTTCAGCTTGGTGCAAAGATTTATCGTTCACAAGGCAAGACTGACTTTCTACGAACGGTGCCAGGCTTATATCTAGCATAAATTTAAACAAATTCATTAGAGTCGTTTTCGAGAAAATCGCGGCTTAAGTGCCATTAAAAGTAAGAGAAATAAGATACGTAAGTTTTTTTCCTAAATCATTTTATGTTTTTATTTTTTTAAGCAAAAAGTTATACACACATGAACGTTTGCATTAGAGGCATGTGGTGTACAATTTTAATGGAATTTGTAATTAAATACAGATTTCATACAAGGAGTGAAAACTACAAATATCCTTCATCAGTAGCCCGGGATTTGCAATGTGAAATTTATCAGAGATACAAGTACAGACACACAAACGACGAAGCCTTTTCCGTGGTATACGCTAATAGGAAAAAGGTCCTGGATTCAAATCGTGGCCGCCAAAATTGACTTTCATGGTTTCCTCATTCGCAAAGGCAAACGCCAGATTTGTAGGACTTGTTTATTTTCCATAACTCATCGCCGCTATCATAATCGTTCAAACTGAATATCAAAAAAAAGAAGACATCACAGATTCACGGGAAGGAGCTGTTACAATAGACTACTGGTTCAAGCAAACTTTCTAAACACGTGATATGACTTATGTGCAGTAAAAGCCTGCAGTATAACCTAACTAATAATAACAACAGCAATCATACTGGTACTGGTGTTTTGCAATTGCTGCTTCGTGTGGTTATGCGGTCTGTCAGTTGTCTACGAAAAACGGTATAATGCTGCCAACACCATTAGCCGTAGCGGAGCGATGTAGGATGTTATCAATAGGAACCCGAGTCACACATATGACCACCTAAGTATGTTAACATTGGATATAAAATATAAAAGAAATTATACCGGTAAAACATAAGTTTCTATAGTAATTATAAGAAAGTTGATCAAGGTCATACCAGATGATTTCACAATAGCCTACATGTTTCAGAGATATTTATTGTGGAATGTTAAGATTATCAAGATATTTAAGCTTTTCTTGTGTAGGCTACATTCTTTGCTCAAATAGAGTTTTTTCGTTAAAGGCAGGTGATACATTTTGTCAAGTGCATGATTTACTTAGACAAAGAAAAAATTTTGATTGATGTGACATTCACTCAAAATATGCACCCTCTGTCATTTGTTATTATTATCATCATTATTATTTCATGGAAAAAGCATTGTACATAAAGATCGCCTTCCGTTGTAGATACCTGTTAGTGTTATAAAAATGCATTAAAATTATGTTTGTAATTTTTTGCACGACAAAACTAATTAGTGGTACTTACGAATACTTTTGCCGTGAATCGTAACTTGACATTCCCACACGCAATCTTGTTGCTATGAAAACAAAAGAAATCTCAGTTCTGTAAAAATGACAAAAAGCACATGTGCCTAAGTAAAACCATCATAATAAAAGCCTTTATCGAAGACCGGAACCAAGGTCCCCAGTTTGTGGCGACTTTAACAGGACAAATATTCAGTCCCCATAACAAACAACGCATGCGAATCACTTTCTGAAATAAACATCTATCTTCAATAATGTACATACATAATATTTTCAGCTAATATCTCAATTAATTATAAATAAATTGATATAAATATTCACCGTGCAAAAAATAGCATGCAGTACTCGTGCCGTAAGCGCATAACGGATCTCGGAAATTGAAAAAACTCGGCGCAAGCCCCTCGTTTTTTCAAACTCTTTCGTCGATCCGTATGCACCGCTAACGGAACTAATATCGGAATATACTATTAACACGTATATGCGAGAAAGTTCTGAAACATATTTTGCACCATTTATTTAAGATGCTGGAACTGATGAAACAAAAGTAGATACGGATACAGACACAAGTTTCATGAAGATCCGATAAAGCGCTCGGACAGACACACGACAGACATTTCCCGTCCAGTTCTGGCACTTAAAAGGAGAAGAGCTAGAGAGAAAATAACTTACTACGAATTGCGAGGGATTAGATCATTAGATGAAGTCGTCAATAACGGGACCTTGAAGTCTAATATTAGAAACCTTATTCTATTATTAATTGTGGCATAGGAATGTGTTGTGGCCCTTTTCTAGCAATCGATGACACAACTCCATGATTCACCCGTCTTGCTGTATTGTAACGTGACCTTCCAGGAATGAAACACAATTTATATATGGTTTTTATTCAAACCTTCATAGCTATATAGCTCATATGCCTTTTTTTTTATTCGAACCAATTATCATTTAAGAATGAATCTGAAATCAGCTAATCACAGACCCGATTCACTTTTCTTCATATTCTAATCAGCATACGTCACCATGGTCACAGTACGTTAAGATGAATTTGGAAATACAGTGAATAGTTACATCTGTTCAGGAATCAACATTATAATATTTTACGGGAAATGTATTCCACAGTTGAGCCACGACGTAAACATTATAAAGACATAACCTCAACAGCATGAGGTTCGGAGGTGGGAGGTGACGTACTCAGGACCTTTCCACATCAGTCTGGATCGCTAGGTAAACTGATGTAGCAAAGTTCTACAATGCTTATCGGTTATAATTGCAATTATGATGTGCAGAAAATTAGGTTACCGGTACCGGAGTAATGCCCAATTTAGTGTCTATTTTCTTTCTTTCTTTCTTTCTTCTTCGTAGTTTTACCTCTCCCTTTTAGGATTTAAGCGACCCAAGCCGCCCGGGCCTTACAGGGCCGCGACCTGTCGGGAGAGGGATTACCTTTGGATCACATACATACTTTCTTGACCAGACAAGGACATGGAGGGCCTCCCAGGATGAGTGATCAGCCCAATGCCGGGGCCACCTCCGAGACAACACGAACATATAGGACGATACACACCATTCACACACACACTCACTCAGAACAAGGCGAGGATGAGGATGAAGATGATAATGACGGCCAGATCATATCCGGGGACCACAAGGGCCTAAAGTTACCTGACATTTGTCTCATAGGTGAGGGAAAACCCCGGAAAAAACCCCACCTAGGTAACTTGTCCCGACCAGGAATTGAACCCGGGCCCGCTGCGTGAGAGGATTGAACGCATCCCCTGAGCCACAGCGGTTAGTGCCTATTTTATGGTAAAATATTAGAAAGAGTTTATAAAATGCTAATCAGTTATCATGACGACATATTGTTTTAGAATCTCCATATACGGCTTTGGAAGTTGCAATACAGTTAGCTATGACAAATAACACTATTCCTTTACATATGGTTATCAAACTAGACCGCTAAACTGAGGGAGGGGGCCGAGATGGTAACGTCTTGGACTCGCATTCTGGAAGTTTCTGGTTCAACTCCCGTAACAGGCCAATTTGATCTTTACGTGAGTGTGCGATTGTCAACATATCACAATTCTGTGTAGTCCTACTGACGTTGGACGATTTAAAGCTGATTAAAAAACTAGACCTTTGTTCCTCCGTAAGTCCTGCTTAATGAATCCATCTGGAGCTTAACTCTGAAATCTATTAAAAAAAAAAAACTTAATTTTCTACATATGATAATTGGAATTATAACTGATTAAACAAAAGCATTCTGGCACTTTGTACATAAGTTTACCTGATTTTTTTATTATTTAAGTGAAATATGGTCACAAGGCAAAATTCCGGCATTTTCATCAAGTTCTTGACGTCAACTCTTCTTCTAGAAATATTAATTGTTCCTTTTATTTTTCCATCTATTACATCCATCAGAAATCCTTCCTCTTCGTCTCATGATGTGTCCTAACCAGTTAGCTTTCCTTTTTCTTTTCTTTAGCGTCCATGTTTCACCTCCCTAGCTAGCATTTGATAAGCTTCCTCCTTATTCAGTCACTTAGGCAACTGTCAGACGTTAGTTATTAAGTGCCAGTATGGTACTTTATGAGATTGTGTGGGGGACGAAAAAATGTCTGTCCGTCCGTCTGTCTGTCTGTCTGTCCGTGCGTCTGTACGCACCATAACTCAAGTACGCTTTTTCGGATTTTCATGAAACTTGGTATAAACATTCATAATGTCGATGGGAAAAACCCTATTGATATTGAACCAAATCGGTTCACCGGTACCGGAGTAATGCCCAATTTAGTGCCTATTTTAATAGATTATGGCGCCTTTCTTATAGAAAGGCGCCATCACTCAAATACGCTGTAACGGATTTTCATGAAACTTGGTATACCCATTTATGACGTCCATGAGAAGTGCCCTATTGAATTTGAACCTAATCTGTTGACCGAAACCGGAGTAAAACCCAATTTAGTGTATATTTTAAAGACGCGGTAACTCAAATACGCTTTACCGGATTTTTATGAAACTTGGTATACACATTTACAATGTCCATGGGAAGACGTCTATTCATAATGGATAAAATCGGTTGATCTGTTTCGGAGTAATGCTCAATTTAGTGCCTATTTTATGGCAATATACGTATTCGAAAGAATTTATAAAAAAAATGAAAATCAGTTATCTTGACAACATAGCCTATTGTTTTACTGTGATCTTATAAGGCCTTGGAAATTAAAATACAGGTAGCTATGACAAAAAAACTATTGTTTTACATGCGCTTATCCAACTAGACCGTTAAAATGACCCAGGTGGCCGAGATGGTAGACCTTTCTTCTTCCGTAAACCCTGCTTAATGAATAAATCTGGAGCTTAACTTGGAAATCAATTTAAAAAAATCATATTCTGCATATCATAATTGCAGTCATAACTGATTAAACAAAAACATACTGGCACTTTTTTACATCAGTTTACCTGATTTTATTTTATTTCCTTACTAGCATGTGCCCGCGGCTTCGCCCGCGATAATTATTTCAAAAATTAAAAATTAAGAGCATAATAGTTAAATCATTATATTTATTAACACCTAAATCACGTGGACTACATACCACGATTAGATAGCGTCGCCTGGTAAAAGCGACCTCAGATTCAAGTTCCTTGGCCCAGAAAACCCCTGTACAGTGAGTTTCGTCCAAATCGAACAATGTTTGACCATATTTAGGCCTATATTGATTATCCCTCTTCCGTGTAGGTTGAAAATTTCATATGTCTTCGGGCCTTGATATTCTAAACAAATGAATCGTCCAGGATGGACTTACTTTCATATGTCTTCGGGCCTTGATATTCTAAACAAATGAATCGTCCAGGATGGACTTACAAAATCAAGCGATCGCCCGCGATAATTATTTCAAGAAATAAAAATTAAGAGCATAATAGTTAAATCATTATTTTATTAACACCTAAATCACGTGAATTACATACCACGATTAGATATCGTTGCCTGGTAAAAGCTATCTCAGATTCGAGTTCCTTGGCCCAGAAAATCCCTGTATAGTGAGTTTCGTCCAAATCGAACGATGTTTAACCATATTTAGGTCTATGTTGATTATCCCTCTTCCGTGTAGGTTGAAAATTTCATATGTCTACGGGCCTTGACATTCTAAACAAATGAATCGATCAGCGTGGGCTTACAACATTCAAGCGATCGCGATGCTGCAATTGATTTGACATTGAAATGTATTACTGAAATCTGATGCTTCGACAGCGCTAAAATCACGTTTTCTGCCAGTTTTTCACTCATAGCTCGCGAACGAAAGCTAAAATTAAAAATTCGCCCACCTTTCAGTCCATCTATCTTTAAATTTTCAGATCTTTGCGTTCAGTAGATTTCGATGGGCATCGTGGACAGACAGACAAACAGCATGTGCCCGCATGTGCCCGCGGCTTCCCCCGCGATAATTATTTCAAATTATAATTATTAACACCTAAATCACGTGGAGTGCATTCCACGATTAGGTAGCGTTCCCTGGTAAAAGCGACCTCAGATTCGAGTTCCTTGGCCCAGAAAACCCCTGTATAGTGAGTTTCGTTCAAATCGAACAATGTTTGACCATATTTAGGGTTGATTATCCTTCTTCCGTGTAGGTTGAAAATGTCATATGTCTGTGGGCCTTGACACTCTAAACAAATGAATCGTCTAGGATGGACTAAGAAAATCAAGCGATCGCGTTGCTTTTATTTTCAAGGTAGGCTATGAGGTATGTTGACAAAAATAGCCAAAGCCATCTGTAAGTGATTTGATATTGAAATTTATTACTGAAAAACTGATGCTTCTAAAACGCAAAAAAATGCACGTTTTCTGCCAGTTTTTCACTCATAACTCACGAACGGAGGCGAAAATTAAAATTCCGGCTTCGAGGTGCACATTCCGACCCTTTAGTCCGCCTACTTATAAAATTTCAGATCTCTGTGTTGAGTAGATTTCGCTGGGCATCGCGGACAGACAGACGGAGGACAGACAGACGGAGGACAGACACTTCCTTTTATTAATATAGAAAGTGCATCGTTTTCCATAATTATCAACACATTGCTTAAAATTTAACACATTTAAATGTACTCTTTAAATACAAAATATGCAATACATGGTTGAATATCTCAATATAATGTAATAAATATACAACACTGTATTTTTTCAAATAAATCTGAATGAAAAAAAAATGAAAGTGATACACTAGGAATTTCAAGTGGTGTGGCCAGTCCGTTCAAATAACATTCTTTAACGTTCCTATTATTCGTAGTTTTGTTCTAACGTATGTTTTTTTACATCAGCAGAGGAAATAATAAGGTTGAACTATCCCTGTGAACATTTATTGAGGTTTACAATCAATACAGACATCACCAAGAATCAAATTAGCTGAATCAATGCCAAAGTAAATTCGCCAAACATTTCCCATCTACTGTCTCTCAAACCGCACCACAAACTATGTCTACATATTTGTTCATTAAATTTATTATTTGAATTTAATTTAACATTAGAAGAATAAGTTATATTTATTCACAGATATACTTCCTATGGACTGTAAAAATGTACATGAAAAATATTAAAATGTATTGTGTTAATAAAGTTTAAAGTGTTTGCAATATAACATAGCTAGACAGACGGAAGTGATCTTAGAAAGCACCATTCTGGCACCTAATAAGGAAAAAGCCTGTGGCTCAGGTAATCCGGAAGTTGAAGACGGGGCAATATATATAATTCTATAGACAGTTGTTCACTGCAATTGACCAAATTCCACCTATGGGTACTATAAATAACTTTTTAGTACACGCTCTCTAAAACAGCTGCTTATCGGACTGGTAACACGCCGAAAAGCTGCACTTTAAAGGACAAGTCCGCTAAAATTGCATAAAAGTGCATTCAAACTGCATTCAAAATGCAATTTTAGCGGCCTTGTCCTAAGTCGTCATGGCAATCCATAAACAAAACCCAGACGGCATTGACCAGTCACACCAACTTTAACATGGATTTACGCATATAATTGGTCATAAAACAACAAATTTAAGCCAACACGTTTCTTTATGATAATCAGAAACTTTACCAGGATTTTTCGCAAAACAGGGTAGCCTTCTTCAACATAAAACAACAAATATAAGCCAACAACTTTTCACATCTTGGTTCACTTGAAAAACATTCCTTACCATGGACGAACAGCATATAAATGTCGTAATATATATCCCTTCTCATAGCCTATTTCTGCCGTGAAGTTGCTGGTAGCAGCTCCAATTCAATGTTTCTGGCTTGGATTGAAATTTCCTCGGTATTATCATTTATATTTTCACAAGCTTTTCATAAATACTAGTTGGTATGCAATATTGTTTACAAACAAGGGACTCATATATTATGCATCTATACTACCACATTTGTTATTGCTACGTACGGTCATTGTTGTTTTATGATCTAGATGGCCATGACAATATAACTTAAAGAAATGACTGACTGCCTTTCATTATAATTAATTATACGGCATTTTTTGTTTTATTTCATATAATTTATAGAACTTTTACTAAAAAATATTGTATGCACCACGTACGCAAAAACTTTAGCGGACTCATCCAGTATTTCAGCCTCGGCTTACGCCTCGGCCGCTATTCTAGATTCGTCCGTTAAAGCGTTATTTTGCGTACTTGATACATAAATAGCTATTAGACATTTAATTAATCAGATATTAAATTAATTGAAACGAAAGTGGAACTTCTAACGTACACACATTAACACACTAGTGCTATAAAATCTTTATGCCAATCCATTGGTACCAACTATGATTTCAAAGTTAAAAATATTTACATATGACTATTAAATAGACTCAGTTTGGTAAAATTGACAATTTTAAATATCACTACGCACTTTAAAATGTGAAATATCTCACGCTGATTGCAAAAGTCTTTATATTTGGTTGGTGAACAGAGATTTCATGTTGGCAGCAGTGTACGAGAAAATCGACATGGCGTGCTACAACATGGCTGGCGTGCGTAATTAATTCCAATAACATTTATTATTATTATAATTATTTCATAAATGTTAACGCCTTTCTAATCTATAGTGTATGATACTTTAAAGTACATTTTTTGCTCAAAGGATTGCTTCACTCACCGTTAGTGCTCGTTTCGCAAACATACTTACTCGCAAAATAAAACCATTCTTTAACCCTTGTATCATAATACCGATATGCATGGCTATGAGTTTTCTCATACAGAAGATAACTTACAACAGATGTATTGTGTTTATTGAGTATGTTGGCTGTGTAAAAGCGCCTATATCAGAAGTAGTATCTTTAAAAAGGAGACACAATTAACTATAAACTCAGGTGCTCATGCAGCCATACAACTATTAACGTTTAAAGTCTTTCCATCACTCGCCGAAGTTCAAGTTCATTCTTCTAGGGTATGAGGGTTTGAATTGTATACTTTATGTTTTAATTTACCCCAGTGATAAACGTCACAGGAACGTAGGTCGGGAGACCAAGAGGGCCACACGTCTCTACTGATAATACTGTCCTCCTCAAACGCACTTTCAATTGTTCTCATTGAAATATTGGCTGTATGGGGTGCGGCAGGGTCTTGTTGAAAAAAGGCAAAGGCTCTGAAAACGGGACCAAAATTGTATTCACATATCTGGGACCACGTAAAAAGTGGGCCCTATAGTTTATTCCCCACTCATGGCGCACCATACATCACTTCTTTCGTCTACTTCTTGAACAATATTAGATGTCAGAGCTCCATGAAGATGGAGCCAGAAGCGTGACCTTGATATCAGCACGGGCCCACACAAAGCACTGACTTGCAGCAGTGAAATGTTTGATTCTTCTTGACAAAGTCTCAAAGAGGCATTTTGAATTTACCGAGTTGAACTCGTTTGAAACAGCACCAGCTTTCTCCAATGAATCCCGAATTTGAAATAACACACTTCTCCCAAAAACACCATTATTCCCATTGCATATCCCATAAGTAGTAAATAGAATGAAAGCTTCAGATGTGACAAACTGAAAACGAAATAACCGCTTTCAGAAGAAGCTTCTGTTTTGATAATGGATTTCATGAACCTTGAAGCAATTCTGGCTGTGTCTCTCAAGCTGAAGAAGTAATTGTTTTTCAATCTCCCTAGGAGTCCGAAGTCTCGCAACCGCCGTATCAGATCATCTACAGGCTTAAAGTACACGCTAAACTTAGGCATGAGGAATACCATTGTAGAAGGTACTGTAAGATCTCTTACGGAACACAGTTTGTATCCCGGTATCACCAATACTTTAAACATTTCAGCTTGCAAGTCATTGGCGAGAACACTCATATTCTGATACTTTGCTGACATAAGGAAGTGTACTTGAGTGTTGTCCATGTTTACCTTCTTCCAAAATTTCTCATAAACGTTCCAAGAACTTGACATATATAGCGGTCATGGGTTCAGAGGAACATAACTCAAAATTATCAACATATGCACACCATTCTTCATGTGAACCAATGTCTACTAGGAACTGGTATCCGCTTCTTCGGAGCTCTTCAAGCGTGTTGATCTCATGAGCTTTACCAGGATCTACCAGGTAAGTGGTGAAGAAAGCCTGGAAAACTGTGCCCACTGCCATCGAATAGATTAACCAAGACAGGAAAAACACTCTAAGCCATACACCACTTGGCATTCTACTCACACCGACGGAAAGAAAGGCCGCCCACAGATTGCAGAACCCTGATGACGTATCATGCGAGAATAATCCAGATGCGATGCTCATTTTTATCCGGTGGATGCACCAGTCAGTCAACCCAGCGAAGAGAAACAAAAGACTCACCATCACCCAAACCGACAGAGTGAAGACTTCATAAAACTTACCCTGTCTTGGATTCGAATTCGGACAAGGAACAAACCACCTTAATTTTGTTTGTATGTGTGGTGTGGGGTGGGAATGGCGAATGTAGGTCTGTTTTGAAAAATCATCCAAATACAAAGAACCATATGCAATGTCAGTAAGGCCCGATTCCTCAACATGGACAGCAGTTACATTGAGCAGACTGAAGATCTCTCCCAAAATATACGTTTCTATCTTTGTTGTTGTACTTTCAAACCACTTTGGTTGTAGAACTGTGATCGGGCATCTTCCGAAGTCTTTAGGTACTTTATTAGGGAACAGTGTAGCATTGTTTCGAAATCTTCCCTCTGCCAAGAGTCTACAACAACTGGATCATTGTGACCGCTACATATCGTTGGAAACTTGTACGGGAACCAAGTGTAGATATCTATCCGTGCATCAGTGTTTCTTCTTCTCCTTCCTTCAGGCACCAGAACTATGCTATTTATCACCCTCTCGACTCGTAATCCAGTCGAAATAAGTTTTAAAAGTAGCGAATTACTGAAGACGTCAAGTACAACAGTTACATAACGATAGCCGAACGATTGATTTTCTCCGAAAAGAAAACGCAGTTGATATATATAAGTCATCGTCCTTTACCCTCCACAGAAATAAGACACACTGCACAGCCTCAGGATACGACATTGACAACGCGCCTGAACCACTGTAGTTAGCTTCCAATAGGATAAGCTGCCACTTCGTGTCGTCGCTGAGAGTTGCTGCCAAGGCATCGACGACGCGTTGATGGTTTCTCCTCGGCGGTTTGAATGCTAGTCGACGCCTGACTACATTCGGAGCGTATACGTCATCTAACGAAGGGAATGTAATGTAGACAGGTCTGTCGGGTGTGAAGTTGTTGGCTATGATATTCTTCAAACAAAGAACAATATGGCGTTGTTGTGTTGTGAGAACATCAGAATGTACTGCAGCCAGGATGAGAATTATTCCAAGCGCAGTCCACGTTACCTTCATGGTTAATATTGCACTAACTCTCGGCCTTGTCAACTTAAGAATACTAATTTCACACACTAGGTAGGATACCCCTTAACACTACTCATTTCTCACTTTTGTTTCGAATGCGGCAATCACGTGACGTGGACTTCGTACAAACCAATTGTCAGTAGTTGGCGTGTCATTTAGCGTTATTATGAACATAAATTTAATTTGAGTGGTTTGTATAAAAATAACACAATAAAATGTTTTTCAATAAATCGAATTAGAATATTATTAATTGCTGTTTAAAGACTGTTTCTCCATTATGCGTGGCCTGGCTTTCTGGAGGTTTTGTAGCTTCTACATTTCGTATTTCCAACTTCACATCAACGTTTACAGGAATGATAATTAATAGAATAGCTTCTTAAACAGGAAATAAAGTCGACTTCTGAAATCTCAATTACTTCAAAAGCAACGACCGAGACTCTGTTCTCTGTGGATGAAATCAGATGTGACTTTGGCCACACAACAGTTGATGCTGAGGAGACACGTTTTTGAAATTCCGGTATTTAGAGGTGGAAAATCGGTTTTGTAGTTTTGCGTATCTAAACTAAGAATTGGAAATGTAGATTACATTGTGGAGTTAGTATACTCAGGTGACGGCTATTTTGTGAACGAAGCAATATATCCATGGAGTATTAAAAACAGCAAATATGTTTAAAATAAATAATGATACAACCACCAGAATCCGATTTTTCAATAAATATGTTATGTCTACTTAGGCTACTCTGAGAAAAAAAATCTGATGTGAAAGTCACTTAACTTTCCTTGTACAGAATCGCAAGACACAATTTTACGCTAATTATCCTATAAATACCTCTTCTTTCAATGATGCGACTAAAAGCGCAGTCTATATAACAAACTTTAAAAAAAAAACAAACAAATGACTGCAGACGTTTATTGAACTTTCTGCCGTAAAATATAATTTCCGAAATTTATCGAATATTTCCCTCAGATACATCTTTACTCTATGCATGGCCAACAATACATATTTCTCACTTCACATTCTTATATAGAATATGGGGCCGTGAAAGAGCGCGAATCCAGTTGTTCATCACCCAAGACAAACTTTCTACAAACAGTGGGTGAACAGTGGGTGGCTTGTAACTACCCTCAGAGAATTTTATCGAAAAAAAAAATGTTTCAAATAAAAGTTTTAGCTCTTAGTATAAGCAACCCATGTGCAAAATTTAAAGAAAATCGTCAGAGCCGTTTTCAAGAAAATCGCGAATAACGAAAATTTCTTCATGTAAAGTCCCCTTAAAAATAAGCGAAACTTGTCGCCAATCTTAATCTCACATCTTCAGAAGGTACCTGACCCAAATACGAAATTTTGTTTTCATACCATTTTCCGTTTTGGAGCTAGAGTGTTCACAGACAGACAGACAGACAGACACACAGACATGTTTCCAAAAATAGTATTTTTGGATTCAGGGGGCCTTGAAACGTGTATATATGCTAAAAACTCAACTTCGAATTTTTGGGTCGAAAACAATACTTTCTATCTATAGTACCTATGGTAGGGGCAGAGGAAGTAATAAATATTAACAAGTTTTTTTTCACAGTCCTAAAAACAAAACAGTTATAAGAATTTCAAGAGCTACGTGTTCTCCACACGGTGTAACTGTCTACAGTGAATATTCTACTCCTATGCAAATTGATTCTGTACTTATGTTGTTATAGCTGACCTGCTACACATTTGCAAGTATTACCCCAAATTAAAGTAATGATGTATACGTGTTCTGTATTTGAATTGTTCTACAACTCCACTGGTAATAATGTCAGTGTAATCTAGCGAGGTAACTACACACCTCCATACATCATATAGTCTGTTCCTGACACTTCTTTTGCGGTATGGTATCAAGGAATCTCCCTGCCTTCTTAAAAAGTAGATTGATAGATCTAAAACGGACACCAATCTATAAATAACACAAGACCAAATGAAACTTATGCTATAGACTAGAAATGTTCTATAATTTGGATTTTGAAACATTCCTACACCAAAAAAATAAATATCTCACAAGGATAACCAACATTTCCAAAATATCACATGAGTCTTATAGTAATGCGTCAAGTCGAAAAAGTTAATTTTAAAAGCCCTAATTTCTCTTCGGTTAGACGTTCTTCCTTGGAATCAGCCTAACACGTTTTTCATACTGCAAGTGAACCACTTTCTGCATACTTTTCGAATCCTCTTCCTTTAAACTCTTCAAGCGTATTGATCTCAGGCGAGAGCCTGGAAAACTGTAAGGGGACCCACTTTTAAAACCAACTATGTGTTCATAAAACACCTCATGTCAGAGGTATTTCGTTATAGATAGATGTTGTCCAACCCACCCGCCTTTCTTTTATAACACGACTTAACGAAAAGTAGCGTCAATTTCGCCATATTTCTATCTCCGTTTGTTGAAACTCGTGATTGGATGCTAGAGGTGTGACGTCACACTGCCAGAGCAGCTGACAAACCTCGCGGGAGATATAATATGGCACATTTACGAAATGGGAAGATTCAGAAACTCCTACTAAATTAATATGGCTGTTCGTAACCCAACAGAACCTGTCACTTACACTAGTATCTCTGTTCCTAATTGCGTCAAGTTGGTCAACATGCTTCGCAGAAAAACAAAAAACAACACTCGTCCGTGGAAACATGCACACCGCGAGACGGGTCCCCTACATTGGAACTTTTAAGCCGTACACCACTTGGCATTCTACTCACACCACCCACAGATTGCAGAACCCTGATGACGTATCATGCGACAATAATCCAGATGCGATGCATCCACCGGATAGAAATGAGTCAAGAGAAGCGATAGACTCACCATAACCCAAACCGACTTCATAAAACTTACCCTGTCTTGGATTCGACTTCGGACAGTGATCAAACAATGTTAATTTTATTTGTATATACGGTGTCGGGTGAATAACTGTAAGTAATGTAGGCCGATTAACAACTGTTACATGTAGCAAACTGAATAACTCGTTTCTATCTTTGTTGTTGTTGTTGTTTCAAGTACCTTAAGTCGGGCATGCACCAAAGCCTTTAGGTATTCTATCCAGTTGCAATTAATAGCAATTGCGAGTGACTCTCATTTCGACATCTGTGTCATATCGATTATTATCGAACACGAAACGATTTTGAGAGTAAGACCTGAAAACTAATAAAACTAATATCGTACTAAAATGAATTCGTTTCGTGTTGTCAAAATCCATTGGTTTCAAGAAAACCAGTAAAACGAAGCTTCGATTTGATCGACGCAGTAATCTAACATCTCTCGTAGAAGACAAGAACTACAACAAACCATCTGATGGGAAGGGCTCCTTGCCATTAGTTTGAGTGAATCTAAAAGCTCAAAACTTAAACATTCAGACTAATTATGATTGAACAAAAGTAGTCTTACGCAACTTGTCTATTAACATATCCGTATGACAATTATGAAACTCGCTTTGCTTATTTCATAAACATACTCATGTAAAAGTTTCTTGTCATGCTTTTTAATTTATAATTGATATTTATTGTTAAATAACAATATCAATAATAATACAAGAAAAAGTATTGTCAGAAAACATTTATTGTGGTTACTATAAGCTAATTGTATCCGACATTAAGGTGCTTTCCTCCATGTATTCGCTAAGTACAATAAATAAAACTCTTGGCCCTGCCTATTGAATGCAGGGTATATTAAATTACAATATATTGATCAAACAAAAAGGGAATATATCTATAATTGCATAAATCAGGTTATGAACTTTGTAGTGGCTAAATAACTTCAGCCAATTATTGCATAGAGTAGATGTTAGCAATGATAATAATAAAAACAATCTAAGTAAAATAGTTATGTAACAACGGGCTAGGTACAAGAAAAAGTAAATTCATTTTCCCACGTGTGTCATACACTCGTTAAAATCTGAAGTAATCATAAAATCAGGTAAACTGATATAACAAAGTGCCAGTATGCTTTTTAAATCAGTTATAATTGCAGTTATTTCACAATAATGTACCTTCTGTTTATACAAATACAATATAGGATTTGTATTGTATATTTGTATTCTATTTGGTATAATTATAACAGTATTCATGTAGGGCTTACGGAAGAACAAAGGTCTAAAGTTTGATTCTTAACCTTAATTCATATTGGTATGCACTGATATACTAATTCTTAAAATATGTAAACATTTTACAAAATGCATTGACAATGAAATAGAACAGTAAACCAATAAGAAGAGGATAGTTCCAAGTAGCGGAATGAAGTTTTGTTCTGAGTATAGGCTTATGCAATTTTAACGTAACGCAATAACTTTAAAGATAGTTTCTGTTCGTGAAATAACATTTATAGGCTAATGTTATCATTCTTTAGGATTGATGTTGTAGGTCAATGAAAGACAATGAATTCCCAGTTTTTTTTAAAGAAAAATATAATACTTATTTAAGCACATTGACAAAAATAGATCACAAGAATGGAATAGGCTCAATTTAACACAATTGATAATAATAAATAAAAAATTTGCTTTAGGGTGGACTCGAACGTGATATCTCTTGAATACTAGACAAGCATCTTACCTCAACACCAAACCTCACTGCGAATGTTCAGTGTCCAATACCAGAGAATACTATCTCGTCGTAGCTCACAGAAAAGAAAAATCATCGTATTTCGAAATTAGGCTATATATCGTGCCTGCTAGATTTATTATGTTACAATATTGAATTATTTCATTAATTAGTAGCCTACTATAATATTCGCGATATCTGAGTGATAAATTAGGATGAGGCCCTCGTTGAAGCAGCGTACCAACCTACCCATATTAAATTGGCTTAAATTTATTTATTAAGAGGACAGGAATTATTAATCTGACATAGGCTGAAGTAAAATTCAATGCTTCAATTCAATTGTAATCAATTTTAGCAAAATAATTAGTCATTATACAACAGCATTTCATCTATAATCGTACATATGGGAACATTTGTTTTTCATGTAGATGGCAACTGTCCATGGCAACTGAAGGAAGCTTTATAATATGTCATTTATTGAAGACGCTATAAGAAAGAACCGAGAATTTGATTTTGCATTTGAATAAGGTGCCTTCTTTTTAACCCTCCTGTACTAAGGAAGGTTTCAGGAGGAATTGAAAGCTTGTTACAGAATTCCACATTATTTACATTAGTAACGGGACTCGCCCGCTGATTGGTTGGCCGCGAGCCAATCAAAATGCTTCGAATCGAACCAAAATATTATAATGAATTTGACTGTTAATTACTCTTTATTTCGGTACTGGTCAACCGATTAAGTCCAAACTCAAAAGGCTTATTGCCATGGTCGCTATAAATGAGTATACGAAGTTTCATAAAAATCCGGTGAAGCGTATTTGGGTATTATTCCGGTACCGGCCAACCGATTTGGTCCAGCATCAACAGACGTCTTCCCATGGACATTATAAATAGGTATTCCAAGTTTCATGAAAATCTGATAAAGCGTATGTGAGTTATGGTGCCTTTAAAATAGACACTAAATTGGGTTTTACTCCGGTACCGGTGAACCGATTTGGTCCAATATCAATAGGGTTCTTCCCTATAAACGTGTATACCAAGTTTAATTAAAATTCGACAAAGCGTATTTGAGTTAGAGCGCGTACAGACACACGGACGGACGGACGGACGGACGGACAGACGGACAGACATTTTTCCTCCCCCACACAATCTCATAAAGTACCATACTGGCACTTAATAAAATCAGGTAAACTGGTATAACAAAGTGCCAGTATGCTTTCGTTGAATCCAAGATGTTACCATTCGGCTAACTCAGTCAATTTGACGATGTAGTTTGATAAGCTTATGTGAAGGAATAGTGTTATTTGTCAAATCTAATCTAAACGTATTGCAACTTGAAATTCTTAAAATATGTCAACATTTAGCAAAATTCAGTGGCATATAACTCCGCTAATTATTTCACAGTAATGTAGCATCTGTATATAACAGTATTCACGTAGTAGGCCAACTCAATTTCAAATAGGCTACATCAACGAAGTAAACAAACATCTGACTGCACTGCAGACAAAGCCCTCAAATGATTAAAAACGCAGCATTGTAGTACAGACACGATTTTAAAAAAATGTGACCTTTAATTAGTTGGTACTCTGGAACCGGTCAACCGATTTGATCCAAATTAATAGGCTTCTTGCCATGGACATTATAAATGAATATACCAACTTTCATGAAAATCCGATGAAGCGTATTTGAGTTATCGCACCTTTTGCTATATAATAACATAAAAAAAGGCACTCAATTGGGCATTATTCTGGTACCGGCCAACCGATTTGGTCCAATATCAACAGACCACTTTCCATAGACATTAAAAATGTCTATACCAACTTTTATGAAAATCCAATATAGCGTATCTGAGTTATGGCGCTTTTAAAATAGACACTAAATTGGGTTTTACTCCGGTACCGGTCAACCGATTTGGTCCAATATCAACAGGTTCTTCCCATGGACATTATAAACGTATATACCAAGTTTCATTAAAATCAGATCACGGACGGACGGACGGACAGACATTTTTCGTCCCCACACACAATCTCATAAAGTACCACGTCTCACTTAATAAAATCAGGTAAACTGATGTAAAAAAGTGCCAGTATGTTTTTGTTTAATCAGTTATGACTGCAATTATGATATGCAGAATATGTTTTTTTTTAAATTCATTTCCAAGTTAATCTCCAGATTTATTCATTAAGCAGTGCTTACGGAAGAACAAAGGTCTAGTTTTTTTTAATCAGATTAAAATCTTCCAGCATCAGCTGAACTGTACAGATGTGTGATATCTTGACAATCGCACACTCACATAAAAATACGAAAAAGAAAGTGAAATTGGCTCGTTTCGGGATTTGAACCATGGAACTCCATAATGTGAGGCCAAAACGTTACCATCTCGGTCAACTGGGTCAGTTTAACGGTCTAGTTGGATAAGCGCATGTAAAACATTAGTGCTTTTGGTCATAGATATCTCTATTTTAATTTCCAAAGCCGTATAATATAACAGTAAAACAATTGACTACGTTTTCATGATAACTGATTCTCTTTTTTTTTTTTATATAAATTCTTTCGAATACGTATATTATCATAAAATAGGCACCAAATTGAGCATTACTCCGAAACAGGTGAACCGATTTCATCCAATATCAATAGACGTCTTCCCATGAACACTATAAATGTGTATACCAAATTTCATAAAAATCCGGTAAAGCGTAGCCTATTTGAGTTACCGCGTCTTTAAAATAGACACTAAATTGGGTTTTACTCCGGTACCGGTCAACAGATTAGGTTCAAATTTAACAGAGTACTTTTCATGGACGTCATAAATGCGTATACCAAGTTTAATGGAAATCCGATACAGCGTGTTTGAATTATGGCGCCTTTCTATTAGAAAGGCGCCATAATCTATTAAAATAGGCACTAAATTGGGCATTACTCCGGTACCGCTGAACCGATTTGGTTCAATATCAATAGGGTTCTTCCCATTGACATTATAAATGTGTTTTCCAAGTTTCATGAAAATCCGAAAAAGCGTATTTGAGTTAGAGCGCGTACAGACACACGGACGGACGGACGGACGGACGGACGGACAGACAGACAGACGGACAGACATTTTTCGTCCCCCACACAATCTCATAAAGTACCATACTGGCACTTAATAAGTGAAGAGAACAAATTGAAAATATACACTCATCCAAACCAACATGCAAATGTTTACAACTTGCACCCCCTAATGAAATTCAAACTCCACCGCACACGTGGAGGCATTCAGGAACCCACACTCCAGATGATGCATGCGCAGATAAAAAAAATACAGCCGGAAGGGAGGAAAAATAAGTACAGAGGAAGCAAAAGAGGAGTGTGGCGAAAAAAAGCACTAGATCTCCTTCTGTCTAATACCCTTAATACATTCCAGCGTAGAGTACACGGCTGCATTGCAGTAGTGCGCATTCAGTTACCATCCTCGTCCAAAGTAACATTATTCGCGAGACAAGACTTGATACCTAAGTTTGTGTATGAAATGAATGGCTTTTAACAGCTGTCCTTCAAATGATAATTTATTGGAAAAATGTATCAAATAAAAGTTTTAGGTCTTATTATAATATTTTATAATTTTGGTTGGAACCTAAGGATCTCCATTGCCTATATAGCACTAATATAGCATTAGCCTATGTTACAAGTATCATGCATGAAGAAAACTATCCCCAAAGGATGAACAACTCAAAATCTCGTTAACTTTCTTTACCCTAGGCAGAGGCAATACATCTTTCTCAATTAGCATTTGATATAAACCAAGAGATCGTATTGCAAGAAGTGCGCATTCACTTGTTTCAAGGTGATGGGAATGTTGGAGACAGTAGCCTATAGCACTCTACAAGGGTTTTGGTTTTAAAAGTGCGGAAAATTACCAAATTTGATGTTATATTAATCTTTAGAACCTACAGATTTCTAATGTAAGCACACATTTGTACGAAGGTTCCAAATGTAAGTAAAGTCGTGAAATGGCGCTGTGAACATCATAAGTTATCCATGCGCTGGCCGATGTTCTGTTGTCGGCCACGTGGAGAGAATTCAATGCTGGAAACCTAAGGCGGGTACGAAAACTTCATATCGATCCTGTGTTGGAGAGCATGCGTATATTAGTCTATTGGCAGCCCTGGATAAGCCTTTGCGGGAAGGTGCAATAAGATGCAAGCCAACCTACGGGTCGCGTAACCGCTCTGAATTCCAATAGAGTGATATTTATTGTTCAATACTGAGTTTATATAAATTATATCTGTATTATAACTACCCTTCAGATAATATTTACGAAAAAATGTTTCAAATAATCAAGAAAATGAAATTTTCTACATGTAGAGAGAAAGTCTTCGTCAATATTCGTCGCATCCCAGAAAGTACATAACAGAAACGTGAAACTTGGTTTTAATACGACTTTTCGTTCTCGAGCTGTGTAAACTCAAAACACAACACTTACTCCACGATATGACTCCACTTGCACGCGTTGATATCGTGCTTTGGGAGAGTCGTACAGTACCGGCCACTTTCTGGAAGCTTACACTTGGTGAATTCAAGAAGCCTAATTTTCCCTTTTAGTAGTTGGTGAATTCTTTCGTTCCTTCATTTTGTCTGAATAGCGGAAAGTTAATGTATTTTAAAAAGCTTGGACTTTTGATCAGCTGTGTGTACATTAATTTCTGTATCTGTATCTGGTACCCTATGATCCCCAGGTGGGGCGAAGGGGCCTCCAATGGAGGTTTCATTACCTATACTAATTTTGATATGCTTATTTTCCGAGAGAGGGTAGAGGGACAGGTGGTAAGCCAATCGCCTCGCAACCCCCCTCTGGAAACTAAGTATTTCTTGGACGTGAAAGGGCCGAGAAATTTTGTCCCTCCCGGAGGAATCCGTGCCCAGGATTTTTACGTCCTGAAAAATCCATCGACCGCGGCCGGGTTTGATCCCGCGCCCTGCGGATCTAGAGGCGGGCACGCTACCTCTAGACCACCGCGCCCGACGTTTGGCCTTACGTTTTATGATCTATGATCTAGGATACAAGTAGTGAAAAATCGTGCATCATGAAATCAGAATCGACATATCCTCGTGTTCATATCCCAGGACCGGACATCTCAGATGTTGTAGATAAACATTCACAGTCCTTTATTTTTCACTTTTCAGAGCGAAATGGCGGAATATAAAGGGGAGATAAAATGAAAAGTGAACTAATTCCTAAGAAACTGATGATAAGGCAGGCAGCTGAAATATTTTGTAAGCGTACAAGTACAGAATCTAATACGTCAGATGAGTGGACTGAAAAAGTGATGAAATAGAGGAGCTGTTAGTTTACAGGAAGGATTTAGATAAATTCAGAAAGAAAACCAGACGTGCTTAGCGCGTGAAAATAAACAGATACAATGAAAGGAGCATTGAAACGAGAGAAGAAACTGGACTTTAATGAAAATAACAAGACAATGGAAATGTGTTATTTCACATCATTGGGTACATGGAATGGGTACAGCCTGGCAGAAATTACTCCAGAAGATATTTTGAAAAGAAATAGCTTTAGAATTAAGGTGCGTAAATGGGAAGTTGACCAAGAGGACAGACCGAAGAAGAAACTGGAACAACATGGACAAACGAGAGGAAGGAAGCTCACAGCCAAAGGATGAAAGCAATATGGAGTCAAAGCAAAACACAGAAACGCCTCCAAGTACATGCGAGAACAAATAAATAAATAAATAAACAATGTACAGCAGCAGGGCTTCACTGTACAGCAAGAATATTCAACTTGTCTGTATTGTATAATAAACTTCATGACAGTTGTATTCTTGAAGCATTATTGGCCTTGCGGATTAGTGACACAAAATCTAGTTAACACTTGGGCTTTTGTTCGTGTTACCGTGGCTGTTACATTCACATTGTAAGTAATAATGACAGCATTTAATCTACAAATATGTAACACTAATGCATCTTTTTTGTAATTATTGTTTTACCAGGTGAACCACAAAATTCTGATTCATTTGATATATACATAACTTTATAAAAATTGCAGTAAATCCATGAAGATAGTTAGTGAAATGTCATTCGTCATATTACTGTTAGCACAGCTACTAGCTTGTTCACTTACCGTTTTATATCTTTCGCGATTTTCTGAGAAAAGTGAACCTAAAATCTTTCTTGAAATGTTGTACAATTAGAATTTTATTTCAAACATTCCTCTGAAGGGTAGTTATAACCCAGCCACAAACTCAAGATTTACGTAACTTCCGTTCTTGCTGAGAAAACTGAATACGCGCTCTTTGCAATATAACCTCTTATTGTACGGGTAGGGGAAAAAGCGGACTGACTCTTATAGTCGATGGGGGAAGGATGAGAATATTTACAGATAATTGTGAAGCTATAGCTCAAGTTACGACCCTCTTACATTACCTCTAATGGGCCTAGTCAACAAATTTCAGTACATTCCCTGATATCCTGTGAATGCCGCTAGGCATGCGCAGTGGCTCATATCGGCAACTTAGATATTTTAGTCGGTCCGCTTTTTTCCCCCCCTACCTGTATATCAGACTGTGAAGTGAGAAAGTTATGCTAGTGCAAACATGAAGTACTATATGACTCGTGGGTAGCATCATCATAAATAATAATAAAAGTAATAATTAATAAATAAAAGACAGGAGAGGACTGAACACAGTGGTATTCTATACCACTTGCAACGTGTTCAGTGTCTCTAATTAAATGATTATTCACCAAGAGAACAATGCATACATAATCAGGAGATTGATGAGACATGTTTCATATGTATTTCAAGTCCCCTAAGTACTGCGAGCTATGCATGGGCATTGGTGTATGCAAAATACCTGCCACAACGCAATTGCACCGGAAAAACTAAATTGTAGCTATTTACTAATCACCATTCACAGTCTCAATTCTTATGTTTCATGAAAAAGGCCTTTCAACATTTCAAAATAAACTCTTGCAGAATGTTGAGCTTATTTTGAAATTGCGTCCCTAGGGTTGCTTTGAATCAAATCAAGAACATTTATGAAGAACTCAAAATCTGTCGGTATAAGAAATAATGAAGTGCATACATTAATTAATTAATCAAATTAGTAATTATTCATAGAAAAAATAAAAAGGATTTGTGATAGAAGCAACTCACCAATATTTTTTTTCCATGCCTTTCGACATACTTCACTCATCTTCAGGACATGTTTTGAATGTTTACTTAGGTTAGGTATTCGTCAAGTTCTGTTGCCTGCCCAAGCTGCCTTGTCTTAGCACTTCTTCTTCTCCTCAGTTTGAACTAACGGAAGGCTCTTCTGTGTTGCTAGTGGAGTTATTTTATGCATCCAGTTTTATCTGTGATTCGTTTTTATTTATTTACTAACATGTTTAGTGAATTGTTACCATTATTTATTGTTCCATACGTTTTCAATTTTGTTATTAGTTTTTATTAATTCTATTTTTATTTCGGTTCCTTTGAATGCTTTTGCTATTCTGTTTATGCAAGAGATGCATATTTAATGCTACATTGCTGTTAATTTCTACATGTTGGTTGTTTCTTTCATTTTATTTGTTTATATATTGATTTGTATTTAATTTTATTCTCAATTCGTTCATCTGTTTCACTATATCAGTTGTTTGTGCTGTTGTAATTCTTGTTTTGTAATGTAATATGACATAACCTGTATGCAAGTCTTCTGAACGTGACTGCCAATATTGGCATTTGTTTGTTTGTTTGTGTGTGGTATATTTCAAACTCTAGTTGGCTCTTGTTAAATATAAACAGTTAGTTTTGTTGATATACTTTTCCGTTGTTTAATTTCGCCTCTCTTGCCACTAGCGCTGAGCAGAGAATATCATTTCACTTCCAAGTCTGGACGTCCAATGTTCAAGACGAGTCAATGCAGTCAAAAGCGAGGCCTCGTCACTATTAATGTTATCGACCTGGTCAGAGATTGAACCCGCGAACTTGAGACCGAAGAGCCAGTTCCTTATTGAACTGAGGAAGGATGGGGGAAAAGACGTAAAACTGTAAGTTCCAGCTTAATACGGCATCGAGATTAATGAACTACATTACATTAGTTAAAAGAGCGGTACTTCGGGTACAAACTCAATAGAAGAAGACTGAAAAGTTATATCGTAAAAGAAGCATGAAAGCAAGGTAACAGATTCTTGCAAAGTAAGAAATTCTTTCTAGGCCTATGAGATTGAATGCGTAATGTCACTTAATTGTTACACTATTATATGCAATGGATTATAAATACAATAATAATGACCTTTGAAACTCTTGCACGTTGGCATTTGAAACTACCAAAGCTAGACACTTCATCTTTTTTGAAGATAGGCTACATGCCATGTCAGTAGGCCGAGAAAATATAGGCCTAGTCTACTTATTTTTCTTTATAAATATCAACATTTGTAAGTGCCTCATTGCCTGTAATTATTAAATACGTTATCAATTCAAAAGCTCTTTTCTCCAGACATCTGAATAAACAAATCCTGGAAATTTCAAGATTGTAGGTTAAGTATAAACCGAGAAAAGTAAAATTGCAGGAAGCGAGCTTCAAAGTTAAGACATCCCTGCGCCATAGTCTGAATCTTCTCAGAAAAATAAAAAAAATAGCGTGGATAGAATTGTAGTACAATTATGTATGAGAGTCATTTTAAAGAGAATGAAATACATTAAAAAGGAAATAGCAATTTTCATCCAAAAACCATTTCCTCTCAAATAACAATAGTCATTAAAAGAAACCACAAGGATGTCCACAAGGATCATATTGTGGTCCAGGTCTTATTGGAAGAACGTGGACTACAGAATGAACCTAAAAATCCCCGAAACTGATGTTGGTAACGATAGCTATCCAATTAAGTGTATCTAATATATAAATAATGGAAGTAGTAAAGAAGATAAAATATCTTGGAATAATGTTCGACCATCACATAGAACATGTAACGGAGAAATGCTCAACATTAATAATGATGTAACTAAAATAACAAGACAAGTCTTGGAAACAGCGCAGTCGAGGCAGAGAAGAAGAGAACTTGCATATTGAAAATGAAAGGGCTTGTAGGGATTGTCACTTATACAAGGGAAAAAACGATAATAAGAAATATCCTGTCAGTGTCTACATAGAAGGGAGCAAAACGACGGAAGGTTTAGGATCTGATGACGTAGTCACCACCACACAGTTGCACAATAGACCTAAGTCATATCGCGTGGGTTTGGAACGAAACAGCGGAGCAGACGGCAAAGAAAATAGGAAACAGAATGGAGGGAAGGGAGAGATTGCACAACAGCGTTACTTACACGACATGGTCCAACAGCGCAGTCGAGACACATAATGTTCATTGGATGTCCTACAACTAAGATGTCCTACAACTAAGAAGTGATCACAAAATACTACAGTTTGTTTCACTTATACAATTGTCACTTAAAATCAATCATGCTGGTTTCTGCGTCGCGGTGGCCGCCGCGGCGGCAGAAACCCGCATTATTGGCCAACTCTTACGCGAAACACACTGTAGAAACAGGTCAATATAAACGTGTGCAATAGAGCTTGCAGTTAAATAAATACATTAAAAATAGGTTTTATTCATCTAATCCTATTACTAGCATTGTAATTATTTACAGGTTGGTACACTTTCACACCCCCATTAACTTGGATGATGTTAAAATCAGTATGAAGTCTTTTATACAGTAGAGCATGTTCAATTAAAATTAAATTAGTTAAACATTAAAAACACTTTTTGCTCCACTTACATTATTTATGTAGAACCGGTTTCCAGGGAAGAAGCTCCCTCATCCTCAGCTGATGGTTGACTGGCACTAGGTTGATATGGATCTGTAGTCGACGTCGTGCCTGCACGTGCAGGCACGACGTCGACTACAGATCCATATCAACCTAGTGCCAGTCAACCATCAGCTGAGGATGAGGGAGCTTCTTCCCTGGAAACCGGTTCTACATAAATAATGTAAGTGGAGCAAAAAGTGTTTTTAATGTTTAACTAATTTAATTTTAATTGGATGATGTTTTTGTCATTTTCACCTTTTTTACTATTTTGCTAACGTCAGTAGCGAAGGGGTTATCAACTTGTTGTCATCATTATCATCACCATGACCGTGATGATCATCTTATTTCGTTCCCTGACTTGAGAGAATATAAGGAGAGTTGAACACTTAAGACAGAATACTTTGTACCTAAATTAACTCTTCACGTAGAAACAAGGTCAAACGGCAATGCATTATAAAAGATGACAGCGACTACGCACGCCTCATTACCTCATTAAGGGGCTTAGTCATTGATTGTACAAATTTAATTTTGAATTATCTTTTAATAACTTCATTGTCTTGGTATTGAGTTTTGATGCATTAACCTTCACACATTCTCTCACACTCGTGCTATCAGTTTGAGGGGTGGAAACAAAGCTAAGGTAATGCAACAACGAGAAAATAGTAATTTATAAAACAAGTGGTAAGAGAGGGCAAGTGTAGCAATCCTACGAGTAAAATAAAATCATGTTGCCAAGTGTATCATATACTGTTTTTTTAAACAGCTAGTATGGTACTTTATGAGATTGTGTGGGGGAGGAAAAATGTATGTCCGTCCGTTTGTCTGTCCGTGTGTCTGTACGCGCCATAACTCAAATATGCTTTATCGGATTTTCATGAAACTTTGTATACGCATTTATAATGTCCATGGGAAGACGTATATTGATACTGGACCGGTATCGGAGTAATTCCCAATTTAGTGTATATTTTATGGTATTATATTTTAAAGAATTTAACAAATGCAAATCTGTTATCCTGCCAACATATCGTTTTGCACTCTTCATAATTTCATATACGGGTTTGGAATAGTTAGCCATGCCACATTCTTTCGCATTTAAGCTGAGACGTACGGTGATAATAACGAAGTAAATTGGAAGATTTGATTATCAAACTGGTCAGATGTTTATTTCGTTCATCAAGTTGAATACCGTTATATACAGAAGATATAAACTCTGAAATAATTAGGCCTACATACATTAAATGGAGTTCTTCGCCAGTGTATTTTGTGAAATGTTGACATAATTATTTTAAGAATGTCTTATATCAGTGTATACGAGTTTGAATTAAGGTTAAGTATCAAACTTTACACCTTTGTTTTTCCGTAAGCCCTGCTTAATGAATCGATCCGCAGCTTAACTCGGAAATCGATAACAAAAATAACTTATTCTATGCAAATCGTAATTCCAATTAACTTTTTACTAACTAAACAAAAGCATACTGGCACTTTGTTACATCAGTTTACCTGATTTTATTTTATTATCATATAATCCCACGATCTTATGGATAGATTCGCGACTGCGTAGCAGGAGCGAATTTATGTGATGAAACTCGACAACTTGAGTTCGATTTAATAAGACTATTCCATGAATGATATGTAACGGATTATACAAATAATTATTACTTTCGTCATTTGTTATTTGAAAACAAAACTTACAGCTGTTAAATCACGGCATACTGTGAATCAATGAATCGATTCGAGCTAACGTGGTTTAATCAGTGCTATCACCAGTGCTAGTCCTGGACCTGACTGCAGTCCTGTAGGGAAATTTGCGTAGGGAGACTTTTTTTCCAGGAATGTTCAGTACGTGTCCTAGAAAGTATTTTGAGCTCGGGTGGACATCCACCACCTGGTACATTTTCTAGCTATGACGTCATTAAAGATGGCGGCCTCTCGATCACAGAACTGCTCATATCTGTGTTAATACTTTATCGATTTGCATGAAAATTGAGCAAGTATGTTGTAATTACTATTTTTAAGGTAAATAGCAATGTGTTTTAACTGTCACTACAAATAAATAAACAACAAATTAAAAAATATGTGTATATATAAAAATAAGAAATTTGAATTTTGTAAATTTTTCATTATTTTCTACTACTACATAAATACATAATATCATTATTACAAACAGTTATTATATTGAAACATGTTCATATTATCCGAATAGGATTATTACAGGTTGAATCTAACCCCTTACTACCACACCTGCAGAAGGAGCAACAGGCAACTTCATTTTCCCTACAAATGCAGGAGGATTTGGCACATTTTAAACAATTACATGCCCCAATAAAATCAGTGGGATATTTCTGTAAGTTTTTTTTCTGGCATTAAATCATCATCTATCACTAAAAAACCAAATTCACATGGATCTAAGCCAACAAGCACATCATCAATACAGTGTCGCTGAAGGTATGTGTAGAAATATGATTTCAACAAATGGCCCTTAGCACTTCTGCTTGCAGGCGGAAAATCTTCAATGTCTATATTCTTCGCATGATGATAGAGCCACAATCTAAGTTCATCTAAAGATTTACAAGATGGCCCTTTTCGTAATAACAGCACTAAGTATTCTTCTGCAGATTTAAGGCTTTGTGCTACGTCATCCCAGTCAGATGATATGCCAAAGTGTTCCAAATTTGTCTTAGATGCACTATAAAGAGCTGCCTTTTTGGTGCCAAATTTACTCGTATAATCTGATCCAGATAGTGCGTGGATGGCTGGAAGCAAAGAGCATAAATTTTGTCCCATTTTTTTGTGAAGATTGTGAACAGACAAAATTCACGTGGAATCACCAACTCCAGTGCGCACCCAAAGTTCCTGAACGCCAAGTCGATGAAGAGTAGCCCAGAGAAACAAAGCTAACACTACTATGTCAGTGTCAGCACTAACCAGGACGATTTTATTATACCCACACAGGGATGCACTTTTTGAATGGATCAGCTTCCTCTACTGACACACAATTTAATTCTGGGTGGTTTACTTGCCTTCCACTTTGCACAGATGTGCAATTAAATGATACCTCATCTTCTTCGTCACCACGAAAGGCACTAAAGACGTGGTTGGTACTACATGGAGTTTGAGTCAAAGAAGCTATCACTGTATTGGCAATGAACAGTTGTAAGTTCAGTTTGCTTCTTGACGATCCCCAGAAACTGCTGAGTTGGACGGGCAATGTAACATCTTCAGATATTGGGCGATATCTATAACAATGCTGCTACCTTGTCTCTGCAATCTCTCAGGCTTTTTAGGTGATAGTGTGTGATAACTGTCAAAAACATAATCGACTCTGCCACAGTTCTTTGTGATACCCCCAATGTATGAGAAAAAGCAGAAACTGCACCGCCAAAGGATTTCTTTTCATTTGTCATAACTTTTCGTATGGAATTCAATATATCCACTACATAGCAAGTCCTGTCATCGGAGTTGAACCATTTGTAGTCGCTGGTGCTGCCATAAGATGTTTCAAGCTCTTTTAACAATGCACTTTTTGTGGTCTAGCCATTAAACCGTGTTCATTAAACAGTGAGCAGTCATCAGATAGATCATACCGAAAGAGCTCTTGCATGTCATATCCACGAGCTTGAGCTATTTGTATCATGCGGTGAGATGAACTGGACTTATTTTTGGTAACTTTCACTGTAGCCTCTGCACTTGGTGTTTTAGTGCTATGAAATGCTGGTAATATGACTTTGTGGTTGTTACTTGAGAATCTTATTGTTTTGTCTTCGTACCGTGTTTTGCGCTGGGTAGAATACAAATCGTCACCAGTCTTAAATACGTTTACTATCTTTTCCTTGGTATCTTGTGAAACCAGTGCTTTTGTCACTAGATTGTGTAATGGATTAGGAAGCATATCAAATGGGTTACCTTTTTCTAGAATATATTTAAACATTGAGGTCACCTTTGCGTCTAAGTTCTGGGTTTGCTTCTTAGAAAACTCATGGTGGATGTTCAAACCGTTGACAAAAGCAATGGAGTCTGTTACTTCCCGAAATAGATTGGATATCATCAGACGCTCATGATGTGTAACCTCCCATTCTGCTACAAACTGTTTATAGAATATTTCCCTCAGATATCCCTTTACTCTAAGCATGGCCAACAATACATCTTTCTCACTTCACATTCTTATATAGAGTAAGAGGCTGTGAAAGAGCGCGTTGTTCACCAGGCAAGACAGTTTCTGCAAACAGTAGAGAATTTTTTGAAAAAAAAACACACACAGACGCATATACATGTTTCCGAAAATAGTATTTTTGGATTCAGGGAACCTCCAAACGTGTATTTATGTTAGAAACTCAACTTCTAATTTGGGGGTCGAAAACCATACTTCCTCTACCTAATTACACACTTTGAGCATTTACATCAATTATTTGGACCAAATACCCCTTCTATTAGGTTTATAAAGGACAAAATAGCACAAAAAGTGCAAGTTTCATGCAAATCGATCAAGTATTAACAAAGATATGAGCAGTTCTGTGATCGAGCGGCCGCCATACTTGATGACGTCATAGCTGGAAAATGTACCAGGTGGTGGATGTCCACCCGAGCCCAAAATACTTACTAGGGTACCTACTAAACATTCCTGAAAAGAAACTCTCCCTACGCAAATTTTCCCACAGGACTGCAGCCAGGTCCTGGACTATGCACATATAAGTCATAGTTAACTTCATTTAGGTAAGCTAACAGCAGAACAGAATAAAAGCACACGAACTGGCTTGCACCGAATCGAAATTGTGTTTTTAATCAATAAACATTTCTATTATTTCAAATTCCAAACAAGTTATGTTGCATAAAATAACTTGTTTCGTGGTGATTAATGGCAGCGTGTGACATATTAATGACTCGACACTGATGCTTACGTGTGCAGTAACGAGCTGACCATTTTATCAGGTAAAATCCCATCCTCATACTAAAAGGAAGGATTTTATAAGATAAACGATCGTGACTGGTCTATATCCGAGGAATTGCTAAACGTTATTGGTCACTATCAAACACGCAGCGTGTGAGTGGGATAGTCATATACAATTATTCATGCAACTCAAACTATACTTGATAACAATTGAGACGATAAAGATTGTATAGCAACTTTACTTCGTGTTTAGCTATCTAAAAATAATATTATTGTATAATGCATTTAATAATGAGAAATACCAAAAGATCGAAACGTATATTCATTATTAACTATGAGCTGAAACAATTACATAAGCAGGAAATTAATTATTTATTTGTGAATTAATAATATTAAGTTTAATTCATGATTACACATGAGTATGATCAAATTTCCTCTTTTTTAAAAGTCGACTTTCCCTTAGTGATACCTTCTTGCGAGACAGCCTCGACACAACGTAGATAATTTCTTCAAGTGACAAGAAAAATCTGAAGTTTCATATAATTGTTAAAAAAAATTATTTGCAAAGATATATTTAAGAAATCGGCTTACGTGATCGGTTCAAGTCCTTCAGGTGTCACCAATGTCTTAAAATTTGGAAAAAATCACCCAAAAGTTATTGTTTTCGTAATTTATTTTCACAAAGGTGATTTCCATTGTTTTTGTGTCCTGTGAACGGTTAACTAGGTAAGAAGCATAACTTTGTTTGCAAACAGAATATAAAGTGACCGAATTAAATGTAAGAAAACAAAATGTTGAAAATAATAATACGAATATGATAAAGCAAATGCAACATTTTTATTGGCGTTAGTTAAGGCGGAGTGGGGACCAAGCACAAGGGGAGGAGTGGGGGACGAAAGTAAGAAAATGCCTTTTGTTTGTCTGACACATGCGCAAAATTCAGCTTCTTTCAAATTTGTTTGGACATGGCATTCTTTGACTGGGCTAGTTTTGAGCGTGAACATCAGTATTAATTGGTGGAATGTCAAACAATGTAAAGGTGATCGAGATAATTGCCTCGGAAATCGATACGATGTACACAGGTTTTCATGGAATTGTAAGGAAATTCCACCGCGTGAAGCCAGAGCCGAGTTGATCGCCTGGTTTAGAGGGACAGTCAAAATCCTACACTCTTCGAAAGCGTAAGAAACTCAATTAACCAGACCACGAGTGATGAGTACATCATAAGTGGGGAATTTATCTGCAGAACACGGAGGAGCAAGTTGGTAATTAAGTTAAAAGCAGTTGCTCATCTCCCAACGTCTTGCCACGTTCCTATGACAGCTCATGTCCTGACAAAGTTACAAGTTAATGTCATAAGCACAGCCTACATATGCATGCAAAATGGAAGATAATTGAATGTTTCCCAAAATATGAACTATGCATAGCCTAATGCATGTGTAACATGTTAAAGGGAAATGCGTATTCTATTCAATCTGATGAGCACGATTTCGTTTATGGCAATTACATGAAAACGTTTTAATAGTCCCCCCCCCCAAGACCCCGTACGGTACAGGCGTCTTTTCCTATGTTGCTAAATGTATTTATTTTCTTTAGGACACTAAAAATGGAGAACTTTGAGGTTGTGATATTTTTAGAAGCCGTAGAATTCGTATATAAACCCGGTTTCTTTGATAAATACGAGTACAAGTAAAATCGTGAAGAAGTGGACATAAAGCTGCTGACAATCAAAATAAAATAACGCATTGGTTCAAAACTGGTTTCAGGGTTACCTAACCTTTGAAATAAGACCGTTGGTATTCATGCGAGATTATGTCACTGATTAAGTAAAATTGTATAACTGGATCGGTAAGACCTGAGTCAAACACGCGCAAATAGCTTATCGTCCGCCGGTAACAATGGAGTAAGGACAGAAGAGAATGCATATACTGTATTAATCATTTCAAACTATGCTGTTCATAATAGCCCGTAACTATTGAAAACAAAAATAAAGTGAATAAAGTATTTTTTTAGTTATGAAATAGTATTTAAGTAATGGTATGTAACTCACAAAATATCGCTGTTGGGTCTTCACTATTGAATGCTGTGAGGCTAACTAAGATGTTTTTACACGATCTGTACAGCAGGGAACATCACGTGAGATGGCCAGGCAGGTCTACATTAAGTCATCGTAGACGACTGCGCAGCCGTTTGTTTGGCTCAGGTCTTACCGATCGAGTTATACCTGCTTATCTTGTAGAGTTAGCTGAATTTCTCAAACAGTTTTGCAATAAGAAAGCACAACTTACTTCACGAGTTTTCTATGGTTTCAGAGGAATAAAATAACATTATTCTTTTCTAAATTTGAATAAATGTTAGCAAAGACTAAGACTAAAGACTATGTTCGAAAATATATCACAAACGTGTGATGAGTGTTATTTCACATAAGAAACCCTCAAATTGCAGAGGAGAATGCGACATAAGACTGTATATGGCAATACATTTATTAAAAACATAAAAGCAGTAATAGGACATACTGAGCAGCCAAGTCCCTGCACATCACGCGCTTAACCTAACCTAACCTAACCTAACGTGTATTTGATAGAATAATGAGCAACAACGTTTGCAAGCCTCGGATATTGACCAATCACGTTGATTATATGCTTTCAAGGAACGCAGTATTTACCCATCAATGAGTGACCAATCCGGTGTAAGAATGTGTGGAATTTCAACCAATCGCAAGTGTCCATCCTCATAATTCTGTCGTTTTATTTCATAACTCCTGTGTACACTCGGATGGACTGAACACTGAAACATCTTCATACCTGTAGCTTCTTGAACACAGCGAGCCCTTATACAGAGTGTTAATGAATAACACCGAAATATTTTACCTGTGTATAGAGGGGACATAGACAAGCAACTTTTATTAGGACATTTTTCCTCTATGACGTAAAATGTGTATGCTACAGGGCATTAAAGTCCTTAAAATTTGGTGCTCATAACTCAATAATTGAGCAAAATAGGGTTAAAATTTTCATTAAATTGACTTCATGCCTTCTCGGTGATCGATAAAAACCTGATTCTTAATAATTAATCAAAAGCTATACCATAATTTAGAATTTTCATAATCTGCAAAATTTACTGACTAATCACATGATTGCCCGCCACTGCATTATGTTTTTATTCCTAATTCCAGACTTAACAAAAATGTTTCGTTTGTCTTTTTTTCCCTCAGAGTTGTAAGATATCGATCGTCATTTTTTACAATTTTCCCGACCACTACACAATATTCACTGTTCCTTTGTTTCCCAACATTTCAAGTATTAGAAGTCAGTGGCGTGCATATCCTTGGGAGATTTTATGTTATAACAGGAAGAATTGAATCCATAGAGCAAAAATCTCCTAATAAAAATTGCTTGTCTATGTCCCCTCTATACACAGGTAAAATATTTCGGTGTTATTCATTAACACCCTGTATATAGGCCTAAGCTGCATAACAGAGCAAAAGCAAGTTAATCTAAAAGAAATAAAAAAAATCGGGTGCGTGGAACGCCACGCGACAGAAGTGAAACTTCTTTGGTAATGTTGAGAGTGAAATAGAGAAATATATATATATAATTATATCGAACGGAAGAAGGAAATCATCTGAATAAACAACGAGTAGAGCCAACTATAATGGTGAAGGACTCACCACGCCACTAGCTCGAAGCAGTAATAACCCCCCACTCAATGCCTGATACCTTTCCCCCGCGCGCTCCCGTAGCCCCACTCTTTCGATAGCAACTCTATGCTTGCTACTTACCCCCACCACTTTCGTGAAGATTTTGTTCGTAACGCAAGTTTGGGTTAGCTCTCGATTTACTTCTAGTTTCACTTATAAAACAGGCGATGAAAGGTCACATCAAGCGGATCTCTCTCTGTGGTAAAACGTCAAGATATCAATCCCAGTGATTAATAAGTCACATATTATTTGTATTGCTACCGGTAAACCGGATAAGAACACATAATCTACTCTTATACAATTCAACGGCCCTAAATAGCGTGCTTGCTCGCCCGCTTCGTGAGACATCGGGTATACTCGGCGATGTTCGTCTCTCGCAGTCTAAACTTTCATGACGACTACAAAATTAGGAAGGAAAACCGTTTCTTTATTATATAAGGCCTAAGTGAAATGAACACAATGAACAAATATTCTAATTTTATTTTTACTTACAATTTTCATAGCTCTGAACCACAAACATTTTTAATAATCTACCAGTGTAATTTTCTTAAAAATCCTGGAGTCAATGAATAATGGCGGGCGAAGCCGGGGGCAACAGCTGTAAAATATTGATGGTTTTATCTCTTGAAATATCGCTGATAATAATAATCCAAACAAACCATTCCTTCCCTTGAAACATTATATAATTTCTGAAAATTATACTGAATTGATAAAATAAAATTCACATCATATTCATGTCAATAAACAGCTGAGAAACAGTACGTATTATGTGTTCACAGGTTCTTTGGAACTGCATAATCGATTCTGATATAGTTTTCCCAGGGGGCGCTTTCATGTCGTGGAATGTACTCTAAAGCAGGAATTTTAGCTGTTTCATTAATTATTAATGGCTTAGTTTATGAATGATTCGCGTGCAAGTGTTAATAAATATAATGCTTTAATAATTATTATACTCTTAATTTTTAATTTTTAAAAGAATTATCGTGCCACGGGCACCTCCTAGTTTTATACAACATAACTTGTTTGCAAATAGAAACAATATTTAAACGTGCATTGAATAAAAACACAATTTCGATTCTGTGCAAGCCAATTCGTGTCTCTTTGATTTTACCTTAATTAGGTTAACTCATACCAGCCGCCGATAAAGTTATCATTCACTTAATCTGATGCGTGTTATTAACGGAGTAGTGTTAATAAACCCCACGCGAGATTACGAGTAACTTGGTAGCTTACGTAAAACGTACATTACGACGTATTATTTAATACGCTTCACTATGAAGCTTGACCTGGAATGGGAGCACCAATAAAAATATCTGAAGGAGAAAATGAAAATAACTTTTGGTGATCTCCACGTAGGAGACGAACGCGTTGAAAGGGGTTGCTATGGCGACCTGTCTCTTTCATCTCTTTTATCTCCCTGCAGCTTTCTATTGCGAGAATATCGCAGGGAGCTTCGTATTAAAGTATTTGCCCTAGAAACTAGAAATTAAAATGGAAACCTAAATTAATATCAAAATTTGTGTTTGAGGTAGGCTGTTCAATAGTTTAATCACAAGTGAAATCTCTCTGAGATATGAACCTGGGTTTCTTATGAAAAGATGCACACCACAATGACATGATAACTGACAGTCTAGGTTCGATCTCCCGCAGCCGTGTTACGTATTTGTGACTTGAATTCTTATCCCAACGTACATTTGCATTGCGCCTTACATGAGGCAGCAGCCACAAAACGTTTCACGTACCCTGCGACTTGAATTACAAAGAAACACCGGTAGTGAGCTTGTTTCGGCAATAGTACATTATGAAACGAGGAACGAGAATTTCATAATCTTCATACGGTTATCTTAATTACCATTATAGGAAAGTTGCAAACGCTTGATTTCGTTTGTCTAAATGTTTACATTTTGAGATTTTCGATTCACTCAAACAAATGCTCGTGCTGTCCTTTGCATCACCTCAGTGCAGGTTGCCGAAAACACGAAATTAATTCATTTCAATATGATATTAAAATGAAAACGAGCAGAATTGATTTTCAGCTGCTATCCTCAAGGTCTCAAGATCGATAACACACCGATTGCCATAATGAAATAGTATATTGCGACACAAGGGCATAAAGGCACGTTTACGGGTCGAGGAAACAGATTGAAAACCCGAGGCGCCTGCGCCGAGGGTTTTCAAGTTTTCGAGACCCGTAAATGCCTTTACGGCCTGTGTGTTGCATGCTATTTTTTGCACGACGGCTACTTATATCAATTTAATTATATTAATTGCTATATTACCTGAAAAGATTATGTATATACACTATTGAAGACAGATGTTATATTTCAGAAAGTGATTCGCATTTATTATTGTTTATGGCAACCGAATATTTATAAAGCGGGGAGGCCTTGGTCATTACAGCCCGCAAATAAGCGTTTGCGGGCGGTAAAGTAACTTTCTGCCCGTCGCCCCTAGCAACAAGATTGCGTGTGGTAATGTCAAGTTACGATCCATGTAAACAACTTTCGTAAGTAACACTTAATATGTAAGGAGTGCAAAAAACAGTTTGGAAATGAGTATCATTATGACAGCGTATTAGCCTAGTGACTGATCCTTTCAGGATTCAGAATGTGAAACTCGACCAAAGACAACGTTGCAGTGCGTGGAATAATATTGAAATATTTGAGTTAAAAATTACGAACTTTGGTCATGTTTAAATTATTGCTGTAGGGAAAATTCTATTTAAAAATAGCAGTTTATTGCTCAGATGGTTTTGTTTCACACATGTACTTTAGAAAACAAATTTAATATTCTTTGTGACGGTGAGGATTGAAGTCAGGCCAGCAGAAGAAAGAAATGATTCGCCGTATTTAGTTTCGAGAATAACGTATCATTATGCATAGGCATTGACGCAGCTTTCCTTTCATCTTTTCTTTCTCTTTGGTTTTTATTTTCCTTTCGTTGTTTCCAGGTAATTCCCACCTGCGGGAGTTTCGTTTGAAGAAGCGAACACAAAAAGCATTCGACCGACAAAGCCAATGAGATGCTTTCTGTGCGAACAGAGAACAGACTGAACATGTCGGATAATATAATGTTTATTGTGTTTGAGATACATCAGTATATTGTGTTCCTATAAAGCTATTTTAGGCCTACTTCAATGTCTATCTTATGTATTACACATAATAACATATCAGTCCAAATCTTTTTTGAAGTGAAACTTCTTTAGCCGCGGTAGGGATAATCGAGAGCTTGTGTAACGCTCAAAAATCGTCACGAAATTAGTGAGGTGTGAGGGAACGGACTGCACAGAAAACAATCAACTCAATGATTGAGAGTAATCAGCTGCTATACGATTTAAAGGACAAAATAGGCCTAAAATACTCAAAGGGGAAACTAACGATAGAAGGTACGAGAACCTGCAAATGGGAATAGTAGTAGAAGTAGTAATAATAGTAATAATAATAATAGTAACAACATTAGGCCTAATAATAATAATAATAATAACAATAATAATAACAATACTTACTTGCTCAATGGCAATAGACAAATCCTAAGCAAGCTAAAGGAATATTATCTATTTTATGGAACCCGGAGGTTCATTGCCGCGCTTAAACAACCAATTATCCAAAATTTAAAAAATTCTAAAATTAAAGATTCAAAGACCCATAATTAAAAAATCCAATAACAAAAATTGAAGCAAAAAAAAAAAAAAGTTTCGCTCTGTCGCATGGCGTTCCACACACACACTTCTTTTTTATCTCCGTTTTCACTAAATTGTATACCGCTGAGTTTTAAAAGTATTTTGGCTTATTATAAACTAGCATGTGCCCGCGGCTTCGCCCGCGATAATTATTTCAAAAATTAAAAATTAAGAGCATAATAGTTAAATCATTATATTTATTAACACCTAAATCACGTGGACTACATACTACGATTAGATAGCGTCGCCTGGTAAAAGCGACCTCAGATTCGAGTTCCTTGGCCCAGAATGCCACTGTACAGTGAGTTTCGTCCAAATCGAACAATGTTTGACCATATTTAGGCCTATATTGATTATCCCTCTTCCGTGTAGGTTGAAAATTTTATATGTCTTCGGGCCTTGATATTCTAAACCAGTGATTCTCAAAGTGGGGTCCGCGGACCCCCGGGGGTCCGCGATGGTGTTTCAGGGGGTCCGCAGGCGGTGTAAGAAGAAAAAGGATATCCCATAATTTTATCAAATTACATATCTTCTAAAGCAGCTTCACTGTTCACATTAAGGAGTAAACTCTGTTTGTTACCATTGATATTGCTATTTTGTTTATTGAATTTAATCAATTTGAATCAAAGTAGGCTATTTATTTCGTTGTTTTTTTCAAAACCCAGAGGGGGTCCGCGAAATTTTTTTTTTTTTTTTTTCAAGGGGTCCGCGGACTGAAAAGTTTGGGAACCACTGTTCTAAACAAATGAATCGTCCAGGATGGACTTACAAAATCAAGCGATCGCCCGCGATAATTATTTCAAGAATTAAAAATTAAGAGCATAATAGTTAAATCATTATATTTATTAACACCTAAATCATGTGGACTACATGTCACGATTAGATAGCGTCGCCTGGTAAAAGCAATCTCAGATTCGAGTTCCTTGGCCCAGAAAATCCCTGTATAGTGAGTTTCGTCCAAATCGAACGATGTTTAACCATATTTAGGTCTATGTTGATTATCCCTTTTCCGTGTAGGTTGAAAATTTCATATGTCTACGGGCCTTGACAATCTAAACAAATGAATCGACCAGCGTGGGCTTACAACATTCTAGCGATCGCGATGCTTTTATTACCACGGTATGACAAAAATAGCCAAAGCCAACTGCAATTGATTTGACATTGAAATGTATTACTGAAATCTGATGCTTCGACAGCGCTAAAATCTCGTTTTCTGCCCGTTTTTCACTCACACCTCGCGAACGAAAGCTAAAATTAAAAATCCGGCTTCGATGCGCATTCGCCCACCTTTCAGCCCATCTATGTTTAAAATTTCAGATCTCTGCGTTCAGTAGATTTCGCTGGGCATCCTTGACAGACAGACAAACACGTCATTTTATTATTTTAAGATAGCATGTGCCCGCGGCTTCGCCCGCGATAATTATTTCAAAAATTAAAAATTAAGAGCATAATAGTTAAATCATTATATTAACACCTAAATCATGTGGACTACATATCACGATTAGATAGCGTCACCTGGTAAAAGCGACCTCAGATTCGAGTTCCTTGGCCCACAAAACCCCTGTATAGTGAGTTTCGTCCAAATCGAACAACGTTTGACCATATTTAGGCTAATATTGATTATCCCTATAATAATAATAATAATAATAATAATAATAATAATAATAATAATAATAATAATAATAATAATAATAATAATAATAATAATCCTCTTCGGTGTAGGTTGAAAATTTCATATTATGTTCGCGTGCCTTGACATTAAAAACAAATGAATCGACCAGCGTGAGCTACAACATTCAAGAGATCGCGATGCTTTTATGTCGAAGGAATGACAAAAATAGCCAAAGCCTAGTGTAATTGATTTGTATTACTGAAAACTCAAGCTTCGAAAACGCAAAAAATGCACGTTTTTTGCTCATTTTTCACTCATAACTCACGAACGAAAGCGAAAATTAAAATTCCGGCTTCGAGGTGCACATTCCGACCCTTTAGTCCGCCTATGTATAAAATTTCAGATCTCTGCGTTGAGTAGATTTCGCTGGGCATCGCGGACAGACGGAAGACAGACAGACGGAGGACAGACAGACGGAAGACAGACACTTCCTTTTATTAGTATAGATTTTATGTTACTTTGAATCGTAAACATTGTTTAACAGAATTCTCTCCGACTTCGTAAAGTTTCATTTTATGGGCTGAGCCTGTAATTAATTATTTATTCTAGAGGATACCACCAGATGTCACTATCGTCCACTTCACTTTCGTACAAGTAAATAATTAACTTATCCATTTCCTTCATTGTAACCACTACAATTACTATTATTCCTACTACTACTATCATCCTATTATCTTGTATCTATTAATAATTTACAATGCAAAACAACATAAACAACCATTTCAGCAACAAATATTTGTTCCATAAACTAAATGGTTTTGGACAAAACACAATCGTAAGCCAGCACAATGTAATAATAATAATAATAATAATAATAATAATAATAATAATAATAATAATAATAATTTTGCTCAAAACATTACTTACGACCTACATTTCTCCCCCATTCATTCAAGGTCTACAATTTCTTATCAAAGCGAAGGATTTTTCCACATTAGTTCTTTGTCTATTCTATTACGGTATAACTTGAAGAGAGATGTTGTAAATAAATTTCTATTCTGAGCAAATGTAGAAGCCATGTTCATTTGTCTTCAGATGTCATTTGTTCCAAACAAATTGATGCCAACCAAAAGAGCTCACGAACTAATGGGAAATGAGTGCACAAAGAGAAAGGCTAGACTTGTCTTAGCTCCTCTAATTTATGTTCATTGCCTGGGCTAATAGTAGCGTGTGACATCACATGATCACGCAATCTTATAGGTTGACAGTGGGACCTGCAAGACCTTTGTGTACCTCTCTGCTACTATGCGGTTGAAAGCGCTCCAACAGGTAACAAAATACCGCAATTTAGTAGTGAGTACCAGTGATAAAGCTCTACGCTATATATAAATCAATAAATGTGATTTGTAACACCGGGGGATCGAATTGTTTATCTTGTTTCGCTGTAACCTAATCCAGAGCTATCTTAAAAAATAAGTGCCACAATTTTTAAAATAAAGTACAGGACTATCTTGCCCTCTCCTAACTTAACCTAATGTAACGTACGGTTATCTTACAGTTATAAAATAATTTTATAAAATATAGGGCTACTCTAACCTAACACAACTTAACCTAACATTAAATTATTAAAAAATAATTATCTACCTAAAGTAACCTAACCTAACCTAACCTAACCTAACCTAACCTAACCTAACCTAACCTAACCTAACCTAACCTAACCTAACCTAACCTTACCTAACCTAACCCTACCTAGATAAGTAACACTAAATTTTTTATCAACTACAGTATTACCCTAACCTAACGTCCCATGTCCCTCAACAGAAGCCCCGTTTCAAAACATCACTCCCTGGCAGCCTTTTCCAGTTGAACATCTATCAGCCAGTCTGATGGATATCAGCACAATTTATTCATTATAAAAATGTTTCGATATTTGGATAGAAAAATTTCACCAATCAATGTCACTGATGACAAACATCGGTAAGACGAAGTGGAACTACATCTGCAACCAGATTCAAATCTTAAGGGGCAACTTTCATCATTAATCAATAGAAATACAAATTTACATCATAGGCCTTGGTAAGTGACGTCATATCATTATCACATCGGAAAGAGTAAGATGTCATTATTCTTTGTTTCTCTATCGTAGTTTTACCTCTTAGCTCCCTTTTAGGAGTTAAGCGACCCAAGCCGCCCGGGCCTTACAGGGCGACCTGTCGGGAGAAGGATTAGCTTTGGATCACATACAAACTGTTTTGACCAGACAAGGTCATGGAGGACCTCCCCGGATGAGTAATCAGTCCAATGCCGGGGCCACCTCCAAGACAATAAGAACACATAGGACGAGACACACCATTCACACACAAACTCACTCCAAACAAGGCGAGGATGGGATGGTATTTGGGGACCACAAATGCCGAAAGTTACAGGTGAGGAAACACCCCACCTTGGTAACTTGTCCCGACCAGGAATCGAACTCGGGCCCTCTGCGTGAGAGGAGCGAACGCCACAGCGGTGGACGAGATAAACTCTCTTAGCATTTACATCACCGCTCGTATGCTAGTGTTTATTAATTGTTTAGGATAATTAATACATTTCAGCATAAGCATGATTGGACCTACATTTTCAGAAAATACTGTGTAAATATTATTACTTGCCCTGTATTCGACCCCCAAATTCCAAGTTCAGTTTTAACATAAATACACGTTTTGAGTTTCATGTCTGTGTGTGTGTGTGGCTGCAGAAAGTGAGATTACTCAGAAATTAGAGGACATTAACGTTCAAGAATAATTTAACCTAAACATGCTGTCACCTGATCTTGTAGGGGCATGAATGCGTTGTACCAATAATTGAAGAAGTGCTAACACACCAAACCTCTTTTTCAGGTAAACTTAGTATAATTTTAAAGTTTGCTCAAATCTGCAAATGTTATTTTTATATATATTTTTTGGTACGTAATATGTTACTAACAAGACTTACTGACAGAATTATTCTGTGGGAAGAAACACTCGAATAAACAGTGACTAAGAAAAAATATAAATAGTGCAAGAATGTCCACTTTTACAAGATTGTGCATATCTTCATGTTATCAGCATGATTCACCCTGTATAAATAACTAGACATTTTCTGTTGTTCATAAGCAGCGTATAAGTTACCCAAGAGCTATGAAGAAGGAAGCTAGAGGCATGAAGGTGTTTCAGTGTTCAGTCCTTGTGAATTTAAGTAAAATGCCGATACACACTTGCGATTGGTTGAAAATCCATTAAACCTACCGAAGTATTTGGCTTAGATTCGGAGTATGAAGAAGTGACTCAGCAAGTGGTGAGACAGCCGTGTTCCCCTCGGGTCGCAAGTAATCCACAAGAAATTGGTTCAGTGGCATTGACATGAATGACAATTGAGCTACGACGTGTAATACAGGGTGTCCATATAATGCTTATATAAAAACGGGACATTTTACTTTTAAAAAATGGGACAGTTAAGGAAAAAGGGGACAAATATTTAATCAATTAAATTTAGGGAATAGTTACAATTCTCATGCACACAAATTATCCCAAATGACTTCTTAATTTTTTTTCTGCAAACTGGTGTAGACAATTTATTCCACAGAAATAGACGTCTCATTGTTAATGCATGTATTCTAGCACATATTACTCCATTAAAGTATATTTTGACAATGAGCAAGACCTTCACTGTTGTAACTTTTATCGATGTTACATGAAACAGATTGGCCAATCACAATTGAAAAAATCTGATGTGAAAGTCACATAACTTCCTCTGCCCAATTAAAAGTTAGGAGTATTCACATATCCTTGTACAGAAACGCAAGACACAATTTAACGCCAATTATACGATAAATACCTGATAACCTCTTTGAAATTGGCGCGACTAATAAAAATGCAAACTAAACAAAAACAAGTGACTGCAGACATTCATTGAAACTTCCGTCGTTAAGAATAATTTCCGAACTTTATCGAATATTTCCCTCCAATACCGCGTCTTTCTCACTTCATCTATATTAATAAAAATGAATTACCAAATGGTTGTTGCCGCATCACTTGAGAACGGCTCGACCGATTTGGCTAATTCTTTTTTTGTTGTGTTCGTAATTGTCAGGACAAGGTTAGTATGAAATAAAACTTTTGGAAAATCCACGGAAAAAGTCAGGAAAGTGAAATGAGGCAAAGTTAGAGAGTTCTGCTGTCAATTGTTTACATAAAAAAAAATTAAAAATTTGAAGTGTGACATATTCACAGTTTGAGAGTTCCGCTTTCACATGTTTTCATAACAAAACAAAACAAAACAAAAACAAAAAGAAGTGTGAGTCTTGCAACCAAACCAAATCGAAAGTGTGTTAACCATTCATTTTGAGAATGCAAGTCCGTGTAAACAAATGCACGTGATTTGAACTGCAGCACACATCTTGCTACAATACAATATAGTGCGGTATTAGATTTGATTTTTATAACAGTAAAAGCTCATAAAATGGGACGAAAATTTTTAAGATAACAATATCAACTTATTGCAAATGTTTCAATATATTGCGGAACGTGGCGTTTATAATTTATAACCCAGTCTGCGAGAAGCATTAAACATAATGACTGAAATTCAACCAGGCCCAAGTGGCATAATTAAAAATAAGAGAGGTAAATCTTTGCGAAGTGGACATAAGGAAATTATATTGAATGTGTTTAATGGATTTTTTTAAAAATATCCAGCACTTGCAATTGAGGACGTTGTAAAATTGACATCTGAATTCACCGGTATATCTACCAGAAGTATCTGAAAAGTGCGTAGTGAATACAGAGACTCTGGTGTAGTGAAAACTCCCCCAAGAAAGGCTCAAAAGCCGCGTAGTGTTTTAGATAACATTGATGACTTTGTGAAAAGTGCTATTCGAGCAAAAGTTCATCAATTCTTTTTTGATAACATACCTCCAACTATGGATAAACATCTTTGTGCTGTCAATGAGGACTTCGACCTACCTAATTTTAAAAGAAGAACATTTTATAAGTTATTGTTGGACATTGGAATGAAATATGTGAAAGGAAATGAGGTTAATGTTACAGTAGATTGTGATGATATTGTACTTTGGAGAAGACGATATCTTAGAGCAGTACGGCAATACCGAGCAGAGGGTCGAAAGTTTTATTACTTAGACGAGACATGGGTAAATGCAGGACACACCACCCTTAAAATTTGGCATGACACTACTGTTGAATCAAAGGAAAAAGCTTTTAGGGCAGGATTAAGTCAAGGTTTAAAAATCCTATGGGTAAGGGGAAACGCCTAATAGTTACGCATATAGGTAGTGACACAGATTTCAAAGAAAACAGGTGAGTACCACGGAGATATGAATGGAGAGGTATTCCATAACTGGTTTGCTAATGTTTTGCCGAAACTTGAACCCAACAGTTTAATAGTTATGGACAATGCATCATACCACAGTGTGAAACTCTATCGGCGTCCAAATACTTCTTGGCGTAAACAAGATATTGTGGAATGCCTACAAGAAAAGAATGTAACATTTAATTATAAAAGTGTTAAGGCAGAGTTAGTGATCTTAGCACAGGAATTCGCGGACAAAGATGAAAATAAATATGTGGTTGATGATATGGCAAATAAAGCGGGCCATCAAGTACTGAGGTTGCCCCCTTATCATAGCAATTTGAATCCAATTGAACTGGTGTGGAGTTTTATCAAAGGGTTTGTGGCCTGAAAAAACAAAACTTTTAAATTATGCGATGTTAGGAAACGGTTTGATATGCAGTAGGACTATTGATGGTGACGCCAGAAATGTGGCAAAAGGAAATCAAGCATGTAGTGGCTATATCTAGCGTTTTCTGAGGAAATAGTTTAAGTGTGATAAGTCGTTCTTCCTCATTTCAAGTTTTATGTAGGCCTACATATTATACAAAGCCCTAGAGTTTGAAAATCGAAACTCCTTCATAAGTTAATTTCAAATTACAAAATAAAAACCCGGGTGACGCCGGGCCTTTTAAGCTAGTTCTTATATAGAATAAGAGGTCGTGAAAGAGCGCGTATTCAATTGTTCACCACACAACACAAACTTTCTACAAACAGTGGGTGGCATGAATTACCTTCAGAGAATTTTTTCGAAAAACAGTTTCAAATAAGAGTTTTAGCTCTCCCTATAAGCTACACTTGTGCAAAATTTAAAGAAAATCGTTAGAGCCGTTTTCGAGAAAATCGCAAAAAACGAAAATTTCTTCATGTAAAGTCCCCTTAAAAATAAGAGAAACTTGTCGCCAATCTTAGGCACACATGTTCAGAAGGTACTTGACCCAAATACGAAATTTTATTTCATACGATTTTCCGTTTCTGAGCTAGGCTGTTCACAGACAGACAGACACACATGTTTCCAAAAATAGTATTTTTGGATTCAGGGGGCCTTGAAACGTGTATATATGACAATAACTCAAATTTGAATTTTGGGGTCGAAAACAATACTTACTCTACCTATAGTACCTATAGTACGGGCAGAGGAAGTAAAAAAAGGGGACAGTTGAGTGTCCCCAATAAAACTTTTGGGACAGCGGGACATTTTACGAGATGGTCCCGGGAAAAACGGAAGGAATGGACACCCCAGTCTAATCATACGAGTGGAATTGCTATTAACAAAGACGCAGTAACTTGATAGATCACTTGTCTGAATGTGACATTTACTTGCTTTTAGTTGCCACTTTCAGTCTTAGAATGTTTTTTTAAGTATAACTGTATTTTATCATTGCTGTTATATGTATTATATAATAGTTATTTATGAAGCAAGTGTTAAAAACATTTTATTTGGTCAGTAGGTATCACACGCTCGTTAATATTTGTGAAATAATAATATTATTACGTGCCGTGAAGTCGTTTTAGAACCCTTCCAGCTGTCCTGCCACCTGGTGTGCACTTGCTTATTGATTATGTGGTACATGGTTGCCAACGTGAGGGATGGAGTGGAAAACACTTTTCAGCCAGCAAGTAAATGTTGTTGCGAGAAATTTAACATTTGAAAGGCGTAAAGAATTTTAAAATTGTCAATTTTTATCAAACTTAATATAATTAATAATCGTATGCAAACATTTTTAAAAGAGTGTTTTCCAAGTTGGTACCAGTGGAGTGACAATTTATAGCACTAGTTTTATAATGTACAACTTTTAATTCAAGCTGATAAAACCCTGACAGCCTAAAACCCTGAACCTGTCTAAAACCCTAATATACATGCGCGAGGCTGCAGGGTCATGCAAATAAAACCAACTGGGAGTTAAACAAGAAGGGAAGAAGCGAAAGAAGAAGTCTGTCCACACGGCTTTCATTAGAGGCGAAATCCATTGAAGTCTCTTTTCCTCTCCATTGACAGGAAACTTGTTTGTCTGAGCTGAACATTGATTTGGCAGGCAGGAACAAATTTGTGTGTTAATCGTAGTCAATTCATCTCCATTCTAGTGTATAAATAACTAGCTATATATTTACAAGCCGGTATGGTTATTTCCAGTGCCTAGTGCCACAGTACACACACAACTAAAACAGAAATGATTTTTCATTTTGTTGGCATAAAATAATTTATTTAAGCTACATTACATTTACAAACTTACGTATAAGTATAGATTTTCGAGTTTATGACATCTTGGCAAAATCTCTCTCTCTCTCTCTCTCTCTCTCTATATATATATATAAGAAGCTCTGTCCTGACTGACTGACTGACTGACAGAGAATCAACGTAGAGCCTAAACTATAACAGGTAGAGACTTGGAATTTTTACAGTACCTTCGTTTCATAATGTAGGTGCTCACTAAGAAAGGATTTTGAAAAATTGTGATTTTAAATGCCAAAAATTAAATGTTTTTGAGCATACTTAAACCCTTTTTACACAGAATTATCAAATCCAAATCACAACTGTGTATTGTTGCCACTAGATGGGTTTCGAAATAAATTGAAACGTGACTTTGACCATTTAGAAAAGCTATCAATATAATAATGTTATAAATGAATATTAAAGAACTAAATCCACGAATATAATACAGTCACATAACTCTCTCTACCCTGGACATAGAGAAAACAAAACTAGGCATGGTAATGTGTATATTATTATATCACAGGGTTTTGGAGAGAGAAGTATGAAAGTGATATTGCTTTCTGTTTAATTTCATCCCCAAAACAGTTTTATGGTAACATGAGAGTGAGAAATAAAATTTTCCGCCTCGATATTACAATTTTATGTTACAGGAATTTCTGTTTCTTCTTATTTGAACCTCTACCAGGCTTGCTGTGCACTGTACAAGGGATGGGGTGCAAAATTCTACATCCTCTATGAGCCATAAGAAACTATACCCGAGCGACGCCGGGTCTTTTAAGCTCGTGTATATTAACAAAACGAAGTGTCTGTCTTCCTTCTGTCTGTCTGTCTGTCTGTCCGCGATGCCCAGCGAAATCTACTCAACGCAGAGATCTGAAATTTTGAACATAGGTAGACTGAAGGGTCGGAAAATGCACCTCGAAGCCGGAATTTAAATTTTCGCTTTCGTTCGTGAGTTATGAGTGAAAAACGGGCAGAAAACGTGTATTTTTGCGTTTTCGTAACATCAGTATTCAGATACATTTCAATGTCAAATCAATTACATTTGGCTTTGGCTATTTTTGTCATACCTTGGACATAAAAGCATCGCGATCGCTTGAATGTTGTAGCTCACGCTGGTCGATTCATTTGTTTATAATGTCAAGGCACGCAGACATATGAAATTTTCAACCACACCGAAGAGGATTATTAAGTGCCAGTATGGTACTTTATGAGATTGTGTGTGGGGACGAAAAATGTCTGTCCGTCTGGCCGTGTGTCTGTACCCGCCATAACTCAAATACGCTTTTTCGGATTTTCATGAAACTTGGAAAACACATTTATAATGTCCACGGGAAGAACCCTATTGATATTGAACCAAATCGGTTCACCGGTACCGGACTAATGCCCAATTTAGTGCGTATTTTAATAGATTATAGCGCCTTTCTAATAGAAAGGCTCCATAACTCAAATACGCTGTATCGGATTTCCATGAAACTTCGTATACGCATTTATGACGTCCATGAGAAGTAACCTAATCTGTTTACCGGTATCGGAGTAAAACCCAATGTAGTGTCTATTTTATAGGCGCAATAACTCAAATACACTTTATCGGATTTTTATGAAACTTTGTATACGCATTTATAATGTTCATGGAAAGACGTCTACTGATAATCGACCAAATCGGATGGCCAGTACCGGAATAATGCTTAGTTATTTATGACGCAAGAGTTAAAAACGACATTTTATTTGGTGAGTAGGTAGCATATTACTAAATGTTTAGCCAGCCGGTAATATTTGTGGAATAATAATATTATTACGTACCGTGCAGCCATTTTAGAACCCTTCCAGCTGCCTTGCCATTTAGTGTGCTTATTGAATTTGTGGTACATGGTTGCCAACATGAGGGATGGAGTGGAGAACACTTAACTATTTTTGCGACCTTCGTGAGAAATTTAACTTTGAAAGGCGTAATGAATTTTAAAATTGTCAATTTTTTCAAACTTAATATATCTAATAATCGCATGCAAACATTTTTAAATGAGTGTTTTCCATGTAAAAGATACCAAAGTTGGTACCAATGGAGTGACATAAAGATTTTATAGGACCAGTGCGCGTGGCTGCAGGGTCATGCAGATAAAACCAACTGGAAATTAAACATAATGAGAAGAAGCGGAAAGAAGAACGGCTTTCATTAGAGGCGAAATCCATTGAAGTCTCTTTTCCTCTCCATTCACAGGTAACTTGTTTTGTCTGAGCTGAACATTGATTTGGTAGGCAGGAACATGAGTCAAATTTGTGTGTTAATCGTAGTCATTTCATCTCCATGCAACAGTCTATTCTAGTGTATAAATACCTAGCTATATTCATAATGCCGGTAATTATTTCTAGTGCTTAGTGCCACAGTACACACAAAACTTTAACAGGAATGAATTTGACATAAAATAATTTATTTATGCTACATTACATTTTCAAACTTGTATACATTACGTATTAGTATAGATTTTCACAAAAGCTAATAAAAACACTTGTAAACATTATCGGAATTAGGGAAAACCATTTCCTTCCTATTTCCATCGAATTTCGAGTTTGTGGCACCTTGGCAAAATGTTTTTGTAACGACAAAATTAAATTGTACAATATCTTCCTGATGAATTTAAAAAAAAATCAGTGCCTGCATTTAAAATGACGGGGAAATTCAAATATTTGCAGTTTCTTTTCTATCACGATCTAGCGAATTCTTCTGTCCTCGTATTATGAAGAAACTCGTGATCGGACGTTGGAGGTATGACGTCACACCGCTAGACGAGAGGTGACAGGCTGACAAACTTCGCGGGAGATATAATATGCCACATTTTCGAAAGTTACAAACAGTGTAGTGTACATTATTTGAAAATGCAAGATCGCTTCGCTACGGCTACCGCCTCCGCTTCGCGCACTTAACTATGTGGTTAGTGTTGTGCATTATTTAGACTATATGCAGAGGTGAGTACAAGGCACTTGCGACAATATACAACGGCAGTTGGTCACTCTGCTTCGCTCAGACACAAAATACATCACACAGTCCGTGCAAATGTGAATATCTAATGGGCGGAACTTAAGGGGCGACTTATATTTGAATTTTGCCAAAATGACAGCCAACTTAGTATTGATACCAAAACCTTCTTTACGAAGAAGCATTCTGTAATCCTGAATATTGGAAAGAGTGGGCCAAACAATTTTATTTTAACACCATTTGTTAGGACCGGGGAAAGGGAATATCTATGAATCATAGACAAACTTTCTCGACCGGGCAAGGGCATGGAGGGCCTGTCCAGATGAGTGATCAGCCCAATGCCGGGCTACCTCCGAGACAACACGAACACATAGGACGAGACACATTTATGCCTAACAACGCGCGGATGGGATAAAGGTGATGATATCCGCGGACCACAAGGGCCTAAAATTACCCTACGTTCTTCTCACAGGTGAGGAAAAGATCCGGACCTAAACTTCACCTAAGAAACTTGTCCCGACTAGGAATCTAACCCGGCACCGTTGCGTGAGAAGAACGCACGCATCCCCTGTGCCATAGACTGTAAACTTATTAAATTTAATAATTATGGAATCGCGCACAATGTGCATTATCTTAACCTAAGACCTAACCTACTGACAAACACCCAGTCCTGAACCCGGGAAAGGGATTTTTCACTACTGAAAAATCCCCGACCCGGCCGGGAATCGAACCCGGGCCGCCGGAGTGGAAGGCAGGCGCGGTACCGACTCACCCACGGCACGGATAACTTATTAAATTTCATGGGCATTTATTTCGTGAACTGGTGATGTTGCACATCAGTTGACCAGGCTACGTGCCATATTGTGCCTGGTTTAATTTGGGTATTGGGTACGTTTATTCGCCGATTTTACCAATATTCACACTCCGGCCCTCTATAACCAAGAAAGAATGCAAAATTGGAATTATTGGAACAACCACCTCTAGACTGTTTTCAGTCCTTGTTACATGATATTTTCAAAATCTACATTCTTCACTAATTTTTACACACAGACCTTGTAAAATTACATTTGTTCACCTGAAGATGGAAAAGTTGACATTAAACAATGAACATATCATAAGTACTTAGTTCATCTGGGTTAGGGTTTCGATTAATGGAATAATTGAGATACCAACTCCTCTCAGAAATTTAATATACCTGAATTAATCTATGCGTTGTGAGCCGCTCAATATAATGCAGGTTTATGTAATGAATTCTTGGCTTGGACTATGGAAGTTCTGACTTTGTACTTTGTAGTTGCATGCTTGTAATTTGTAATGTGAGATTTCTCATTTAATTGCCATCAAACTGGGCAAGGGATCGAACCCGGAAATGTTGGTATTAGGTATTATTTATAGGGGTGTAGTTTGAGTAATTGATTTGGCATATTTTGTAAACATTTCCATATTTCTTAAATGGTAATGTAAATTATTGAATTAAATGGTATTACTCAGTCTGAAAGCACTCGCAATTATGGCCTTGTAATGACACCAAAACTTGTACATAAAACACAAACTGAGTAAACAAACAACCTACAATGAAACGAGCGAAGCGTGTTTAATAATTTTCCTATGCTTCGCTCGTTTCGTAAGCGTAGGTCTCCTCGAATTGTAGCTCTTTGCATAATGTACTTTTCAACAGGCATGGAGTCTTTTTCAAAATTATTGTTAAGCTCTGAGAGATTCGGTAAAGACCTCAATGCAGATGTAATTCTCTTATAATATTGTGTATGTTTCCATTCTAAATGGATTCCAATATTGTACATTCGCAGCTGTTATTTTAGCCTGAATGATTACTATTGTGATTACGCTTGTATCATTCAAAGTATTTTGTACAATAGTTTAAGATGCACATTTCGGCAGCGTTGTCTGCCATCTTCAGTCGCTATAAAGCATTGATTTAATTTTAATGTAATTATCATTAATGACGTTTCTTGTGGGTTATGTATGAGTGTTTCTAAATTACGATTTAAATTAACCATTCATTTGATTGGTGATTACAATACAATATATTCCAATGAAATTGTCCCAAATAGGTGAATAAAGACAAGGATGTCGAAATGAACCACTCCTTACATCTGATCTGAAAACAAAACAATTTCTGTCTTAAAAATAAAAATATAAACGAAATCCGTTACAGCTCGTCACTGAATGAAAATGCAATTAGATTATAGAAGTTAAATAACAGAATAAACAAAACACAGGAATTACATGCTAACCAACAAACAGATTGGTGTGACAGCTAATATCAATGGGTTTTCACCCGAAAACAGAGACCAATCTCTGAATAATCAGAAAACTGAAATCACAGAAGGGAAATAAACAATTGAGATAAACACATCCAGCGTCGTGGGTTCAAATCCCGCCGCCACCCAAACCGAATGGAGGGTTTTCCCCACTTGCATAGGATATAAGAAAAACCTTGTTAAGTATGACGGAGGACAGGTCACGATGAATGACTGAATGGCGTAACTTGAGACAAGACGCTGTCACTGAAGTCACACAGGTCGAATGTCAATGTGCGTGGGTAGCTACAACACATCCGGTGAATTGCAGGAAGCGTGTAATCTGGTTATGGCTTTCAATTTAAATGAAACCAAACTCGATGAAGCATTTACGCTGAGAATATTGGACGGGGTGCCCAACCTGGGGAAAGAGAACAGTTTGCAGGGGTGAATATCATTCTTCCTCCAAAATAGAAAAAGCAATGGAGGAAAAACTGAGAGAAAGAGCTAAGTTGGGTAATCCAACGAGAGTTGACGAGTTGCATTTATTAAGACTACTCCAAGAATAAAAATGTTACAGATTGCACAAATAATAAAATCAGGTAAACTGATGTAACAAAGTGCCAGTGTGCTTTTGTTTAATCAGTTATAATTGCAATTATGATACGCAGAATATAAGTAATTTTTTTTATTGATTTCCGAGGCAAGCAGAACTATACAGATTTGTGATATCTTGACAATCGCACACTCACATAAAGATACAAAAAATATATGTCAAACTGGCCGGCTACGCGAATTGAACCAGGAACAATCAAAATGTGAGTCCAAGGCGTTACCATCTCAGTCACCTCGCTCAATTTAACGATCTACTTTCATTTCCAAAGCCGTATATGAACACTGTAAAACAATATGTTGTCATGATAACTAATTTGCATTTGATAAATGCTTTCTAATATATTGCCATAAAATAGCCACTAAATTGAGCTTTACTCCGGTACCGGTCAACCGATTTTTTCCAAAATCAACAGACTTCTTTCCATTGACATTATAAATGTGTATACCAAGTTTCATGAAAATCCGATAAAGCGTATTTGAGTTATCGCGCGTACGGACAGACATTTTCCCTTCCCCACACAATGTCATAATGGCACTTATTAAGCACATGTAATTATATTTCATGAATGCAGATTAGGATCGCCAGTATCAGGCGAATTCACTTTCTAGCTCGAGCATGCTGCCCTGGTTTGTTATCAATTGCCCCGGGGTTTCAGGAACCTGTTCAGCGTAACTTGCTGTACCCATTCCTCCCGTTGAAGCTGTACTTTAGTATTACTATGACTGTTTACCTCGTGAATCAATTAGCCTATGTCAGTTTTATTTTTATCACTTTCATTTTATTATGCACTTATTTTTACCAGAAACAAGTGAACTGATTAAGATCTACGTGACACTGGAAATCAACAAACTGTCATGGCAGATTATTTAGTAAGAACAGAAGAATGTAAGATTTCACCTTTTTATTCTACTATAATTCTACTCATACGTCCAATAACGTTTAGCAATTCCTCGCATAGAGACCAATCACGATCGTTTATCTTATAAAATGCTTGCTGTTAATAAGAGGAAGGGATTTTATCTGATAAAATCGTCAGCTCGTTACTGGACACTTAAGCACCAATGTGCCGTGATCAATACGTCACATGTTGCCATTATGCAACATGAAAACAGATTATTTTTATATATTTTTTCGTTCATTAGCAGTTTATATTTATATTGTTTCTATGAAAAGTGTACATTTATGAAGATGTAAGGATTTGAACCATGGAACTCCAGAGTGTGAGGCCAAGACGTTACCATCTCGGCCACCCGGGTCAGTTTAACGGTCTAGTTGGATAAGCGCATGTAAACAATAGTGTTATTTGTCATAGCTAGCTGTATTTTAATTGCCAAAGCCTTATAACATCACAGTAAAACAAAAGTCTATGTTGTCATGATAACTGATTTACATTTCATAAATTCTTTCGAATACGTATATTACCATAAAATAGGCACGAAATTGAGCATTACTCCGAAAAAGGTCAACCGATTTGGTACAATATCAATACACATCGTTCCATGGACATGATAAATGCGTATACGAAGTTTCATAAAAATCCGATAACCCGTATTTGAGTTATTGCGCCTTAAAAATAGACACTAAATTGGGTTTTACTCCGGTACCGGTCAACAGATTAGGTTCAAATTCAAAAGGATATTTTTGATGGGAGTCATAAATGCGTATACCAAGTTTCATGGAAATCCGAAACAGCGTATTTGAGCTATGGCGCCTTTCTAATATAATCAATTAAAATAGGCACTAAAATGGGCATTACTCCGGTACCGGTGAACCGATTTGGTTCAATATCAATAGGGTTCTTCCCATGGACATTATAAATGTGTTTTCCAAGTTTCATGAAAATCCGAAAAAGCGTATTGAGTTGTGGTGCGTACAGACAGACAGACATACATACATTTTTTCGTCCCCCACACAATCTCATAATTAGGGACCGGATTTTTAGGTTTTTAAAAACACTGTTTTAGGTTTTCCATTAGGTGAAATAGTTTTTTTTAGGTTTTTTGTTCAAAATATTATTTTTGGGTAGAATAATTGGTTTAACGAATTTGAATGTGCTACATAGGATTCAATACATAATACTTGTAAAGTTTAACTTAACAAAATTGACTTAAATTTCTGTAAACTTGCTTTAGGACAGAACAGACGTAGAAACCCGCAGGGTGCAACGTCATAAAAAACTTCAGAAGAAGAAGAAGAAGAAGGGGGAAAAGATGAAATTCAGGTAATCGCCAATCCACTGACGTAATAAACTCGATTTCATTTGTTTCGGCATAGTTAACACGTCTTCTTAAAACTCACAGTGTGACCACTCAGTATGAATGACAGGGCAGTACTAAAGGCAAACAAGCGCTTTAAAACACAGAAATCTATATTCTTGTTCATACACGGCAACAATGGTTGTTCATACGAATATTTTAAAAGGAATACGCCGGTACTCTTACACTTCGTCTCTTGATACTGTCCATCCTAGACGGCAACGGGTTGAACGAAACGCTGGTGGTATTAATTTCAACCCGACAAAAATTATTGTCTCTCCGCAAAATATCGATTTCTCAACTGACAAACAAAAAAAGACAAAAAAAGACAAAAAAACAGCCTAAATTAGATATTTTAGGTTTTATATCGCGTTTAGGTATATTTAGGTTTTATACCCCATTTAGGTATTTTTAGGTGCCACAGAATTAATGTGGGTGAATCCTATGGACATGATTCGAAAAAGTGTATGAGAGCTTTTTGTTTTGGACAAGGAAAAAAATAGGTAAAAACATAAAAATCCGGTCCCTACTCATAATGTACCATACTGGGACTTAATAATTCCTTTCGTGCTTTGTTGTATAAACACAAAACTAACAGCTGCTTGATCACGGCGTTCTATGAATCAACCATCCATGAATCGATTCGAGTTACCATGTCGTGACCAGTGCTACCAATGGTGCATGTAAGACATAGTTAACTTCATTCAGGTAAGCTAACAGCAGAACAGAATAAAAACACACGAACTGGCTTGCACTGAATCGAAATCGTGTTTTTAAACAATAGGCCAGTAGAATTAAAATCCAAATCGGAAATAATTGCTACAAAAGGTTTTATTGTTTTAATGGCTTAATTTGTTCCCCAATATGACTATCCTAGATTTCCCCCCCCCCCGGCGGAGTTGTGCTTAAGTGGTGGGGGGTAAAAATGTGGCCCCCAAAAGGGTATTTTTTCGGTTTTACGGTTAATATCTCCTAAAGGACTCATGATATCGAAAACATGATCCTTTTAAAAGTTGTAGGGCATTAAATTCTGCATTGAATGAGACTAAACACATATTTTTTGAACAATCCATTTTCGTGCTACTGCTCATCTAAGTTGGACAAATTTTACATATTTATGATAAATTTTCGTTTAACTTTTGCTTTTTGGTAATATCATTTAACCTAACCCATGTATCAATAAAGTGGTCCATACGAAAGTAATAAAGGAGTAACTTCTGCGTTCGATCAGATTAAAAGTGAATTTGTTGGACCACCTGTTTTCGTAAAGTTCTACCTTAAAGTTTGACCAACTCACATTGATTGTTCGATGCAGTTGAAATGAGGAAGACTCTCAAGTCAAGTGTTATATGACTTCTTCACACCATTGAATGAGGTAAACCTGGAAGAAGAAGCTTTTGTCACGGATGGTGGATTTCTTCTCCACCGGGTTGTGTGGAAGAATGGTGAAACATTCCACTTAATCCTAACCAGATGCACTGACTACCTAAAAAGACACTACAACTGAAATGCGACAAGTGTGGTGTTTGTTGGCTACCCAGAAGACCTGCCCATCAAGAGCATCAAATCTGCTGAGCGCCTCCGCCGAAGCAAAAGACATACTACTCCTGAGGTTTGTCTTTACCGACTTTTATGGTGGTGACCATAACTCAGGAGCAATTTCTTTCCAACGACAGAAATAAATCACGTCTTATTACCTTGCTTACTGAGAGTCTTGAAGGTGAAGGCTTCTCAGTAAAGCAAACTATTGAAGACGCAGACCACCTGATTTTTGCCACGGCCCTTGAGGTACCACAGGAGCATGAGAAGGTTGTGATATTTGATGAAGATACGGACCTCCTCATCATGCTCATTGCCCTAGCCACACCATCAGCAAACATATATTTCTCAAAACCAGGAAGAGGAACGACACCATCAAAAGTCCCAACAGCTTCAAACTGGCAGACAACATCAGACGGCCACTCATATTTGTCCACACCATAAGTGGATGTGATACAACTTCGGCACTCTTCAGGCAAGGCAAGAAGAAGGTGGTCAAGCTGTTGGTCGAAAATATATGTCTTCTCGAAGAAATCAAACCTTTCTTGGACCATGACTCTCAAACTGAAGCTATTGTCGAAGCTGGCCTACGATTTTTAACAACCCTCTACGGAGGTAGGGCAGGAGATTCTTTAGATAAATTGTGATTCGACCTGTTTTCCAAAGCTCTTGTGAAATCCAAATTCAACCTGGCATCCCTACCACCAACATCCGAAGAAGCCCGCCAACATTGCTTGAGAACTTACCTACAAGTACAAATGTGGTTAGGACACCAGATGGATCCGCTCCTCTGGGGATGGCAGGCTTCAAAGTTTGGTCTTGACCCCGTTCCTATCTCCAAGGAACCAGCTCCACAATGTTCTGCAAATGCAACAAGGGGTGTGCACGTAGTTGTGGGCGTCGCAAAATTGGGATTAATTGCTCATTAATTTGTGCCAACTGCAAGGGGAACTCCTGCACTAACTCCTTCCAACCAGATGCAACTGAAGAACCAGATGTTGATGAAGACCTGGACTGCATATATGAGGCGACGATAATTACAGACTTTGAGGAGCCGAGTGGCCCATCGACAGTGACACGTCAACGTCTGTAAAATTTGTGTACCTACCTATTTTTCCCCCTTTTCATCTCCATACCTTTAACTGCAATTTTTGTTATGAAATAAAATCATCACTAATTGATTTGAAGAATCGTGTTTCTTTTCTACAATTTTAACATTTTATATATTTACTAAGTACAAAACTAGTAAAATGGAGTGCTATAGTACTATGTTTACACATCACTATTACCGTATTCTTGGCCAATTTGCTTCATTTTTTAACAAATGGTATTCAAGCACAGATATGTTATCGGGCATTGGAAATCACCCAACTACCACCATCCTCGAGATACAGAAATTCTGTAACTTTGAGAGGCGATATCTCAGGCTCTAATTAACGTACGCAGCTGGTGATAGGCTAAGAACACCTACCAGAAACAGCTCTTTAACATGCCGAATTGATCACTCAGATAAGTTAAGTGAGAGGAAAGTTATGCGCGGACAATCGATTTTTATAAAACTGGAGAGGAAAAAAGACAGATTTTTAATAATAACAATAATGTTGGGGTGCAAGAATTTCTTCTTCTTTTCTTAATTTTTTTAGAGATATTTTTAGTTAACAGAAAATAAGTTATGGGGGCTAGACATTTTTTCTTCTTCTTTCAGAAATGCTGCAGAGCAGCAGGGGTAAACTAGTTTTTCATAAATATATAAAATTTGTCTAAATTTGATGAGCAGTAGTATGGGAACGGGTTGTCCAAAAAATATGTGTTTAGTCTCATTCAATGCAGAATTTAATGCCCTACAACTTTTAAAAGGACCATGTTTTCGATATCATGAGTCCTTTACGAGATATTAACCGTAAAACCGCAAAAATACCCTTTTGGGGATCACATTTTTACTCCCCACCACTTAAGCACAACTCCGCCGAGGAGGAAAACCTAGGATAGTCATATTAGGCAACAAATGAAGCCATTAAAACAATAAAACCTTTTGTAGCAATTATTTCCGATTCGTCTAATTTTTTGGTTTTACGCTACTGGACTACAATGCACATTTATATTAGTTCGATTTCCAAACAAGTTATGTTGTATAAAATATGTGTGTGAATGGTGTGCCTCGTCCTATGTGCTCGTGTTGTCTCGGAGGTGGCCTCGGAATTGGGCTGATCACTCATCCGAGGAGGCTGTCCATGTCCTTGTCTGGTCAAATGTATGTGATCCATAGACACTCCCACCTCCGACGGGTTGCGGTCCTCTAAGGCCCCGGCGGCGAGGGCAGGGTAAATGTGGAGAATAAGAAGGAGAAGACAATAAAAGTTAATAACGTTTGTTTTTCAGGAGCAAGGTGGCGGCTGCTCTGCTGAACAAACACCTGCAGATCAACGGAATCAGCGCAGGGCTGACGTCGCTTCAGCAGCCAGTCAACGGTGACGTCATGCCCGGGGCCATGGCTCCGAGCGAACCAGTGACGGAGCCCATCGCAAGCAGCAGCAAGATGAAGCGGGAGAGGAAGGCTGCGAGGACGCTGGGGATCATCATGTCGGCCTTCCTGGCCTGCTGGCTGCCCTTCTTCCTCTGGTGAGCAATCCCTATAAACCATACTCAATGGCAATAGAGAATTCCTGACCAAGCTAAAGGAATATTATCCATTTTATGGAACCCGAAGGTTCATTGCCGCGCTTACATGAACCTGCCATTCAACCCTATTCTGTTCTAACTCCATCCAAACATCCCTCGCAAATCTTACCTCCCTTAAATCTATCTTAATACTGTACTCCCACCTATGTCTAGGTCTTCCAAGAGGTCTTTTCCCTTCGGGTCTCCCAGTCAATACTTTTGAGATATGTCTTTCCTCCCCCATTTCATCCTCCGTGATTTAATTACCCTTACTATATGAAGCTCGTAGTTATGCAGTTTTCATCTCTCTTAGGCCCGAATATTTTCCTAAGTCCCCTGTTTTCGAACACACTCAGATTATGCTCTTCCCGAAGAGTATGCGACCATACAGTGCAACCGGCAGGATAATAGTCTTATTTTTAGATTTCTGGACGGAAGACGAGAAGATAAGAGTTTGTGAACTGCATAATACGTATTATTGTACGAAAGGTAATGCATCGGTTTATTCCCATTCGGTTTTCGTTTACTTGTCTTAGGAACTCGTAAAGCTAGAAGAATTGTGTTTGACCTTGAAATTCCGTTTTAACAGCTTTCAGCATTAAAAAGTCTTTGACATCCATTGAATTCAAAATAGTACATTGTGCAAGGAGCCTGAAATGACATATGAGGGGTCGATTAGCAAATCCGGCAATCTCCATTTTGATAAAAGATAGATATGCCAAGTTCTAATAAAAGTTTAATGCATTTCCAATCGGATTTTTAACTCATACTTTAAATATGTTTGAGGAAAGGCATCAATCTTTCATTAGATCTTAGCATCTCTATCTATTATGAAAATGGAGATTGCCAGGTTTGCTAATCGACCCCTCATATATTAGTATACGAGTATCTTGATTGCCATTATAGGCAAGTTGCATACGACTAATTAGATTGAATGTTTAAGTTTTGAAACGCCAATGAGCCCGCCATGACCTTCCCATCAGATGGTTTGTAGTAGTTCTTTCTTCTTGTCAAATCGAAGCTTTCTTTTGCTGTTTTCTTCAAACCGAAAGATTTTGGCAACACGAAATTACTTCATTACTGTGATATTAACAGAATTGATTTTTATTTTACCGGTAATGGAAAATGGTCAGTGGAGATTGAGATATAATAAGGAACTGTACAGCCTGATGAAGGAACCACAAATAGGAAATGTTGTAAAAATTAAAAGACTACAATGGGCGGGCCATGGAAGATGGGAATATAAAAAAAAAGTCCATGAAGGGTAAGATGTTTGGGAAACGACCTGTAGGAAAACCCAGGAAGAGATGGCTGGATGCAGTAAACGAAGACAGTAGGGGAATACTTAAATGCAGGAATTGGGAAAAGGATGCTATGGACAGAGAAGTCTGGAGGTCAAGAATTAAGAAGGCCAAGGCTCAATTTGGGCTGTAGCGCCATTGGATGATGATGATGATTTTTATTTTAAATACAGATCATATGTTACGTAGATTTCAGCTGCTGACCTCAAGTTTTATGTTCGATAGTAATCGATACAACACCAATTTCTAAATGAAAAAACTTATAACTTAGTATGGTCGAATATAAATGATATTTGGAAAGGAAATGTGATATCAAGTATATCATGCCTTGCAACTTTCTCTAAAAATGCTCTAACGATTCAGTTTAAATGTTGCACGTTGTCTGCTTGAATTAAGTACGGAACATTTTACAAGTTTGCAAACTAAAATATTGTAGAAAACCTTCTCGGGTTTGCAGCCAGTTGAGAAGTTGGTATATATATCCCCTACATTTCAAAACTCGACACTTCAGATTCCCTGAGGATGGAGGCAGCGTCAGCCTCGGAAACGTTGGACCACAACAAACTTCTCACCTGGCTGCAAACCCGAGAAGATTTTCTACATAAGATTCGCCAGGAAAGCCTCAAATCTTACATTAAACTAAAATATTTATATTTAATATTTTAATTGTTTTTAGTAGATGATTCCCCAAATTATTATTATTGTTATTATTATTAAAACTTACTATAAGATAACTGAGATAGTAGTAACCAAATCCCATGTTTGCAGTAATTTATGTGTACCATTGCATATTTCGGTATCGTTTGTCTTTAGCTATGTAGTGTTTATGTGGAAGCTAAAAACTTCATCTCTTCATCCTTTTAGAAATCACTTTCATATAAAAAGATGAGACAGGTGTTGATTTAAACTTGATTTGTGGCTTTTGTAAAAAGATCAATCACACCCAGAAGTGCATGGAACAGGCTCCATGCAAACTTTTGTGCGTTGAAAATGTAAATAGAGATAGAGCTATAAAATGTCTAATGATATGTTTTGAATGTCCCCAGGTATGTGATAACAACGCTGTGCGGGGACAAGCAGTGCTATTGTCCCCCTGTGGTGGTCGCCATCGTCTTCTGGATCGGCTACTTCAACTCAGCGCTCAACCCGCTGATCTACGCTTACTTCAACAGGGAGTTTCGGGCAGCGTTCAAGAAGACCCTCCAGTCCTGTTGCTACCACGTGATGATCGCCAGGTCGGAGGATCGCTCCAGCCTCTGCGTGAACTTGTGCAGGAAACGGGACGCTTCTGCTGAAATACACATGAACAATCACGTCCGATCCGAAGGCGGGAACGGAACCCGCGAGTCCTCGGGTAGCGGGGGTCTGGCGCAAAACGTTAGTGACGTCATGGAAATCAACACTGGACAATCAGAAGATGTGATATAGATACTATCAGCAAGTAATAACCATTCACAATAATAAGTCTGGTCTCCTATTTGTTCATTTTACCTCACATCTCCGGAAATCAATTCGGCATATAATATATGTAGGCCCTAACGTATTATTTTTATATCATCACTTACTTCTCTTATCGTGGTTAGGTGAGAACGTATTTTGCTACTTAAATGAGGAAAATGGACCAATCTGAACGTTTATAGCTTTTGAAATACAATTTTTGAAAATAAAAGGAACAACTTCTGTTTTAAAAAATAATAAGTAAACTGATACAACACAAGATAGAAGCAATAGAGTGTGAACATCTGTACTGCGGGTACAAAGACATGTTTTGAAGTTAAAACTACTATAACTTATATACCAAATAAACTCGTAGGTGTATAAGTTATCAGTTTACAAGCTTACGTCATTTATGTTAAATAACAGTAAACGTTCAATCTGTTTACCTTGAAATTTGATATTATGATGGCAGAAAATGAGTTTTTCATTCTTCAGTCCAACCCTCTTCAACATACCGTGGACAGATAAAGGAAGAAAGCTATGAAGCATTCGTCATCTCCTTAATATCTCAAGTAAACTCACATTGGATGCGTCAGTGAGTCTATTTAGTTCTTCCTGGAATTTGGCTCCCATGAGATTTACACCTGTCTTCATTCCAATTACAAACAGATGTATATAGTCCTTGCAGATATTTGAAATAAATTTATTTTAAAACTAAGATATTAAAACAAATCCGAAAACTGACGAATGCTGCAACTTGACTGCGAAACACAAACAAAATGAACTCACGATTGATATTTTTTCTACGGGAACTAAGCAGATTTTGGTGGAATTTATTCAGTAATTTTTCAGGACAAAGTGATTTCAGAGAAATCTAGGTGCAAGTACTGGATCAACCAGAAACCAAACAAGACATTCATGTTTTAATGTCATGTCATACACAGACAGAGTTCAGTGGGATCAGGCTATGTGATATATCTACACGTGTCAAGTGCATCACATATTAAATCTAAGTGGAAAGACAGTTGAAAGTGAACGTGGATAACTTAATATGTGATTCACGTTGAACAAGGCTGAGGAAATCAAAGGTCATAACATACAAAATACATTAATAATTATCGAAGCTCTTAAGTTCTATCTCCTCACACCGTTCTTCCATTAAGAAATATGACTTTAAGTACATTACTTTCAATTTCCAATAGAAATAATAGTAAATATAAGTTGCTCACGACTCAAATCAATGTGGATAACTGTGAATTACTAAATCTATTCAATAATGCGAGGCTCAATAGACCGTGTTAACACAATAACATAGAATATATCTCATTAACTGATTTCAGCAATAAGAGATGACGTCATGTACTGCCTAGAGCAGAGAAGGGTCGTGCATCAAAATCAGCATCACAATTAGCGTTGATTGTGGCGGAATTTGACAGAACATCAGTTCTAACGCATGCCCATCATCTAATGATCCCTAATTCTGGTCTACACTGCAGGGGCACAAGTGCGTTCCTAACTTGATGGTGTAAGCTGAATTCTGTTAGGAACTGGGCGGGTAACTGCACTATGACGTCATACACGTAAAGAACCATAATTCGAAACCGAATACAGTGTAACCTGTATCACCCTTATAGCATGCAACCTACAATACCGGTCATTTACAAGGTTTAGCGTCAAGAATTGGGAACACTCTGTATAGCCTCCATCGTTAAATAACCGAAAGTATGCTCTGAAATTTTAACTTTAAGGGACCCACCGAGTTATGAACTCAAGATCTCCTCCCCTGCAGTTTTAGGTAGGCCTACTTACGTCACCATATTCTGTCCTGCTGGAAATTACTGAAGATTGGCTCGAGAACCACGATGGCCTTATTTTGTTAAATACACCGATTTTAACAAAAGCAATGGAACGGAAAGTGCTAAGTTATAGAATTAAGTTTTTCATCCATCGATATTGCAGCTAGAATATCCTGGTCTTCAGTTCATCATTTCTACGATAAATTTGTCTAAATCCTACCAATTTATGGAAACCGAAACTCAACAGAAATGGATCCTTAATAAAGCAAACTGGTATCTTTTTCAAAATGTTCTCGATGATAATATCGACGAACTCCCTAAACTTACTTCATCATAGCTTCCACATAAACACTACATAGCTAGAGACAAACATTTCACCAATGTAATTATATCTGCAGCTCAATTAGCAATTCTTAAAACGTCTGAAACTGTACGAAAATGTTCACTTATATGGTGGAACGAAGATTGTAAAAGTCGGCTATTAAAAACATATAAAAATCCTTTGGAAAATTTAAGTAGAAAAGGATCTCCCAGATAAAGGAGTAGATTACATAAACTCTATAATTTTATATGCGAAACTCAAACTTTTCCCGAATGGGGGGAAGTTATAGTTATTCCAATTCCTAAACCTAGCAAGGATTATTTTAAACCTACAAATTATTGTATAATTTCCTTAGATCTTTATGCAAGCTTTTGGAAATAATGTTTTTCTTTTTGTCAAATATTTCAGAAACTAATAACTTACTATCACCTTTACAAAGTGGATTCCGACCATTTCGCTCCACAAGTGATCATCTAGTCAACATAGGCACTGAAATATGTGACGCACTAGTATGAGATCATCACGCAATTGCAATTTGCCTGGACATTGAAAAAGCTTATAAAATGATTTTCGAACCAAGACTAATAAAAATTCGTCCTGTTTGCGGACGATACCACTCTTCTCTGCAGTGGGAATAACATTCAGCTTACTGCTAACATTATTCATAATTCAACTTTATACTCTCACGAAAATTGTACAAAAGTCATTGAGGGAAAAACTTCTGGATTAGATCGAGATCAGGATGTGTCATAGTCATTCCTATCGCTATTGAAAATAGATCTGACAAGGAATCCACTCATCCTATTTATTCAGGAACGTTTAGTGTTTCCAATCAAAACCTGGTTTGCAAATCTCATTAGCATGGCACATAAAGGTAGTTCTGGTCATGAAACGCAGAAACTGCTACAAGTTGAAAACTGTTTGAATGGCACACTAGAGGACACCAGAAGCACTGGGATGAAACATGGAAATCCACTCCTTCAAAACTACAGCTCGTCCGGAAATCAGAGAGAGAGAGAGAAGGCAACAAGTCCAACTTCAACCTTAGTCAAGGATATCTTCTGAAGAAATCTGGACTATCCAGGGTTATTGCAGCTAAGACGTGCGTTAAATATCAACAGAGACTTGTATTTTAAAATGCTAAAGGATGTGTTACTTCTTGTACCACTTATTCAACACTAACATAATTTTGCACGACGTAACAAATTGCTGGTACTTACGAATATTGTTGCCGTGGATCGTAACTTGACATTCCCGCACGGAATCTGGTTGCTAGGAAAACAAAAGAAATCTCCGTGCGGTAAAAATTACAAGAAGCACAAGTGCCGTAAGTAAAATCATCATAATACAAGCCTTTATGGAAGACCGGAACCAATGTCCCCAGTTTGTGGCGACTTTAACAGGACAAATATTCGGTTTCCATAACAACCAACACATGCGAATCACTTTCTGAAATATAACAGCCATCTTCAATAGTGTATATACATAATATTTTCAGGAAATATCTCTATTAATATAAATAAATTGATATAAATAATCATCGTGCAAAAAATAGCATGCAATACTCGTTCCGTAAGCTCAAAACGGATCTCGGAAATTGAAAAAACTCTTTCCGCGATCCGTATGCACCGCTTACGGTACTTGTATCGCAATATACTATAAAGTTGAGGCAGAAAGAAAACAACTCCATCCACCAATCAGCCCTTATATGAGCTCATGGCTGCGTCACTCCCAAACAACAGGTTACAGTGTTAATGTAATTATTTCAGTAACATTATTTTAAATTAACAGAGTAAGTAATTAATGTATTACTAATTTCATAATTAATTCAAAAGCTGTGTTGTTATTGAAGCTTGTTTACTTATGTTCGTCACATTTAGTTTGTATACTGACTCGACAATAACGGACCACGAACGCTAAACACAACCAGAAAACCGCCTATTCTTTCTGCCTCTATTATAATTATTACGGCAAGGCATTTAATGACCATAAAATAGGGAAAAATGACACTAAATTTTAGAAAAATGACCAATAAATTTTCCATTATTACTTACAATTAGTTTTTTAAAGTAATGAATTGCTAAAAGCAATTTAATGGATGACAGTGCATTATATATGAATTTACACTATAAAACACACTTATTTTGTTACTAAAGAAGTAAGTAAATTTGTACTATTTGGATACCCTTAGCGGAAAAGAAATTATTCCTGAACTGTCATGCCCATCAAATTGTCCCTAGCAAATATGTGCCATTTAAAAAGAAAGAAAAAATAATTCTTTATTGTTACAATACAAACTGTTATGGTGTTTACAATAAACCTAAATTATAATGAACTGTAAACACTCGGCGGAGATTCTGAAATAAAAATGATTGTCTGTTGTCTAAAAGTAACATAGAAAAGCTGCTCTCTACCTCCACTGAAATATCACCTAAAATGCTGAAAATTACCTAAAAATTGCTAAAAAATTACCTGTATCTTGAAAATTATGAAAAATGCAAAATAAAGCAAAAAAAAATTCCCATATTTAACCAATTATTTCATGATACACATTTATGTATATACGAGCTATCTTTTAACTGTCATATAAAAAAAGATGCAAATTCATCAAATGCCTTGCCCTAATAATTATCATTGTGGTCGTTAGTGACACTGAATGATGAAAAAGACCTTAAATAAATAAATTAAAAGGATATACCTTAGAATATTGACTCTGGGGTATATACGTAAGATATTGAAACCCACGGGATTCATACCATGTGATAAATAGCAATGCAAGATCTCACTAACTTACTCGATGGAAATAGACAATTCCTAAGCAAGCTAACGGGACATTATGTATTTAATGGAACCGGAGGTTCAATGCCGCGCTTACACGAGCCCATTGATGCTGCAACTGTATTACAGAACATGTTATGACCTCTGATTCTTCATTACAATATTTGCTGTACAATCAATTGAAAGGGACAAGATAAACATTTCTAATATACGGGTTGTATAATCTCGATGTACATTAGCATACCTGCAATACTCATTACCCTGTAAAATGTGTCAACATTGCTGTTTATCTGTGTTAAGAATAATACAAATGTGTGTCTGAATACCACGTGTTTATTTTCCCTTGTACTTTGAATTGTGAAGGAAATAAAGTGTTTATTTCGTTGTGGAGTGTGTTACATCCTACAAAGGTGATTTGAGTTGTAAGTCCCAGTGGACACAAAAAGCAAATATATAATACATATCTTTTATATAAACTCCTCATAATAGGAAAAGTTATTAAGAAAGAATAACTAAAAATTAGGAAAGGCCGGCTATAAGATCATACAGTCCTGACACCTAAATTACGCAAACGGACCATAGCTACGAAGGTTGGCTACCTAACACTGCATCCCAACCTCCTTCCTTAGTTTGGCTCTAACCCAACTGTTTAGAACAGTCTTCTCAACAAACTAACCTTACGCTTATTCCTGTTGAAGTCATAGCCTGCATTTAAATATTATATTAAACAACGCGGAAAATAAATTTAGCATGAATTTATGGTCGATAAATATCGCATTATCTTTCATTATTTTTCGGGAGATATTATAGAGTTACCTTTTCCCTCAGCCGTATTACTGTTTGAAAATTTAAAAAAAATCCCTTTAGGCAGGCCTACAGGCTGAGGTAAATTTCGAAGTGCTTTTGGTTAAATTTATTGTCGCTGCGCAGCACTCTTCTTCTTTAGCCTTGGCATGACAAACCCGCAATAATAACTGAGAAAAAGAGGAAAGAGCACTTTTCAAACATTCAAATCTCGCCTTATATGAGAGCTATCGAGAAACTAGTTATTGATATGAAGAGTACTCATCAAGAGCTCTTCAACGACACCCCATAAGACGTGGTTTAAAACATTTCGAATTTCCATCCCCCACCCTTACCCCTACTCGTACCCCCAAAACCCCCGAATCCATAGTGTCACTGTGAACTCCATAGGAAGTACTTTAATTTATTCAAACAAAGTTTCCCTGTAGGGGGCCGAGATATAAATGTTTTAACATTTCAACCCCCTCCCCCGAACCCCCCTTGGTCCAATTTTGCTCATTAACGAACTTGTCCGAACTATTGGGCCTAGAAACAACATAATAAAATGTTATTCAAATATTTTCAAATTTACGGCCACTAGCGTGTAAAGATATATAATATATATAAATAAATAAATATATTTATATATATATATATTTTACAACAAAAAGTTGAAAGGGCGGTGGTTTCGTACTTAGGGAAGCATGAAACGTAAAGATATGAAAGAATTTTTCGAAAATCATGACATGGTATCGATTGCAATAGGTAGATTTTTCTTCGAAATGTACTAAAAATATACAGTCTCGGAGGCACACACTGATATAATGTGCACATGTGTAAAAACTGGTAAAATAAAAAGTAACAGTGAAATGTACACATGCATGGTCACTTTTATTTACTTTACAGCAATTGTGGGTATTACATTCCACAGACCCATGCAAACAAGAACAGAAGGATATGGAAGTTGAGTTGAAACAAAAGCTGTTGCAGTTTTCATTTGGAATGATACAAACAATGTTTCGAGGCAAATATTTGAGACGAAATTGCTTGTACAGGTAGGGGAAAAAAAGCAGACCGACTCTTGTAGTCGATGGGGGAAGGATGAGAACATTTACAGATAATTGTGAAGCTACAGCTCAAGTTACGACTAGTGGGCCTGGTCAACAGTCGACACTAGAACAAATTTCAGTAGGCCTACATTCTCAGATATCTATGAATGCCGCTAGGCATGCGCAGTGGCTCATATCGGCAACTTAGATATTTTAGTCCGCTCGCTCTTTGTTTTCCCCTACTGTACATAACTGGCTTTTTTACGTATCAGCAGCTGGTAAAATCCTACTGTAGGGTACCCCAATTTTAAAACCAAGATTCTCGTCATAAAACACATATCACAAGTATTTCGTTATAGATAGTCCTAGTTCATTGGAGAGGAGACCCGCCCTAAATGATACACTTTCTTTTATAACACTAGCTAGCGAAAAGTATTGAAATCTCCGTATCATGAAGAAACTCGTGTTTGGACGTTAGAGGTGTGACGTCACACCTCCAGAGCAAATAGAATTCTGGGTAAACAGATTTACAAACCTCGCGGGAGATATAATATGGCACATTCATGAAACGGTAGAATTCAGTATGCCCTAACTTACTTACTCAATAACAACAGACAATTGCTAAGCAAGCTAAATTAATCTACTCTTATACAATTCAACGGCCCTAAATAGCGTGCTCACTCGTTCGCCCACTTCGTGAAACATCGGGTATACTCGGCGATGTTCGTCTCTCGCAGTCTAAACTTTTACGAAGAGTACAAAATTAGGAAAACAGTTTCTTTATTATTTAAAGCCTAAGTGAAATGAACACAATGAACAAATATTATAATTTTATTTTTACTTACAATTTTGATAGCTCTGAACTACAAACATTTTTAATATACTGCCAGTGTAAATTTCTTAAAAATCCTGAGTCAATTAATAGTGGCGGGCGAAGCCGCGGGCAGTATCGCGGACAATAAAAATCCAATCAAAATAACTCCTTCCCTTGAAAAATTATATAATTTCTGAAAATTACAATGCATTTATCAAATAAAATTCACATCATATTCATCTGTCAACAAACAGTTGATAAATAATACGTATTATCAGTGTTAACAGGTCGCTTTGGAACTGCATAATTGAATCTGAGATCGTTTTCCCAGGGTTCAACTTTCCCAGGCGGCGCTTTCTAATCGTGGAATGCACTCTAAAGCAGGAATTTTAGCTGTTTCATTAATTATTAATGGCTTAGTTTATGAATGATTCGCGTGCAAGTGTTAATAAATATAATGTTTTAAGAATTATTATACTCTTAATTTTTAATTTTTCAATTAATTATCGTGGGCGAAGCCGCGGGCACCTGCTAGTGTTATCTATTTTATGGAACCGGAGGTTCATTACCGCGCTTATCTGAGCCCGCCATTCAGTACTAACTCCATCCTCCCCCACAAATCTTACCTTCTTAACCCTTCAGTGAAGGCCTAAGACATATTTAAACATACAGTCGGCAGTTTTAACTTTTTACATTAATAGTTACAACGAAGTTACAATAGTTACAATGGAGTTTGATGGAACTTTGACTGAAATGAGCTTAATTAATGTTTACATATACTCTGGACACTTCAAACTTAACAAACGCCTCCTCTTTTGTCCCGCCCTCTGGATTGTTACACGAACTGCCTCCTTCTCAATGGTTTATGAGGACAGAAGTTTGAATTTACATGTAAAGTTCAAAGTGGTAGCAGAGCGTGGTTAGTGTGGCGACGAAAGAAGTAAAGCAGGAGATCCGAGAAGAGATCAAGTATATGAAGAAGGAAGTGGAAGAACTGAGGAGCAGGATACAAAGATTAGAGAAGAAAAATCGAGAATTCAATTTAGTTTTCACGGGGATAGAAGAGAGAAAAGGAATCACGCCTAGAATGGAGATTACGGAAATTTTAGAGAAAAAACTGGAGGCTGAACTACAGGGCTGGGAAATTATCGAGGCCTATCGGATTGGTAATAGGAAGGGCAAACGAATGATAGTCGCGCGATTTGCCACGAAACAGGTCGTTTACATGACATTGAAGATGGCACCTAAATTAAGGGGGACGAATATTTACATCAATAAAGACCTATCAGAACAGGAAAGATGCGTCAGGAGACAGCTAGTACAACAAATGAAAGAATTAAGGAAATCTGGAAAAAAGGTTATCATCCGGAACCTGGAATTATACGTGGATGGAGTCAAGCTCGAAGACAAAAGCGGATTAAGTGACAGCAAACAGGAAAAGCGTCAGCAGATTTGTGAAGAAGGGGCAGCCAGCCTGCGCGTGGACGGGTCGGAAGAAAAGGACTCCAGAGTCGTGACGTCGCTTCGTAGGGGAAAAATACCTCATAGACCATCCCAGGCGATGACGCAGACACAATCAGATGACGTAGGAGCGAAGATGACACGAATGAACGTGAGAACAGCTGAGGATCCATGGACGAAGTTTGATACGGCGAGTGCGGGAGAAGAAAATGCAGACAAAGCAACAGGCATTGGGACGAGAACCAGACGACGTTTGCAGTCTTTTAACTTGGTTACTAATCGACAATAAGTAGGGAGATCAACAAAAGCAGTAAAAATTATCACAAAGAAATAATTATAGCCTACGTCCTGTTTCAATAATGGGGAATGATCAGTGTACAACATTCAGTGCAATTAAAGCAGTGCGAACATAGCCCGGAAAATTAAATTAAAAAAAAAAAAAAAAAAGATGCCAATATCGTGTGTAATGTAAAGTACCTCGATTCAGTGCGCTATGCTTAAAGACTCGGAGTATTGACAAAAAGGCTAATTTTCAAATATATACGCTATCAGTATAATAAGGTTTATTTAGAAAACCAGTTCATTGTTTTTGAATCCCATAAAAATGCAGATTATTTATTTAGTGATTTTTTATCTCTTAGGCAAGAGTACAAGAATATAAAATGGTTACATGATGTGAACAGAAAAAAGACATACGAACTTAGCTTAAGGAAAGCACAGATGAAACTTACGCCATTTATTTTATTTGATTTTTATCTTAAAAAGAATTTATGAAGTTTCTTTATGGAACCCAGTTATATTGTTTAGTAGCCCTTTATGCTTACACACACACACTTCCACGAAAAATGTGTAAATTGTGTTTTAAGATTGTCTACCGGTAAAACGACAAACGTCGAATCCGGTTTCAACTCTTTTGTAATTTTTCTTAGTACAATAAATATCATATCATATCATATCATGTAAAGTTCTTGCTAAAATTTTCTTAGCGTAAATATAAGTTTGTGTAATAGATAAATGTAAAATAAAACTCTCCTTCTTATAGAGAAACTATCAATGAAAATTGAAAATTTAATTATTGTCACATAACATGGTAATTTAGTTTGGTGTATACACAACAGCCTGTTTGTGATAGGACTTTCGTTATAAAGTGTCTTTCCATTAGCCTTGCACAATAGGCCTACAGAACTGGACTTTTTTAGCTGACTAAACACTCACTAATTCTTTCAAGAACGCTGAGCAAACTTATAAGACTTGTTTTGAAAGAAATACCCATGGTTGCCTACAAAAATTTATGACATCTCCATTTAGACTCCAAAAGCCTTACATGTAGAAGATACATTGTGTTAGGGAATTATTTGGTAAAACTACAAAAATGAAGTTTGACATAATGTCATTCATACGGTTTATTAACTTTTTCAAAATCATAATAGCCTATAATATTTCAAAACTTTATTAGGGTGTCATTCTGTCAGAATAGCAAATGATAAATCAACAATTGTGCCTATAAATCTGGTGTTTCACAAGTATCAATTTTAGGGTCTATTCTCTTAAATATCTATACATATGATGTGCCATTTCAACCTTAGGGAAATATTGCTATGTGTGCAGTATACCATCACATGAAGATATTCTTACAATTTCTCTCCCCTAACTGAATCATATGTTTTTTTTTAAATATATGAATAGCAGGTGAAAAGTCTTCTCTCCATAATTTGGATAATACAGACGATTTGATCAACGGATGATCTATTTCACCTGTGGGGTTAAGCTAGTCAGAAGTATACGATCGGTATAACGTATTGATAAAAATTGTAACGTTCCATATTGTTTTTAAAAAGAAAACATGATGAAACAGATTATCTCGTATTTATATTCTACACATAAACGGTGACAAGTGACGTCATGCTAAAGTCGGCCTACACAGGGGGTATGAATGTAAGATTTTAGATTTTCCTGGCGAAGAGTATGAATAAATTTTTCCCGGGTAGACAGCCAGGTTTGAAGATCAAGTGTCTCCGACGTTTCAGAGGCCCACGCTGCCTCCATCCTCAGGGATACTGAAGTGTCGAGTCTGTCATGTCGAGGTGGTATATATACCACCTCGGTCTGTCATGTCGAGGTGGTATATATACCACCTCGGCATGACAGACTCGACACTTCAGTATCCCTGAGGATGGAGGCAGCGTGGGCCTCTGAAACGTCGGAGACACTTGATCTTCAAACCTGGCTGTCTACCCGGGAAAAATTTATTCACAGGGGGTATGAGTATCACTAGATATAATCTATCTAGAAGTACATGAATCTCACTCACCCATGTCCATCGTCAGAATTCCACTGGGTGACAAGAGAACCTGAAACAAAATGTATTCAATAACCAAACCATTGATAAGTGCAAAAAGGAATTTTTGAAATAAAGGAATGCATTAATAAAGATAAAGAATTTTTATTTATCACGAACCGGATTCGAATCAATTCTAGTGTCGTCATAGAAAACTAGAAGGGAAAGGATGAGCGCCCTGTAGGGATGAGAGGAAGTTTAGGGTTCCCAAGCAAACTACGCTCGCCAACCCAGGATCCCAGAGATACCAGCAGAAGAATAAAAAAAAAAAGAACATAAATCGTATGTCCCTCAGAGTTTATTAAGTGCCAGTATGGTACTTTATGAGATTGTGCGTGGGACGAAAAATGTCTGTCCGTCTGTCCGTCCGTGTGTCTGTACGCGCGATAACTCAAATACGCGTTATCGGATTTTCATGAAACTTGGTATACGCATTTATAATGTCCATGGGAAGAAGCCTATTGATATTGGATCAAATCGATTGACCGGTACCGGAGTATACCTAATTTAATGTCTATTTTATAGTAACATATTAGAAAGAATTTATCAAATGCAAATCAGTTCTCATGACAACATATTGTTTTACGGGTTTGGAAGTTGCAATACAGGTAGCTTTGACAAAAAAACACTATCGACATATTACTTCAAATATGCTTATCAAACTAGTCAGACGTTTATTTCGTTGATCAAGTTGAAATGAGTACTACATGAACACTATTATATACAGAAGGTATATTACTGTGAAATAATTAGGCCTACGTACATTAAGCGGAGTTCTTTGGCAGTGTATTTTGTGAAATGTTGACATATTTTAAGAATCTCTTATATCAGTGCATAGGAGTATGAATTAAGGTTAAGTATCAAACTTTAGACCTTTATCCTTCCGTAAGCCCTGCTAATTAAACAAAAGCATTCGGGCACATTGTTAGATCAGTTCACCTGATTTCATTTAATTGTTTTGTTTTATTTTAAGTCTTCTAAACTAAAAAAAAAATATACGGTAATTTACACTCTTTGACAATCAAACAAACAACAAAAGATCACTAAAAACAAAGCAATTAAACAACACACACTCAATTACAATAATTACGAATGAAATAACTTATACAATAAAATAACAATAATTGCATTACTTTGTGAGTTTATGATGGGATGCTGTAAATTTTGCAAGTATTCGCGTAAAAGGCTGTTCTGAATTGAAATAGTTCTATATAAAATTCAATATATATTATTGTACCCAATACTTAGTCTTAAAACGTTAGAATTCCTGTAATAATTTGTACCTACATAATTTTATAAAATATCCTATTACAATTACAGTTTAGGGTAGGAGCATACAAATGTAATTCTCATATTAACTTACACAGTTCACCAGCATGGATTAAATTACACAAAATTGTAAACCATCAATTTTTCGCTTACAACTAGTGAATTAGTGTTAACAATTTGATAACATAGAATTGGGAACATGTATGTATGTATGTATGCATGTATGTATGTATGTATGTATTTTTTAAATTCACTTTATTTACTATATGTTCCATTACAGGTAATACTACATGCATTTCTTTGTCTTCTTCAACTGTTTTTGTTCATTTTACAATTTTGTTTGTTCATAAAATAACTTTAATCAAGATAAAATTTGATTAGAATATGGTGCCAAAAAGTAAACTGTTTGCGAATTAAGTAAAGTTGTTGAAGTATATTTTTAGTAGATCTTCTTTTTTGTTGGGCCAGTTTTCAGTCTTTAGTACTGTTGCGATTAGTGAGTCTCTTTCTGTTTCGATTAATTTGCAGTCGTATAATAGGTGGTCTACTGTTTGCAGGTAGTTGTCGCAAGGGTATGTGGGGTTTTCTATAATTTTAAATCTGTGTAGGTAAGCTCTAGTCTTGCCGTGACCAGTTATCATTGCAGTTACATGTATGTATGTATGTATGTATGTATGTATGTATGTATGTATGTATGTATGTATGTATGTCTCGAGTGTTCCATTAAACGTGTAATTTCAACCCATTCCTATGTGTAACATGCATTTTGCAACTTTATTTTCGTTGCCGGGTAACATCAGGCATGGCGTTAATTCGGCCAGGGTTCAAAATTTTCGATCCGTTTTACGCATATTGCTTTCATCAATCTAGGGTCCGCAATCAATGGAGCAAATACATTTTGTGGTACAGATGCCAACCGACCGCTTCAGCCTCTTCATACTGGAGACAGAATGAACAAGACATTTTGAAACGCCATGCCATTACAAAATCATGCGTGTCAAAATTATCCACCAGAGATGAGGAATTCTGTATCGAAATCTCTTCTGCAGAACTTCTGGGTGTAAAGAAAGAGAACAAACATGAAGGAGACGGTCGTGAGTGTCCGGTAAGTGTGGATGGCCCAAACCCAGATGTGACTATTCAGATTGCAGGCTCAGAACAAACTTTGTACAAGGACATGGACATAGTAGTACCAGACTGCTCTAAAACAGATTCCCTGAAGACGGCCCAGGAGAAGGATACGGGCTCAGACGGTACGGGGACCATAGAGTCCCTCCACATAAACTTCAGCAAGCCTTGCCACGTAGATCGTGCGAGGGTAAGACTTATCAAAGAGAAGAAATCTGCCAGCATTGACTGTCACATAGAAGTCGTCATAAGCGAGTCTGCTCCGGCTATTCTCTCCAGACCCGACAAGAAAAAGAATATCTATAAGGGACAGGTGAAGTCAACTGTTGTAGGATATGCTCTGGACAAGGTAAGTCATCACGAGAAAATACCTCTGGATGATGTGAAAGAAATGTCCGTCGAACATGAAATTAATTTTAAACATAAACAGTCAACTGAACCGAAGGCTTCTCAACAAATAGATCCAGCAACAGACACGAATAATGTACAAAACCTCGCTAATAGAAAGTCTTTAGGATTTTGGAAAGATAAATCAGAAGTATTTTCACCATCAGACCACCCAAAGGAAGCATATGATGACCAAAAACCTAAAAAACTCACAATAGATACCCATAAATTAAATCAAATGTTGGACACTCCACTGGAGGTCAAAGGATCCAAATCCAAAATGAAGACTGAACTTGTCCCTCCCTTGGATTACTCCGCGCAAATAACAAAATCCCCTTCAGGCGACCATAAGCAGACTCAGTCAGAGGATGAACAACATAAGTCCAAAGTGTTCTCTCCATTTGATTATCCAAAACACAAATCTTATGACAAGCAGGTAGTTAAATCTTATTCAGAATACTCTAAAAAGACGCTGTCTGAATTTAATGAACATCAGTCAAAGATGAAATCTACGGTAACTAAGTCTAAGGATCGTCGTACATTTAAATGTAATGTTCATCACTATAAGGAAGCACAGTCCGGGATTGAGTTAAAGGTGTTTTCTCCACCCGATGACTACAAAGAGACATGGTTCGAGAGTTATAAGCACAAGTCCATGGTGCCCTCTCCCTCAGGCCATCCGAAGGAGATATCTGTTGAACCTACAGGTAAAGAATCTCCACTAAAGACCGATGAAAGCAATTTACGACTCGGAGGAGCCCATCAGACCTCCAAAGAAGAAGTGATGTCTCAAACAACAGATAAAAAGCAGCCGAAGGAGGAGCGTCAAACACGTAAACAAGACGAGAAAAGGACAAGGCAAGCTGCTGAAGAACAAGTTAGCTCGCCCAAACCACGCCAGGACTACAAACTTAAAGATTATCCTGCTTGTAACGAAACAGATGCCTTCTCTAAACAGAAACCATTCTTTTCCATGTGCCAGCTGAAACCTCCGGAACCTGAATTCAATCCCACACCGCATATAAAGGAGCAACTGAAACCGGTTCAGCAGCGCTCGCCCAGCTTTAAGGTGGATTCATCTGTTGGGTTGTGGAAGCAGAAGAGCCCAGAAAAGAAGAAGGGTAAAGGCAGAATTTCGCGCCTGAAGCTGGTTGTCTCCAAGCGATCTGGAGCGGACAAGGACCTTGAGGAAGCCAGGCTAGAGAAAGAGATCTCTAGAGTTCGCGAGTCTTGGAAATTCGTGCACACTGGACCTTGCCCTAACCTAACCTTAAGGAACTCCAAGGGCTCTTACAGCTTTCCTCACAGCTTGGCCTTGTATGAGATGATCCCAAACATAGTGGAGCGATACTCGAAGTTTCCAGATCCCAATGAACCCTCACGCATTCCGCCATGGGTGAAGAATCTACTCAAGCCGAAAGTATTGGCGAACTGGGTTGGTGACGGGGCTACGCCCGATGCGTTCCCCAAGCCTTTCATTAGGCCAAAAAGTGATTTCTCCTCAGTATCCACAGACGTCCAGGAATTGAGGCAGAACATCCGGAAGAGTTTGCAGAACAAGAAAGAGACGAAATTGCGCTCTTTGGGTTCTTTCAAGAAGAAATGACATTGGCTGTGAAAGTCTAGATATAGTCTGGCTATTTCACTGTACGTATCTCCCTTTTTCCTAGTCAGTGTTCCAAGGATATGACGCAGGAGCTTCAATAAAAGACAATGCACACAAGAGAAGGCAAAACACATCCATTATGCAATAGTTCACTTTATTCGAAGGGAAGCAGAAAGAATTTCTCTCATTGGGAAGTAATAAACAAGAGTGAAGAAATGGTGATGAGAGGCCGATGTGGAGCATTGGAGAGGATTCTGTCCTATTGATTCTTCTTCTACAGTTCGCTGATGCTAATGGCAAATCACTGTATTTTGAATGTGATAATCATCAAGAGGCATTCCGAAAGTGTATTACATCAATAACTTGAAGTGAGTTGTGTACACATGCATTCACAGGAAGTGATTTCACCTCGTGGTGTTAAGGTGATAGTGTCCTTCATTCACTTCACCAGGTAAGAACCCCGCTGATATAGTTAGTCTTGGCTACAGTACAAGTTGTTTGGCAGCCTTACGTTTCCAAACACTTAGAAAGGCTAATCATTTGTTCATCCAGAACGCCTTCCACCAAATGCCATTGTCTAAGAGTGTACTATGGATGAGTAGGGCAGGGGTCGGCAACGTGTGATGTGACCCTCTACTGGAGTTGCACTGGCCAACGGACTTCCATGGATCTTGTCAAGTTACGCATTGTGATAATTCCCATGATGAACCACCGAAAAATGAAGGAGTGACTTTCTGTGCCCCATATTGCTGCACTTTTCTTAACATTATTTAAATTGAACTGTTTAGAATAAATATTTAAAAAAGTAAGCAATGTATTCAGTGCAGTTACTATGTGTACAACTTAATATTAGTATTCCTGGACCTAAGAACTGGTATTGTACCTACATAGTTTATTATTAGCACCATTTTCTATGCCATGGACAACATTTATTGGTTGAACTGAATTCCTTGTCCATAAAAACTGTAAGTTAGATATAAAAGTGATTGTTCTACGTTGAAAATTAACAAAGTTACAGGATATATATATATATATGCATTCATGGACCACATATCATTGTCTTTGTTGGACATTACAAGAGAATATTATAGCATAAAAGTTTCTCTGGCACTGGTATTCGAACCCAGGACCTTTGGCTGTCCGTGCCAATGCTCTACCAACTAAGCTAAGCCAGAGTTCACTTCACAGCGCCAGATGAAATCTCTCTCCTATGACTGATTGCCCTTAATGGTCTACCTCACTGAAAGACAAGTTATGTCATTTGCAGTACTGTGAGGCACACTAAGTAGTGATTCCACTGTTATTGTACAGTAACATTCAGTCAGACATTTTTCTGTCCCCCACACAATCTCTGGCACTTAAGAAATCAGTTATTCTTGAGTGAGTTGAGGCCAGTTAATTCTTGTTAGGACAGAAAAACTGAATTCACGAACAGGCGTTGCTATTCTTGTCACTCGTATCTCTTCTAAATAAAGAGATATTTCAATGCTTTTCTCTACACTTGAAATGGTGAGGGAGAATAAATTAATTGAATTGAAAAAGACGAGTTTATTATAAGCATTAGAGATGAGAGTATGGCCACGGACCTGGTTCGAAATGTTATTGTCGATACTGATCTAGTTGTAAGAAAAGCAAAGAAGATTGAGTAAGTTGTCTCTGAATCCAAGTCAACAATGCAAAACAGAAATTCATCCAGGAACGAACAGGAGACAATGAGAGGAATTCACTGATCCAGAAAGCGTATCTGTAGACAGCTTGAACTTCTAACACAAAACACACGAAGTAAAAGTTACAAAAGTGCTATAAAATCCATTGTAACCAACTCTGATTTGAATCACACAAAATAGTGGCATTTACTAAGAGACGAGTTTCTTTTCATACGAGTATCTTAATTAACATTATAAACAAGTTGCATACAACTATTCTTCTTCAACCGTGAATGTTTAAATGTTGGCATCGCGCTGGTCGTCGTAGTTTTTGTCTTCTCCATCACATGAAAGCTTAAAGCTTGATTTTCCTCGATTTCTTCAAACCAACGGATTTTGACAACACCAAATAAATTCATTTTAGTTTGATATTAAAATTATCACGAACACAATTGATTTTATTTCAAATACAGGCTATTTATAACGCAGTTTTCAGCTGCTACTCCCAAGATCGATCCGTGTTCGATAATAATCGATGTCTCGAAATACAAAACAAGTGTTGAAATGAGCATCATTATGATAGAGATACGTCACTCATAATAAGCGTATTATGGTATTGAGGAACCAAAATACTATTTCAGTTGAGAATGTTTCCATTTAATTATTAATTGAACTAGGTTTGACAAAATTCAGGGTCGAGAAATGTTATCGACACCATTCCTTCAGATCATCGGAAACTTAATAACCTAAACCTATACCTCCAGGCGCCCGTAAGGATCCAGGGTGGGTTAGAAAAATCGTATATTTATTTTAAATTTAGAATATATTAACGGTTTTGAAAAATATGGTATGGTACACATCGTAAAATAACTATTTTGTCATAAGATTGCATAGGGGAAAAACAAAATTTATCTTTTACCAGTTGTACAGAGCGCGCCAATAAAATGTACCTGTTTTTCTCGTTTAATATTTCGTGAAGTTGGTAATATATCTTTCTGTTCTTTTCTACACATTGTTGTGCAAGCCTGGGAGAAAATTCCATAATGGTTTTCACTACGCCAGAGAGAATTATAATAGTCAAATTTTATTTGGAAACAAAATAAGTAGTAGAGACACAGCGGAGATTCCGCAATCACTTCCATGCTCGAGAAGCTCCACCACCAAAGACAATTCGCAGATTTCCTCTTGTGAGGCTACACAAAAGACAATGTGTATACACGACACCCGAACACAATCTGCCAGCTCAAGAGAAGAATCGAATAATTTATTCATGCAATTCCGGTGGAAATGTGTGCTAGAGTGATACGCAATTTTGGGATTCATTTGAATCGTTGTATGGGCCTTGCAGGTGGACATATTGAACAAGTTGTTCTGAACAGATGATTCTCCCATCTTTGTTCTCCATGTCTGTACTTTTACAATTGTCTTATGTCATTTATTCTCAAACTTATGTGCATTTAAAAACAGGTACATTTTATTGGCGCGCCCTGGACCATAAATAACTATTAATGTCAACAGAATTTCATGAAAATGGTACAATATATCGTCATTTCCCTAATCACTAGGGACTTGAGAACCACAAATCAACCCCACTATTACTTCGCTTCAAGTTTCCTTTAGAAAAGCTGCGTCTTGTTTTCAAAATCTGAAATTCCTCAGAGTTGAATCGAAGATTTTCGACTCCTGTGATGGCAAAATACTCAACCACGAGAGGAAATTGCAAGTTTTTGTACTAAAGTCTAAATACAAATGGTTGAAATCCATTCAGATTGTGTCCGACTTTAGCGTTGTGTATATAGTTGAATAAAAACACTGCTAATGATGACCACCTGCGAATCGGCCGTCCAGAAGTTTACCAAGGTAAATAAAGTGCGTTAAGGAAAGTGTTTTATTCAACTATATAACAAATCGTTTTGTAGCATTTTAAGAACTTTCTAGTTCTGGATCACGAATGTATTTCGATGCAAGAGTGTAATAGTATATTGCGATACAAGTGCCGTAAGGCACGTTTACGGGTCGAGGAAACAGATTGAAAACCCGAGGCGCAGCCGAGGGTTTTTAAGTTTTCGAGACCCGTAAATGCCTTTACGGCCCGTGTGTTGCATGCTATTTTTTGCACGACGGTTACTTATATCAATTTAATTATATTAATTGTGATATTACCTGAAAATAATATGTGTATACATTCTTGAAGAGAGATGTTTATTTCAGAAAGTGATTCGCATGTGTTTGTTGTTATGGGAACCGAATATTTGTCCTGGGGGCCGTGCCCATAAAGGCTTGTATTATGAAGTGTATCGTAATGAATTATGACGTAGCGCAAGGACCGTAAGTAATTTAACCTCATCGCAACCGCCCTTAGCAACAAGACTGTGTGGGAATGTCAACTTACGATGTATGTAAACAACGTTCGTAAGTACCACTTACTAGCTAAGGAGTGCAAAAACATATTTGTATAAGGGTGATTTTTCTTCTTATACCTGAAATTATTAATAACTTATTCCCAACTCACCGAGTTCTTCTAATCAACTTTTATTAACGTGGTAATGCTAACTCAAATTGTCCTACCGGTTGTAATTGTGTAAGTAACATAACTGAAATATTAAAATGAGGCCTGTAAGATATAAAATAGCCTTGGACCTAGCAGTTAAACCTAATAACTTGAATTACAACTGGAGACTGAAAAACGCCAATACTAAACACACATGTGTTCATGTGAACTGATTACTATAACTCTCAACAGACAAATTTTGTTTAAATTTATTAATTGTTAATATTTTACGACATGTAATGATTCTCATAAATACTCCACGAGTTTGTAGTAAGTTATTATATGGACAAACATCATTGAAAAGCTTTATGAACTAAATGTGATATCAAATAGAAGTCAGAGAGTTGTAGGGAGTTTATTTTTAGCTCTCTCAATATTGAACAGGAAATTGCTCTCATATGATGTAAGATTGTGTCTTTGTAAGGATCCTCGTTATTGCAAAGCAGGACGCGAATAAACAGAAATATTGGAATTCTGTAGTACAGGGTGGTTATCAAATCTGTATCTCATTCACGTTTCTTTTTAGACGCATTTAGAACTTGTATCTAATGACCAGGTGCCTAAAATTATAAAATTGTTACTTCCATTTAAGTAGCCAATTTTCTTAAATATCTCACTTAATTAACACAAATGATATTAAGGCAGAAGTCAATTGTCGGTTAAAAACAGGAAATGCCTGTTTCTCTACCATTCAGAAACTTTTAACGTCTAGTCTTCTATTCAGAAATCCAAAAGTAAAAATTTATAAGACAATTATCCTGCTGGCTGTATTATATGGATGTGAGACATGACCCCAGACATAATCTGAGAGTGTTCGAAAACAGGATGCTTAGGAATATATTTGTAGCTAAGAGAGATGAAAATGGCGACTGGAAAAAATTGCATAACGATAAGGTTCATCTTCACCGGATATAAAACTCCGTGGCGCTAATTCCTTGAAGGGACTTGGCTTACCAACCGACCGCTGCGTCATCTACCACAGGAAGATGGCAGGATTTGGGGGCATGTGGTAGCTCCTCAATTTGAATCACGAGGCTTAGTGCACCCCTGCCAGATTTCAGAAAAATCCGAGGAGGTACCGGGGATCGAACCCGGGCCGACTGATTTGTAGTCAGGGACGCTAACCACCTTCACCGGATATAGTAAGGGTAATTAAATCACGGAGGATGAAATGGGGAGGAAAGACATATCTGAAAAGTATTGACTGCGAGACCCGAAGGGAAAAGATCACTTGGAAGAAATAGACGTAGGTGGGAGGTGAATATTAGAATAGATTTAAGGGAAGTTAGCACTGAAAAGGGTTGAATGGCGGCTCAGGTAAGCGCGGCAATGAACCTCCGGGTTCCGTACAATAGACAATATTCCTTTAGCTTGTTGCGGAATTGTCTATTGCCATTGAGTGAGTAGGTAATCTCAATGATCATGGCGATGGTCCTACCACCTGTCCCTCTCGGAAAATAAACGTAACAAAATTAGTATAGGAACTGAAACCTTAGAGGAACGAGTCAATCCATGATCATGATGAAACGACACGGACCCATGTTATTGTCACTGATTTGTAGTATAGTATTTTACATAAGTATTTCAATATACACATTTGAGGAGACAAAGTTCATTAAGTAATATTCTTATATACAACATTCATTAACTATACTAATCCCCGTCACGGCTTATTTTCGGCATTTCACATTAAAACGAAGCTCCCTCTCAAGACAAGGCATGGCTGAGACTATAAACGCAATCGCATCTCTACACAAGGGCTACAGACCTTGTTTTGATGGGTCACCAGGCGACTGTCGCAAAGAAATAAACTTAAGCTATTAAGTACGTCATGTACTGTACAGTTCGAGTTAGAAATTCTTCTTCTTCTTCCTCTAAGTTTTACCTCTCCCTTTTAGGATTTACGCGACCCAAGCCGCCCGGGCCTTACAGGGAGAGGGATTATCTTTGCATCACATACATACTGTTTTGACCAGACAAGGACATGGAGGGCCTCCCCGGATGAGTGATCAGCCCAATGCCGGGGCCACCTCCGAGACAACACGAACACATAGGACGATACACACCATTCACACACACACACTCACTCAGAACAAGGCGAGGATGAGGATGAAGATGATAATGACGGCCAGATGATATCCGGGGACCACAAGGGCCTAAAGTTACCTGACATTTGTCTCAAAGGTGAGGAAAAACCCCAGAAAAAACCCCACCTAGGTAACTTGTCCCGACCAGGAATCGAACCCGGGCCCGCTGTGTGAGAGGAGTGAACGCATCCCCTGAGCCACAGCGGTGGACTAGTTAAAAATTCAATATAATTTATAAGAAAAATTTAGAAAAATACCTTATTCGGAACTTGAAGTGGAAAACATGCAAAAAGGCTGTTTTAGGTCCTATAAAAGCTCAGTTTCTGACATAGTCACCTATGAAACGCGTTTTTCTGTAGCCTAGCTATATTTTAAATAGGATTTAACCTAAACCCGAAGTCAATCTTCCGCTAACGTAAACGCCCTTATTGTCACCAGCCATTCTGTGCTAGACATGTTAATATAAATATATTCTATAGAGGAGAGAATCCCATGGGAGGTGGCTGTGTTCTTCAAACGATATTTATGATCCAAGTTGTAGAAACGTGATTTTATTCTGAGAGTAGGTATGTTTCGAAAGGGGCGGTGAGGGCCGGTGTATCAATTCTACGAGCAAAATAATATTATTTTAACATGTGTACCTGTGCCGTTAATAATAAATATTACATTTACGGCAATAAATTACGCACCCTAATGCCAGCCCTATTGAAGCGCTGTTATTGACTGTCAGGTACACGGCTGCCAACTGAGAGCAATGATTTTACCCACAAACATCTTGAACATTTTCACGTTTAAAAAGAAGACTTTTCCATCTTCGTCAAACTGGGTCTATTAAAAAATCGCAATAGTCCGCCGCCGTGGGTGAGTCGGTAGCACGCCTGCCTTCCATTCCGGCGGCCCGGGTTCGATTCCCGGCCGGGTCGGGGATTTTTCAGTAGTGAAAGATCCCCTCCCCGGGTTCAGGACTGGGTGTTAGGTTAAGTCTTAGGTTAAGATAATGCACATTGTGCGCGATTCCTAAATTATTTTAAAAAATCGCAATGCAATAACTAAAAGGTATTTCTATGTGCAGCAATTTACGTTGGTTACCCTGGAGTGCCATAATTTTATGCTTTTAATTAATATCAACTACCGTTAAAGGTGCTTCTCTAACTTCGACTTTCGAAAGAATAAAAATCCTTACACATACGTATTTTATGATAATGTATTAGAAAGAATTTATCAAATGCAAATCAGTTCTCGTGACAACGTATTAAGTAACAGTGTTCATATACGGATATAGTCATAAGTGTTTATTACAATAATTAACTTTTTACAAATTCCAATGCAAACAATCGCATGGGTCCGCATGGACCGTACATGCTTACGCAAAAACACACACAAAAAAAAAACCAAATAACTTAATATAAATACAAAATAACACAAACAAACTAAATCTATTCCTCACCCTCCACACCCGCTCTCCAATACGGATATAGAATAAGAAGCCGTATTTCAGGGACAGCCAATGAGTATGCTATATCGGAAGTCTGTAACAAATCTTATTCACTGATAGTCACTCATAGCTGTATGCTTTGTATTAGTTGAGAAATAGTGATGTTTATCAGAGGCCCTAAGCATCTAAAAGAAGACAAAAGGGACGGAACATTTTGAGTCCTACGCGCGCAGTAGACATTTGTAACTGTTTTGACTTTTATGTAATCTAAAAAAAATGGCAAATGATGATTTTGATCTCGTGTCATGTTCTTAATTTGAGTTCTGCAAGTCCACCGCTGTGGCTCAGGGGATGCGTTCGTTCCTCTCACGCAACGGACCCGGGTTCGATTCCTGGTCGGGACAAGTTACCTAGGTGAGGTTTTTCCCGGGGTTTTCCCTCACCTGTGAGACAAATGTCAGGTAACAAATGTGGTCCCCGGATATCATCTGGCCGTCATTATCATCTTCATCCCCATCCTCGCCTTGTTTTAAGTGTGTGTGTGAATGGTGTGTTTCGTCCTATGTGTTAGTGTTCTCTTGGAGGTGGCCCCGGCATTGGGCTGATCACTCATCCGGGGAGGCCCTCCATGTCCTTGTCGCGGCCCCGTAAGTCCCGGGTCGCTTAAATCCTAAAAGGGATAGGTAAAACTACGGCAAAGAAAGAAAGAAAGAAATTTGAATTCTGTGTGACATTTATGCACTAAAACTAGAAGGTTATATACTGTTAAAATTTTCATATTTACAAACAAACATTTGTTTATTATTCTAAGCGTTTTCTTTTGTTGTGCTGACCCATATCTGAGAAAATGCGAAGTACATACTTTTTAAATAGATGTCAGGAATGCAATCTTTAAGATTTCGAATTAATAATATTACACTTAACAAGTGTAACTGATGTCGATATGCTTCCCCAGGTCGTCTCATATCTTGAACAAGCTTCTACAAAGTCTGGGAGATCGCAGTTTGGGTTTTCTTTCGTGTACTTAGTTCCTTTACCAGAAGACGCTGGTGCAGGGTTCATTTCGAAAACACTAACAGTAATATAATTAAACACATAGGCATTGAAACAGTGGTGCTTTGCAAAGCGTCTGCTCTCTGCACAGAAACAAATTAACCAAGTTAGCCACCGCAAGCAACTCACAAACTCCAGGAAACTTACAGCGACCGCCATCACTAAAGTGCACGAGAAGAACAGGACGGTTACCTGATCTGTGATATAACACAATTAGCAACATTGGATGGGAATTTCAACTCAGGAGCAAATAAGTTGGTAGTTTTTTTTTTTAAGCGATATCAATATCTTTCGGTTTCTTGTCTCTCATCTCTTAGCTACGTTTATTTCCCACATTGCACCATTAATTCAAGTCTCAACAAGTAAAAGAAGCGTCCACTATTCTTGGAAACAGTAGAGAAAGTCGAGTAAGAGCAACTTACTCTTTTTACTACTCAAACTGTATTCAGTTCAAAATCGCGGTACTTCAAGGCCCGGGCGGCGTGGGCCGAATCAGGGAGGTAAAACTGATCGTCAACATCAGCTTGCTGCAGACTTATGTTTATGATACCTTAAAGACTTATGTTTATTAATGATCCCCGCGGCTTCGCCCACGACAAATTAATTGGATAATTAAAAATTAAAAGAAAATAATTAAAGTATTATATTTATTATCACTTGTACGCAAAACATTCATAGGCCTAAACAAAACGATTGATAGGCCTAATTAATGAAACAGCAAAAATCAGGCTTTGAAGTGAATTCTAGGATTACAAAGCGCCGCCTGGGAAAAACTACCTCAGATTCGAGTTCCCTGGCCCAGGAAACGTGTGCATAGTGAGTTTCGTCCAAATCAAACAATGTTTGGCCATTTAGGCCTACATTCATATACCTCTTCCGTTTAGTTTGAAAAGTTCAGATGTCTGCGTGCCTTGACATTATAAACAAATGAATCGACCAGCGTGGGCTTACAACATTCAAGCGATCGCGATGCTTTTATTTCCAAGGTACGACAAAAATAGCCAAAGCCACCTGCAAATTATTTGACAGTTGAAATGTGTTACTGCAAACTGATGAATCGAAAGCTAAAAAAAATGCACGTTTTCTGCCAGTTTTTCATTCATAACTCGCGAGCGAAAGCGAAAATTAAAAATCTGGTTTGGAGGTGCATTCGGACACCCTTTAGTCCACCTATGTTTAAAATTTCAGATCTCTGCGTTCAGTAGATAGACAGACAGACAAAAACTTCCTTTTAATATTATAGATTTCAACTACTCCATGATACCTTTAACGTTTCCTTACATCTCGTCTCCGTCTCGTGCCAGCGTTTCGGCCTAATGAATTTAATTATTCCGGGAGCTTCGCATTGCCCTTAAGCTTTTCAATTAACTAGGAGGTAAGGATACCGTGCAAACGTATAATACAGGATGTTCAAAATAAAGTGCTGATTTGGTAGAATGTAGCGCATTAAGAGAAAAGGTGTACAAGGGGCAAGGGGAAACAACATTCGCAACTTGCATTAAGACCTCCTGATAGTAGATTTATCTCCCAGGTAGAGAACTTATCTGGTAGTTGGCCAAGAATTGCGTACTAAGATCTCGAATATATATATATATACATAGGCGTAACCATGCCGACCATATGGGGGGGTTATAAGGGAATACCCCCCAGGGAGAGGGGGGTCCGGGGGTCCTCCCCCGGAAAATTTAAAAAATTAAGATGCAAAATAACGAGTTTTAAGCTTCCGGGGGCCCTCCCCCGAAAAATTTAAAATATTAAGACGCAAAATAACAAGTTTTAAGCTTCCGGGGGTCCCCCGGAAAATTAAAAAAATTAAGACTCAAAATAACAAGTTTTAAGCTTCCGGGGGTTTTCCCCGGAAAATTTGAAAAATTAAGACGCAAAATAACGAGTTTTAAGCTTCCGGGGGTTTTCCCCGGAAAATTTGAAAAATTAAGACGCAAAATAACGAGTTTTAAGCTTCCCACGCTTTATACTTTTATTTAGTAATTTATGGGCAGACTTAAAAAAATTATACAATTTTCCTTTTTTTAATCAATGGGGGGGGGGGGGGTTCAAACCCCCAAACCCCCCCCTCGGTACGCCTATGTATATATATACTATGTTTGCCCATTTAGGCCTATATTCATCATATTCATATAAATATATACACATGCATGCATTCATGAACTACAGATTATTGTCTCTGTTGAATGTTACATGAGAATATTACACGACAAAATTTCCTCTGAAACTGGGATGTTGGACCTTTGGCTAGCTTATCCGTGCCACTGCTCTACCAGCTGAGCTAAGCCAGAGTTCGCTTCACAGCGCCAGATGGAACCTCACTAATTAGTGTGCCTCACAGTACTGCATATGACATAACTTGTCTGACAGTGTGGTAGACCATTAAGGGCAGTGACATTTTAAAAGTTTGTGGTAGGTTATACACTTTTAGATAAAAAAAAAGGAATGAAGAAATAAGGGCTGAACTACAAACAGATAATATTTTGGAAATAGTCAAAGGATACCAAGATAGATGGCTGGGGTATGGAAGCATAACGAAAGTCGCATGTAATAAGAGGAAAGAGATCTCTAGGAAGACCCAGGAAACGAGGCGGGATTTCTTTTAAGGAACAGACCAACAGACTTAACCCATAAAGAAGATTACCCAATAGCGGGTCGGCGGTGGTATTACAAAACATCTTCCAGTTAAGCTATCGGGAGGTGGTAATACAGACCCTTAATGTTTCCTCCAGTACCATTTGTCCAGAAAGGAACCTCAGTCAACCAAAGATATTGAAAATCTGTTTTAGAAGCAGCTGAACATGCCACCAACACTTCTTGACAATGGAATATGGAATTTCAAATTGCCGTTTAAAACTATCAATATTTTGGATTACGTTCATATCAGAGTTTGAAGGGGGGGATACCAACAAAGTCATTTTTATTAAGTGCCAGTATGGTACTTTATGAGATTGTGTGGTGGACGAAAAAATGTCTGTCCGTCTGTCCGTCTGTCCGTGTGTCTGTACGCACCATAACTCAAATACGCTTTTTCGGATTTTCCCGAAACTTGGAAAACACATTTATAATGTCCATGGGAAGAACCCTATTGATATTGAACCAAATCGGTTCACCGGTACCGGAGTAATGCCCAATTTAGTGCCTATTTTAATAGATTATGGCGCCTTTCTAATAGAAAGGCGCCATCACTCAAATACGCTGTATCGGATTTCCATGAAACTTGGTATACCCATTTATGACGTCCATAAGAAGTGCCTTATTGAATTTGAACCTAATCTGTTGACCAGTACCGGAGTAAAACCCAATTTAGTGTATATTTTAAAGACGCGGTAACTCAAATACGCTTTACCGGATTTTTTTGAAACTTGGTATACACATTTACAATGTCCATGGGAAGACGTCTATTCATAATGGATAAAATCGGTTGACCTGTTTCGGAGTAATGCTCAATTTAGTGTCTATTTTATGGTAATACTAGCTGAAAAGGCCCGGCGTCGCCCGGGCTTTGTATTTTTTAATTTGAAATTAACTTATGAAGGACTTTATGTATGTAGAACTTGAAATGAAGAAAACGATTTATCACACTCAAACTATTCCATCAGAAAACGCTGGATATAAATTTTTATGGCTCATAGAGGATGTGGAATGCTGCATTCCGTTGCTTCTACACATCATGCTTGGGAGGGGTTGAAATAAGAAGAAACACAAATTACATAAGATTGTACTGACTTGACGGAAAATAATATTTCTCATTCTCATGTTACTATACAATCGTTTCGGAGCTGAAATAAAAGAGAAATGCAGTATCACTTTCATACTTTCCTCCCCTAGAACCCGAGACATAATATACTGCGAGTCAAAATGTTCCATCCCATGCTTAGGGCCTATGATAAACATCCCTATTTCTCAACTAATACAAAGCCTACAGGTATGGATAACTTATCAGCGGAAAGGATTATTTACAGACTTTTGATATAGCATACTCACACACTTAAGTTGTCCCTCTTATTCTACATCAAAATGTGAAGTGAGTAAATATTTCTTATGTCGAGGGTAGAGAAAGTTACGTGACTACATCACACTGTGCTTTATTTTCGTGGATTTCATTTTCAGTAATTATTTTCGCCAAGATACTCGTATTACATTAAATTCCAGCATTTGGCTATATACTTGCCAAGGCCCTATGTAATCATAGTAAACAATTCATTGTTGCCATGTGAACTAAACAGCATTTCTTTTTTTTTCAGTATAAAATTCTCAGAAATTATATAATTTTCAAGGGAAGGACTGATTTATTTCAATTTTAATGTTGACCGCTTTACTTCCCGGGCTTAACTGGGTATGTGTGCAAAATTTCGTACAAATTGGTGAAGAAATGTGGATTTGTATAAGGAACAAACATACATACATACATACCCACAAACACACATTCGACTTTATATATTAGAAGATACGTATTCGAAAGAATTTATAAAAAAAAATGAAAATCAGTTATCTTGACAACACTGCCGATTGTTTTACTGTGATCTTATAAGGCCTTGTAAATTAAAATACAGGTAGCTATGACAAAAAACATATTGATTTACATGCGCTTATCCAACTAGACCGTTAAAATGACCCAGGTGGCCGAGATGGTAGACCTTTCTTCTTCCGTAAGCCCTGCTTAATGAATAAATCTGGAGCTTAACTTGGAAATCAATTAAAAAAAAAAAACATATTCTGCATATCATAATTGCAGTCATAACTGATTAAACAAAAACAAACTGTCACTTTGTTACATCAGTTTACCTGATTTTATTGTAGTCTGATGATTTATCTCTTAGTTAGTGAAATAATTTCGAAGTGCAAGAGTACGTGGAATTTTAATGAGCCTAAATGTGGCGGAACAGTTGGATTTGAAACGTTTTTACGTGTTGAGTGGAGTGTTTGTGTCTCAACACATATCAGCTTATGTCCGCATTCTAAATATTTTAAACAGTCTAAAAAATAACTTGTTAAAGATAATGCAGCGATTTTACATATAGAAATACTAGCTTAAAAGGCCCGGCGTCGCCCGGGTTTTTTTTTATTTTGTAATTGGAAATTATCTTATGGAGGACTTTCGATTAGCCTATAGGTATTTATAATTTGAAATAGGAAGAACGACTTATTACACTCAAACTATTCCCTCAGAAAACGCTAGATATAGCTTATTATGGCTCATAGAGGATGTAGAATTTTGCATCCCATCGCTTGTACAGTACACAGCAAGCCTGGTAGGGGTTCAAATAAGAAGAAACAGAAATTTCGGTGTCATTAAATAGTATTGTCTTTGCGGAATATTTATTTCTCACTCCCATGCTACCATAAACCAGTTTTGGGGATGAAATTAAACAGAAATGCAATATCACTTTCATACTTCTCTTCCCAAAACATATTACCTTACCTCGTACTGTTTTCTCGATTTCCAGGGTAGAGAAAGTTAAGTGACTGCATTATTTTTGTGGATTTCATTCTTTAATATTTATTTATAACATGAATTATATTGATAGCTTCTCTAATTTGTCAAACTCCCATTTCATTTAACTTATTTCCAACCCCATCTGAGATCTGAGACCACTGGCAACAATATGTTGTCATGTGAACTGTGATTTGGATTTGATAATTCTGTGTAAAAAGGGGTTAAGTATTCTCAAAAACATTTGATTTTTGGCATTTGAAATCAAAATTTTGCAAAATCCTATCTTGGTGAGCACCTACATTATAAGACGAAGGTACTGTCAAAATTCCAAGTCTCTACCTATTATAGTTTAGGCTCTACGTTGATTCTCTGTCATTAAATCAGTCAGTCAGGATAAAGCCTTTTATGTATATAGAGATTTCAGAGTACCTGACTTCAGACCCGACACAGAATGAAGAAGAGAAACCACAATACAAGCAATGGATATTGTATGAAATCAGAAGGGAATTGGAAAATGGACTCCATATGTTAGAAACAGCGACAAAATATCATCTATAATGCATAAGCGACCAATATTCCAAACCAAATGTTCCCGATCAGTTCCAGGAACTGACAAGGAAACTGTGTTACTAGCAGATATACACATGAGAGTCTACTTGCTAAATTGTACCAGGAAACTCGGAGGTTCTCATTACAGAGAGAGCAATGAAACTGTGACAGCTTTAAGGGGCAAGTGTCAAATTACATCTGCTTCATTAAGTGCCTTTTAGATTGTCTGAACTATGTATTAATTATCAGTAACTACTAATTATGCGTTTAACTTGCTAAAATTCTTCGTTATTTCAATTTTATTGTAATTTATTTTTGCATTATGTTAAGATCCACATTTTCAACATGAAGTAGGTTTTTCATTTCGCTTCAAAATTTTTCTTTTCTCAATTTCTAAACAATATAACGAAAATTTAGTTTTTATGAGAAAAATTGTTTTTAGAAAATAAACTACGAGTGCCAAGAAAAAATCCTGCTTCAGATTCTTACATTATAACTACAACAGCACAAAAAATATCACTTGAATATCTTTAACGGTTTTCAAGTTATGTTGGTGTATGAAACTGAACATCGTGGAAAAGAGAAGTGCTTATCCTAGGAGTCATGAGTAACCCAATTAGGGTCGTGCGCTATGTTTTGTGCTCTCAAAGAATGTATCTCATAAATGCCCTGTATTTTCCAGCAGCGTTGAACCTGGCACTTGTTCCATCTAGCGAGGCGCTTAGGAACCAAAGTTGTAAATCGATACTTCCACCGGTTGGTTGAACCCCAGCCGTCAGCGTGAATGGCTCTAAATAAATTGTTTACACTTGAGACCGCCAAAGTTGCCAGTTCCCAACAGCAGATTTCACGCAAGTCAAATCCCTCAATTGTGATAAAAAAAACCGTCACCCGTGCGAGATGTTAGGGTCTTGGACTCGCATTCGGGAGGTCTCGGGTTCAAATCCCGTCACCGGCCAATTCGACTTGGAGTTATTCATGGTTTCCCACACATAAAGCCCAAAGCCGAATTAGATATATAGGCCTGCTTACCATGGATCATCCTCGCTATTTGAACCTGACATTATTAATATTACTTGAAATTTAATCGACGCTTAAACACATCAACAATAGAAGACAGTTGCACGTCGGTAGTTGCAAGGTCTACCTGAACTCCTGATATGGCCTCGAGTAAAATACAGCCCAATTAAAAAATAATAAATAGGTTTCACCCCGTATGAAATGTGTCATGTCCTAGATTTTAAGTTATATGGAATCTTCTGGGAAAGCAGAGAAACACCTTAAACCACCACTTCTACTTGTTCAAAACAAATACAATTGCTTACATCTCGTGACAAAAGACCCGGGTTCAATTCCTGGTACCTTCTCGAATTTTTCTGGAGGTCTGGAACGGGGCGCAGTCAGCTTCGCGATACAAACCGAGGAGATACTTGATAGAGAAGTAGCGGCTCCGGTCAGGACTATGCTCACCACTTGCCCCCAATCCTGCCATCTGCCTATGCTAGATGACGCAGCGGTCGGATGGTAGGCCTTGTCCTTCCAGGGTTGTAGCGCACTTAAAATGTTTCAGTTTTATCTGAGAAACCTCTCAAGTCCTGTATTCTGACCAATACATCCCAACATTATAGCAACAAAAGTTGTAATTACATAGTCCAGCGTTTTTCAATCTATGGTCCGCGAAGATGGTGCAGATGGTCCGCAGACATAATTAAAAAAACATCATAAAGCAAGTAGAAAGTAAAGAAGTAAAATTTTTCACATATTTCGTTATAATGACCTGTAATTAATACCCCAAATATTAAGAATATAGGTCTTCTTTTAAAAATGGGATGTAAAATTAGGGGTCCGTAATTTTTTTAGACATTTTAGAGGTCCTCGGGTTCAAAACGGTTGAGAAACACTGACATAGTCTATAATTATGTCAGTCACATTTAAACATTACAGTATATTGCATTTTTCCTCTTCTGAAAAATTAAATATTTTGGATATCTCAAATAACACGTTTGTGTGTACGTAACTATCAAGTTGCCCGTCCTTCGTAACGGTGGTTTTTTATACATATTTGTTTATTTTTGTATGGTTTTCAGCCTTACCCGAGAAATATCAGGAGATACGAATCGTTTATTTATTTATTTATTTCTGCAGTATTATTTCAATATTTGACATATGTGTGCATGCTTTATTAAATATTTGATCAAAAGCCAGAGCAATGTTGTCTGTGCACCTGGCAACAGAGATGAGACTCACTTTCTGGAAGAAACATTGCCCAACGCTCAGTGAGACTGAAAACGACATCATGAATATATTGAAAGGTTCCGCCTAACCTTAGATAGGTTCAACCAGTCACTTATTATCTCACAAGGGAACCTACTCTCAAATTTTGCATATCGATAGATCTTCATTACAGGTACGAAGTTTTAGTGATTGAAAATTAATTGTGAATATAAATATTGAGTAGCCTGTCACAGTTGTTAACAGGAGGGGGCAGCGACCCAAACCTTCCCTACCCAGCATCGGCCGCTTCCCTTGTAGGCCTATGTGTAGTTTGCCTTATCTCTCCCTTTCCGTATTATTATCGGAGGGAATAATATTATAATAAAATCAGGTGCCAGACTGCTTCTTTGGTCAGTGACAATTGGAATTTTGATATGCAGAAAATAAGTTTTTTTTAATAGATCTCAGAGTTAAACCCAAATCGATTCATTAAGCTTACAGAAGAACTGAGGTCTAAAGTTTGATACTTAACCTTAATTCATATTGCTATACTCTGATATAATAAATTCTTAAAATTTGTGAACATTTTACAAAGTGCATTGACACATTAATGACATTAATGACATATTAATGATGTAATACGCCTATGATTCGCTGACATGTTTGTTTCAAATTTAAAGCAACATTAGCTCCACAGGAGAGAATAAGAAAAATACTCACATTAAAACGTAATGCAGATATCGGTAGCCATTCATATTGATAGAAACACAATTTTATATCAATATTCAATGGCTAGTTGTGTTTTAAATGTTTTATTTCCACTGACATCGTCATGAAGAAATGAATCAACCAAGGCGGGCTAACAATATCAATAACGATTGGCAATTTGTTACGTTATGTTTATTGTGGGCCATGCAATAATATGGTATCGTCTAATATCCATTACAAAATTAATACTTACATAACATAACAAATTGCCAATCGTTATTGATATTGTTAGCCCGCCTTGGTTGATTCATTTCTTCATCTTTCTCCGACAGTTCGAAGCATTTTGATTGGCTCGCGGCCAACCAATCAGCGACCGAGTTCCCGTAACTAATGTCCTAGTGTAATCAATTCTGTAAATAGAAATAATAGGCGAAATTACTTATTAAAGAGCATGCTTTCATTTCCAATTTTACATACATATAAGGCTTTATCCTGACTGACTGATTTAATGACAGAGAATCAACGTAGAGTCTAAAGTATAACAGGTAGGGACTTGGAATTTTGACAGTACCTTCGTTTCATAATGTAAGTGCTCACTAAGGAAGGAATTTACAAAATTTTGATTTTAAATGCCAAAAATTATATATTTTTGAGAATACTTAATCCCTTTTTACACAGGATTATCAAAACAAAATCACAGAACATATTGCTGCCAGATGGGTTTGGAAATAATTGAAATGGGACTTTGACAATCTAGAAAAGCTATCAATATAATAATGTTATAAATAAATATTAAATAGTTAAATCCACGAAAATAATGCAGTCACATAACTTTCTCTAGCCTGGAAATAGAGAAAACAATACGAGGTAAGGTAATATGTTTTGGGAAGAGAAGTATGAAAGTGATATTGCATTTCTGTTTAATTTCATCTCCAAAACGGTTTTATGGTAACATGAGAGTAAAAAATAAAAATTCTCTGCCACGATAATACAATTTTATGTTACCGGAATTTCTGTTTCTTCTTATTTAAACCCCTAACAGGCTTGCTGTGTACTGTACAAGCGATGGGATGCAAAATTCTACATCCTCTATGAGCCATAAAAGCTATATCAAGCGTTTTCTGAGGGAATAGTTTGAGTGTGATAAGTCGTTCTTCCTATTTCAAATTATAAATACCTATATTAGGACCTAGAATTTAAAAATCTAAAGTCCTTCATAAGTTAATTTCCAATTACAAAATAAAAAGCCCGTGCGACGCCGGGCCTTTTAAGCTAGATTTTTATAAAATACATTTTTATACAACGATAATTGTGTACTTTATTCTTAAATGAACATCTCATTAAGGATGGGATTTCTATTGTGTAGGATATTGAACGTTATTCATGCAGAAATGTTTAAAGATAAAGTTACTAGGGAAAATGCTGCATTTTTCGCAGTTTTACGATATTTCGAAAATTTTTCAAAACTTTGATGCACCATATCTCAGTATGTATTTGGTTTTAGAAAACTTGTAACCAATGAAAATTGTAGGAAATTTTATGTTCTTTAACTTTTGTAATGGAGTGTTTTAGACTAAAATGCATTGTTTAGGAGTTATAAGGAAAACACTGAAAAAAGCCCCAAAATTTCCGGGTTTTTCGGCTGCCCTGAAGTCCGCACAGGGTTCTCGAATTGGAAAACGTGGATTCTACACCTCAGAATGCCCACATACAACATACTCAAAAATCATTAACTCGGACCTTTTTCCAGGCAACCCGAATTTTCAGTACCTGTAGTGATGAGCAAATGCAAGACCAAGACCAAGACCAAAGTGGTCTTGGTCTTGGTCTTGGTCTTGCACTCACAGTCTTGGTCTTGGTCTTGCATAGGTAACCCGGGTCTTGGTCTTGGTCTCGGTCTTGCATTGGTTGTCTTGGTCTTGGTCTCGGTCTTGCATACTAGGTCTTGGTCTTGTTGCAAGAGTCTTGCAGCTTTCTTTTACGCATCTTACTGTGATTGATGACGTTTACATGATTTAAAGTTACAAAAACTACATGTGTGTTATTGCTTGCGAAAGTATCGAAAGTTGCTTTGACCATGTGAACAGTAACAAAATAATTAATAGCTATTCATCGATAAGTACCCACCTAAATTTAGCCTTTAGTTACTTTTTACTTCCTCTGCCCGTACTATTGTACCATGGTATGGTATGGTATTGTTTTCGACCCCCAAAATTCTAAGTTGAGTTTTTAGCATAAATACACGTTTCAAAGCCCCCTGAATACTATACTATTTTTGGAAACATGTCTGTGTGTCAGTGTGTCTGGTGGATGTCTGTGAACAGGCTAGCTCCAAAACGGAAAATCATATGAAAACAAAATTTCATATTTGTACCAGGTTCCTTCTGAAGATGTGAGGCGAAAATTGGCAACAAGTTTCTCTTATATTTAAGGGGACTTTACATGAAGAAATTTTCGTTCTTCGCGATTTTTTCGAAAACGGCTCTAACGATTTTATTTAAATTTTGCGCATTGATTGCTTATACTAAGAGCTAAAACTTTTATATGAAACATTTTTTCGAAACAAATTCTCTGAAGGGTAGTTATAAGTCACCCACTGTGAATACGCGCTCTTTGCAATACGTCCTCTTGGAACGGAAAATCGTACGAAAACAACATTTTGAATTTGGGTTAGATACCTTCTTAGACTGTGACACGAAGATTGGCGACAATTTTCTCTTATATTAAGGGGATTTTATATGAAGAAATTGTTTTTTTGCGATTTTATAAAAAACGGCTCTAACGATTTCCTTTAAATTTTGTACATGGGGTGTTTACCAAAAGTTAAAATTTTATTCGAAACTATTTTTCAAAAACAATTCTCTGAAGGGTGGTTGTAAGCTACACGCACTTTGCAATACGGCCTCATGTAACGTAAAGTCGTACGAAAACAAAATTTTGTATTTGGGTTAGGTACCTTCTGAAGATGTGATTCGAAGATTGGCGACAACTTTCCCTTACTTTTAAGGGGACTTTACACGAATAAATTTTCGTTTGTCACGATTTTCCCAAAAACGGCTCTAACGATTTCCTTTAAATTTTGTACATGGAGTGCTTATACCAAGAGCTAAAACTTTTATTTGAAACTTTAAAAAAAAATATATATCTGTAGGGTGGTTGCAAACTACCCACTGTATGTAGATTCTTTGTCTTGCCTGATGAACAACTCAATATGCGGACATTCACGGCCTTTTATTCTATATAAGTACGTGAAGTGAGAAAGATGTATTGGTGGTCATGCTTACAGTAAAGAAATATCTGAGGGGAATATTCGATAAATTTTGGAAATTGTTCTTAACGGCGGAAAGTTCAATAAAAGTTTGCCGTCACTTCTTTATCTTCTTTTTTTGTTTGTCCATAGCCTGCGTTTCTACTCGCAACATTCAAAGAAGGGGCTATAAGATATTTATAACTTAATTAGCATAAAATTGTGTCTTGCGATTCTGTACAAGGTTATGTGAATACTCCTAACTTTCATTTAGGCAGAGTTATGTGACTTTCACATAAGTATAGGTAGACCTACATGTTACTGATAGTGCACTTACATAGTAAGCACCTGTTATATGACAGATTTAAATACCGTTCATAGCCCGCTGAGACCTGCTCTACTGCTCTCTTCCAAACCAGACCGATTATTGATATCTTTCTTGAGTACAAATGCTTCTTCAGACCTGAAGTATTTCGATTTTTCATTTTTATTTCGACTTTCTTTTTCTTTTAACTTTTTACATACCTGTACATAGTTATAAAATGATTAAAAGTAATGGATTTTGATATAACTCTGACTGAAACATAACCTAAGGATTGTACTATAATCCCGGATGGCCTTAAAGCTAAATTTTACATACACAGTATTCTGTTAATTATTGCCATGCTAACAAAAAAGGAATAAATAACACAAAAATGAAAACTTTGGTAACTCCTGTTAATAACCAGAATTCGCAAATTCCTATTCTATCCCACCCTCTAGACTGCTACTCAAACAACCTCCTTGTCAATGGTTTATGAGGGTTGAAGTGTGACCTCGTTCTTCAAGAATTTACAACATGCACAGTCCTTGTTAAAATTCTCTTAACGTAAAAAATATAGTGTGATTTATATGTAATATAATTTTATTTGACCATCCGCCGCCTGACAGGACGTAACGGTACTACGATTATATTGATTTCGGCACCTTTCTGTGGAAATTCTACAAAAAGATCTCTCCCAAATTTGTGGGTAAATATATTTTCTTTAATGTCCTTCGGGCTTGGTGAAAACTGCCTATCTTAAGAATAGAGAGTTCCGTTATATATTGCTGTATGTGACCTCGTACTTCTCTATTGCAAGCCCTCAACGAATTCCTAGCGACTCTGCGGTGCTTTTGAGTAGGGGTCGCTGGATCGCTGCATACACAATGGGGAATTTATAAAACTTTTTCAAGTTGCAAGACTGCAAGAGTCTTGCAGCTAAGTCTTGTTCTTGCCAGAGTCTTGCAGACTTGGTCTTGGTCTTGGTCTCGGTCTTGCATGGTCGGTCTTGGTCTTGGTCTTGCTAACGCTGATGCGGTCTTGGTCTTGGTCTCGGTCTTGCATTTTCTGCAAGACCAAGACCAAGACTGCAAGACCAAGACTGGTCTCGCTCATCACTAAGTAACTGGTGACTGGACTATAATTACAAGCACAATACGTAGTTCTGAACAGATTTACACATTGGTAACAGGTTGATTGAAGTGCTGTGCATGGCGAAAGATCTTTGTTTTATTCACACATCTAGCCTATAACACCCACACATTCATATACAACCCCTCATTGCCTAACAGATTAAATAGTTTGAAAATGTGGAAATGGTAAGGAGTGATTATATAAAATTGATCTACTACATTCAACGAGTAAAGACTACCACGCAGTCATGTATGTTCCCCCTACTCAAGCGAGCTCTACCAGCGCCCGCTGTTGTTTACTTATGGAACATAAACACTTACAGTTCGTATGAGCAGTTAATTTTTTGCATGTGTCTATCTGTAATGAATACCAATCGATGTGCAGAATTTGAGGGTAGGTCTCGACATGACAACCCGGAAGGCAGATGCAAATTGCTTTACATAAGCTAGGCAGCGTACCCACAGCATAAAGAAATTAACATTTTAAAGCCGACTAACATAGAGCATACGTAACACCAACTACAGTAAACTCACACATTCCTGTCGTGTTTTCTTCTTCAAATATTTTGTAATCAAACCTGAAGTCGCTCCAAATATATTGTTTCATGGATCTCTTTTCTTTCCTGGGTATTGTATTTTTACACCAATACCGGTGCTCTATCAACGCGGATTCAATGCAAAAAGGAGTGTACAACAGTGATAATTATTTTTGTTTATGGCACTGCTAACTGCGATTATTATGAAACGAGCCTTAGAGAGAGGAACAACATGGTCTTTGGTGTTAGCAACAGTGCCAGTGCATCTGCTTTTGTCATGGCTTGTGTTCATTTTAATTATATTGAATGTTAACGATTATGATATTAGGTGACTGACCATAGGCCTCTAATCTTTCCGGGTATACGACTACTGTTTATGGCAAACTTTTGCTCTGTCAGTTAAGTAGTTTTTGCGGCAAGATGGAACAGACATATACCGATATAGGGATAAATACGTATATACATAGTGTTAATGAATAACACCGAAATATTTTACCTGTATATAATAATAAAATAATCTTTATTTAATCTGGCAGAGTTAAGGCCTTAGGGCCTTCTCTTACACTCAATATAGAGGGAACATAGACAAGCAACTTTTATTAGGAGATTTTTGCTCTATGACGTAAAATGTGTGTGGTACAGGACATTAAAGTCATTATAATTTGGTACTCATAAGCCAATAATTATGTGAAATAGGGTTAAAATTTTCATTAGATTGACTTCATGCCTTCCTAATGATCCATATAAACCTGATTCATAATCTGCAAAATTTAGAGTAATCACATGATTGGCCGTCTTTTTTTTAGTCATAACTACTGACTACAGTGATAACAACGAAGTTTCTTTGTTTTGCACTTTCCCCTAATGTAAGTCAGTGGCGGCCATGCCCTGAGAGATTTTATGCTGTAACAGGAAAAATTGAATCCACAGAGCAAAAATCTACTAATAAAAGTTGCTTACTTATGTCCCCTCTATACACAGGTAAAATATTTCGGTGTTATTCATTAACATCCTGTATATATGATACTAGGTTGTCAAACGTCCTTCCTAGGGTGAAAAAGTATTTTGCACGATTTTTAGCCTTACAATGAGAAACATGATGAGAATGTAGGCTAACCTGTTTGGATCCTGACGTTCTCCACGAGAACCAGTTATTTCATTATTTGTACCTATGTATGTTTGCACGTAATAAATATTTAATCAGAAGCCAGAGAAACGTCGGCTGTGTCAGAAAATTAATCAGTTTAAGCCCTGCAACAGAGATTAGAATTGGATGCCAACAGTCTAATGAGAAATTGCACATAGTCAGAATGCCAGTCTTGTGATATTTCTCGGGTAAAAACCTGTACAAAGTGTCATTCAATAGACAAGAGCGTTTCTATTTCTGCTGCGTGCTTCAACATAAAATACTTTAATTCTTTAACAAATTAAAAATTACAATATGTAACAATCTAAATATAAATAGGCCCTAAGTATTTACAATAATTACCCTAGAACAAGCTAGTGATTTAACTTTTTACTTTATTTTATACAGTGGTAAAATTGTTTCACTTACTGCAAAGAATTAGTGTGGTCAGTAACAATAAAGAGAGACAAAGAGAAACATATACTTGATTTATTTGTTATGTTGTCAGGTTAGGTTAGTAATATAGTTATAACTCGATCGGTAAGACCTGAACCAAACAAACATTCGGCTGCGCAGTCGTCTACGATGACGTAATCTAGACCTGCCTGACCTTCATAGCACGTGATGTTCTTTGCCAGTTCATACTGTACAGATCGTGTAAAAACATCTTAGTTAGCCTCACAGCATTCAACAGTGAAGTGTGATACGTTAATAAGATCAATGGAAGGCGAATGTAGTTATTCTAGCAAAAATGACGATAAGCTATCTGCGCGTGTTTGGTTTAGGTTCTAGCGTCCCAGCGTCCCAGTAGGGGAACTCAACGTTGGCAAGTTGCAGGGATTAAATATTCAGAAAACTAATCAAAGTAGTTTACTTATATAACCGGCTACAAAATACATTATAATATAGTTCACATGGCTTGCTCGAAGATTGGAAATGTTGTCTTTACTAAGGCCTACCAAGATAATTGATTATTAATTGTCTCAAAAGTCTATTTACTTATGTCATATTTCGCAAGTTTTAACCATGTTTTGATGTTCGGAATTCATATTTGGGTTAATATTCCTTTTTTACCAAATTGCTTTTATGGCAAAAGAAATTATTACGATTTGTTAAAGGCGCATCATTTAAAATACGTTGTAGGTCATTCTTTAAAGAAGATAAAATTCGAAGTGCTATGGAGGGTTGTTCGCGTTCTATGGTAACAAAACTAAAAACACTCTTACCGTAAGAAAATCCACGCTTGCACCATCGACGTTCTATCCGGTCTATCGCTCAGTAGCGCAGCTTCCAAAGGAGGAAACAGTTAGGAAGTTAAAGGATGTGCAGTTTATTCCATTGCTCTGGCAGGCTTTCCAGAGATCGTCCACATTTCAAAGTCCTCTGCTTCTACCGGCCCTTTACAGTAACCCAAGTACACAAAAATCCAACAGCGACGCATCAGGGATGACTTAACAGGGATGTCGCTGAAATAGATGGAATGTTTTCCGGTTTCTCTTTCTAAGTTTTGAGGATATTTTCAGGAACGGACATGCTTTTCTTCATTCTTCATTTGTAAGCATTAACCTAACACTTTGTCAGCCTGAATGTTGCACTGTCCTGCGTATTCCTGAATTACGAACATTTTTCTTTGGGAGAATCTGTAAACAAGTGGAGATAATTCATAATGAGAATTTTTTTGAATTGAGGACATATAGAAAGAAGAATGATGCATGGAAGACCGAGACAACATGTAATGCTAAAGTTTGTGGGTTTGACGTGCCTGACTTTGTCGTTTCTTCTAGACCGAATCGTATTATGTTAATTTTGTAAACCCGAGTGAAGAGAATCGCGAGCAGTGCGTAACGGTTCCTGTTCATCAGTACTACACGTTGTTTGAGTTTCTAGACCATTCTCTGACCTTGTAAGATATACCTATATTTAAATTAGATGTTATACTCAGCTTATGTAAACGGGCAATAAATTTCCTCGCTGTCCATCTACTGTTGCAGTTCGTCTCTATTTTCTGGAAGAGCTGTAAGATTCAAGTTGATTTATTAATAACAGTCAAAGATATTACGAATTGTGTACTTTTTTAACCTTGACCTTCAACTATAGAAATAACGTTGGCCATATTACTCGTAGTACTATACTCGTCTATAAAGTACAGCAGTAATTTCCTTAACATTTATTTAAATTTCGCTGTACTTTCTGCTTCCTTAAGTGATACTGATAGTCTGTTAAGTAAGCCTGCATCAATATAGGCAACTCTCTTAGTGAAGAGAGTGGTCCTATGGGCCACAACACTTATACTTGTTCTTGTTTCGTGGTTGTGTCTGAAATTAATTTAGTGGTTGCAGTGAATTTTAATACACACTGCAGAGACATTACTTGTAGTGTTATAGATGAGGGAAAATGAGGGGACTCCCCTTTACTATAGTCGTTTTCATTATTTCAGGAATGACAATTTTGAGGACTTATGACATAAATATGTAGTATATAGGATTATTGTGGCAAATCAGATTTGAGTAAGTTATATTATATGAAAACTGCATTATAAGGTTTAACTATCTCTTGTCCGAGCCATTCGTATGGCTGACAAAACCGAACATTGGTTTAATTCAATGTCATTGAAAGTATTCAACAAACTACCTTCTAACACTCAAATTTAGAAATATTTTACACAAATGACTTACTGACATTCCTTTTTATAATATGGGTGAATTTTTTGAACCCATTTGAAAATCGTAACAGATATCACAAGTGCAGTTTTCTCGTTTAGCACTATTGCCTAGCAACGGCTGAGGTTTCTGAATCCTTCTCTAGATCGCAGCACAGAGGTAATTATTGTCTTACGTGCTAATTAATAGTTGATACACGAGGTTTTCTATTTAATAATCCAATAAAAATATTTATAATCTTTCGAGCCTTTCATTCTAAACCGACGTGTCACAGTTTAATTTAGAATAAAAATGAACTCCCAGAATTTTTATAGTTCATTAAATGGAATGATCGGTGTATTCAGTATCATAGGTGGAATATTAAGATTATTAAGATGAGATATTAATCTTTGATTTGAAAAAACGATCGCCTATGTTTCATCGGCATATCACTAAAGTTCAAACGTTTGAGACCAGAAAGAAATAGTTTTCATATTTATTTGGAGTTCATAAGTTTATTTTAAAAATTAACTATTTCAAATTCTAAGATGGCCATTTATTCACTGTGTTCAAATCTATCAATTATTTTTCTACAAAGACATTGAAAACTATTGTCTCAAAAGTATATTTACTTATGTCATATTTCGCAAGTTTTAACCATGTTTTGATGTTCGGAATTCATATTTGGGTCAATATTCCTCTTTTACCAAATTGCTTTTATAGGGATGTAGCGAACTAGAACCAACAGATGTCTCCACTGCTCTAGCCGGTATGCGCTAGCTGTTCGTCACTTGTTTTTATAGTTGTCGTCTGCTGGCGTTTCATCTTAGCAGACTGAAAAATACGTTCGAACTTTTTTTTTTGTAGCTGGTAAAGCGCTACTAGGCGCATTTCTTCGTATACTGGACAGTTCCAGAATAAATTGAACAGGGAAGTGAAATTTAAATATAAAGGTGCACTAAATATATAGTTTAACAAAGGTATAAAACTAACACAATGTACTGTAATTATCATTGCGTTACAACGTAATTTCTAATTTACTCTATTTTTAAATGGCCCATAACATCTTCTCGATGCTCACATTAAATTGAATATTAATTTAAAAATTAAAGAATATCCAATCGCCACACTGTATATAAATATTCATACATTGATAACACATTACTGCAAGTCGAGTACAAAATAATGTCGTCTGTATCGGAAATATCTCACAATATTTGTTAGTTAATTCTTCCTTTTTAATGTTATTTAGAGCCTATCTGCTGTAATTTTTCTTTCGTCTTTTTGACACTTCAACATTCCAGAAGGGCCCAGTAGACAAGGAAGTATGTATAATAGCCTCGTGTCCTCTATAAGAATATAAAATTACGAACATATTTTTCGGACTGGGAAGATGGAACGCCATTTAAAAGCATGGAGCAAGCAGACGACAACTGGAAAAACAAGTGACGGACGGCTAGCTCATACCGGCTAGTACACCCACGCTATCTGTCGGAGAAGTTTGGCGAGCTACATCCCCATTGCAAAAGAAATTATTACGATTTGTTAAGGGCGCAACTTTTAAAATACATTGTAGGTCATTGTTTGAAGAAGATAAAATTCGAAGTGCTATGGAGGGTTGTTCGCGTTCTATGGTAACAAAACTAAAAACACTCTTACCGTAAGAAAATCCACGCTTGCACCATCGACGTTCTATCCGGTCTATCGCTCAGTAGCGCAGCTTCCAAAGGAGGAAACAGTTAGGAAGTTAAAGGATGTGCAGTTTATTGCATTGCTCTGGCAGGCTTTCCAGAGATCGTCCACATTTCAAAGTCCTCTGCTTCTACCGGCCCTTTACAGTAACCCAAGTACACAAAAATCCAACAGCGACGCATCAGGGATGACTTAACAGGGATGTCGCTGAAATAGATGGAATGTTTTCCGGTTTCTCTTTCTAAGTTTTGAGGATATTTTCAGGAACGGACATCTTTTCTTCATTCTTCATTTGTAAGCATTAACCTAAGTCTTTGTCAGCCTGAATGTTGCACTGTCCTGCGTATTCCTGAATTACGAACATTTTTCTTTGGAAGAATCTGTAAACAAGTGGAGATAATTCATAATGAGAATTTTTTTGAATTGAGGACATATAGAAAGAAGAATGATGCATGGAAGACCGAGACAACATGTAATGCTAAAGTTTGTGGGTTTGACGTGCCTGACTTTGTCGTTTCTTCTAGACCGAATCGTATTATGTTAATTTTGTAAACCCGAGTGAAGAGAATCGCGAGCAGTGCGTAACGGTTCCTGTTCATCAGTACTACACGTTGTTTGAGTTTCTAGACCATTCTCTGACCTTGTAAGATATACCTATATTTAAATTAGATGTTATACTCAGCTTATGTAAACGGGCAATAAATTTCCTCGCTGTCCATCTACTGTTGCAGTTCGTCTCTATTTTCTGGAAGAGCTGTAAGATTCAAGTTGATTTATTAATAACAGTCAAAGATATTACGAATTGTGTACTTTTTTAACCTTGACCTTCAACTATAGAAATAACGTTGGCCATATTACTCGTAGTACTATACTCGTCTATAAAGTACAGCAGTAATTTCCTTAACATTTATTTAAATTTCGCTGTACTTTCTGCTTCCTTAAGTGATACTGATAGTCTGTTAAGTAAGCCTGCATCAATATAGGCAACTCTCTTAGTGAAGAGAGTGGTCCTATGGGCCACAACACTTATACTTGTTCTTGTTTCGTGGTTGTGTCTGAAATTAATTTAGTGGTTGCAGTGAATTTTAATACACACTGCAGAGACATTACTTGTAGTGTTATAGATGAGGGAAAATGAGGGGACTCCCCTTTACTATAGTCGTTTTCATTATTTCAGGAATGACAATTTTGAGGACTTATGACATAAATATGTAGTATATAGGATTATTGTGGCAAATCAGATTTGATATGAAAACTGCATTATAAGGTTTAACTATCTCTTGTCCGAGCCATTCGTATGGCTGACAAAACCGAACATTGGTTTAATTCAATGTCATTGAAAGTATTCAACAAACTACCTTCTAACACTCAAATTTAGAAATATTTTACACAAATGACTTACTGACATTCCTTTTTATAATATGGGTGAATTTTTTGAACCCATTTGAAAATCGTAACAGATATCACAAGTGCAGTTTTCTCGTTTAGCACTATTGCCTAGCAACGGCTGAGGTTTCTGAATCCTTCTCTAGATCGCAGCACAGAGGTAATTATTGTCTTACGTGCTAATTAATAGTTGATACACGAGGTTTTCTATTTAATAATCCAATAAAAATATTTATAATCTTTCGAGCCTTTCATTCTAAACCGACGTGTCACAGTTTAATTTAGAATAAAAATGAACTCCCAGAATTTTTATAGTTCATTAAATGGAATGATCGGTGTATTCAGTATCATAGGTGGAATATTAAGATTATTAAGATGAGATATTAATCTTTGATTTGAAAAAACGATCGCCTATGTTTCATCGGCATATCACTAAAGTTCAAACGTTTGAGACCAGAAAGAAATAGTTTTCATATTTATTTGGAGTTCATAAGTTTATTTTAAAAATTAACTATTTCAAATTCTAAGATGGCCATTTATTCACTGTGTTCAAATCTATCAATTATTTTTCTACAAAGACATTGAAAACTATTGTCTCAAAAGTATATTTACTTATGTCATATTTCGCAAGTTTTAACCATGTTTTGATGTTCGGAATTCATATTTGGGTCAATATTCCTCTTTTACCAAATTGCTTTTATAGGGATGTAGCGAACTAGAACCAACAGATGTCTCCACTGCTCTAGCCGGTATGCGCTAGCTGTTCGTCACTTGTTTTTATAGTTGTCGTCTGCTGGCGTTTCATCTTAGCAGACTGAAAAATACGTTCGAACTTTTTTTTTTTGTAGCTGGTAAAGCGCTACTAGGCGCATTTCTTCGTATACTGGACAGTTCCAGAATAAATTGAACAGGGAAGTGAAATTTAAATATAAAGGTGCACTAAATATATAGTTTAACAAAGGTATAAAACTAACACAATGTACTGTAATTATCATTGCGTTACAACGTAATTTCTAATTTACTCTATTTTTAAATGGCCCATAACATCTTCTCGATGCTCACGGTAAATTGAATATTAATTTAAAAATTAAAGAATATCCAATCGCCACACTGTATATAAATATTCATACATTGATAACACATTACTGCAAGTCGAGTACAAAATAATGTCGTCTGTATCGGAAATATCTCACAATATTTGTTAGTTAATTCTTCCTTTTTAATGTTATTTAGAGCCTATCTGCTGTAATTTTTCTTTCGTCTTTTTGACACTTCAACATTCCAGAAGGGCCCAGTAGACAAGGAAGTATGTATAATAGCCTCGTGTCCTCTATAAGAATATAAAATTACGAACATATTTTTCGGACTGGGAAGATGGAACGCCATTTAAAAGCATGGAGCAAGCAGACGACAACTGGAAAAACAAGTGACGGACGGCTAGCTCATACCGGCTAGTACACCCACGCTATCTGTCGGAGAAGTTTGGCGAGCTACATCCCCATTGCAAAAGAAATTATTACGATTTGTTAAGGGCGCAACTTTTAAAATACATTGTAGGTCATTGTTTGAAGAAGATAAAATTCGAAGTGCTATGGAGGGTTGTTCGCGTTCTATGGTAACAAAACTAAAAACACTCTTACCGTAAGAAAATCCACGCTTGCACCATCGACGTTCTATCCGGTCTATCGCTCAGTAGCGCAGCTTCCAAAGGAGGAAACAGTTAGGAAGTTAAAGGATGTGCAGTTTATTGCATTGCTCTGGCAGGCTTTCCAGAGATCGTCCACATTTCAAAGTCCTCTGCTTCTACCGGCCCTTTACAGTAACCCAAGTACACAAAAATCCAACAGCGACGCATCAGGGATGACTTAACAGGGATGTCGCTGAAATAGATGGAATGTTTTCCGGTTTCTCTTTCTAAGTTTTGAGGATATTTTCAGGAACGGACATCTTTTCTTCATTCTTCATTTGTAAGCATTAACCTAAGTCTTTGTCAGCCTGAATGTTGCACTGTCCTGCGTATTCCTGAATTACGAACATTTTTCTTTGGAAGAATCTGTAAACAAGTGGAGATAATTCATAATGAGAATTTTTTTGAATTGAGGACATATAGAAAGAAGAATGATGCATGGAAGACCGAGACAACATGTAATGCTAAAGTTTGTGGGTTTGACGTGCCTGACTTTGTCGTTTCTTCTAGACCGAATCGTATTATGTTAATTTTGTAAACCCGAGTGAAGAGAATCGCGAGCAGTGCGTAACGGTTCCTGTTCATCAGTACTACACGTTGTTTGAGTTTCTAGACCATTCTCTGACCTTGTAAGATATACCTATATTTAAATTAGATGTTATACTCAGCTTATGTAAACGGGCAATAAATTTCCTCGCTGTCCATCTACTGTTGCAGTTCGTCTCTATTTTCTGGAAGAGCTGTAAGATTCAAGTTGATTTATTAATAACAGTCAAAGATATTACGAATTGTGTACTTTTCTAACCTTGACCTTCAACTATAGAAATAACGTTGGCCATATTACTCGTAGTACTATACTCGTCTATAAAGTACAGCAGTAATTTCCTTAACATTTACTTAAATTTCGCTGTACTTTCTGCTTCCTTAAGTGATACTGATAGTCTGTTAAGTAAGCCTGCATCAATATAGGCAACTCTCTTAGTGAAGAGAGTGGTCCTATGGGCCACAACACTTATACTTGTTCTTGTTTCGTGGTTGTGTCTGAAATTAATTTAGTGGTTGCAGTGAATTTTAATACACACTGCAGAGACATTACTTGTAGTGTTATAGATGAGGGAAAATGAGGGGACTCCCCTTTACTATAGTCGTTTTCATTATTTCAGGAATGACAATTTTGAGGACTTATGACATAAATATGTAGTATATAGGATTATTGTGGCAAATCAGATTTGATATGAAAACTGCATTATAAGGTTTAACCATCTCTTGTCCGAGCCATTCGTATGGCTGACAAAACCGAACATTGGTTTAATTCAATGTCATTGAAAGTATTCAACAAACTACCTTCTAACACTCAAATTTAGAAATATTTTACACAAATGACTTACTGACATTCCTTTTTATAATATGGGTGAATTTTTTGAACCCATTTGAAAATCGTAACAGATATCACAAGTGCTGTTTTCTCGTTTAGCACTATTGCCTAGCAACGGCTGAGGTTTCTGAATCCTTCTCTAGATCGCAGCACAGAGGTAATTATTGTCTTACGTGCTAATTAATAGTTGATACACGAGGTTTTCTATTTAATAATCCAATAAAAATATTTATAATCTTTCGAGCCTTTCATTCTAAACCGACGTGTCACAGTTTAATTTAGAATAAAAATGAACTCCCAGAATTTTTATAGTTCACTAGCTTAAAAGGCCCGGCGTCGCCCGGGTTTTTATTTTGTAATTTGAAATTAACTTATGAAGGACTTTCGATTTGTAGGCCTACATAGAACTTGAAATGAGGAAGAACGACTTATCACACTTAAACTATTTCCTCAGAAAACGCTAGATACAGCCACTACATGCTTGATTTCCTTTTGCCACATTTCTGGCGTCACCATCAATAGGCCTACTGCTCTGTCAAACCGTTTCCTAACATCGCATAATTTAAAAGTTTTGTTATTTCTGGCCACAAACCCTTTGATAAAACTCCATACCAGTTCAATTGGATTCAAATTGCTATGATAAGGGGGCAACCTCAGTACTTGATGGCCCGCTTTATTTGCCATATCATCAACCACATATTTATTTTCATCTTTGTCCGCGAATTCCTGTGCTAAGATCACTAACTCTGCCTTAACACTTTTATCATTAAATGTTACATTCTTTTCTTGTAGGCATTCCACAATATCTTGTTTACGCCAAGAAGTATTTGGACGCCGATAGAGTTTCACACTGTGGTATGATGCATTGTCCATAACTATTAAACTGTTGGGTTCAAGTTTCGGCAAAACATTAGCAAACCAGTTACGGAATACCTCTCCATTCATGTCTTCGAGGTACTCACCTGTTTTCTTTGACTCAAAAATGAGCAAACCCCCATCTACGAAGCCTGTTTCACTACCTATATGCGTAACTATTAGGCGTTTCCCCTTACCCATAGGATTTTTTAAACCTTGACTTAATCCTGCCCTAAAAGCTTTTTCCTTTGATTCAACAGTAGTGTCATGCCAAATTTTAGGGGTGGTGTGTCCTGCATTTACCCATGTTTCGCCTAAGTAATAAAACTTTCGACCCTCTGCTCGGTATTGCCGTACAGCTCTAAGATATCGTCTTCTCCAAAGTACAATATCATCACGATCTACTATAGCATTAACCTCACTTCTTTTCACATATTTCATTCCAATGTCCAACAATAACTTATAAATTGTTGTTCTTTTGAAATTAGGTAGGTCGGAGTCCTCATTGACAGCACAAAGAAGTTTATCCACAGTTGGAGGTATGTTATCAAAAAAGAATTGATGAACTTTTGCTCGAATAGCACTTTTCACAAAGTCATCAATGTTATCTAAAACACTATGCAGCTTTTCAGCCTTTCTTGGGGGAGTTTTCACTACACCAGAGTCTCTGTATTCACTACACACTTTCCAGATACTTATGGTACATATACCGGTGAATTCATATGTCAATTTTACAACGTCCTCAATTGCAAGTGCTGGATATATATTTTTTTAAACCCATTAAACACATTCCATATAATTTCCTTCTGTCCACTTCGCAAAGATTTACCTCTCTTATTTTTAATTATGCCTCTTGGGCCTGGTTGAATTTCAGTCATTATGTTTAATGCTTCTCACAGACTGGGTTATAAATTATAAACACCACGTTTCGCTGTTCACTGAAATTTGTATGTTTACATTATTCACAACAATGACTCTCGCAAACTGGAGGGTTATTTCGCGAATGCCACGTTTCGCAATACATTGAAACATTTGCAATAAGTTGATATTGTTATCTTAAAAAATTTCGTCGCAATTTATGAGCTTTTACTGTTATAAAAATAAAATCTAATACCGCACTATATTGTCTTGTAGCATGATGTGTGGTGGGGTTCAAATCACGTGCATTTGTTTACACGGACTTGCATTCTCAAAATTAATGGATAACATACTTTCGATTTGGTTTGGTTGCAAGACTCACTTTTGTTTTTGTTTGTTTTGTTATGAAAACATGTGCAAGTGGAACTCTCAAACTGTGAATGTCACACTTCTTTTGTCACACTTCAATTTTTTTATGTAAACAATTGACAGCAGAACTGTCTAACTTTGTCTAACTTTGCCTCTTTTCATCACATTTCCGACTTTCCCCGTGGATTTTCCAAAAATTTTCTTTCATACAAACCTTCTCCAGACAATTACGATCACAACAAAACAAAAATCAGCCAAATCGGTCGAGCCGTTCTCAAGTGATGCGGCAACAACCCTTTTGAAAATTCATTTTTATTAATATAGATTAAATGGAATGATCGGTGTATTCAGTATCATAGGTGGAATATTAAGATTATTAAGATGAGATATTAATCTTTGATTTGAAAAAACGATCGCCTATGTTTCATCGGCATATCACTAAAGTTCAAACGTTTGAGACCAGAAAGAAATAGTTTTCATATTTATTTGGAGTTCATAAGTTTATTTTAAAAATTAACTATTTCAAATTCTAAGATGGCCATTTATTCACTGTGTTCAAATCTATCAATTATTTTTCTACAAAGACATTGAAAACTATTGTCTCAAAAGTATATTTACTTATGTCATATTTCGCAAGTTTTAACCATGTTTTGATGTTCGGAATTCATATTTGGGTCAATATTCCTCTTTTACCAAATTGCTTTTATAGGGATGTAGCGAACTAGAACCAACAGATGTCTCCACTGCTCTAGCCGGTATGCGCTAGCTGTTCGTCACTTGTTTTTATAGTTGTCGTCTGCTGGCGTTTCATCTTAGCAGACTGAAAAATACGTTCGAACTTTTTTTTTTTGTAGCTGGTAAAGCGCTACTAGGCGCATTTCTTTGTATACTGGACAGTTCCAGAATAAATTGAACAGGGAAGTGAAATTTAAATATAAAGGTGCACTAAATATATAGTTTAACAAAGGTATAAAACTAACACAATGTACTGTAATTATCATTGCGTTACAACGTAATTTCTAATTTACTCTATTTTTAAATGGCCCATAACATCTTCTCGATGCTCACATTAAATTGAATATTAATTTAAAAATTAAAGAATATCCAATCGCCACACTGTATATAAATATTCATACATTGATAACACATTACTGCAAGTCGAGTACAAAATAATGTCGTCTGTATCGGAAATATCTCACAATATTTGTTAGTTAATTCTTCCTTTTTAATGTTATTTAGAGCCTATCTGCTGTAATTTTTCTTTCGTCTTTTTGACACTTCAACATTCCAGAAGGGCCCAGTAGACAAGGAAGTATGTATAATAGATTCGTGTCCTCTATAAGAATATAAAATTACGAACATATTTTTCGGACTGGGAAGATGGAACGCCATTTAAAAGCATGGAGCAAGCAGACGACAACTGGAAAAACAAGTGACGGACGGCTAGCACATACCGGCTAGTACACCCACGCTATCTGTCGGAGAAGTTTGGCGAGCTACATCCACATTGCAAAAGAAATTATTACGATTTGTTAAGGGCGCAACTTTTAAAATACATTGTAGGTCATTGTTTGAAGAAGATAAAATTCGAAGTGCTATGGAGGGTTGTTCGCGTTCTATGGTAACAAAACTAAAAACACTCTTACCGTAAGAAAATCCACGCTTGCACCATCGACGTTCTATCCGGTCTATCGCTCAGTAGCGCTCAGTAGCTTAGGAAGTAAAAGGATGTGCAGTTTATTCCATTGCTCTGGCAGGCTTTCCAGAGATCGTCCACATTTCAAAGTCCTCTGCTTCTACCGGCCCTTTACAGTAACCCAAGTACACAAAAATCCAACAGCGACGCATCAGGGATGACTTAACAGGGATGTCGCTGAAATAGATGGAATGTTTTCCGGTTTCTCTTTCTAAGTTTTGAGGATATTTTCAGGAATGGACATCCTTTTCTTCATTCTTCATTTGTAAGCATTAACCCAACACTTTGTCAGCCTGAATGTTACACTGTCCTGCGTATTCCTGAATTACGAACATTTTTCTTTGGAAGAATCTGTAAACAAGTGGAGATAATTCATAATGAGAATTTTTTTGAATTGAGGACATATAGAAAGAAGAATGATGCATGGAAGACCGAGACAACATGTAATGCTAAAGTTTGTGGGTTTGACGTGCCTGACTTTGTCGTTTCTTCTAGACCGAATCGTATTATGTTAATTTTGTAAACCCGAGTGAAGAGAATCGCGAGCAGTGCGTAACGGTTCCTGTTCATCAGTACTACACGTTGTTTGAGTTTCTAGACCATTCTCTGACCTTGTAAGATATACCTATATTTAAATTAGATGTTATACTTAGCTTATGTAAACGGGCAATAAATTTCTTCGCTGTCCATCTACTGTTGCAGTTCGTCTCTATTTTCTGGAAGAGCTGTAAGATTCAAGTTGATTTATTAATAACAGTCGAAGATATTACGAATTGTGTACTTTTTTAACCTTGACCTTCAACTATAGAAATAACGTTGGCCATATTACTCGTAGTACTATACTCGTCTATAAAGTACAGCAGTAATTTCCTTAACATTTATTTAAATTTCGCTGTACTTTCTGCTTCCTTAAGTGATACTGATAGTCTGTTAAGTAAGCCTGCATCAATATAGGCAACTCTCTTAGTGAAGAGAGTGGTCCTATGGGCCACAACACTTATACTTGTTCTTGTTTCGTGGTTGTGTCTGAAATTAATTTAGTGGTTGCAGTGAATTTTAATACACACTGCAGAGACATTACTTGTAGTGTTATAGATGAGGGAAAATGAGGGGACTCCCCTTTACTATAGTCGTTTTCATTATTTCAGGAATGACAATTTTGAGGACTTATGACATAAATATGTAGTATATAGGATTATTGTGGCAAATCAGATTTGATATGAAAACTGCATTATAAGGTTTAACTATCTCTTGTCCGAGCCATTCGTATGGCTGACAAAACCGAACATTGGTTTAATTCAATGTCATTGAAAGTATTCAACAAACTACCTTCTAACACTCAAATTTAGAAATATTTTACACAAATGACTTACTGACATTCCTTTTTATAATATGGGTGAATTTTTTGAACCCATTTGAAAATCGTAACAGATATCACAAGTGCAGTTTTCTCGTTTAGCACTATTGCCTAGCAACGGCTGAGGTTTCTGAATCCTTCTCTAGATCGCAGCACAGAGGTAATTATTGTCTTACGTGCTAATTAATAGTTGATACACGAGGTTTTCAATTTAATAATCCAATAAAAATATTTATAATCTTTCGAGCCTTTCATTCTAAACCGACGTGTCACAGTTTAATTTAGAATAAAAATGAACTCCCAGAATTTTTATAGTTCATTAAATGGAATGATCGGTGTATTCAGTATCATAGGTGGAATATTAAGATTATTAAGATGAGATATTAATCTTTGATTTGAAAAAACGATCGCCTATGTTTTATCGGCATATCACTAAAGTTCACACGTTCGAGACCAGAAAGAAATAGTTTTCATATTTATTTGGAGTTCATAAGTTTATTTTAAAAATTAACTATTTCAAATTCTAAGATAGCCATTTATTCACTGTGTTCAAATCTATCAATTATTTTTCTACAAAGACATTGAAAACTATTGTCTCAAAAGTATATTTACTTATGTCATATTTCGCAAGTTTTAACCATGTTTTGATGTTCGGAATTCATATTTGGGTCAATATTCCTCTTTTACCAAATTGCTTTTATAGGGATGAAGCGAACTAGAACCAACAGATGTCTCCACTGCTCTAGCCGGTATGCGCTAGCTGTTCGTCACTTGTTTTTATAGTTGTCGTCTGCTGGCGTTTCATCTTAGCAGACTGAAAAATACGTTCGAACTTTTTTTTTTGTAGCTGGTAAAGCGCTACTAGGCGCATTTCTTTGTATACTGGACAGTTCCAGAATAAATTGAACAGGGAAGTGAAATTTAAATATAAAGGTGCACTAAATATATAGTTTAACAAAGGTATAAAACTAACACAATGTAGCCTACTGCAATTATCATTGCGTTACAACGTAATTTCTAATTTACTCTATTTTTAAATGGCCCATAACATCTTCTCGATGCTCACGGTAAATTGAATATTAATTTAAAAATTAAAGAATATCCAATCGCCACACTGTATATAAATATTCATACATTGATAACACATTACTGCAAGTCGAGTACAAAATAATGTCGTCTGTATCGGAAATATCTCACAATATTTGTTAGTTAATTCTTCCTTTTTAATGTTATTTAGAGCCTATCTGCTGTAATTTTTCTTTCGTCTTTTTGACACTTCAACATTCCAGAAGGGCCCAGTAGACAAGGAAGTATGTATAATAGCCTCGTGTCCTCTATAAGAATATAAAATTACGAACATATTTTTCGGACTGAGAAGTTGGAGCGCCATTTAAAAGCATGAAGAAAACTGAAAAAACAAGTGACGAACGGCTAGCGCATACCGGCTAGTACACCCACGCTATCTGTCGGAGAAGTTTGGCGAGCTACATCCCCATTGCAAAAGAAATTATTACGATTTGTGAAGGGCGCAACTTTTAAAATACATTGTAGGTCATTGTTTGAAGAAGATAAAATTCGAAGTGCTATGGAGGGTTGTTCGCGTTCTATGGTAACAAAACTAAATACACTCTTACCGTAAGAAAATCCACGCTTGCACCATCGACGTTCTATCCGGTCTATCGCTCAGTAGCGCTCAGTAGCTTAGGAAGTAAAAGGATGTGCAGTTTATTCCATTGCTCTGGCAGGCTTTCCAGAGATCGTCCACATTTCAAAGTCCTCTGCTTCTACCGGCCCTTTACAGTAACCCAAGTACACAAAAATCCAACAGCGACGCATCAGGGATGACTTAACAGGGATGTCGCTGAAATAGATGGAATGTTTTCCGGTTTCTCTTTCTAAGTTTTGAGGATATTTTCAGGAACGGACATCTTTTCTTCATTCTTCATTTGTAAGCATTAACCTAAGTCTTTGTCAGCCTGAATGTTGCACTGTCCTGCGTATTCCTGAATTACGAACATTTTTCTTTGGAAGAATCTGTAAACAAGTGGAGATAATTCATAACGAGAATTTTTTTGAATTGAGGACATATAGAAAGAAGAATGATGCATGGAAGACCGAGACAACATGTAATGCTAAAGTTTGTGGGTTTGACGTGCCTGACTTTGTCGTTTCTTCTAGACCGAATCGTATTATGTTAATTTTGTAAACCCGAGTGAAGAGAATCGCGAGCAGTGCGTAACGGTTCCTGTTCATCAGTACTACACGTTGTTTGAGTTTCTAGACCATTCTCTGACCTTGTAAGATATACCTATATTTAAATTAGATGTTATACTTAGCTTATGTAAACGGGCAATAAATTTCCTCGCTGTCCATCTACTGTTGCAGTTCGTCTCTATTTTCTGGAAGAGCTGTAAGATTCAAGTTGATTTATTAATAACAGTCAAAGATATTACGAATTGTGTACTTTTTTAACCTTGACCTTCAACTATAGAAATAACGTTGGCCATATTACTCGTAGTACTATACTCGTCTATAAAGTACAGCAGTAATTTCCTTAACATTTACTTAAATTTCGCTGTACTTTCTGCTTCCTTAAGTGATACTGATAGTCTGTTAAGTAAGCCTGCATCAATATAGGCAACTCTCTTAGTGAAGAGAGTGGTCCTATGGGCCACAACACTTATACTTGTTCTTGTTTCGTGGTTGTGTCTGAAATTAATTTAGTGGTTGCAGTGAATTTTAATACACACTGCAGAGACATTACTTGTAGTGTTATAGATGAGGGAAAATGAGGGGACTCCCCTTTACTATTGTCGTTTTCATTATTTCAAGAATGACAATTTTGAGGACTTATGACATAAATATGTAGTATATAGGATTATTGTGGCACATCAGATTTGATATGAAAACTGCATTATAAGGTTTAACTATCTCTTGTCCGAGCCATTCGTATGGCTGACAAAACCGAACATTGGTTTAATTCAATGTCATTGAAAGTATTCAACAAACTACCTTCTAACACTCAAATTTAGAAATATTTTACACAAATGACTTACTGACATTCCTTTTTATAATATGGGTGAATTTTTTGAACCCATTTGAAAATCGTAACAGATATCACAAGTGCAGTTTTCTCGTTTAGCACTATTGCCTAGCAACGGCTGAGGTTTCTGAATCCTTCTCTAGATCGCAGCACAGAGGTAATTATTGTCTTACGTGCTAATTAATAGTTGATACACGAGGTTTTCAATTTAATAATCCAATAAAAATATTTATAATCTTTCGAGCCTTTCATTCTAAACCGACGTGTCACAGTTTAATTTAGAATAAAAATGAACTCCCAGAATTTTTATAGTTCATTAAATGGAATGATCGGTGTATTCAGTATCATAGGTGGAATATTAAGATTATTAAGATGAGATATTAATCTTTGATTTGAAAAAACGATCGCCTATGTTTTATCGGCATATCACTAAAGTTCAAACGTTTGAGACCAGAAAGAAATAGTTTTCATATTTATTTGGAGTTCATAAGTTTATTTCAAAAATTAACTATTTCAAATTCTAAGATAGCCATTTATTCACTGTGTTCAAATCTATCAATTATATTTCTACAAAGACATTGAAAACTATTGTCTCAAAAGTATATTTACTTATGTCATATTTCGCAAGTTTTAACCATGTTTTGATGTTCGGAATTCATATTTGGGTCAATATTCCTCTTTTACCAAATTGCTTTTATAGGGATGTAGCGAACTAGAACCAACAGATGTCTCCACTGCTCTAGCCGGTATGCGCTAGCTGTTCGTCACTTGTTTTTATAGTTGTCGTCTTTTGGCGTTTCATCTTAGCAGACTGAAAAATACGTTCGAACTTTTTTTTTTTGTAGCTGGTAAAGCGCTACTAGGCGCATTTCTTCGTATACTGGACAGTTCCAGAATAAATTGAACAGGGAAGTGAAATTTAAATATAAAGGTGCACTAAATATATAGTTTAACAAAGGTATAAAACTAACACAATGTACTGTAATTATCATTGCGTTACAACGTAATTTCTAATTTACTCTATTTTTAAATGGCCCATAACATCTTCTCGATGCTCACGGTAAATTGAATATTAATTTAAAAATTAAAGAATATCCAATCGCCACACTGTATATAAATATTCATACATTGATAACACATTACTGCAAGTCGAGTACAAAATAATGTCGTCTGTATCGGAAATATCTCACAATATTTGTTAGTTAATTCTTCCTTTTTAATGTTATTTAGAGCCTATCTGCTGTAATTTTTCTTTCGTCTTTTTGACACTTCAACATTCCAGAAGGGCCCAGTAGACAAGGAAGTATGTATAATAGCCTCGTGTCCTCTATAAGAATATAAAATTACGAACATATTTTTCGGACTGGGAAGATGGAACGCCATTTAAAAGCATGGAGCAAGCAGACGACAACTGGAAAAACAAGTGACGGACGGCTAGCTCATACCGGCTAGTACACCCACGCTATCTGTCGGAGAAGTTTGGCGAGCTACATCCCCATTGCAAAATAAATTATTACGATTTGTTAAGGGCGCAACTTTTAAAATACATTGTAGGTCATTGTTTGAAGAAGATAAAATTCGAAGTGCTATGGAGGGTTGTTCGCGTTCTATGGTAACAAAACTAAAAACACTCTTACCGTAAGAAAATCCACGCTTGCACCATCGACGTTCTATCCGGTCTATCGCTCAGTAGCGCAGCTTCCAAAGGAGGAAACAGTTAGGAAGTAAAAGGATGTGCAGTTTATTCCATTGCTCTGGCAGGCTTTCCAGAGATCGTCCACATTTCAAAGTCCTCTGCTTCTACCGGCCCTTTACAGTAACCCAAGTACACAAAAATCCAACAGCGACGCATCAGGGATGACTTAACAGGGATGTCGCTGAAATAGATGGAATGTTTTCCGGTTTCTCTTTCTAAGTTTTGAGGATATTTTCAGGAAAGGACATGCTTTTCTTCATTCTTCATTTGTAAGCATTAACCTAACACGTTGTCAGCATGAATGTTGCACTGTCCTGCGTATTCCTGAATTACGAACATTTTTCTTTGGAAGAATCTGTAAACAAGTGGAGATAATTCATAATGAGAATTTTTTTGAATTGAGGACATATAGAAAGAAGAATGATGCATGGAAGACCGAGACAACATGTAATGCTAAAGTTTGTGGGTTTGACGTGCCTGACTTTGTCGTTTCTTCTAGACCGAATCGTATTATGTTAATTTTGTAAACCCGAGTGAAGAGAATCGCGAGCAGTGCGTAACGGTTCCTGTTCATCAGTACTACACGTTGTTTGAGTTTCTAGACCATTCTCTGACCTTGTAAGATATACCTATATTTAAATTAGATGTTATACTTAGCTTATGTAAACGGGCAATAAATTTCTTCGCTGTCCATCTACTGTTGCAGTTCGTCTCTATTTTCTGGAAGAGCTGTAAGATTCAAGTTGATTTATTAATAACAGTCAAAGATATTACGAATTGTGTACTTTTTTAACCTTGACCTTCAACTATAGAAATAACGTTGGCCATATTACTCGTAGTACTATACTCGTCTATAAAGTACAGCAGTAATTTCCTTAACATTTATTTAAATTTCGCTGTACTTTCTGCTTCCTTAAGTGATACTGATAGTCTGTTAAGTAAGCCTGCATCAATATAGGCAACTCTCTTAGTGAAGAGAGTGGTCCTATGGGCCACAACACTTATACTTGTTCTTGTTTCGTGGTTGTGTCTGAAATTAATTTAGTGGTTGCAGTGAATTTTAATACACACTGCAGAGACATTACTTGTAGTGTTATAGATGAGGGAAAATGAGGGGACTCCCCTTTACTATAGTCGTTTTCATTATTTCAGGAATGACAATTTTGAGGACTTATGACATAAATATGTAGTATATAGGATTATTGTGGCAAATCAGATTTGATATGAAAACTGCATTATAAGGTTTAACTATCTCTTGTCCGAGCCATTCGTATGGCTGACAAAACCGAACATTGGTTTAATTCAATGTCATTGAAAGTATTCAACAAACTACCTTCTAACACTCAAATTTAGAAATATTTTACACAAATGACTTACTGACATTCCTTTTTATAATATGGGTGAATTTTTTGAACCCATTTGAAAATCGTAACAGATATCACAAGTGCAGTTTTCTCGTTTAGCACTATTGCCTAGCAACGGCTGAGGTTTCTGAATCCTTGTCTAGATCGCAGCACAGAGGTAATTATTGTCTTACGTGCTAATTAATAGTTGATACACGAGGTTTTCTATTTAATAATCCAATAAAAATATTTATAATCTTTCGAGCCTTTCATTCTAAACCGACGTGTCACAGTTTAATTTAGAATAAAAATGAACTCCCAGAATTTTTATAGTTCATTAAATGGAATGATCGGTGTATTCAGTATCATAGGTGGAATATTAAGATTATTAAGATGAGATATTAATCTTTGATTTGAAAAAACGATCGCCTATGTTTTATCGGCATATCACTAAAGTTCAAACGTTTGAGACCAGAAAGAAATAGTTTTCATATTTATTTGGAGTTCATAAGTTTATTTTAAAAATTAACTATTTCAAATTCTAAGATAGCCATTTATTCACTGTGTTCAAATCTATCAATTATTTTTCTACACAGACATTTAAAACTATTGTCTCAAAAGTATATTTACTTATGTCATATTTCGCAAGTTTTAACCATGTTTTGATGTTCGGAATTCATATTTGGGTCAATATTCCTCTTTTACCAAATTGCTTTTATAGGGATGAAGCGAACTAGAACCAACAGATGTCTCCACTGCTCTAGCCGGTATGCGCTAGCTGTTCGTCACTTGTTTTTATAGTTGTCGTCTGCTGGCGTTTCATCTTAGCAGACTGAAAAATACGTTCGAACTTTTTTTTTTTTGTAGCTGGTAAAGCGCTACTAGGCGCATTTCTTTGTATACTGGACAGTTCCAGAATATATTTACGTGAAAAAGCTTAAAAAATTACAGAAGATAGACGCTATATAAGCCGAAAAGCAGGAAGAATAAGTTGACAAATACTGTGAGAAATGCCTGCTATTAACTACATTACTATGTTTCCGACATACAAAATGTTATGCAGATATGAATATTTATATGCAGTGCTGCTAATTTGGGAATTGGGTATGATTCAAAGTAACTAAAAGAATATACCTCTAGGGTTCAGACAGTAAAATACTAATTGATATACGTGATAAACACTGATATATGTGGTGTGTATTCGCAGACATTTTTAATATTATTTATTTTCTATATCAAATGCATATTTAGCCTATACCGCAAATTAAAAACCCTACTCAAAATCAAAATATTAAAATATGTTAACAACACGAAAACTTAGCTTTTCCTGTCCATAATAGTTAAAAAAGATGAGAACTTAAGAATCGATTAGACCTTTTTTTTTTCTTTTTTCCTCTCATTCCTCATTCTTACTATTCCTTTTACTATCGGTATGCTAGACCATCGTTACATGATTTTCATTTCTAGTTATGAGACAAAATATTGTTAAGAATATTTCATTGCATGGCTTAGCAGAATATAAAAACAGAATTTAAGAATTATCATACGTTAAGTTATGAAGCCTATTCAATTGGCGACACTATTGTCACAATTTTTATTCGAGGCCGTGAATCTAACTTGGCTATTTAGATATCACAGAATTTATATTTTGATCTCAGATGCAATAGAAGGCTACAGTAATGTACACATATTTATACAGCAAAGTAAAATAAATAGGTCTAAAATAACTAAATAAATTGAACAGGGAAGTGAAATTTAAATATAAAGGTGCACTAAATATATAGTTTAACAAAGGTATAAAACTAACACAATGTAGCCTACTGTAATTATCATTGCGTTACAACGTAATTTCTAATTTACTCTATTTTTAAATGGCCCATAACATCTTCTCGATGCTCACGGTAAATTGAATATTAATTTAAAAATTAAAGAATATCCAATCGCCACACTGTATATAAATATTCATACATTGATAACACATTACTGCAAGTCGAGTACAAAATAATGTCGTCTGTATCGGAAATATCTCACAATATTTGTTAGTTAATTCTTCCTTTTTAATGTTATTTAGAGCCTATCTGCTGTAATTTTTCTTTCGTCTTTTTGACACTTCAACATTCCAGAAGGGCCCAGTAGACAAGGAAGTATGTATAATAGCCTCGTGTCCTCTATAAGAATATAAAATTACGAACATATTTTTCGGACTGGGAAGATGGAACGCCATTTAAAAGCATGGAGCAAGCAGACGACAACTGGAAAAACAAGTGACGGACGGCTAGCTCATACCGGCTAGTACACCCACGCTATCTGTCGGAGAAGTTTGGCGAGCTACATCCCCATTGCAAAAGAAATTATTACGATTTGTTAAGGGCGCAACTTTTAAAATACATTGTAGGTCATTGTTTGAAGAAGATAAAATTCGAAGTGCTATGGAGGGTTGTTCGCGTTCTATGGTAACAAAACTAAAAACACTCTTACCGTAAGAAAATCCACGCTTGCACCATCGACGTTCTATCCGGTCTATCGCTCAGTAGCGCAGCTTCCAAAGGAGGAAACAGTTAGGAAGTAAAAGGATGTGCAGTTTATTCCATTGCTCTGGCAGGCTTTCCAGAGATCGTCCACATTTCAAAGTCCTCTGCTTCTACCGGCCCTTTACAGTAACCCAAGTACACAAAAATCCAACAGCGACGCATCAGGGATGACTTAACAGGGATGTCGCTGAAATAGATGGAATGTTTTCCGGTTTCTCTTTCTAAGTTTTGAGGATATTTTCAGGAAAGGACATGCTTTTCTTCATTCTTCATTTGTAAGCATTAACCTAACACGTTGTCAGCATGAATGTTGCACTGTCCTGCGTATTCCTGAATTACGAACATTTTTCTTTGGAAGAATCTGTAAACAAGTGGAGATAATTCATAATGAGAATTTTTTTGAATTGAGGACATATAGAAAGAAGAATGATGCATGGAAGACCGAGACAACATGTAATGCTAAAGTTTGTGGGTTTGACGTGCCTGACTTTGTCGTTTCTTCTAGACCGAATCGTATTATGTTAATTTTGTAAACCCGAGTGAAGAGAATCGCGAGCAGTGCGTAACGGTTCCTGTTCATCAGTACTACACGTTGTTTGAGTTTCTAGACCATTCTCTGACCTTGTAAGATATACCTATATTTAAATTAGATGTTATACTTAGCTTATGTAAACGGGCAATAAATTTCTTCGCTGTCCATCTACTGTTGCAGTTCGTCTCTATTTTCTGGAAGAGCTGTAAGATTCAAGTTGATTTATTAATAACAGTCAAAGATATTACGAATTGTGTACTTTTTTAACCTTGACCTTCTACTATAGAAATAACGTTGGCCATATTACTCGTAGTACTATACTCGTCTATAAAGTACAGCAGTAATTTCCTTAACATTTATTTAAATTTCGCTGTACTTTCTGCTTCCTTAAGTGATACTGATAGTCTGTTAAGTAAGCCTGCATCAATATAGGCAACTCTCTTAGTGAAGAGAGTGGTCCTATGGGCCACAACACTTATACTTGTTCTTGTTTCGTGGTTGTGTCTGAAATTAATTTAGTGGTTGCAGTGAATTTTAATACACACTGCAGAGACATTACTTGTAGTGTTATAGATGAGGGAAAATGAGGGGACTCCCCTTTACTATAGTCGTTTTCATTATTTCAGGAATGACAATTTTGAGGACTTATGACATAAATATGTAGTATATAGGATTATTGTGGCAAATCAGATTTGATATGAAAACTGCATTATAAGGTTTAACTATCTCTTGTCCGAGCCATTCGTATGGCTGACAAAACCGAACATTGGTTTAATTCAATGTCATTGAAAGTATTCAACAAACTACCTTCTAACACTCAAATTTAGAAATATTTTACACAAATGACTTACTGACATTCCTTTTTATAATATGGGTGAATTTTTTGAACCCATTTGAAAATCGTAACAGATATCACAAGTGCAGTTTTCTCGTTTAGCACTATTGCCTAGCAACGGCTGAGGTTTCTGAATCCTTCTCTAGATCGCAGCACAGAGGTAATTATTGTCTTACGTGCTAATTAATAGTTGATACACGAGGTTTTCTATTTAATAATCCAATAAAAATATTTATAATCTTTCGAGCCTTTCATTCTAAACCGACGTGTCACAGTTTAATTTAGAATAAAAATGAACTCCCAGAATTTTTATAGTTCATTAAATGGAATGATCGGTGTATTCAGTATCATAGGTGGAATATTAAGATTATTAAGATGAGATATTAATCTTTGATTTGAAAAAACGATCGCCTATGTTTTATCGGCATATCACTAAAGTTCACACGTTTGAGACCAGAAAGAAATAGTTTTCATATTTATTTGGAGTTCATAAGTTTATTTCAAAAATTAACTATTTCAAATTCTAAGATAGCCATTTATTCACTGTGTTCAAATCTTTCAATTATTTTTCTACCAGCATGTGCCCGCGGCTTCGCCCGCGATAATTATTTCAAAAATTAAAAATTAAAAATCAAGAGCATAATAGTTCAATCAAGATATTTATTAAAATCAAAATCACGTGGACTACATACCAAGATTAGATAGCGTCGCCTAATAAAGACGACCTCTGATTCGAATTTCTTGGCCCAGAAAACCCCTGTGTAGTGAGTTTCGTCCAAATCGACAATGTTTGACCATATTTAGGCCTATAGGCCTATTGATTATCTCTCTTCTGTGTGGGTTGAAAATTGATAACTTATCTCTGCGGGCGATGTCATTCTAAAGAATTGATCGTCCATGATGGACTCACAAAATCATGGGATCACCCGCGATAATTATTTTAAAAATTAAATATTTAGGGCAAAATAGTTAAATCATTATATTTATTAACTCCTAAATCACGTGGACTACATACCACGATTAGATAGCGTCGCCTGGTAAAACCGACCTCAGATTCGAGTTCCCTGGCCCAGAAAACCCCTGCATAGTGAGTTTCATCCAAATAAAACAATGTTTGACCATATTTAGGCCTATGTTGAATATCCCTCTTCCGTGCAGTTAGAAAATTTCATACGACTGCGGGCCCTGATAATCTAAAGAAATGAATCGTCCAGGATGGACTTACAAAATCAAGCGATCGCCCGCGATAATTATTTCAAAAATTAAAAATTAATAGCATAATAGTTAAATCATTATATTTATTAACACCTAAATCAAGTGAATTACATACCACGATTAGATAGCGTCGCCTGGTAAAATCTACCTCAGATTCGAGGTCCTTGGCCCAGAAACCCCCTGTATAGGGAGTTTCGTCCAAATCGAACAATGTTTGACCATATTTAGGCCTGTATTGATTATCCCTCTTATAATAATAATAATAATAATAATAATAATAATAATAATAATAATAATCCTCTTCGGTGTAATCCTCTTCGTGCCTTGACATTATAAACAAATGAATCGACCAGCGTGAGCTACAACATTCAACAGATCGCGAAAGTTTCATTTCCAAGGTATGACAAAAATAGCCAAAGCCAACTGTAATTGATTTGACATTAAAATATATTACTGAAAACTGATGCTTCGTAAACGCAAAAAATGCACGGTTTTTGCCCGTTTTTCACTCTTAACTCGCGAAGGAAAGCTAAAATTAAAATTCCGGTTTCGAGGTGTACTTTCCGACCCTTTAGTCCATCTATGTTTAAAATTTCAGATCTCTGCGTTCAGTAGATTTCGCTGGGCATTGCGGACAGACAGACAGACAGACAGACGGAGGAAGACAGACACTTCCTTTTATTAATATAGACGAAGACATTGAAGACTAATTAGCTTACAATTTTGTGCTATTCTGTACAGTTTTCTAGTTATTTCGCTTTGTTTGTACGCAGCCCATGATAGTTTGTGTTAATTGTCGTGACTACTGGACTGCAAGAGAGTTGGGGGTTGGTTTTTCCAGCCCTCAGCAAGAAACTGACCCTAACGGTATTTGTTTTGCACCGAGTGCAGTTAATACTAAAATAGTAAGAAACATGTACATAATACTGACCATCATAGTTAATCGGGGTTAGTGCGTGTTTAAATTTAACAGCATTCGTTGCTTAGCCTACATATAATTTGGTTCGTGCTGCAAAGTTAAGCGAGTTCATAGTCGTTTAGCAAGATTATAGGAAGAAGGGGTGCACATAGTTCACAAGTAGAGAAGTGAAATGAGTAAAATTAATAGTTATTTTGTACCGGTGAGGAATAAAAGAAGACATGACGATGTTTCTGAAGTATCTCAAACAGTGAATCTGAAGAAAATGCCGCAAGTACCGGTAGTTTTACTCAGAAAAATGACTTATGGGAGCTCCTGTGAGATTCAGCGCCATTTTCTTTCTTAGATGAAAAGCACTGCATATAAATTATGAGTAAATGAATTGATTGTAAGGAAACATACATAAACGAAATATCTGACTAAGAATTAAGACACTGCTGACACCTGGTGGTGTACACACAGAATACGTCTATCCAACAGATCAATACTGAGTCTGCTAGGCGACTCCTAGATGGTAGAGCAACCAACTTTTCCTCTATAATTGAATATTTATTTGTATTTCAGGAAAATGAAAACATCTATTCACTGAAATGCCAATCCAGCCTTTCCAACTCTTTGTTGACAATTAATCTGCAGAAACTCATCATCAAAGCACACGATTATAAGAAACTAGCTTGAATGACCTGGCATCGCCCGGGATTTGAATTTTGCTTGTTTTTATGGAGTGGAGGTACTTCCGATTTTCAAACTCTAGGACCTTACATAGCCTTTCGTCTTCTGGCTGCAGAATTTATTTAATTTAATTTATTTATTTAATCAAGAATGAACATTACAGGTATACACCCAATTACAATGTTCATGATTATACTAGCAATACATCATGGACTTACAATAACACAAATATGAAATAGATATAATAAAAAAGTAGGAAAGCTAGGATAATGACCAATGTAAGGTATGAAGTAAAAAGAATGGGAGAGAGTAAAGAGAAAGGAGAGATAAGAAGAAAGCAAGTATGAAGAATGTAGAGAAAAATAAGAATTAAATAAGAGTAGAACAAATAATATACCTTTCGTTCCTTCGGTGGCATTTCAATAATTCTGGAAAAAGAACAGCGATACACAGGGAAAGGGCCCCCAGGCCAAGAGTGCAAAATTTCATCGAGATTTAATAAAACTGTAGATTTGTATAAAAGACAATCACATATATAACTCTACTTTATATATATATATATATACGTAAAAATACGTATATACACGAATATATATACGGTTGATGACAAATGTACAGCAAAAACATTCCAGCAAACATGGGTCCGCCAAGAACCTGTGAGCGAGATTTACTATTGCAAATGTGTGGTTATGAGCCGCCACTGACGTCTTTACTTGTGCTTCACTCGTTGCGCACTCAGAAGCTGTCCGCGATGTGCTCTTGTTTAAGAAACTGAGCATTGCCATACACGACAGAGAATGAGCTCAGTCAGATCTCTCGTCTGAACAGTGTCAGGTTGTACGAGATGATCCGGGGGTGTTTGAAAGAGACGAGTGCAAGGACGACACTTTGAGCAGGAAGAGTGGACAGTATTAATAACATGTGAAATTAAGTTATGAGAGAATTGGGAGGCAACTTAGAATGACAAGTCTACATTTCAAATTCATTTGTACTAATTAGGAGGATGTTTCTTGTTACCTCTATTGCTGGAATGTTCTGGGTGGGTGGATTTTTCTTAGATCTTTAATAACGGGATGCCAAGTTTTGTGTAATTTTAGTGATTCTCCTTTCTTATTGAAATTGTTGGGATGTATAAAAATCTCAATGACTTCGCGCTGTAGCGGATTTGTCAGATCGACCTACACGAACAAGAGGAAAGGGGTCCCTCGGGTCTTCGGTTGAGCGCAGTAGCTTGATGACGCCTGGGCTGATGAAAACCCTTGTGAATCGCGCTTCTCGCATCCGTGCATGACCACCCATACAGCCCGTGATTTCTAAGCTATTTCTAACCGAAATTACTTGAGATACTGGGAGATGCAATTCCGTGACTAAAGTGAAATTGAATGTATTTTATCTATGACTAGCTGAAAAGGCTCGGCGTCACCCGGGCTTTGAATTTGTAATTTGAAATTAGGCCCTTATATAATATGTATGTTTAACTTGAAATGAAGAAAAATATTTATCACACTCAAACTATTCCATCAGAAAACGCTAGACATAGCTTTTTATGACTCATAGAGGATGGCGAATGATTCATTCCATTGCTTCTACACGCCATGCTTGGGAGGGGTTGAAATAAGAAGAAACATAAATTACATAAGATTGTATTGGCTTGACGGAAAATTTTATTTCTCACTCTCATGTTACCGTACAACCGTTTCGGGGCTGAAGTAAAAGAGAAATGCAGTATCACTTTCGTACTTTCCTCCCCTAAAACCCGGGACATAATATACTGCGAGCATAGGACTCAAAATGTTTCATCCCATGCTTAGGGCCTTATTTCTCAACTAATACAAAGCATACAGCTATGGATAACGTATAAGCGGAAAGGATTGTTTACCTACTTCTGATATAGCATACTCACACACTTAAGTTGTCCCTGCAATACGACCTCTTATTCTTCATCGAAATGTGAAGTGAGAAAATATTTCTTACGTCGAGGGTCGAGGGTCGAAGTTATGTGACTGCATGGCACTGTGCTTTATTTTCGTGGATTTCATTTTTCAGTAATTATTTTCGCCAATATATTACATCGATGGAATCATAATTCGTTAAAGTCCAGTATTATATATTTGCCAAAGCCCTATGTGATCACAGTAAACAATACACTGTTGCATGTGAACTGAACAGCATTTAATTTTTTTCAGTATAATATTCTCAGAAATTATATAATTTTCAAGGGAAGGACTGATTTGTTTCAATTTTAATGTTGACCGCGTTACTTCCTGGGCTTAACTTGGTATGTGTGCAAAATTTCGTACAAATTGGTAAAGAAATGTAGATTTGTATAGGGAACATACATACATACATACATACATACTTACATATCCACATATCCACAAACACACATTCGACTTTATATATTAGAAGATACACGTCCTACCAGTAATTATTGACACAACTCATATTGAGTGGCATTCAACTAATTAGTTTTGTGACCCGCTTGATAAACCATTCATATAAACAATTTGGAATTGATGTTTTAACTGCACACAGTATTCCAATGTTCCAGTAAATCTAATGCTTTCGTAGTTTCCTACACACATACCACTACTTTCAGGTGCAATACCAATGTTCATGTAGGGGAAAAAGCGGACCGACCAAAATATTTAAGTTGCCGATATGAGCCACTGCGCATGCCTAGCGGCATTCAAAGGATAGAAGGAAATGTATTGAAATTTGTTCTAGTGTCGACTCGAAATGGGCTAAGACAACAGTTTACAATACGAGGTATGGTAATATGTATATTATTATATTGCAGGTTTTTGGAGAGAGAAGTATGAAAGTGATATTGCTTTCTGTTTAATTTCATCCCCAAAACAGTTTCATGGTAACATGAGAGGGAGAAATAAAATATTCCGCCTCGATATTACAATTTTATGTTACCGGAATTTTGTTACATCTTATTTGAACCCCTACCAGGCTTGCTGTGTAAAAGCGATGGGATGCAAAATTCTACATCCTCTATGAGCCATAAAAGCTATATCTAGCGTTTTCTGAGGGAATAGTTTGAGTGTGATAAGTCGTTCTTCCTATTTCAAATTCTAAATACCTATAGGCTAATCGAAAGTCCTTCATAAGATAATTTCCAATTACAAAATAAAAAACCCGCGCGACGCCGGGCCTTTTAAGCTAGTCAAATATATTTGGAAAACATGGAGTCGTCATATTCTCGCCATTTTAGGGGGAATCTTCTAACAAAGTATAAAGATAATCTTGTTCAAAATTTATTCAAAATATATTACATAAAGGCGATATTCTACTTATTTGTAACAATTAGCATATGACTTCAACAAAATCAACACACATCTAACATTCATGTAAGAAAATTATTAACTCTCTTGACTTGAGACAAAACAATAAACTAAAATTGAGATGGAGCCTTTAAAAAAACAGAAAGACCGATTATCCACAGATCAGAGAAGGTTGATGATTGGTCGACGCACTCATCTTCTCGATGCTTCCTGAATGGCTGACTCCCCCCCCCCCTCTGCCCACTCGACACTTTCGTCTCCCCGAAGATGGAGAAATATTTTCTTTGGCCCTCTGTAAATCTAATTTTGTTTATAACTCTTCTAATGCACAGTTCCAAATCATATCTGTCACTAGTCAAAATAAGATTTGAAAATATGTTCTTTATCTTATCTGTAACCGAGAGATGTGCTTTGCCCACTTTGGAGGATTTATTAGGCCTACATAAGTATGACATCGTGTTAGCGGTGGAAATCTTTGTACTTAGAAAATAGAAGTTACAACAGAACTCGATGCAGGGTAATATTGGAAGCATATACTCTTCACGTAAGCTCCACCATGTACGATTATCTTAACTCATAATACGTTCCAACTAAAACCTTGCCTGACATTTTAAAATAATATGTGAATCTTAAATGTAAACAACGAAATGATTGTTTTTATAACTCGATCGGTAAGACCTGAGCCACACAAACGGCTGCGCAGTCGTCTACGATGAAGTAATCTAGACCTGCCTGACCTACATAGCACGTGATGTTCTTTGCCAGTTCATACTGTACAGACCGTGTAAAAACATCTTAGTTAGCCTCACAGCATTAAAAAGTGAAGACCCAACAGCGATATTTTGAGTTACATACCATTACTTACATAATATTTCATAGCTAAAAAAAACCAAATACTTTATTCACTTTATTTTTCTTTTCAATAGTTTCGGGCTATTATGAACAGCATAATTTGGAATGAATAGTACAGTATATGCATTTTCTTCTGCTCTTACTCCATTGCTACCGGCGGACGATAAGCTATCTGCGCGTTTTTGTATCAGGTCTTATCGATCGAGTTATACATTCATATTAGAATTGCTAAAAGAGTTGAATGATTTGGGTTGTCTGTGTACATTAATTCAACATGTTTCTCTGTAGAGTAGGAATACTCCCACAACGTCTCTGGCCTTGAAGACCAACCCAGCCAGCGAGCTTCTCGTTACGTCTCGTTACCAAGATGCGCGAATTCGCTGCGCGTAAATCAGTAAGCTACCGCTTGGCAGAGAGTAAAGATCATGCTCCACGTTGGCAGGGGTAGAAAATACTGTAATAGTTGAGTGGAGGGATAATGCCGGAGGGACAGAGACAGACAACACGTGGAGTGGGATAGGTGACCTGAGCCAATCAGGGTGCAGCTACCTCCCCTAGCCAGGTACTCTAAGAGCGGTGAGACTCGCTCCTAAGGTATATACGTAAAAACCCAGAGACTTTGTGGAGATAATCCTACTCTATCTCACTCTTTTCAAGGAATGGCATTTTGTTCGCGTCTTGCTTCACTTTGCCCCTCATGTCTATTGTAGTGCATCATTTGTTCAGTGGCTTAATGAAAGTGACTTATTTTACTTCCCAGGATCTATACGACATGTAGACATCTGACTACGTGGTAGCTTTATAGCAGAACACAGCCCAGATCAAATTCACCATTTCATAGGGAAACATATCCATGTACGGTAAAGCAATATCCCCAATAAAATGTCAACAACTTGCTTCGCAACAGCTGCGAGGTATGGAGGTATGGGCGAATTGGATACAATTGCTGTTATTTCATTCTGTAACGTATTTATTAAAAATTAAAAGTTACGAACAAATAAGATGTAATACAAATGTCACTGGTGCCATCATGTGGACAGACCCCAAAACATGTGCTTCAACATTAACATGTTTTTAATCACTGAACCAATTTCTGTCAGTGCAGGGATAATATATTTCGTTCGACTGCCACCCAGATCAGATTCCCTTTTTCAGAATTTAATATATTTAATTATATATATCACATATATCCCATTCGCGCTATGTGAGTGGCTGATGTGTCTCGTCTTATATGCTCGTGTTATCTCGGAGGTGACCCCGGCTTTGAGCAGATCACCCATCAGGGGAGGCCCTCCACTTGTTTAACTAGTCAAAGTATATATGTGATCCATAGAAAGTCGCGGAGGGTTACATTAAGGGGTAAAACTAAGAGACAGAGAGAGAACTATGAAGAAGGAATGGCTACTGCCCACAATCCTTGCAGAGGATCATGATACATTTTCTCCTAACTTCAACATCCTGTAGTTTTGAGCTGAAAACTTAAATAACGCTATTACATGAGATCTCGTTAAGGTACCGAAATCAAAGGAATAGCCTCGATATGAACATCAGTTAAGTTAATTGCAAGGAAGACAATGGATACATTTTCACATGACAGAACTCGATTCTTCACCTTCTTTTGAAGGAACAAAAGCATAATTGATTTCTTTTGTCTTTATTAGAAGAAGACTTTGAGAAGAAGGAACTTTTCCCTCTCTTTTCTGTTAATTTTACGGAATGAATGCCTATCTGTGTCCAATTTATTATTATTATTATTATTATTATTATTATTATTATTATTATTATTGTTTTAGTGATGACTAACATGTGCCCGCTCGTGTTTATGAATTCAATGATTACATTTTTTTTTAAAATGATTTACTTAAAATAGATAATTAAAACATTTTTATTAACATTTACATGCAAATCATTCATAAACAAATGGCCCTTTACTCTTCTGGGAGTGTTCAAAACTAGGGTCCTTAGGAAACCGTTAGGACCTAAGAGAGATGACAACTGCATAACCTGTATCTTCACCGTGTAAAGATCACGACGCATGCGCAGAAGTGAGGAGTCTGAGAGACGAGATGGGAATCTGATTTTGAAAGTTGACTTCGATAATCACGTTTTCTGCCATATTTCCGCTCATAACTCTCGAACGCAAGCGAAAACTACAAATTCAGTTTCGAGCTGCATCCGGACATGCTTCAATCTCTGCGTGCCCTAGATTTGACTGGGCATCGCGCACTCACAGACAGACCATGACTTCGCTCCCATTTATAAATTCATCCGCTAAATCTTCATCAAAACAATTAAAATATCATAATTATTAAAATTTGATATCACTTTCACATAATTACATAATGTCGTTTTAATCATATTGTTAGATGTGTTAATAATAAATAATTAAATCAATTAATACGAACCCCAAATTCACGAACCACGTCCCTTCAACGGGAGAATCAAACTAAGAAAGTGAGAGATTCATGAACCCTACCTTTACACGCAAATCATACACACGGTATTAATTAAAAAGCTAAAAATACAGCAAGGTACATCCAGAGAACTCATATTCGAGTTTCCTGGTGTTGGGTACAAGAACGGCATATGACCCTGCCGAAAAGGGAAATGATGGGAAGGGATGTTAGAAAGAATCTCTGGAGCTAGGAGGACCAATTATTGCCTTAAAACAATAATAAAGGGAATAGAGCTAAGTGGATTTATATCGCAGGATGCTGGATTCACAGGTCCGCGGCATGTAATGTTGGAACAAAATCTTTAACATGTAATAAACGATGGAACTTTATTCTCACAATATAGGCTAAATAATGCACTGATAATAAATAGAAAAATTGATATAACAAATAAACTGAAATCTGATCTTGATAAACTTGCACTGAACAATAGAATGCGTTTTGGCGGTAAGCTGGTCACGTGGCGATAAATGCAAGGAATTTATGCCAGCAATGAATTATATCTCAAAATACTCGTAAGGATTGCTGTGTTCCTTTTAATATGATTTAACACTGATATCTTTAGAATAATACACAAAATAGCCGATTCACTGTGACCTCGTGGGATTGCACAATGCACTCAACTATAGACGAACTTCACGACTGATCTATCAAGCCGAGATTAATGAAATTACTGTAAATGGTGTAATTTAAGTACTCGCACACGATAATACTTGTATCTGTAAGTATTATGTATTTATTCGCAGTTTAAGAACAATAACTCCTTCAGCTATTGTCTTTCAACTGGCGCGAAACTAGAATAGCGATCCACACATCTGCTACGTGTGAATGCTGAGATCCGACTTGGATAATGACGCTGGTTAGATCACGAGGAGTCTTAAGCTTGCACCTGCCTAGGCGGGAGACCAGAAAAAGGCGGAATAAACTTGTATCAATGCGCTGAGATTGCTGGCTCAGCAGGGATAGATTTAGCGGAGCGTTTGAATATACAAACTTACTAGACACGTAGAAAAATGCTAGTAAAACCTATAGCTTTCTCCAACACCTGGTCCAAATCGTTCAATGGTTTCCAATTTAGGCCCTGCCCTCAGATTTCTGCGTGCCCTAATGTTATAAACAAATGAATCAATTAAAGCGAGCTAAGAAAATCGAAGCTAGGCCTACAATTAATGTGTTATGTTGTAAATAATCCATTTCCACGATGCTCTTCTTTTCCAGATGCTGCGGTAAAAAGCAAGGCCACCTGCTATTCATTCCACAATTGAAATGTAAACTCGTGCTTCCATGGTAGTAGAAATTGTATTCCCGTTTTTAATTTTACAAAATTGGGACTGGGCGTAGTTATGACATCACATCCGGCCGCCATGTTGTTCTGTTTAACGCCACGTGGTCTGACGTGACATCCCCCATGCATTTTGTTCCGGTTCCTGTTTATCCGTCTTCCAATTTTTAAATTAGGTTCCCATTTTGAATCTCCTGGGTTTGTCATTTTTAAAATAAAGTTGCCCGCCTTTCTTTTCTCCTAGTCTCAGGCATCCACTTCTGTTTACGTTCCAGTGTCTAACTTCACCCTTTTCCCCGAATTTCCTCTACCCGAGACCATGGTGTGCATTTTTGTTTAGGCCTATAATATTAGGATTCATTACAAAATATGCTGAGCACGTAACACCTCGTGACTAACCCCGGTTTGTTAACCCTTCCTTGTGACTTATATGTTTCACCGTGCTTTCTCGGCCGAGGGTTAACTAACACCATTTTAATAGTAGGAAACTGGAAGGCGGTGGTTAAAAATTCGTTTTTATGATCGCATTTCATTACACGGTTCCTTTGTTTTCTTTAAAGGCGAATGGCGTCAGTCACGAAAATGGAAGACTTTAAAAAAAGAAACTGATGAACAAACTTCTCAGCATTTGAAAAAGCCTGTACTAAATTCGTTTCTGGCGAAGTATAGGTCAATAGTAGAGTTTAATAGCATTAACATGGTCCTGTATTTGATTATAACGTTTTGTTTAACTCATTAACAGGCTTTAAAACTTAGTGTCCGATCGAATATGTTAACAGCAACCGTACTGTACAGACTTTGCTCGGCGTATGCCCTAGCTACCATATGCTAGTTCACGTGATAGTAAACAAACCGTAATACAGATATAGGAAGACCACAAAATAACTTCTCATTATCTAAACTCACATTACAAGCATGCAAAACGATACTTTCTCCTTTTTGTGTATAATAGTCCCTCCCAAATGTTTCAATATATGTTTGCGTTTTAGAACACTTTACTTTCGGCATGCCGAACACGTATTATAAATTTAAACACGCACAATGACAAGGTACACTGTTGACCAATTTGAGAGGCACAGTACTATGAGGGCATTCACTTCTCGGTACTACTATCAATGACTGTCTTATCAGCCTACGCAATCACCCTCCATCCCCTATACTCAGGTTGTTGGTAACCGGAATCAACTCCATCTGTGGGTTCGGGCACTAAGTTTTAAAGCCTGCTCATTAATAATAATTATGTGTCTGTAATAATCACAGCATGAAGCTCTTTACACACGTACTTCTTTATCGTGTCTCCTTTCAGTTGTCATTTATATGTCGGAAACGTATTTTTGCACTTTGTGTCGACCACTGTAATTCATTATCTACTGATTTGTTTTATGGTACTTACATTTTTCTGCCATCACATCGCGGCGTTTTTCTCAACACTAAAGTTTGTTTATGTTTGTATTCGTTGCTCTCTTGTTATGTTATCATCTTTGCTCTCGCGTCCTGTACTAGTCTACCAGGTATTCATTTAACTTAGTTTTTCTATATTATTTTCTGTGGGTTTTCTCTTTTGTTGTATTAATAATTTATATTTGAAAGTTTCATCGAGTTAAGGTTACGTTATTTACCCACCAGTTTACTTTATTCCACTTTTCCATTTCGTTAGTCTTCGCTGTCGTTTCGTTTGCCATTTCATTTTTTAATGCTTCTGTTACTGTAATAGGATGGCCAGATTAATTAATGCCATTTGGGTTTGGGTTTTTTAATTAGATCTATTTTAAATTTCACTGCAAAGTTTTTCTGATATAACCGCTATGAATGAATGCTAATATGGTTGAATTCTGAAAGTTTAATAAAAGTTCCCAATGATTTCTTTTTAAAGTACATACGTATCTTCATGTCAAGCTCTGGCAATTAGCTTAGTAGGCATTTATGGCATAACTTGCAGACTGCAGACAGCAAGTTTCATATCACAGGATTACTGAACTCTTTCTAGGAGATTTGTGATTCCTGTATCCTGAAGGTAGATCAGCCGTGATAACTTCCTCAAAACAGAGGCACTTTCCATAAAACAGAGATGAAATTGATTGTACAGAAATATATAATTAACAAAAATGAAACAGGAGACTGAAAATCTTAATCAGGAAACTGCTCGTGAAAAGATACGCTATTACAGAAGGAAATTAAATGAGTGTGACAATTAATAGAAATCACAATATTTGTAGGCTTACTTATTATTAACTTTTTAAATAGTAAGCTTGTATTGGCAGTACAAAGGAATGGGTTTAATTTCGCAAAATAGCAGTGCAGCATCCCGGACAGAAGCACTGCATGTAAACTTGTAATTAATTGTAGGAAAATAAGTTAAGTGTTAAATAAATAACCAAGAAAACACCAGGCATTCTTTCTGAGATTGATTGAAGAGGAGACATTAGGCAAGAGGAATGTGTCCGTGTAGGCCTAAATTCATTGCAGTCGATACAGGCGACCAGTACCCAGAGTCATTGCTGCAAAAAGGAGCTCATGGAACTCGGTGAAAATAACAGATAGCCTCAGGAACTGTTTAGTTTATTATTATTATTATTATTAATATTACTAGTACTGTTAATTTATTTCCGGGGCGATAGAGAAATACAGAAATTCCACATCAAATGCTCGATTTATAGCAGCCATTTTTAACCTCGAGTTAGGCTTTTAACCCAAGGGAATGGAGGGGTTAACTTACACTGTGTTAGAAGTAACTCTTGTCGATGAAACAAAACTTTCGTCAAATCTAGAGTTTGGAACGTGTATCCCGAGGTCAATTCTTAACCCTTGTAGATGAAACCGGGCGTCAGTGAACTTTTAAAGAAGGGAAAGGAATTTAGAGGAATAAGCATTTAGGAAAATAAAAGTTATTTCAGGAATCAATTTTAATAGAGAGACCCACACAGGCAGGCAGGCAGAGGTCATTGGCACTTTTATCCCTGGGTGCTTTGTTTTGCATCAGTGCATATTATGACAGTGCAATGGTATTCTGGTGACCAAGTTCAGTACTGAAGAGAGAGCTTGCTTGGTGGAACACGTTTTTAAATAGATATGTAGAATTTGGAAATGAGACAGAACGACCTATCACACTGAAACTGTTCCTTCAGAAAACGCTTCATATAGCTTATTTTAAGATGTAGGATTGTGTATCCCATTGCTTCTACAGACCTTGCTTGGTAGTGGTTCAAATAAGAAGAGACATAATTTCCGGTAACAAAATTGTATTGTCCTTACGGAATATTTTATTTCTCACTCCCATGTTACCATACATCTGTTTCGGGGCTGACATAAAAAAGAAATTCAATACGACTTTGAAATATACTGCGCGCATAGCACTAAAAATGTTCCATCTTATTTTGTCTCCTTTTACAAGCTTAGGGCCTATGATAAACATCCATATTTCTCAACTAAAATGCAAAGCCTACAGCTATGAATAACCTATCAATGGATAGAATTTTTTACTGACTTCTGATTTGGCATAACTTACTCGTTGACACACACTCAGACTGAGACAGCTGGATTAAGCTATACCCGCAATACGACCTCTTATTCTACATCGAAATGTGAAGTGAGAAAATGGTATTCAGTACGTCTAGGGTAGAGAAAGTTATGTGACTGCATCACATTGTGCATTATTTTCGTGGATTTCATTCTTCAATATTTATTTAAAAACTAAAAAAAACTCCGTGGCGCGACATCCCCGAAGGGACAAGGCCTACCACCCGACCGCTGCGTCATCTACCTACAGGCAGATGGCAGGATTGGGGGCATGTGGTCAGCATGCCGACACCCACGGCCGTTAATGGTGCTTTCCGTGACCGGAGTCGCTACTTCTCTATCAAGTAGCTCCTCAATTTGAACCACGAGGCTGAGTGCATCCCTATCAATATTTATTTACACCAATGAATTCTATCGATAGCGTCTCTAATATTTGTCAAATCCCGTATCAAGCATCTCCAAAGCTACCTGTGAACACTGCCAACAATACACTGTTGTCATGAGAATTGTACATGGAAGATGATTTGGATTTCATAATTCTGTGTGAAAAGGTATTTCATATCTTCAAAAACATTTTATGTTTGGCAGAACCCGGAAATACTTCTTGAATACAATGAACTTAAAGAGCTAGAAGGGGGAAGAAAGCGAAGGGGGACTAAAATGACATCGTTTACAAACTTTGCAGGAGAGAGGGGAGACATAAAATCTGTCACGCAGGTACATAAACAAGACATCGTTAAAGGTTTTGTTATGGAACAGGTCCATGGAACAAAATCGCTATAACGATATGATCGTTTTTTACGACATTCACCTTTGTAGCGCCTTGTCTTTCGTTTTCTTTTCTCCGCTTTGTTTCTTGTCCTCCCAATTGCTTTCCTGTTCGTTTTCTCAATTTTATCCTCAGCTTCTTCGGTCGGAATTATTGCTGATGGCATTTCTCTTGCTAATTTTGTTGGTTCCTATTCTGTCACTATTCCTACTATTGCTTTATAACCTTCTCAATGTTTAACTATAAGTTACCATAAAATCATTGGCAGGTTCATTCTATTCTTATTGAAACCTTACAAGACCCTAGAATAAATTAAAATAATTTAAAGATAAAGTAAATTCATGCTGATATTAAAAAATATAAATAAATTATATACGAACAATTTAAGAGTGATGTATATGAACATTATTAAATACGCCAGTGAAATTTGCGTGTGTATACATAAAATCTCTCCAAATGAGCATCGAACTCAGTACAAACTTTGAAACGTTATGACCAGGGCCCGAATTCTAATGGCATGTCATCTTTTTATGGATGCTGCATAGACATTGCATTCTTGTAGATAAATCCTAATCATGGCCTCTAGATTTTAGAAATGCATTTTTATTAGGTCATTTTTTGTCATTTTATGCAATTTTATGTTTTTAGGGCATTTATTTCAATTTTGCGTCATTATTTGGTCATTTTCGTGTCATTTGCTTCCTTATTTAGTAATTTTCATGCATTTACATTGAGTACATTAACTTTTTTGTCATTTTTTTTCGCATAAGATGATATTTAAATTAATTACTAGGTTAGTATAATGCATCATTTTTTGTAGGATCTACTTTAAAAACTATTTTCATACTTTTCTTCTCAAATGCTCCAATCAAGAACAAGGAACAAAGTTTTTAGAACTACACCATCCTTTACGGCTTTTTAAATTATGTACATATTAGTCTATAACTTTGTGCGTACAATAATAAATTTTTATAAATAAAATATCAGTTGTTAGGTCATTCTTTACAATTATTAAGTCATTTTCTTTAAAATGTAGGTCATTTTATAGGTCAGTTTTCAAACAATTTTAGGTCATTAGAATCCGGGCCCTGGTTATGAACAATCAGCAACTGTCATAAATACTGAGGTATGAAGGAATGAATATGAATTGTAAGTGTGTTAGAATTAAGTAGTTATAGGGTTAAGATATTTAGTTTTAGAAAATGGTTGATAAAGTACGTATATTGAAAGGCAAACTAAGTTTGTAAACACAGCTGACTGACAGAGGCTGACCCCCATAGTCAACAAAGCAGGTAGAGAGTTGACAACTTCTCCGCAGAGGGGAAAACCATTGACCAGGAAGTATGTTTAGGCAGGAAGATAAGAGAGGAGATGTCAAAATGTACCTCGGTAGCACATGAAACACTTTTGCTTGTAGCAATTAATCATACCTAATTAGAATATCACCATTATAACTAATATAAGTACACTAGCAAAGAAAAACATTAGTAAAATCATGAAAAGGAAGTAGAATCAGTAAAAGAAGATATGAATACAGATAATTGGCAGAAGCCTTTGTGCTATTTAACGGAGCGAAAATAGTATTTCAGAATTGCAAGGGCCAGGTAAAGAAGGGTAGGATTTTGTACATTACCTAACAACAAGAAAACAAGAAAGCAAGAGCAAAAGAGAAAGATTTTAGCTCTCAATGCAATAAATACAAGGAATTAACATACGAAAGAAACGTGATCTGAAGAAAAGACGTCATCCAGCCATGAAAGCTTGAGTGCAATAAACTTAGATATGGAAATTTTAGAACAGTAAGATAACCCAACCCAAGTTCAATGTTCTGGGGACGAAACTCGTACTGTTTGATCCCTTGTATCGCCAAAGTTGTCCCATGTATAAAAGTCCAAAGCCATTCAATCTGGTTTCTCAAAGATACGGGAAGCTGTCATTTCGTCCCTTCTAACAAACAGCATGGATTTCTAAAAGGTAAATTTACAACAGATGTTCTTTTTAATTTTCTAGAACTTGTACTCACTGGCTTAGACAATAATGAGCAAACTATAGGCTTATTCATGGATCTTACTAACGCGTCTGACTTACTTGACCACGCCATTTTGCTACACAAATTGTACAATGCTGGACTTCAGGGTATATCCTTTGATCTATTCAAATCATACCTATCAAATAGAAAAAAGTTGTAGAAATTATCGATAGTAAGGTGTCCTGTAACAGAATCTATTCGAGGCGTAAAATTACTACACATGGAGTCCCACAAGGATCAAATCTCGGCCTCTTGTTGTTCTTACTTTATATTAACAACCTGCCTCTAAATGGATATATGTAAGTATTCATGAACCACAGATTATTGTCTCTGTTGGATATTACATGAGAATATTATAGGAGAAAAATTCCTCCGACACTGGGACTTGAACCCAGGACCTAAAGCGGATTTTATGTCATGGGTAATTCTTTAAACCAAAGTAAGTAATAGTAAATATAGTAACAATATAGTAATAGTAAATATAGTAACAATTATATAAATTTTTACTTTATGCATAATGTAACAATATTACATGTTATTTTATATATTTTACTTCAATCATATTACATATTATTATAATACTCTATGAGAATTGCTAGTAAAGGCTCCAAAACACTTGAACAAGAATGTTAAGTACTTGCATACTCAGACGTCTGGATATGTGGGAAGAAGGGAGTTTGGAATTCGTGGGAAAACTAAGTGAAAATATGCACTAAGTAGGCCTACAAGGTATCATTTGATAGGCTGAGGGGTAAATTAATACTACGTTTTAGCCAATCAAAGACCAAGAAAAGGGAGGTGCCTACCACAAAAATTAAGAAATCTGAATTTTCAAGCAAGCACGGAGCACAGTCTCTTTTTAATATCATGGGAAGTGGCACGCGTAAAAATTGTCTTCATCTTTTACAGAATAGCCTTTATAGAGTTTAAAAAGTGTCAACCAAAAGTGAAGTTTTATTATGTGTATTACAAATCAGTGTAAAAAGAAGCAAAAAGAATTAACTAAGTGCCAAGTTGAAGATTTATATTAAAAGCTATGTGTCCTTTTGTGTATTTTGTGGGGAGAAGGATTTATCAATAAACCCCGGTGGATCTAAGAAAATTGTGTACATACTTAATTTTCTGGACAATTAGCCTACCTATCTCCGATTCGTCGCCCTGAGGAAGAACTCAAGCTCATCACTGCAAGCAGCCTAGGCAATAGGGGGAAATACAGCAAGACACAAGGTATGTAAAAACACCTGAGCGTCCAAAGACCACACACCACCCACCAAAACTTAAAAACCCCTACAGACCTTTGGCTATTCGCGCCAATGCTCTACCAACTGAGCTAAGCCGATGGAACCTTCCCAGTCGCCAGGGGAACTTATTTTCGGACTTTCCCTCGTAATTTCCGTCTGGCACTTTTATATGATTTATATTGAATTCAAAGCAAGTGCCGGTATAAGAAAGTCACTTGTTTGAATTTCAGTAAGACGTAAGAAATATTGAAGAATTAAAATTAATGTTTACTGTCCTGCCCTTCAAACTGTGCATTGACATCGGAATTCTTAATATATTTAAGCCCTTTGGTACACTAAGAGGTGCGAAGACAAAGTTCAAGCCAAATTAATAAAGCAGCCACAAGTCCAAAATGTCGTGTATATGCAATGGATCTGCCCGTTGTACACGTTTAAATTGCGTTGCACTTGATTGCATTTTACTGCAGTGAGACGAGAGAGGGAATCCGCATAATTAACTGGAGCCCTCTCACCAATCCTTCTGACCGTCCGTCCCTTTGAGCAGCTTCACTCAATTACTCCGATGGAGTCGTAAATTCTCTTTACTGGCACGATCAATGCTTTGTTTCGTTTCGCCTGCGCTTCCACAAAGCAAACTTTGCTACCGGGATTTTACCTTATTATCCTACACTGTGACTGCGTGTATTGTTATCGTTCCTATTGTTTTACTATCGCATCTGTCAAGCTCCCGACATAATAATACATTCATACTTTTATATAAACTTTTGATAATGATTCTACGTAACCCAACAGTCCAATGCTTGAATCTACATCTGACTACAGACATTCTTGTTCTGATGAGTCTGGTAACGGTTGAGGTGACTGTTGTTATAAATCTAAATAAGAAGAAAATAGTGAACGAAAAATGCCAGTTACCAACATGTTTCGGCTTACCTAAGACTCATAAAGAAGTGATTCCTTTGAGACCTAAAGCTACGTCTACATTGATATACATTTAACACCAATTGACATTGACATGTATACTGCAATTCCACGTTCCAATTGACTTGACATGCAAACCCAGCGTGTTGCACTTAACATTTTCAGATGTTAATTTGTTTTCCGGAGAAAATGGACAACATGTCAAGTCAATTGACTAGTCGGTCGATATCGGCTTTGGTTCTGGAATTTCCGGGTGAACAAAAAGCAGTCGACAGCTTCCTCAATATTCCCGGCATCCATTTTGTATTATGTGAGAATTTGGTATATCAGTGTTCTCAATAGTATTGCATCTACTTTTAAAATTATTTTTTATGTCACACTCCATTGTTGAAAAATGTGATAGTTATTTTGAAAAGATAAAGACATCTGTACAAAATTAGTATTTAAGAAAGTAATGGACAGTTAACACGAAGATAATAACGAGTATATAAAATTACTCCCATTTTGTAATGTTGACTGCCCTCTTCAGAGGCGTTTTCTTTTTTAATGACCGCGCCAACACATGTTAATCTATAACATTGGAGTGGATACAGTTGTTAATTGGCAAACCACTTGACTTGTTTACGTCAACAAGTTGATGGTAAACATTCTACATATCTTAACTGCAACATGTTGGTGCTAAATGTATATCAATGGAGATGCAGCTTAAATATCCCAATGTACCAACACCTGGCATTTGGACTAGCTCAAGTATTAGTGGAAAGGTTAACAAACATAAGAAAAAGAACAATATTGATAAAGTATTGGCTTATTGAACAAGGGGTGACAGCATAGTGGCTAATGAATATGTAAGGTACTATAGAGTTTGCACTGATCACAATGTCTTCCAGTTTAATGGAATTTTTTTTTAAACAAATAGAAGGTTTAGCTATAGCAGATGTATTCGTATATTACATGGAAAACCAAATATTACCTAAGTATATTGATGAGACAGTATTATATATAAGAAACGTTGATGGCATTTGGTGATTTCAAGAAAAGATATATCGAATGAATTACTAGAAGAACTTAATGGGTACAATGACAGAGTAAAATTTACAATTGAGAAATCCGTGAAGAATCAAATAAATTATTTAGACCTAAAAATTGCATTATAACTTACAGTTGTTAGGTTAGGTGTATTCAGAAAACAGAACAAAGGTGATCTATACGTACATAATGGATCGGCCCATCTTCATATGATTAAAACTAATGTATGGAGAAATTTCGCACAGAGGGCTTTTAAATTATGCAATAATGTACAAGACCTGAAATCGGAAAGGAAAGAAATATTAAGACTGGCCAAAGCTAATGGTTTCAAGGAGGAGAGGATTAATAAGATTTGGAAAGCAACACGAGAACAGATACGAGACACGAAAGAGGGTAAAAAGAACAATGATACCGGTTTGTTGTATTATCCAAGCTGTAGGGAACTCAGGAGGAATATAATAAAGGGTTTTTCGGAGGACCAGGCATATGCCAATTAAATAATAATCGAAGGGAGACAATGGACTGTAGGTTGCTGGGACAGAGATTTTAACCTGGGTAATTTGCAACGATATATATTCAAGAAGCCTGAATTCTGAATTAATGGATACAGCACTTATACACAATAATAATAAAAGAATGAATACAGTTAATGTTCTTGTAGAAACTATTCTCCCGCCCTTTGGCGAAGGTAACGCTAGACACAGCCTGTACACAGCACGAGACTTCTAGGTTACGAGACAATGGAAATACTTGTAATTGACACTAAAGTACAATATTATTTCCTGAATTTCACACGTACAGCTGCCTACACACTAGGAGCAATAATATACGCGGAGTTGCAGATGAATATTAGTAATATAGCGCGAAAACTGGCCTAAATCAGACGCAGCTGCATCGCAGGTCTATATACCATCACTTCTCGATCTGAACTGACTTGCGCTGCAATAGCGTGGGTAACGCTGCAAGCTCACACCTGCAGGAAGTAATGAGTAATTCGCGGCAAATAATTGGCGCTAGCGCCAATTAACACAGAGGTTAATTTAAAACACTAAAACAATAGACCCTTGATCTAACATAACTCCCGCCTAAAATCGACAGATTTTACATAACACTTTGCGGATAGATCAAGATTTACTTTACTAATAGATTTACACTTATTGAATAGGCAAGGGACACACTTTTACAATTGGTCGCTTGTATTCACCACTGGACGTACGCACTGTCACAACACGCACTAAACCGTCGTCACCAGGATGCACTGATGAGATGATTCCCAGCTTCCACTGGAGCGGTGGAGAATTATCTTCTTTCAGGAGCACAAGAGTACCAATCTGAATGTTTTCGCTGGACGCAGACCACTTCTGCCTCTGCTGCAGTGAATGTAGGTAGTCAGCTGACCAACGCTGCCATATGTGATGTATGTAGGTTTGTAGCTGATGCCATTTAGCAACATGAGAGACATTCTCTGCCATAGGAGGAGAAGGTAGGGCTGTGAGTTTTTCTCCAATGAGAAAGTGTCCAGGAGATAGATAGGATGAGTCGCTAGGATCATCACTTAGGCGTAGGAGAGGTCGAGAGTTTAGACAGGCCTCAATCTGGGTGAGAACTGTAGAAAGCTGCTCATATGTAAACACTTGGCTACCCATCACTCGTCGTAAATGAAATTTCATGGATTTAACAGCAGCCTCGTGCAGTCCTCCAAACTGTGGGGAGGAAGCAGGGATAAAATGCCATGTGAATTCATTAGAGGAGGCGTAGTCTTGGAGAACTTGTTGATGGGCGCTGGACTGAAGCAAGAGACGCAGCTCGCGAAGCTTGTTGTTAGCACCAACAAAGTTCGTCCCATTATCACTAAATATTTCCTTGCAAAGTCCTCTACGAGATGTGAATCTGCGCAGGGCGGCGATGAAGGCATCAGAAGTAAGGTCGGAAACCAGCTCGATGTGAACTGCTTTCGTAGCTAAGCACACGAAAATAGCAATGTATGCTTTAACCTGAGTTTTGCTGCGGGGGGAACCGTATCTTATGAAGAATGGTCCAGCGTAGTCAACTGCAGAACGTAGAAATGCTCTAGCAAGGGTAACCCTGTAGCTAGGTAGGCTGCCCATCAACTGATGAGCACCTTTGGCTTTCAACTTAAAACAAATTAGACATCTATGTAGCGTAGACTTCACAACTCTACGTACACTTGGAATCCAATATCGTTCTCGCAGAGAAGATATAAGCAACTGATGTGATGCGTGAAGCAGTCGTAGATGCTCGGATTCAATAATCAATTTGGTGAGATGGTGCCCTGGAGGGAGGATAAGCTGATGTCGTGCATCATGTGGTAATTCAGCTTTCTCCAGACGTCCACCCACTCTGAGCAGGCCATCCTTGTCCACAAAAGGCACCAAGGAGTGAAGCGAACTCTTGTTATTCACTTGCATCTTACTCTTCAGATCAGACAGTTCATGTGAATAGGCTGCTTGCTGAGCTATTCTTATACAAAGCAACAAAGCTTGTTGTAACTCTTCAACTGTGAGAGGGCCGTGACGTTTAACTTGGCTTCTACAGTTGTTTGTAAAGCGTAGCATATACGAAGTAACTCTTTGTAAACGCGCTAGCTTGGAAAAACGTAGCATAAAATCTTCTTCAGCATGTGTGACTAGGCAAACTGTGTCACGCTGCTCACCCATGTCCTGCAGCTCAAGTTGCTGAGGTTGTTTGGGCCATGATTCAATAGGCTGTGAAACTGATTGTTGTCTGGACTCACCCAATGAAGTTTTATGCTGTTTCATTGGCAGACGTACTGTAGAACTACCATCGTCATTGTGAGTGGTATTCTCTGCATAATGCTGTTCGCACCGTTTCTCTTCTTGTTTTAACATGTGTTGTGAGGAGTCTTCGAGGTCACAAAACCGTCGTAGCTGCTTGTCCACATTGTCCGTAGAGATGAAGAAGTTGTGCTGGGAACCAGTATCTAGATTACCTTTCACAGAGGATTTAGGAATGTTTCCCGACAATATCCAACCTAGTTCCGTGCTAATCAATGCAGGAAAACCAGGATTGGTCAGGATCTTACCATGGAAAAGCTCGAAGAATAATGCTCCTCCAATCAGCAAATCAATTTCAGAAGGAATATTAAATTTAGGATCGGCTAATGGGATTTCAGAAGGAATGTTCCATGAGGATGGATCAATTCGGACAGCGGGTAGCTTCCCTGTTATGCGAGGAAGGATTAGGCAATCTAGATTCCTTCGATAGTTGTAAACCATAGATCTCACATTTATGTTTACACTATGACTAGCATTAGATGAAGTACCATTAATACCCTTGACAGGCGTATCAGCTGTTCTTGTTGGAAGTTGCAGACGCCTCGCTAGATCTGCAGACACGAAACTGGCCTGGCTGGCAGAGTCTAGAAGGGCCTTACACTGTATGTAATTACCATGCTTGTCTTGCACTTCGACTCTTGCAGTCGCAAGTAAGACGTGAAGCACTGGCTTTATTTTCACTGAACAATAACTTGCAGGAGCCTCAGTCCTGTTGCTATTTACTGTATTACTGCTTTCACTCGAGTGTGAAACCGTTCTCCTGTGATCACTGTTGTGTAACATCTTGCTGTGAAGTTTACCACAGTTACAAAAGGAAGATGCTTTGCACTGATTTACTCGATGAGTATTAGCAAAACAATTGAAACACAAGTTCTTGCTTTTCACAACTTTCCATCGCTGTTCAACACTCAGCTGACGGAATTGTTTACATTTAAACAGGTTATGGCCGCCTTGACACTGAGGGCATAACTGTTCAGTTGTCGACACATATGACTGACGATTGTTATTATGTTGATTTCTAGGCTCACGATGTTCATTTCTAGGTTTTGATGGGCTGGCCCTGTTGCAGGAATTATTCGACAGCACCTCTAGAGAATGAGATTTCGCTTCTAGAAATAACACAAGTTCACCTAATGAAGTAAATGTTTGAGAATCGATTCTAGATTCCCATTCACGTTGAACACTATCTGGCAAATGCTCTAATAACAATTGCATTAGAATGACTTCATGAAGTGGCACTTCTAATTCTAAAGCTTCAATAGCATGCAAGTTGTTTTGGAATTGATTCAACAAAGTTCTCAAATCTGCAACTGTCTCTTGTCGTGCTACAGGTAGAGATAACAGATGCTTAATGTGTGATATGGCAATTAAACGCTTATTGTTGTATCTTGCACACAATAGGTCCCAAGCCACTTGGAAGTTCTCACTCGTGACTGGCAAACTTTGCAATAATGTTTTAGCTTCGCCCCTTAGCGAACCAATGAGATAGTGGAATTTTTGAATAGGTGACAAACTGCTATTATTCACAATCAAACTCGAAAAAGTGTCAAAATAATGTTTGAATTTAGTTACATCATTTTCAAACACTGGAATTTGAATCGTAGGTAATTTTATCGCATTACTTGCCTGTGAAGCACTAGAGTTCACTGATTGTCGCGTGCCACTGTTATTTGAATTGACACTGACTGACGTAGGCTCACGAGCATGCATCAACTCACTTAACCTAGCTTTTAGATTAATGTACACTGTTGATACCTCGTCTGCATACTGTATGTGACTATCAAGTTCTGTATCAATTTCTACCATGGATTCAATCTGCGTCTGCACTGCCTCAAACTTTTCAATTTCATTTAACAGCTTTTCATAATGTGCTTTGATTAAAAATATACTAGCATCTTCAGGTACGTCGTTGAGAAAGTTCTGTGTCAATGTAAACTTTCTTTTACATACACCTCGACGTCGTAATAAAGCTTTCATATCTTCTTCCATGATGAACAATTAATTAACACAGACAGCGTAGAAATGATTGAGCAGTCAGCTGTATTCTCTTGTTGCGGGCGGCAGTGGAGGCGGTCGGAGAGGAGGCCGTTGTCTTCTCGCGGCAGTGGTGACCATGAGCACGTGTTGCCTTGCAGCCAGCTGGTGCGCTCGAAGCGAAACAGTTCAGGAAAATCACTAGAGCCGAGCGAAGCCCGAAGCTGACACGAACTCCACACAAACGGCACCTTCGGGTGGTCGCGCGAAACTGGACCTTATTAACAACAAGCGGACTCCTTGTGATTTCGTCATACACGAAAATCAGCTACAAGTCGCACTCTTCTTCCTTAATTCAGAAATCATTGCAAATATTCTCAGATCCGGCCCGGAGGACCAAAATGTAGGGAACTCAGGAGGAATATAATAAAGGGTTTTTCGGAGGACCAGGCATATGCCAATTAAATAATAATCGAAGGGAGACAATGGACTGTAGGTTGCTGGGACAGAGATTTTAACCTGGGTAATTTGCAACGATATATATTCAAGAAGCCTGAATTCTGAATTAATGGATACAGCACTTATACACAATAATAATAAAAGAATGAATACAGTTAATGTTCTTGTAGAAACTATTCTCCCGCCCTTTGGCGAAGGTAACGCTAGACACAGCCTGTACACAGCACGAGACTTCTAGGTTACGAGACAATGGAAATACTTGTAATTGACACTAAAGTACAATATTATTTCCTGAATTTCACACGTACAGCTGCCTACACACTAGGAGCAATAATATACGCGGAGTTGCAGATGAATATTAGTAATATAGCGCGAAAACTGGCCTAAATCAGACGCAGCTGCATCGCAGGTCTATATACCATCACTTCTCGATCTGAACTGACTTGCGCTGCAATAGCGTGGGTAACGCTGCAAGCTCACACCTGCAGGAAGTAATGAGTAATTCGCGGCAAATAATTGGCGCTAGCGCCAATTAACACAGAGGTTAATTTAAAACACTAAAACAATAGACCCTTGATCTAACACAAGCGTTAGTGAAAGGTTTGCAAAGATCTTCCATAAATACCGAGATACACCTGCTTATAAGACCAACAAAAGTATAGAAGAAATATTTACACAACATAAACGCATTGGAAAAACAAGGAATGATATCATGGATATGCCAGGTATATATTCCGTATCATGTAGTGATCGTGAGAAACGGTACATGGAGGAAACTGGGAGAAATTTTAAGGTCAGGCTAAACGAACATGAAAGGGATATGGATTGAGCCAACACATGATTCAAAATAAACATCATATTGAGAAAGTAAATTGTATTGGCTCCTAGGGCCCAAGTCAGGGTTATCAACTACGAACAAACTTCTAATTTACAAATGTATTCTTAAACCAATATGGACATATGGAATTCAACTTTGGGGTACATCAAGCAACTCCAACATAGAAATTCTAGAACGTTTCCAATCCAAAACGATACGAACTATTGGTAAAATTCCCTGGTACATCAGTAACAAATATATTTATAAAGATCTTGAAATACCAACAGTAAAACAGGAAATAAGTAACTACAGTATGACCTACCAGAATCGTCTAAACAAACACCCCAATTCATTTGCAGTGAATCTCCTGAACAATGGGACAAACACGTGTAGGCTCAACAGAAATAAGAGTTTTGGACTTGATCTACAGATTTAATTAATACGTCAAACAGATTTGTTATGCTATGCAAATATTAGCCACTGGGCTATATTTGTAACATGTTCATTCTTGTATCATTATTACCAGGCTTTAAAACTTAGTGCCCGATCGAATATGTTAACAGCAGCCGTACTGTACAGACTTTGCTCGGCGTATGCCCTAGCTACCATATGCTAGTTCACGTGATAGTAAACAAACCGCAATACAGATATAGGAATACCACAAAATAACTTCTCATTATCTAAACTCACATTAAAAGCATGCAAAACGACACTTTCTCCTGTTTGTGTATAATAGTACCTCCCAAATGTTTCAATATATGTTTGCGTTTTAGAACACTTTACTTTCGGCATGCCGAACACGTATTATAAATTTAAACACGCACAATGACAAGGTACACTGTTGACCAATTTGAGAGGCACAGTACTACGAGGGCATTCACTTCTCGGTACTACTATGAATGACTGTCTTATCAGCCTACGCAATCACCCTCCATCCCCTATACTCAGGTTGTTGGTAACCGGAATCAACTCCATCTGTGGGTTCGGGCACTAAGTTTTAAAGCCTGATTATTACTTATTGTTCATTGTAGAACAGATTGTAATGTTGAAGAAAGATTAAAAAAATTGGGAAAGTAAATATTGTGAAAGTTGAGTCCAACAAGGTTAAGCGAAAGGCATGCGAAGCATGGAATATTATTGGTAATCTACAAACTAGCATGAACAGATATGAAGGGGACTTGAGTGAAGAGTGGCTTAATTTGATAAAGACGACGCAAAAAGGTAAAACTGAGTTAAAATTTCCCTCGCCTCCCAAAACCACGATGGAAAACATAGAATACTGTATCCCCAGTGATTGGATAGATAAGCATGTGACATGTGCGATATTTTTTATCGATATTGACAAGTCGATGAGACACGTGTCCAGGAATGCAGTTGCTGGTTTGAGTACGCCTGATGAAGGCTCGAAGGCGGAGCCGAAACTTTGTGCTTGAAGTTATTTTAATACATTCGCTGTAAGTAATTACTTTTAATGGATTTTAGATATTCAGACTACAACATTTGAAATAAATATCTCTGCTGTTTTAAAAACCGTACTTTTCAAAAATATATGACTTTATCCCTCTGAATCAACTTGGGATGTAATGTTGTTTTATTAATTTTTATATTTTCAACCTATTAAAATGTATGCATTGTTTTTACAGTGAGTATCATATGAACAATGGATTTCTTCTTTGAATATAACATTAAGAAGGTAGGTATGCTACCCATTGTTAGTATGAGGTAATGTATTTCATCCATCATTATTATTATTATTATTATTATTATTATTTTATTACGTCCGTAAGCTATACAATGTATAAGTAGACAAAGTCAAAGTACACAGTGTCTTGTAAAACAACATGACAATTAATGGGTCATTCTACAGGAATTACGCTTTTTTTTTGTCCTCTCTTAATACTCTGTAAATAACATTGTTATTTCTATATTTTTATTTATCCATGTTTAACTATGGGACCCATTGTTATAAACTAAGTAATCAATGTCAAACTTATGGAAACTTTTCTTAGTGAATTTCAGCCCTTTTAAGTAAAAAATCACTCTCCTGGGCTGTCCCCGCTCCGGGTTCACAGTACTCTATTGACTATAGAAACAATGTGTGGCATGATTATTAAGTGCCAGTATGGTACTTTATGAGATTGTGTGGTGGAGGAAAAAATGTATGTCCGTCTGTCTGTCCGTCTGTCCGTCTGTCCGTCTGTCTGTCTGTCCGTCTGTCCGCACCATAACTCAAATACGCTTTTTCGGATTTTCATGAAACTTGGAAAACACATTTATAATGTCCATGGAAAGAACCCTATTGATATTGAACCAAATCGGTTCACCGGTACCGGAGTAATGCCCAATTTAGTGCCTATTTTAATAGATTATGGAACCTTTCTAATAGAAAGGCGCCATCACTCAAATACGCTGTATCGGATTTCAATGAAACTTGGTATACCCATTTATGACGTCCATGAGAAGTGGCCTATTGAATTTGAACCTAATCTGTTGACCGGTACCGGAGTAAAACCCAACTTAGTGTCTACTTTAAAGGCGCAATAACTCAAATACGCTTTATCGGATATTTATGAAACTTCGTATACGCATTTATAATGTCCATGGGAAGACGTTTATTGATATGTTACCAAATCGGTTGGCCAGTACCGGAATAATGCCCAATTTAGTGTTTTATGTTAATATATAAGAAGTCGCGATAACTCAAATATGCTTTATTGGATTTTCCTGACATTTTGTATACCCATTTATAATGTACGTGGAAAGACGTCTACTGATATTGGACCAAATCGGTAGAAAGGTACCGGAGTAAAACCCAATTTAGTGTATATTTTAAAGACGCGGTAACTCAAATACGCTTTACCGGATTTTTATGAAACTTGGTATACACATTTATAATGTCCTTGGGAAGACGTCTATTCATAATGGATAAAATAGGTTGACCTGTTTCGGAGTAATGCTCAATTTAGTGCCTATTTTATGGTAATATACGTATTCGAAAGAATTTATAAAAAAATGAAAATCAGTTATCTTGACAACATAGCCTATTGCTTTACTGTGATCTTATAAGGCCTTGGAAATTAAAATACAGGTAGCTGTGACAAAAAACACTATTGTTTTACATGCGCGTATCCAACTAGACCGTTAAAATGACCCAGGTGGACGAGATGGTAGACCTTTGTTCTTCCGTAAGCCCTGCTTAATGAATAAATCTGGAGCTTAACTTGGAAATCAATTTAAAAAAAAAACATATTCTGCTTATCATAATTGCAGTCATAACTGATTAAACAAAAACATACTGGCACTTGGTTACATCAGTTTACCTGATTTTATTTTAATTCACTTTGTGACATTGTTCTTTATTGTATTGGGGACTAGTTCACATGTATGTTTCAAATTTTTGAAGTTTGAATAAGTTTGTACTCTTTTCAAAGGTTCAGTCCCCAGCTTCTGAACTCACTCTCCTGGTGCTATAAGAAAAATTTGAGGAAAAAAGAGGGAAGAAAACTTTTTGCTTCTCAATGTGGCAACGCTGTTCCAGACCAGTGAACAAAGAAGACCAGTGAAGAAAAGACATTTTTGTTGTGATTCCTGGTGCAACTGAGCAAAATACATATTCACTTTTAAGTAAATATGTTTATTGCCAATCACTCTCCTGGTTGTAGTATTGTTTTAAATTTGAGAGTAAAAAAATTGAAAATAGAGCAATTAAATGTTTTTGGTGATTCAAAACGTCTCCCTAAAAGCCTAACATCAAGCTGTGTCTGTACTACCTGCACATGGCAAAAGGAATAAAATTCCTCACTCTCCTGGCTAAGAAAAATAATCACTCTCCTGGCTAACTTTTTCCAGAAAAGTGATATGGTAGCCAGTAGAGTGATTCGACATTAGTCCTGTAAGATTCTTGTGCACTTTCTTTATTTTTACTTCTTGGCTTAAATAATTATTTTTCCCTAATAAATGTATAACAGTTCCTAACATTTTTAAACATATTCCATCAATACTTTGGAAAATTGTGAGGACAATTTGTAATTATTTTTTCAACAAAAACTAGGCCTATGTTGTTTTGTTAGTTACATCTCAACTCCCATTCTGACCTAGGTCCTAGATAGTTTTGAAACCATATATACTGAAAAGTTAAATTTGGGGAGGTGTGATTCCACCGATATAATAGCATGAGTAAGTAAAATCACTCTCCTGGAACTTAAAATCAATTTTGGTTGACAGTAACCCCAAATTTGAGTAAAGTGTATGCATTGTATGCTGAAAGTTTCTTCTTTGGATAGAAGAATAACCAGGATTTTTTTTCTGATATTTTAAACCAAATTAAAATTTTGTGTTCTCATTATTTAAAAGCAGACATTTCTGTAGAATGACCCTAATACAAATGAACAAAGAAAGCAATGATAATATTAATAAAATATGTAAAAAGTACAGAGTAACTTAAATATAATAGTGAAACAATAACTAAATACAAAAACTACAGAAATTCTAGTCATGACAAAAAATCATTAAAAGTATAATATGTCTTACTGCATAAAAAATGTTTCAGTAATGCTTCAGTAATGTTTAGACAGCAGTAATAATCACTAACCACCATGTAATGTTGTTGTTTTCAGGTCCATAATTGAAAAAAAAAAGTTGGATTACATTAGGGAGGCAGTCACTCCATAATGTACACATATTGTCATTTTCACATGCAGTTTAAGTTTTAATGTGACAAAGTAATCGTTTTGAAACAAATTAAAATACTTAATAATTATTTATTAGAAATAACTTGTAACACGTAAAATTTTCAGTTTTTATTTTTATTTTTACTGACGTTCAAAACTCAATCCGAATAAGTTCTTGCAGGGGCAATACCAGGAAGGTAGAGAACCAGATGGGCATGGGTTAATTGCTTGGCATTGCGGACTAAGGGAGGGTCCTAGGAAAATCCTCTGTTTTCTGTACCAAAGATGAAAAATACCAGCAGGAGTAAAAATGCCACCATTTTGACACTTCCGAAACCTATTAGCCATCGATACTAAATCAGAATGAAAAGCAGTAACAAGCAAGAGGACCACGGTGAAGAAGTGCGGAATTATTTAGGGTTCAAAATCTACTTTGAAGAACCCTGATGTGATGCATAGAATATGGCAGCTGTTGTCATGAAAACTGCTGGTGTGTAGGCCTACGTGGTTTTGTGTGCCAGAAATGTAGGCCTATATAACCAACATTTTAGATAGGTGGCCGTATTACAAGACATGTTACATTACAGATTAAGCAATATCAATAGGACTGTTGTTATTTGTGTATGTGCCACAAAAATGTTGGATTTCCGTGTTTCTGGATTGCCTGTATATTTATAAATGCATGATGTGATACATTATGTTGGTATAATTTTGTTAGTCAATATCCTTTCTTATTTTTATTAGTATTGTGCTACGTTAGTACAGAGTAGTTCAAAGTTTAAGTTAGAATTAACGGATACTGACTTCCCAGAGATGTTAAGAGCCGCTCCTTTATGTTTTGTTGTTTATATTCTCTGCTTTGAAGATGACAGCTGGAAACTCGGAAATAGGAAAATTAAATTAGGAGTGGAGAAAAGTGCAGCCAGGAGAGAACTAATTTCAATTAATGTGTCAGTTTCACTTTTCACCCACGAATATGAATCATAATCTCCATTAAGCCACACAAATTCATCATGAGGTCATGCCACAAAAGTTGTTTTAACCAACGCACGGAGGTCTAGTTAGGTAATGTTTAGAGCAAAAGACCACTGATACAGATATATTCGTTTCAATTGAGTTTTGCTACTCGGCCACCCAGATCTGGTTACCTTCTATGAGGAATATATATTTAAATGACAAAATAAAAAGAAACTAGAACTAATTAGAGGGATCATATAGAAAGAATGGGCACTAATCGATTACCTAAACTTATTACCAGATACAGACCAAAAGGAAATAAAATACCTTTACGCAGGCCTACAGGCTGAGGTAGATTTCGAAGTGCTTTTGGTTTAATTTATTGTCGTTGTGCAGCACTATTCTTCTTTAGCCTGGGCATGACAAACCCGCAATAATAACTGGAAAAAGAGGAAAGAGCACTTTTTCAAACATTGAAATATCGCCTTATATGATAGCTATCGAAAAACTAGTTACTGATTTGTAGAGTACTCATCAAGAGCTTTTCAATGATACCCCACAAGATGTGGTTTCAAAAATTTAGAATTTCCATCCCCCCAACCCCACTCGTACTCCCAAAACCCTCGAATCGTTGATCTCACTGTGTACTCCATACGGAGTACTATAATTTATTCAAACAAAGTTTCCTTCTATAGTTCATAGGGGCCGACATATAAATTTTTCAAGATTTCAACCCCGACCCCACCTTGGTCAAATTTGGTCAGTAACGAACTTGTCTGAACTATTGGGCCTAGAAATAACATAATAAAATTTTATTCAAATATCTATAAAATTACGGCCGCTAGCGTGTAAAGAAATACATATACAAATTTGAACGGGCGGTGGTTTCATACTTAGGGAGGCATGAAACGTAAAGATATGAAAGAATTTTTCGAAAATAGGTAGATTTTTCTTCCTAAGAGAGACCCTGGTCTCAAGATGGGAAGATCAAGATTGATTCTTTCAAGCCGGAACGGACCTGTGGGCCCAAACCGTGTTTGGCTGATGATGATGATGATGATGACGATGACGATGACGATGATGCCACCCTGATCACATTTGACGGTCACCGGTCACTGCGACCACACCAGTCATTGCCAGAAAACCATAGCTTTCAATTGGAGCGTTCATACTAGGATACTAGTGACGGTCACAGCGAAGACAGGAGAATTATATATAATATTCAGTTGCATAGTCCAGCTCAGCGAAACTAGTTCCCATGAGTAGTTTAGATCTGATTAATACTGAAGACGTTGTTGACCTGCCATTTGGGATGTCAAAAGGGATGACAAATGTGGCAACATTAGCATTAGTGTCCCAGTCTGAAAGCTAGCAAACTTACAAAATTAACACAAGGGAAAGAAATGTGTAGGAACAAGAGAAATGTCTTTATGTTTGCTTGTGCCCGGCCAAATCTACGCCACACAAGTGTATGAAATATGCAAATTTTAACTTAGGTGGACGAAGCCGGATTTTCCACTTCGCTTTCGTTCGCCAGCAATGAATGTGATTTTTGCGCTATTAAAGCACCAGTCTTCGCTAATATTTCGCAGTTGTTGAATTAATAGCAGACGGACTTACTCTGTTACCATAACAACTGGGAAAGAAAAACATCGCTAAAACAGTGGAGAAAGTGGAGAGGGACACTCAATACAGCAGAGTTTGCTTTTTGTATATTGTCGGGTCTTTTATACTGTTTTACCACAACCCTGTGTCATAAACATTGAAGTTAATATAATATCGATATCAAAATTGTATAATTCATGTATTTTATGTAAACACGAAGTGAGTTTTCAAAAATATAACTTTAACTTAGTTTCTTGTTCAGTTCTTTCCAAGTATCCAATTAACAAGCGCGGATGAAGCTGCTAGTTTGTGTGAACGACAACTGACAAGGAGAAACAAGTTTTGCCTCAACCACTCGCACACGACTTCATATCCTTCTAGATTCTAGATGTAAAAACATAGTGAGTGTTGAAACATTACGCCATCTTGAATTTCTGGCTTTACTTCCCCCCCCCCCATCGTTGCCATTAGGTAATTGCAGTTGCTGTTAGAAACAAAAGAATGCCAGTACGGATGATGCATTGTCTTTCTTAGGTGTACAGTCACTTCCGGCAATAACAGACTTCATAAAGTTCCTTTTAGGATTTATATGCTTATTCATGAAAGGAAGATAACATCGGTTAGGCGTTGGAACTTAAATAAAAAAAATAGGAACGGTATTGTTATTATTATGACCGTGATTATTATTGCATTTTCATACACATTTTAGACTACCTTGAAATACGCGTATTCAACTTTATAAAACAGTTTATTACAAAATCTGACATAAAACTTCCTCTGCCCAAATAAAAGTTTTGCCTCTAAGTAAGATAGATTATGCATGACATTCTATTCATTTAAATTGGTTGTAAGAATGAAGAGAATGTCGTGACCTCATCGCGTTCCATCCCCGAAGGATACACAACCCAAATAAAATCTGATTAATGCACTCATGTAACTTTCTTTACTCTAAGCATGGGCAATAAATCTTTCTTACTTCACATTCTCATATAGAATAAGATGGTATCTTTCAAAGAGCGTGTATTCAGTTGTTTGCACCTGATGCAACTGATGAGTTTCTACAAACAGTGGGTAGCTTATAACTACCCCTGAATTTTCAAAACAGTTTGATATAAAATCTTTAGTTGTCAAAGTACAAAGTTTAAACAAAATTGTTAGAGCAGTTTTCGAGAAAATCGCAAAAAATGAAATATTCATAATGTAGAGTGGCATTAAAAGTAAGAGAAAGTCTTCGTGTGACGTCTTCAGAAGACACCTAACCCAAATGCAAAATTATGTTTTAATACGATTTTTAATTTTGGATCTGGGCTCTTCACAGAAACACATATATAGCACAGAAATGTTTCTGAAAATAGTATTTTTGGATTGAGGGGCTTCAAAACCTGTATTTATGTTAAAAACTCAATTTGGAATTCCGCGGTCGAACACAGTAAAAATATAATTTATCACTTATTATGAACGCAGCTGTGGGGGAGCGATTCAGCTAAAAATAATTATTATATGAAATTGTAACATCAATCCTCATTTGAATAGTAACATAGTATTACTCAATGTTATAAGTAAAGAACGGATTTTGAGGTGCAGCACAATTCACACAGTTTGGGGAATAAAATGAAATAAACACACTTTGTTGCAGTTTTCGTCCCTTTTTGTGAAATTACTACATTTTCCAACCTTTTCCCATATGGTACATCTTTCAGCACTTTTTATGTGTGCTTTTAAAAGATTAGGCAGAATTTTGTTTCTCTTCTTGAACAGAATTTAAAAATGTTGTATAATCAGAAGTCAAAAATAGTAAACAAATAAAAAACATAATTTATGGAAACCACCAGTAATCCATATCCCAGCAGCTGTGAAATTTAAACAATGATGCTGCACGTCTGTGTCCTCTCTTGTTGGCGAAGTTTAAGGAGGAGAAGTTGTATGCTCTTTCAGTTTATGGAAGCTGGTGGCGAAGTAAATATTGTAATCGATGACAGGCATCAAAGAAACGGAAAACATGTAAACAACTCTGAAACCTAAGCAAACTTCAATGAGTTCATTGCGGACGGCATTAATGCAGTCACAATCCTGCAGTGAAATAATCCATTGCCAAGTAGGCTACATACAGCCAATTTATGAGAACATCTTCGAGGCGGTTGAGAAACACGAAGTTAAACTACTGATGAATGTGTTGGTATTTGCATTAACTGGTGAATGCCAGTGACTTGCCAGTGACTTACGAGTACACAGGTCACCACAGTCTGAAGGCATCAACCGGACCCAACAGACCTAGAGTTGGAACTTTTTGCAGTGCATGGCTTCGAGTATTTGCCTGATGTATTTCAGAGTTTGGAAGAGGAAAGTATGAAGAAGGAGGAAGTTGAGTGTTTCAAACAACGTTGATGGGTTTGCTAAAGACAAATTCATAATCCAGATGTGGAAACCTTTGTAACTTGGACTCAACTCCCTTAACAAGATGTTTAGAACCCAGTAAACGGAAGAAACAAAGTTCAACCTTTATAAAGTCATTTCATCAATACTTTTTTATGCATTTTCAGAGCCTTTTTTCCCCATTTCTGACCACGATTTCCACATAAATACCCTCTCTATAGTTATAACTTATAAGAAACAATATATTATGACATGAGTGAACACACTTACGGTACCTTATTGGCCTGGCCTTGCAGGATTAGCCTTGTTTTCTCTGAGCCTGGGTTGAGTATCCGTCATGGTTCCTGAAAATTAAAGAATTGTACGTGTCATACATTTATCATAGGTTACTTGGAAATCTGCGATAAGTTCGTAAGTCAGGAAGTCGCGTGAGATTGATGTAGAGGATTTTCAAGTAATTTAGAATGACTATTTAATGGATAATATGAAATAAATCATTAATTAAATTATTTGAATAGCATTTTAGATTGAGACAATACTATTAAAATAATTCATGAAATGATCAATGAGGCCGTTTTCTCGCAACAAATCACGATCAACAAAAAACAATATATTCAAGTATTGTGTCCTGAAATGTTGCGTACAACACAACTATGTTATTATTATAGCTCCTAGTGATGCCTACAGGTAAGTATTGTTTCTTGAAAGATATTTCGCACGTAGGAAAATAATGCATTTCATTAATACTTTTAAGTTGTGTGTTTATAATGTTTATAGGAGGCGTTGCTGAACTATGGAATACATTTCCTGTAAAATATTATAATGCTGTTTCCTGAACAGATGTAAACGTAACTTATTTCATTAATATGTCGGAAAGTAGCTCCTTGCCGAAATGGGAAAAAATTATATTACGAGGAAAGTAGGGGTTTAGGGTTTTAAAAAATTGTGAAATATTATTTATGGTGCAAGGGGCCTGTTTTGTTGTTAAATATTGTTTTTTTATAATTGTTTTGTATAATACTGAAATAATATGTTGGCGTTGGTGCAAGGGTATTTTTTTTTAAATGTGAAATATTATGTTGGCTCTGAAAAGAGCCGTTTTGGTGCAAGGGTAACGCTAAAGAGGCTCTGGTGACATGGTAATTGCAACTATAATTATTACATTGCGATTATTAGAGCAAGCTGCTGACTTAACACAGCAAGCTGCATTACCGGCGCTTAGTAGTGGTTGGCATGCAGCGGGGAGAAGATGCGCGTGGGAAATGCGCAGTAGGCGGTGAGGGGAAGCGAGCGTGCAGGCAGGCTGGCGGAGAAAGCGACCGCGCCGGTGGATAGGGGAGCAGGGTGAGTCGGAAAGTAGCTCCTTGCCGAAATGTTCAGACCTGATTGGAACATAAATTACTGTAGGATGTGATATCACTGAGTGAACCAGTTCTGTGTTTAGCTGATTTCTGATTAATTCTTATAACAATTTTTATTGGTCCAAATCGGGAGTAACTAAATGACCTTTCTGCTCAGGCCAATCCCCATCTCCAAGAGAAGTCTCAATAGAAATAGAGCATTAGACATGAAGTAAAGATTTAATTAATACGTCAAACAGATTTGTTATGCTATGCAAATATTAACAACTGGGCTATATTTGTAACATGTTCATTCTTGTTTCATTATTACTTATTGTTCATTGTAGAACAGACTGTAATGTTGAAGAAAGATTTTTAAAAAAGGAAAGAAGCCGTAGGGCGTTAGGTTGGGTTATCGCGTAGGCCAGAGCAACATTGGTAAATTGTTTGCCGCACGGCCGATCCAACGTCGTGGTACTGTCTGACTGTGATCTGAAGGCCGAGCTGGTGGCATAGTGGGGGAAAGACATAGACAGTAAATGCAAGCGCATAGTAAGGTAGTGGGGGAACGCTAGCTCGGCCTTCAGCTCGCAGCCAGACAGTAGCTTTCATAGCGAATATCCTGGTGGAAATGTGGTAGAGCTCCAATATACGGAAACTTTATTTTCCTCAACGCTAAACACTATATTCATCCTCTTTTAAACGGTCCTGTCCTGTAGCTTATAAGGCTTAGATACACCACGCATCCTGTTTAAAGACTCTCCAGGCTGTCACATTCAGCTTTATCTTCCTTGAATATATGAACCAGCAATAGTGTGCCTTAAATTTGTAATGGAATAAAATCAGGTAAACTGATGTAAAAAAGTGCCAGTATGTTTTTGTTTAATCAGTTATGACTGCAATTATGACATGAAGAATATGTTCTTTTAATTGATTTCCAAGTTAAGTTCCAGATTTATTTACGGAAGAACAAAGGTCTTTTTTTTTTTTTTAATCAGATTAAAATCTTCCACCATCAGCTGAACTGTAAAGATTCGTGATATCTTGACAATCGCACACACACATAAAAATACAAAAAAAGTGAAATTGGCCGGTTTCGGGATTTGAACCATGGAACTCCAGAATGTGAGGCCAAGACGTTACCATCTCGGCCACCTGGGTCAGTTTAACGGTCTAGATGGATAAGCGCATGTAAAACAATAGTGTTTTTGGTCATAGCTATCTGTATTTTAATTTCCAAAGCCTTATAATATCACAGTAAAAGAATTAACTATGTTGTCAAGATAACTGATTTGCTTTTTTTTATAAATCCTTTCGAATACGTATATTATCATAAAATAGGCACTAAATTGAGCATTACTCCGAAACAGTTCAACCGAATTCATCCAATATCAATAGACGTCTTCCCATGGACATTATAAATGCGTATACGAAGTTTCATAAATATCCGATAAAGCGTATTTGAGTTATTGCGCCTTTAAAATAGACACTAAATTGGGTTTTACTCCGGTATCGGTCAACACATTAGGTTCAAATTCATTAGGGAACTTTTCATGAACGTCATAAATGCGTATACCAAGTTTTATGGAAATCTGATAAAGCGTATTTGAGTTATAGGCACTAAATTGGGCACTAAATTGGGCGTTACTCCGGTACCGGTGAACCGATTTGGTTCAATATCAATAGGGTTCTTCCCATAGACATTATAAATGTGTTTTCCAAGTTTCATGAAAATCCGAAAAAGCGTATTTGACTTATGGCGCGTACAGACACACGGACGGACAGACATTTTTCGTCCCCACAGACAATCTCATAAAGTACCATACTGGCACTTAATAACGGAAAAGAACTGGAAGTAAAGTTAAATTGCAAGAAATAATCAGTTTTCTTTGCGGTCCGATACGGATTTATAATTTATCTGAGAAACTGAGTCTCGCGCATTAATTAAGTTTTCTATTGTTCCGATTCTCGCAATACCCTTTCAATTTTGCCCGTGGATTAGAGAATTTCATTTTTGAGATTTGGGAAGTAATTCACCTTATTTATATAAATGAAGTCTTCATCGGAACCAGAACGCCACTAAGACCTCCACATGGACTAATAAAGACATCGACAAGTGCAGCCTGCGGAAAACTTATGCGAAGAACAGGGGGAAGAGAGGCTTTGCCGCGCACCCGGTATCTAAACACGTGCTTGGACACCCCTGAGAGGTTTCTTGTAATCATGCTTCAGCTCCCGCTGCCTTCAATACAATAATCTTTATTGAATTCTGCTCCCTATTCCTTATCTCCTATGAAACATCCACACTTCGTCTTATTGAAACTTCGCAGTCAGGTTCCGTAGCTACCTTGTGCAATTCTAGTTATTTTCGTATTACTTAATTCACCTTTCCCTCCTCAAGGTTCTTGTATAGGCCCAAGTCTGTTACATGTGTTCAACTCGACAAAGCGACAGAAAGTCGATATATAAAGTCTGTGTACAGTAACTTTAGCGTTTTTCTTCGGATTAATTTTAGACTAAGTTTTTTGCATAAGAGTTCTGTAAATGTTACCTTAAAAAACTTCCCTCTTTTTGGGGGGTTGAAGGGGTGAAATGGGGGTGTAACTTCAACTCGGGTACACAGGAAAGTGGGATGTCATTTTCTACGTATTTTTGCGCTGAAACGAATAAAACCTCAGTTAAGTCGATACGATTAATAGTTTAGAAGTTATGAAGGTTTTTATTATGAAAAAGTTACTATTTTTGTATACCAAGGTACGCATCACTTAATTGGAAAAAAATCATTGTAAACGTAAATAGTGAGTGAATACTTGGCATTATAAATTATATTGACATTATATGAAACATATTACATATTATAAAAACAGCCTGTTACATAATACATCTATAGTTAGCTGTAATGAAGATTTTGCAATAATAAAGAGTAGATCAGATATTGGTAACATAAAAGGAATGTTCAATATAGATTCATCTCTTCTTCTACTTCATCTTTGTGAGATTCCCTCCGAGGGAAAGACATTTAAACAAGATTGTCCATGGCGTAGACGGCAATGGAGACATCCACACACATTGCCACAACCTTGAGTACATAACATTTTCTAAAGGTGGTTGGGCTGTTCCTAGAGGTGTACATATTCTGATTTTAGCTTGCTTGCTCCTTTGAAATTCTGCAACCAGTCACAGCTTTTAACTTGCTTCAGAAGAGAGCAAGCCAGATTACAACGATGATAAGAAACACTGTCGCTATGAGTCACAAGCTCTTCATAACTTGGTGGGTTTCACAGGGCCTAAGGAAACTGCAAGGCCTGGCGGAAACAATCATGAAACTGGGTATATCAGTGCACTGGTAAGTCGTGCAGTTACATAGTTGAGGAACTTCAGATGTGTTTAGAGTGCAAGCAAAAGGAGAATGAAGAATTTTATCGTGAAGGAAGCCGAGGAGAAACTAAAATGTGGAGAGTTTGAATTATCAATGAACAAAGGTACTAGTCCGGCATAGGAAAATTTTTCAAACATTTTCGAGAAAACATCATAAAATCAATAATAACAATAACAAAAATCCTTTTAGGAAAGCCTACAGGCTGAGGTAGATTTCGAAGTGCTTTTGATTTAATTTACTGTCGCTGCGTAGCATGACAAACCCGCAATAATAACTGCAAAAAAGAGGAAAGAGAACTTTTTCAAACATTCAAATCTCGCCTTATATGGGAACTATCAAGAAACTAGTTATTGATTTGTAGAGTATTCATCAAGAGCTTTTCAACGATACCCCACAAGACGTAGTTTAAAAAATTTCGAATTTCCATCCCCCACCCCCACTCGTACCCCCAAAACCCCCGAATCGTTGGTGTCACTGTGAACTCCATAAGGAGTACTCTAATTTATTCAAACAAAGTTTCCCTCTATAGGCTACTTCATAGGAGCAAGATATAAATGTTTTAAAATTTCAACCCCCTCCCCGACCACCCCCTTGCGCCAATTTTGCTCATCAACGAACTTGTCCGAGCTATTGGGCCTAAAAATTACATAATAAAATTTGGATCAAATATCTTCAAAATTACGGCCGCTAGCGTGTAAAGATATATATATATATATATATGTATATATGAATAAATAAATATAAATAAATATATATATATATCACAATTCTTTTAACAGGCGGTGGTTTCGTACTTAGGGAGGCATGAAACGTAAAGATATGAAAGAATTTTTCGAAAGCCATGACATGGTATCGATTGCAATAGGTAGATTTTTCATCGAAATCTACCTAATAATAAAAATAGTAAATGTGTCAAGACGCTAAAACGATTTTTAATACTTTATCCACCTTTTATTTATCTGCATGATGAATTTCTTCTACCAGCAAGTAGAAAAGCAAGAAAGTATTACCTACACTTTGCAACTACAGTTGTTTAGCTGATAGGAGACGGCCTGACTGAATCCAAGGAAATCAAGCAGACCAACGGCGTCTTACAAGGTGACCCGTTGAGCCCCATAATCTTCAACGTACTCACACATGATGTCATAAGAAGAGTCCAAACAGAGAGCGTGACTATGCATCTTTATGCCGACGATATGGTCATCCTAGCAAAGAAAAGGGAGGAACTCCAAAAGGCGATCAACAGCTTGCAAACATGGTCCCAGGAAAACGATCTCACTATAAATAGAGACAAAACAAAAATAATGAAATTTCGGAAAGGCGGAAGATTAACACAGTTGGATAGATTCACATGTACAGACCAGGAATTAGAAATTGTCAAATCCTACAAGTACCTCGGAATAACGCTCCAGACTACGGGCCATACCTTTTCCAAACATGTGGAAGAAAAATCAGTAGCAGCGATTAAGGCAACCCTCGACATCCCAAAACTTGGAAAACTGTCAGTAAAAACTGCGATCAGCCTCTTCCATCTGAAAATCGCACCCATTGCCTCATACGCAATCCAGCTCTTTTGGACACACCTAACATACAGTAACATGAAGAAACTGGATAGAATCAAGGCATCATATCTGAAAAGAACGCTCTGTCTCTCGAAATTCACGAAGAATAGAATCGCCTATGCCCTGACCAACACAAATTCTTTCATAGAGGATCTTCTCCGTACAAATGACCTCGAAGTCACTCCAGCCTGCAGCAGATTCCTAGACGAGAGGCGGCAAAAAGCAGACAATATAGACCCAGACTTCTACAGAACCCCAGCCATGAATGACCAGCAGTGGAAAGGAGCCAACTTCGACCTGCGCCACCTTTACACAAGAGTAGCGGCCCATGGATTTCACCACCGCATATGTAATCAAAGCCGATTTCACGACGCCGCCGATCAGTGCATATGCAAACTGTGTGGTTTAACATGCAATGCTTATCACATCATTGACTGCAAAGATAGAGTGTTACCACTCTCATACTACGCAAATGACGAAAACTTTTGAGTGTACACATTGTGTTTAATCGTAATTTATTATTATTTAGCTGATAGGAATGTCGCAAGCTTATTCTGGCTTGCATAGACTGGGTTTAACCTGACCCATGCAAGCCTAAAGAAACCTGCCTGCTTGCTAGCTGCGACGCTGGCAACTTGCTTGCCTGGCGTTCAAGCGGGTATGGGCAAGCTAAAAATCGAGATTTGTACACCTCTAGACTTGTTCCTCAGGGTTCAGGTCTCCAAGCAAACTCCACGTACGCAAATACTTAAGCATTATTTTGCGTACTTGATACATAAGCAGCCATTGTAACTTCTAAACTGTTGATCGTGTTGACTTCTTTCAGACTTTGTTCGTTTCAGCGTAAAAAGTACATGGCAAAATGACAACACACTTTAATAAATTGCTGAGTTGAAGTTACACCCCCATTTCACCCCCCCGCCCCCCGACAAAGAGGGAAGCGTACAACGGAAAATCGGATACTTTTCAGGTAATAGATATCAGGGTTAAGCTCCTGATAGATTCACTAAGCAGGGCTTGCGGATGGCATACACTGATATAAGAAATTCTTAAAATATGTCAACATTTCACAAAATGCACTGGCATTAATGATGTAAGTGTAGGCCTACAATTCGCTGTCATGTTTGTTTCAGGTTTAAAGCAGCCTTACAAGTTATGAATGAATTAATTTCAATCTGAAATCAATCTGTCAGGAATTAGACTACGTCTATCGCTTACACAGGAGCGCATAAGAAAAATACATTAAAATATAATGTAGATATTGATAGCCAGTGGTGATATTCAGCCGGTTCGCATCGGTTCGCGAGAACCGGTTGTTAAATATCTTGTAGGTTCTCTGAACCGGCGGTCCGCCGGCGTGGTCTTGTGGTTAGCGTCGCTGACTACAGATCCGTCGGCCCGGGTTCGATTCCCGGTACCTCCTCGGATTTTTCTGAGGTAGGGAGGTCTGGTAGGGGTGCACTCAGCCTCGTGATTCCAAATTGAGGAGCTACTTGATACAGAAGTAGCGGCTCCGGTCATGAAAACCACCAATAACGGCCGTGGGTGTCGGCATGCTGACCACATGCCCCCCAATCCTGCCATCTGCCTACGGGAGATGACGCAGCGGTCGGGTGGTAGGCCAAGTCCCTCCAGGGATGTAGCGCCACGGAGTTTAGTTTAGTTTCTCTGAACCGGCAGCTTCACAATGAGTGACTGCCTTTTTCCAAGATCAGATTCACGCCAATCCACAACAGTGATAATACATATATGAATTTGCTAGAACCAAAACACGCCATTTATGTTCGCTAGCGGTGGACTACCACCATAGGTAGCGGGCGTGCGGTTAAGTTGGCAGACTCTCTTATTTGCGCACGGCCGATCGTCTCGACACTAGCTCCCTTAGATGTTCGATGTGCGATTATAAAACGGATTGTGGTCTTCTTTTGTTGTGTAAGGTTATGTTTTAACGAAGCTGAGTAAGTTTAGTATGGGTATGAAAAGACAAAAATAACAAAATAGCACATTGTGCTATTTTGAATCAACATCAAATACCCTGATGAGAACCGGTTGCTAAACTGTTCATAGGCGTACCGAGGGGGGGGGTTTGGGGGTTTGAATCCCCCCATTGATTAAAAAAGGGAAAATTGTACTATTTATTTCATTATTGTGATATGTAACCTTTTCTAAAAATCTGCTTATAAATTAATTAATACGAGTTTAAAGCGTGGGAAGCTTAAAACTCGTTATTGTGCATCTTAATTTTTAAAATTTTCCGGGCGGAGGACCCCGGAACCCCCCTCTCCAGATGTTATAACCCCCCCCCCATATGGTCGGCCTGGTTACGCCTATGAAACTGTTTGAATATCACCACTGGTCCAGGCGGCAATTTAGATCACCTGCTATAAATAGGGGTTCATGCCTTGGCACTTGCTTATTCAATCTCATCTATTATTTCCTCTTACTTGAAGTATGTAGATTTTTTTAATAATTTTATTTGAACTCAGCCCCACAAAGTTCACCTATCACTTCCCTTGTATATTTTGCATCACAGAACTATATCATTATCATTATAGTTTTTACAATACACATCCAAGATAAAGTGAACGCGGCAACAGAAGCGTTGAGTGACATAAAACACCTACAAAGATTATCATTTGCGACTGCTATGAGTCTTTTTAAGATAAAAATTGCTCCGATAATAACATATGGTTTGGAACTAATGTGGCCACACCTGAAGCGTAAGCAATTGATGGAAATGTCAAAGCTGTCAAAGCCACATTTTTGAAACGAGTGCTATGCCTGTCAAAGTTTACTCTTTCGCGGCTCGTGTATTTGCTGACAAGAGAGCTTCCTTGGATGGAAGAGTTAAGGTTGGAGCTGCTTCTGCCGTCAACACCCAGTTTTGTGGCGCTGGTAGAGACGATGAGACCAAAGAGATCTGAAGTCTGGGAAGAGTTCTTCACAACTGACGCAATGCTCACCAGAGACTGGATGAAAAGCTCAAATGACCTGAAGCACATAGTGACAAGAGTTTCAGTGCATGGTTCCATTACAAGGGTGTGTAAGAACAAGAACTACCACCAGCCAGAACCCGGATGTGAATGCTCGTTGTTTGGCAGACGATGTGATAGGTATCATGTAATTTGGTGCGAACAGAGAAAGCAATCTCTGACCCAGTTCTGCAGTGACAAAAACGAATAACATTTATTAAACTTTGCACATTGTGCGCATTTCCTCATATGTAAATAATTAGATTGACGGCAACAACAGCTTCCTAGAACTTTACCTATCGAAGTAGTCAGCGCCAGCTTGAAACTGTTGGAACTGTTTAATATCCGTAAGAGAAATTATGTACATCTATGAGCACTTGAAGTCTACCGTCATTGCATAAAAGTGGTGAGATTGAAGAAAGCTACCCTATCCCATTTCAATAAGTGAACACTGCCTAGTGATACAGAATGGAGTCTTCACTGAAGACTGAGGATGTTAAGATTGAAATTAAGGAAGAGATCTCACCAAAGATCGAAATTAAGGAAGAGATCTCACCAAAGATCGAAATTAAGGAAGAGATCTCTCCAAAGATCGAAATTAAGGAAGAGATCTCTCCAACACAACCGAAGTGTGAACCTGTGGCTATTACATTCGATACAATACAGACAAACCAAATCAAACTTGAGAAAACAGACTTCAGTGATTCCACAGCATGCAGCACCATTCACAAGATACAGCAAGTTACAGGAATTTCTGAAAGGAATAGTGAAGAAGAGGATCAGCTAATCCAATCACATTCACCTGCTGTATGTACAAGCAAGTCCTCTGCTAGAAACAATAAACACCATACTCAGACTCGAGACAAACATTTCTCGTGTTATCTATGTACAATGAAATTTACCCAAAGAGAAAGTCTCAAAACACATCTGCTCACTCACACTGGACTGAAAGCATTTTCGTGTGATGTCTGTAACAAGAAATTTACCCATAGAGGGAGTCTCAAATTACATCTACTCACTCACACTGGACAGAAACCATTTTCGTGCGATGTCTGTGCACAGAAATTTACCCAGAGAGGAAGTCTAAAAAAACACCTTGTTACTCACACTGGACAGAAACCATTTTCGTGCGATGTCTGTGCACAAAAATTTACCCAGAGAGGAAGTCTAAAAAAACACCTGCTTACTCACACTGGACAGAAACCATTTTCGTGCGATGTTTGTGTACAGAAATTTACCCAGAGAGGAAGTCTAAAAAAACACCTGGTTACTCACACTGGACAGAAACCATTTTCGTGCGATGTTTGTGCACAGAAATTTACCCAGAGAGGGAGTCTCAAATTACATCTACTCACTCACACTGGACAGAAACCATTTTCGTGCGATGTCTGTGCACAAAAATTTACCCAGAGAGGAAGTCTAAAAAAACACCTGCTTACTCACACTGGACAGAAACCATTTTCGTGCGATGTTTGTGCACAGAAATTTACCCAGAGAGGGAGTCTCAAATTACATCTACTCACTCACACTGGACAGAAACCATTTTCGTGCGATGTCTGTGCACAAAAATTTACCCAGAGAGGAAGTCTAAAAAAACACTTGCTTACTCACACTGGACAGAAACCATTTTCGTGCGATGTCTGTGCTCAGAAATTTACAGAAAGTGGGAATCTCAAAAGACATCTGCTCATTCATACTGGAGAGAAACCATTTACTTGTGATATCTGCACAAAGAAGTTTGCCTATAAAGAAAATCTCAAAAAACATCTGCTTTCTCATGCAAGGAAGAACCTTCTGTGGTGTTCACCAAACCTTTGCCTTGAATGAAGCTGTTACAACTGAATGCACATGCTGGCAAAGTGGCCATTTGGTACAACAAGCGAGAGTCTTGTGAAAGTTTCACTAACATTAAATAGACATTGAGAAGTGCCCCGCGTATAAACTTAAACTGACATCTCTTCCAGATTTGAAGCGAAGCAGATAACCCTCAGACGCTCATTGTGATGGACTTTACCGGTTGATTGCAAATTCCCTACACCCAGCTTACTCTCTCTTTCTTTTTTTTTTTAACAATTTACAAGGTTTAATAATATTGATGAAAATTTATATTAAGGGCGCCATCATCAATACTCTTCTCTCTTCTTTCTATTTTGCATCAGCCAAAACATATTACGAGCCCAATCACAAATTAAATTATAGATACACAGGCTATGTACCTACAGGCCTCTCGGCTAGCTTTTTTTTTTAATTTAACAGTGGAGATGGGAATGGATTCGGCTCTGTCCTTTTATTATTATGTAACTTAGACCAACAATCAGTGGCTCTCAGAACATTACAAGGATAGGGGCCAAAATATATGAACTTCACGAAATTTTACTTTGCATAACAATAACCATAATTTATTTAATATATATTTTTTTCTTTTTTTTTTCTTTTTCAACAATAACAATCTGATTTACAATAAATTACATTTACTCTGGGGTTTTCCCCTTTTTAACAACTACTCATCCTTAAAATCTTCAGATCACCCGATCTGTACAACATTAACCATTCAACACTTTTATTGGGAAGAATAATATTCAGTTCCCATCTGCAAGGTTAGTATGCCCAGTTTAACTGTATGAATGTGTTCCTTGTTCTACAAGACAAATTCTTAATTAATTACTTTAATCTCTTTCCTTTCTTTATTTCCAGGTATCTACTAGAACGTCTCAGATTACCCTTATACTTTACTACTAACTTGCGTAATCTTTTCCATTTGCAATTCCGTATGAATAAAGATTTTTTAATTCGTAATTCAGTCACTGACTTGACCTATCATGCCCAATGATTCCACCTATTTCTCCTATACCAGTCCACTAGTCATTGTAGTCTATGAAGAATTGTACTCAAAGATAAATAGGAAAGACAATGTTATGAAGAAAGAAACGGAAGTTTAGGCCTATACCCACAGAGTGACTGGGGTAATAGACCACCGATACAGGGGCGGCGTCTAGATCTTGAGTTACAAACAATCTGACTCCCCTCCTGTAACCGGGAAAATATTAATGGGCCGCAAACAAAAATATAATTTTGAACAATCGATGTCAGAGGTCCCTGACACTCTTTCCTAGAGGCACTTGGGGCCGTTGTTCGCCTCCAACACCGATGACTTTCACAATTCTCCTAAATCTCTTTATATTCTACTAGCATAGGCTTCGCCTACTACTGTATTTATATTTGTTTTCTTTGGGACACTTCCGGCGTTCCCTCACATCACCCTTGCCTTTTTTTTTCTTCTCCTCTTTCTAATCTAACCAATTATTATTTATTATCTTTTAACTCCTTCCTCTTTAAGCAGTTTATACCATTGTTCTAATTTATCTACTTATTGTTATTCTGGTTTCCATACCTTTCAAGTTACTACCCTACACCATGGGCACCTAATTTTCTTGTTTCTAAATTCCCTAGAATTCTAGCTGAAACTAACTCACGCCCCAGGTCAGTAACTCTCTTTATAACCCTGGAGTGAACTTCTACTTCTATCCTACCCAGTAAACTTTCCAATGGCATACGCCTAATGTACTGCTACTCATAGGCCTCCTTTTGCCTCTCAGTATTCACCTTCTTATCCCCCTCTACCATATTCCATACAATTCCCTCTCTTCGATAAATCTCTTTAAAAAAAACAACTCAACATTATAGGCCAGCATGAAATCCACTTATAGATAATCACCTGTCACCTAACGAAAACCAAGTGGGAGAGGCCCTCGTAAGCAATACTAAGTAAGCCCCTATTACCCTTCTTCCTTACTCCCCTCGCGTCCTGTCTTATAAAAAACAAGGTTTGTATGAGCATCAACAACTGCCCCGAGCTATGTATTCATTCGTGGGACAATCACCCATAGAAACCCAAAGTATAGAGATTTATCTTTACTATTCAACGGTTTCTCTCCTGACTGCTCTTTTTGTAATTAACTTAGACCAGAAATGGAAACTGATTGGATTACTGTATTTTATTACCTCATCCTAGACTAATCACATCTATATTTCTAACCCTACTCCTTATCTTTCATTACGGCGTCTAGTCGCCACACATTTCTTAGAAACAGGCTTTAAACAACAATGCCTCAAAATTTTCCCACTTCCCAAAACAAAAAAAAATGTTTATGTGATTATACTCAACGGGTGGTGACCAACTTATCCTCTGATCCTGAGTTGTTTCCATCCACTTTCTGATGTCCACATCTTCCTTTATTCCAGACTAAGCAGTCGTGACCCACTCTTCTTTCCCCAGCTGATGTTCGCTGTAGCGGTCTCTCGTACCGGCTGACGTGATGTGTTCTTCCAACTAACGACTATCTCCATATAGTCGCGTCAGTGAAATTCCCATTCAGAATTTCATTAGATGAAAGTCTGACAAACCATCATGCCAGGACGCCTCCACCGCTGTCACACATTCCAGTCTCGTCTCCTCACCTCTCTCTCTTCAACCTTCCTCTCTCGTAGTCAGACACGTTCTCCCTAACTGTTTTTCAGGTTCAACTCCTCTCCCGTCGATTCGCCGTCCACGCATGCGCACTTCTCCTTTTTCTGTAATTCAAATAAATTCAGGGCAGTATCGATAATCATGAAAGTGTTCAATATCGATTAGTTGCGGTCCCCCAACCCTTCCTTTGTTTTGGAATGGTTTTTCTACCGTCTAATTGGCACGCAGCTATTTGCTTCGTTACATCATCTTATGCACAAAAAATGGTGCGACAACAAACGAGTACAATATTCAACAGTTTCAACCAATTCCCATGACAGGACAACAGAACGCCCTCAGTTGACAACCCTCACCAACAACACGATCAAACGTGGACGAATTCAAGAAGGCATTGATTTATCGCTAAAATCGCTAAAATGTTTTGTAGAGATGAAATCGGGATGGGGTATGGAAACATAATTATTTTCATGCAATATGGAAGAAAGATCAAGTTTGGTCTGGCGGAGGCTCGGAATCTGGTGCCTAGAGGAATATGCCCACTATGCAACGAGGAAGAAGATCTTAGTGTAAGGAAGTAGAGTAAGAAAACGGAGTGGTGTACAAGATATTACATTCCTAGTAATTTATTAAAATTTAATAAAGTGTTACATATAAGAAGTTCTACATAACAAAAAATACTGATACATTTAGAAAACGGGTAAATTTTTATGTACAGTAATAAAGTAATGTTAGCCATGGTGGAAGTAAATAAAATAATTTAAATTGATGTAACTAAGTACCAGAATTATCTTAGTTAATCAATGATAATTGCAATTATGATATGCAGAAAAGTAGTTTTTTCTGTAATCGATTTACGAGTTAAACTCCAGATCGATTCATTAAGCAGGGCTCACGCAACTAGGTCTAGTTTATAACCATATGTGAAGGAATATGTTTGTTGTATTATTTGTCAAAACTAACTTCCAAAGCTAAAATTCCAGCTTTAGAGTACATTACACGATTAGAAAGCGTCGCCTGGGAAAACGATCTCAGATTCGATTATGCAGTTCCAAAGCTAACTGTGAACACTGATAATACCACTGCCTTCTAGACTGTATTACTTGTGTGTAATTCTCGAGACGGCGGTGGATAATACGTATCGTTTCTCAACTGTTTGTTGACAGATGAATATGCTGTGAATTTTATTCGATAAATTCAATGTAATTTTCAGAAATTATATAATTTTTCAAGAGAAGGAGTGGTTTGTTTGAATTTTTATCGTCCACGATACTTCCAGGGTTAAACTGTCAATAGCTGGTGCCCGCGGCTTCGCCCGCCATTATTAATTGACTCCAGGATTTAAGAAATTTACACTGGCAGTTGATTAAAAATGTTTGTGGTTCAAAGCTATGAAAATTGTAAGTAAAAATAAAATTAGAAAATTTGTTCATTGTGTTCATTTCACTTAGGCCTTATACAATAAAGAAAGAATTTTCCTAACGGTATTATTCTTGTATAATATTGTGAAAGTTTACACTGCAAGAGACGAACATCGCCGAGTATACCCGATGTCTCACGAAGTGAGGGAGCGAGTGAGCACGCTATTTAGGGCCGTTAAATTGTATAAGAGTAGACACTACAATTATTACGAACAACCCAACCGCCTCTAGAATATGTTATGTACAGGTAGGGGAAAAAAGCGGACCGACTCTTGTAGCTGAATATGATGTAATTTGTGTTAGTATTTTATAATAAAATTAACAATATATTTAGATATAAAACAATACGATTGGAAACGATGTTCGATTATAAAACGGATTGTGGTCTTCTTTTGTTGTGTAAGGTTATGTTTTAAGGAAGCTGAGTAAGTTTAGTATGGGTATGAAAAGACAAAAATAACAAAATAGCACATTGGGCTATTTTGAATCAACATCAAATACCCTGATGAGAACCGGTTGCTAAACTGTTTGAATATCACCACTGTTGATAGCCTACATTTCGATAGAATGCACAATATTCTATCAACAGCATCTACGTTTAATTATTATTCAACGGTTAAATAAGCGAGCGACAATGTGATACTTTATGTTTAGAATATCGTAGGCCATGCAATATTATAACAATTATATTGTGTTTGTAGGCCTATGGTTTAAATGAAGAAATAATAAGGACCTATGTAAAGTACACGCTGGATAGAACTTTTGGAAATGAAAGCATGCTCTTTAATAAGTAATTTCGCCTATTATTTCTACTTACAGAAACTGATACATCTCAACGTGCCTAGTTTACAATAGTTACGGGAACTCGACCGCTGATTGGCTATCTGCGAGCCAATCAAAATGCTTCGGATCTTCGGAGAACGAGGATTATATTATAACTAGCATGTGCCTGCGGCTTCGCCCGCGATAATTATTTCAAAAATTAAAAATTAAGAGCATAATAGTTAAATCATTATATTTATTAACACCTAAATCACGTGAATTACATACCACGGTTAGATAGCGTCGCCTGGCAAAAGCAACCTCAGATTCGAGTTCCTTGGCCCAGAATGTCACTATATAGTGAGTTTCGTCCAAATCGAACAATGTTTGACCATATTTAGGGCTTACATTCTAGCGATCGCGAAGTTTTATTACCAAGGTATGACAAAAATAGCCAAAGTCAACTGTAGTTGATTTGACATTGCAATGTATAACTTTAAACTGATGCTTCGAAAACGCAAAAAATGCATGTTTTTTGCCCGTTTTTCACTCATAACTCACGAACGAAAGCTAAAATTAAAATTCCGGCTTCAAGGTGCATTTTCCGAACCTTCAGCCCACCTATGTTTAAAATTTCAAATCTCTGCGTTCAGTAGATTTTGCTGGGCATCGCGGACAGACAATTCCTTTTATTAATATGGATAACATGAATTATATTGATACCTTCTCTAATTTGTCACACTTCCATTTGATTTAATTCCAAACCCATCTGATACCACTGGCAACAATATGTTCTGTGATTTTGTTTTGATAATTCTGTGTAAAAAGGGATTAAGTATTCTCAAAAAACATATAATTTTTGGTATTTAAAATCAAAATTTTTCAAAATCCTTTCTTACATTATGAAAGGAAGTTACTGTCAAAATTCCAAGTCTCTATCTGTTATAGTTTAGGCTGTATGTTGATTCTCTGTCAGTCAGTCAGTCATTCAGTGAGGACAAAGCCTCTTTTATATATATATATATATATATATATATATATATAGAGAGAGAGAGAGAGAGAGAGAGAGAGAGATAGATGTGACCTTAATTAGTCGTTGTTCCGGTAACGGTCAACCGATTTGGTCCAATATCAATAAGGTTTTTCCCATGAACGTTATAAATGCGTATACCAAGTTTCATGAAAATCCGATACAGCGTATTTGAGTTATCGGGAGTACAGACAGACGGACAGTCTTTTTCCCGCCCAGCACACAATCTCAGGAAGTACCATAATGCATGATATCTACGTTGAAAGAGTAACGTGTGAAACCAGACTGCATTATTAATGAGCCTGTGTACTGTCGCATTGTGCCCGGATTTTCCCACACGGAAAAATCTACAGAAATGGAATCCCACGTTAAATCATTAGAGCATTTACCTGGGCCAGTATTGAACTCTTATGTTATTTTCTGCATGACGTAACTAATTAGTGGTACTTACGAATATTGTTGCCGTGGATCGTAAGTTGACATTCCCACACGCAATTATGGTTGCTATGAAAACAAAAGAAATCTCCGTGCGGCAAAAATTACAAAAATCACAAGTGCCGTAAGTAAAATCATCATAATACAAGCCTTTATAGAAGACCGGAACCAGGGCCCCCTAGTTTGTGGCGACTTTAACAGGACAAATATTCGGTCCTCATAACAACGAATACATGCGAATCTTCAATAATGTATATACATAATATTTTCAGCTAATATCTCAATTAATACAAATAAATTGATATAAATAATCATCGTGCAAAAAATAGCATGCAATACGCGTGCCGTAAGCGCATAACGGATCTCGGAAATTGAAAAAACTCGGCCCAAGCGTCTCGTTTTTTCAAACTCTTTCCTCGATCCGTATACACCGCTTACGGAACTAGTATCACAATCTCTATATATATAAAAGGCTTTGTCCTGACTGACTGAATGACTGAATGACAGGAATCAACGTACAGCCTAAACTATAACAGGTAGAGACTTGGAATTTTGACAGTACCTTCGTTTCATAATGTAGGTGCTCACTAAGAAAGGATTTTGAAAAATTCAGATTCTAAATGCCAAAAATCAAATGTTTTTGAGAATACTTATCCCTTCTTACACAGAATTATCGAATCCGAATCACATTTGACATTAAAACATATTGTTACCAGCGGGCCTTGGAAAAAAAATGAAAGTAGAATAAATTTGACAAATGAGAGAAACAATGAGAGAACTATCAATATCCACGAAAATAATGTAGTCACATAACTTTCTTTACCCTGGACATAGAGAAAACAATACGAGGTAAGGTAATATGTTTTGGGAGGAGATGTATGAAAGTGATATTGTATTTCTGTTTAATTTCATTCCGAAAACGGTTTTATGGTAACATGACAGTGAGAAACAAAATTTTCAGCCACGATAATACAATTTTATGTTACCGGAATTTCGGTTTCTTCTTATTAGAACCCCTCCCGGGCTTACTGTGTACTGTACAAGCGATGGGATGCAAAATTCTACATATAGCCATAAAAGCTATTTCAAACATTTTCTTAGGGGATAGTTTGAGTGTGATAAGTCGTTCTTTCTACTTCAAATTATAAATACCTATATAAGGACCTAGAATTTATAAATCTAAAGTCCTTCATAAGTTAATTTCCAATTACAAAATAAGAAACCCGGGCGACGCCGGGCCTTTTAAGCTAGTCTCTATATATAACAGGCTTTGTCCTGACTGACTGACTGACTGACTGACAGGAATCAACGTAGAGCCTAAATTATAACAGGTAGAGACTTGGAATTTTGACAGTACCTTCGTTTCATAATGTAGGTGCTCACTAAGAAAGGATTTTGAATTTTTTAAATTTAAATGACAAAAATCAAATGTTTTTGAGTATACTTAATCCCTTTTTACACAGAATTATCAAATCCGAATCACAGAACATATTGTTGCTAATGGTATCAGATGGGTTTCAAATAAATGAAATGCGAATTTGACAAATAAGAGAAGTTATCAATATAATTCATGTTATAAATAAATATTATAGAATGAAATCCACGAAAATAATTCTGTCACATAAATGTCTTGGCGAAAGACAAATATAAGGTGCAGTTTAAGCTCCGCCCACTCGATATTCACATTTTGTTTCTCAGCGAAGCATGGTGACAAACTATCCTTGTATACTTCGCCGACACTCCCAACCGTACCAAATATCAAAGATGCGAGAGTGCCCCTTGTACCGAATATTAAAAATTCGAGAGTACCCACAGGTTTGCCTTATACCCAAGGGTTTGTCAGCCTGCTTATCCTCGAAGAATTCGCTAGATCGTGGTGTAAAAGAAAGTGCTTCATTGAGGGTGGGTCAGGGCGGAATATGTCTCATGCGACGATGCACCTTATATTTGGTTTTTCCCAATTTCTCTACCCTGGACATAGAGAAAACAAAACGAGGTATGGTAATGTGTATATTATTATATCGCAGGTTTTTGGAGAGAAAAGTATGAAAGTGATATTGCTTTCTGTTTAATATCATTCCCAAAATAATTTTATGGTAACATGAGAGTGAGAAATAAATATTCCTCAAAGACAATACAATTTTATGTTACCAGAATTTCTGTTTCTTCATATTTGAACCCCTACCAGGCTTGCTGTGTACAAGGGATGGGATACAAAATTCTACATCCTCTATGAGCCATAGAAAGCTATGCCAAGCGTTTTCTGAGGGAATAGTTTGAGTGTGATAAGTCGTTCTTCCTATTTCAAATTCTAAATACCTACATAAGGACCTAGAATTTAAAAATCGAATGGCCTTCATAAGTTAATTGACTATTACAAAATACAAAACCCGGGCGAAGCCGGGCCTTTTAATCTAGTATACTATAAACTAATACTGCATCTAACTGTCCTAAAGGTAGCAGGACTCTTCCACCGCTGTGGCGTAGGGTAGCGTCACTCCTGCAATGCAGCGCACACGGGATTGATTCCTGGTGGGGAACTAGATGGGCTTTTCCAGGACTTTTCTAGTTTGTAATAAAAATGTCGTTTTAGGCCCTTGTGGCCCTTATTATCATCCGCACCATGTTCGGATGTTGTTTCAGAGGTGGCCCCGACATTAGGCTGATCACTCATCTGGAGAGGATCTTCATGGTAATCTCTTTCCCGTCAGAGAGGGAGGCAGCCCAGAACAAACATGTTTGTGGTATCCCTCTGGCCTACTAGAAACATGATGTCATTAATATTCATGGCTTGATCTCTCATCTGCTGGTGATTGCTTTCACGCCTACAGCTAATATGAACACCCCCCCCCCCCCAATGGACTGCAGGGCAATTATACCGACTGAAAATAAAAACTTCTTGATCGGGACTCGAATCCACGATTTCCCGATTTGTTGCGAAGTGCCACAGTGTAACCCGGAAATATAATAAGTTAGTTCTACTGTTCACTGGAATTTAAAAGTCTATTACCGCAAAATTGTTTTAAAACATGCGGCACCCTTATTACGAAAATACTGAGAACTTGTGCATTATTGTTACACTAATAATGATAATAATAATAATTTTATATGACATGGCGACAGTTAAGATCATTAGATTTTTTTCCACTTCACCCTGAACTAGTCATACATTAAGCATTCAATTAACTATATCGATTATTATTATTGCAAACCTATTATATAAACTTAATTGACATGGGAGTTATTGCCTGGTTAAAACAAGTGGGCTCACACGAGTCAGCATGAGCTGACATGTCAGCTGATAAGTTATTATTAAACATTATTATAGCTATTTACGATGTAAAACCGTCGTTATATGGAACTTAACAGAAAAGCACGAAGTTGATAACGACGTTTTATGTTGTTTTGAATCGTAAATTTTGGAACGAAAATAACTTCAGTTCGCTTGTGCTTAGAAGAGTTATCCATAATGTTTTTGGTAATTTGGTACTAGAGTGGATTTGTGGTTCATTTGGTTGGCAACGATTTGTTTGGAAACAGATAACTGTTTGAAGCAGTTTAACATACAAGGAAATTTGCGGAAAAGATTGAATCGAAATTTATTTACAAAGAAACGGATTTCTCTCTTGAAGCTACGAAAAAGGCAAATAACGAACTAGTATTGAAAATCCTTCGCTATGGAATGAAGAGAAAAGAAAGTCGTAAGAAGTTCTAAACGAATCTGTTGTGTTGAATTACGTTTGTGTTTTGTCCGAAACGTTTGATTCTTTTTTTTTGGGGGGGGGGCAAATTCTGAATGCTGAAATAGTTATTTATGTTATTTTGATTAATAGTAGTAGTAGTAGTAGTAAGTATTCTGCCTTCCGACAGGTTTTCAAACTTGGTACGCGAATTTTGTTTTCCAAAACTGTCTATCCTCTGCTTCCTCCTTCAGCATCCAATATTTCCGCTTTTCCCTTAAATCGTCCAACAGCTGAATTCTTCTTCTTCCAAGTCCAGTTGTACCCTCCAATCTTCCTTCTACGACATCATGTAATAAGCAGTTCCTTCTGAGAATGTGCCCAATCCAGTTTGCTTTCCTCTGACGAATTGTGTGTATGATTGACTTCTTCTCACCCACTCTACTCAGAACCTCTTCATTTGTCACCATGTCCATCCACTTTATATTTTCTATCTGTCTCCAGCACCACATTTCAAAACTTTCTAAATATTTCTTCTCTAATTTCCTCAAAGTCCATGTCTCTGATCCATACAAAGCAATACTCCAAATATAACACTTCACCAGGTTTTTACGTAGCTCTAGGTTCAGACTACTAGTTAGCAGAGTTCTCTTCTTCATAAATGCTTTCTTGGCCATGGCAATTCTTGATCTTATCTCCGTGATTAATAGATACACGATAATAGTAGTAGTAGGAATAATAGTATATGTAGTGGTTAATATGAAGGAAATGGATAATTACGAAAGGGAAGAGAACGACTGCATTTCATCATCAGTAGAGAAGAACTCCGATACGAACTCTTGTAACTCACTAGGCCTCGTGAGTCTGACGTCATCAATGCCCGTAAAATTATGTGGACACACAGGAAATAAACGGCAATAATAATCACAAGTTGTCGTATAGGCTCTGTGAAACGCCTTGTTTTAGATTTCATTCGTTGTTTAAGGTTTTTTCTTTTCAAGGTCACGCCGCAATTTTGGAGAAATTTGCCGCTAACACAAGTTTAAGCCCATATGAACACTATAAATTATCCCCTAACGAGTAATTATTATTATTATTATTTCCTTGAGTTTTGTAGATACATTTTCGCGACTACGCCGCCCGGGTCTTACAGGACCAAAGCATGTGAAGGACTTTCTCGGGTGGGCGATCAGCGAACACGAACACATACACTCATTCCAACAGAACAGGATAATGATATCCGGCGACCAGAAGGGCCTAAAATTTCCTCACATTCTTCTAAGAAATGAGGAAAATCACGAAAAAACTCCACCTAGGAACCTTGTCCCATCGGGAAACGAACACGCGACCCAGTTGTAGACTCGAATAAGAAACACTAATGGTAGAGAGCGGTGCGGCGAGGGGGAGAGTGAGTGAACGCTCTCAGATATGTGCAGCAATGACTACAGCACTTGTAACCTTCGCCATTGTGCCAGGACAGTTTACAGGATGCATTCTTTGATAATACGACGTCTAGAACTAATGTGCATAACAAGTATCAAATGCATTCAGACGAAGAGAAAGCGTAAAATAAAAACTGCGATCTTCTTGAATATCATATGTCATGGCGTATGAGTATAAATAGCGGAAGACAATATTTTGTCTTTCTGAGAAAGAAATTAAAAACATGGGGTTTTTGTGCCTGTATCATAACGCAACCTTAAAATGTAGTAACACGAATATCCAAGGAAAACCCAGTTACTGCCTTCGCAATCACAATGACAGAAAGTAATACTGACAGTAACTTCCACATCCACTAAAGACGGTATCTGTCTTATTCCAATAATTGAACAAAAAAATAAATTCGGATGCCAAATAAAAATCTTTGTTTTTTTTGTATATAGAAGTAATTTTTCCACCTTGTGCACTAGTAATAGGAAAGAGAGAACTAGACAAATGTTGAAAAGGAACCAATTATATAATCTTGGTATTCAGTATTAATTAACTGGTGCTATATCAAATTAAGTTGTGATAGTCTTCTTCTTCTTCTTTCTCGTAGTTTTAACTCTCCCTTTTTTTTTAGGATTTAAGCGACCCAAGCCGCCCGGGCCTTATAGGGCCGCGACCTGTCGGGAGAAGAATTACCTTTGGATCACATACATACTTTTTTGACCAGACAAGGACATGGAGGGCCTCCCCGGATGAGTGATCAGCCCAATGCCGGGGCCACCTCCGAGACAACACGAACACATAGGACGAGACACACCATTCACACACACACTCACTCAGAACAAGGCGAGGATGAGGATGATGACGGCCAGATGATATCCGGGGACCACAAGGGCCTAAAGTTACCTGACATTTGTCTCATAGGTGAGGGAAAACCCCGGAAAAACCTCACCTAGGTAACTTGTCCCGACCAGGAATCGAACCCGGGCCCGCTGCGTGAGAGGATTGGACGCATCCCCTGAGCCACAGCGGTGTGTGATAGTCAAAGTTTAAAATGTATTGAGAGATTTACATATTAGTAAAATACAACTCCTGACATGGAATATCGTCATTCAATCACAACATTGAAGTTTTCTATGTAATTGAGTATGGTTACCTGTTATTAGTGCACAAGCTGGAAAAATTACTTCTATACACAAAATCAATAGGCACTAGCGGAAAATGAAATTTATTAATACATACATCTTCCTGTTTGCTTTATAGTTAACGTGTAAATTTGAAAGTCACCATGAAGTAGAAGTAAATGGAATTTGCTTAACTTGGATATCAATTTCTCAGTTTTCAAGTTCATGAAGTTATTGCAGTCAATAAGTGAGGCTTATTACTAACAAATAGGCCTACCGCCACTGAAACAGGCTGAAGATGAGTGACATCAAGTAATATTAGTTTAGTTATTAGGTTATTAGGTTACTGTACAAGCTAAGCACATGCTGCTTGAATAACACCGTAGCTCTTAAGAACATTAACAATACTATAAATGTTAAATTATTAAAAAAATATAGGCAAAATGCTATATTTAATAAAACACTCATGGTTAGCAAAAATTAAAGAATTATAATCTATATATATAAAAATGAATGTATGTGTGTGTGTGTCCTTTATGCATTACTACACCATTCATCCGATCGCCATGAAACTTTGGGAAGTTTTCGGGTACATTCCCGGGAAGGTTTCTGTCACACTACATTCTTAATTTTAGCCTTCGTTCGCGAGTTATGAGTGAAAAACTGCAAGAAAACGTGCATTTTTTACGCTTTCGAAGCATCAGTTATTCATTTCAGTTGTCAAATCAATTGCAGAAGGCTTTGTCTATTTTTGTCATACTTTGGAAACAATAGCATCACGATCGCTTTGGAAGGCACTGGATATCTCATGTTATTATAAACGCCAGAGAAGTTAATGATAAGGTACCGGTAATATTAAATATTTATTTAACGTGGAATATGCTTCTTATGAAAGATGGTTTACAGAAAATTCCGGGGAAGTTGCTTAGTTTGGGGTCCAGGCTACAACATTTCTATATGTAATCATAAGTAAAATCTCTTATGTAGGGTCGTTAAATCTGCCTGAAATGTAACGGAATTATAAGTCTGGACAAATGAATATAGAAACTATGGCCTCAGTAGGCTTATTCCATTCTTCATCTATATAAATAAAAACGAATATATGTCTGTCTGTCAAATACATTTACACACATTTTTTTCATCGTGAGTTTAATCGATTTCAATTTTCATAATCTTCTGAGATTGCAGCAACGCTCGACGGGTAATCTATATAGATCTTCTATACAGCCTACATAAAAATGAATGTATGTGTGTCTGTCCTTTATGCATTACTATGCCATTCATCCGATCACCATGAAACTTTGGGAAGTTGTTGAATACATTCCCGCAAAGGCATGCTACATTTTTAATTTTAGCTTTCGTTCGCGAGTTATGAGTGAAAACGGGATTGAGACGTACATTTCTTGCGCTTTCGAAACATCAGTTTTCAGTTGTCAAATCAATTTCAGATGACTTTGCCTACTTTCGTCATACCTTGGAAATAAAAGCATCGCGATCGTTCGAATTTTGTAAGCCCACCATGGCCGAATCATTTGTTTATAATGTCAAGGCACGCAGACAGATGAAATTTTCACCCTAGACGGAAGAAGAATAGTGAATATAGCCCTAAATGGACAAACATTATGCAGGGTTTTTTTAGGCCAGGGAACTCGAATCTGAGGTTATTTTTCCCATGCTGCGCTTTCTAATCGTGGAATTCACTTCAAAGCCGGATTTACAGTTGTTTCATTAATTAGGCCCATCAATCGTTTAATTTAGACCTATGAATGTTTCGTGTGCAAAGTGTCAGTAAATATAATAGTTTAATTATTTTGCTCTTAATTTATAATCTTCCTATTAATTATTGTGGGCGAAGCCGCGGGGATCTGCTATAAGCTATAATAAGCTGTAGCTTATCTAGCGTTTTCTGAGGAAATAGTTTGTGTGTGATAAGTCGTTCTTCCCCATTTCAAATTCTAAATACCTATATAAAGACCTTAAAGACCTCGAGTTTGAAAATCGAAAGTCCTTCATAAGTTATTTTCGCATTTACAAAATACAAAACCCGAGCGACGCCGGGCCTTTTAAGCTAGTTATAAATATAAAAAAGTTGATAAATAATTAAAAACTGGTTACTTCCGTGATGTAGTAAAAGAAGCTATTAGTACATGATTGAGAAACAAACAGCTATTCTATTAGGTGACATAAGTTTCCATTCCAGATACATTTGTAAAATGAAGTGAGTTTTAGTTAGTAACGCAGACCCACTGCATTCCCAGCTCTGCATTAGAATTGCAAACAAACGACGCTATTTCTGGTGGACTCCGAGTGCAGAACTACTAGAATGTTTGATTACTGCTTTCCTCCTAGTGAAGTCCCGTCATTGTTACCATTATTGAATTCAAGAATGGTACTTTATAACATTACATGGTGAAATTGAAAATGTCTGTGTGCCTGTACGCGCGATAACTCGAATACTTTTATCAGATTTTCATGAAACGTAGTATACGCACTTATAACGTTTATAGGACGAACGCTATTAGTTTTTTACCAAATCGGTTGACCGGTACCGGAGCGACGCCCAATTAACAGTTAAAAAATAGCAAGTCACCACTGCACTTCAAAACCGCGTGGCTAGCTCACTCATTGACATAATTGTTTGCACACTTCCAGACGAGTCAGAAACTTGAAATTTGTCAAACTTTTTCAGATTTTAGCCTGTAACCGATAGATTTTTGCCAAAATAAAGGAATGTCTTTTATGCGAGGAATTTGTTGTAAAGCCTTTCTGTTAATATTCTAGTTACCCCGGCTATTCCTTCACATATGCTGATCAAACTTTCTCAAGAAACCGTGGTCTAAAGCTCAATAGTTTCTGAAATATGACAGAGAATGTCTAGGTCTGGAATTTCATGGACTTGTAAGGTCAAACTGTAAGACATTCTCTGATTTAGATCTGTGGTCCAGCTGTTGTGGAAATATCACATGTACTTGACATCGCTCATTAAACCGAACATTTCGGGAGAAATAGAAGACATTAGATTTTCAAATGTAACTTATTTTTTGTTTGAGTATAATATTGGATCACATTATTCAGAAGAAAAATCTGAAACTGAACTATATGGGCCTACATAGGTTCCTTTAGGCTAAACACAACTTACCATTGTTATAGTCTTAACTAATGCAAGCAAACATTAGAAATGGTGTCAATTAAACAATACATTTTATAAAATAATACACATTCTTGTTTGCCAAACAACATTATCCTGCATTAATAACAATAATAATTATTATTATTATTATTATTATTATTATTATTATTATTGTTTCTGTTTGCCTGATCACTTGTAAATAATGCCTAGCTTGTTGGCAGGTTAAAATATAGGCTAATAAAGCTCAGGGCATTTTCATACTATTAAGACCTGTTCATTTCTAACCAGGTGGTGGTAACTTGGGTAAATTCCTCAACAATTGAGCCTCATCGGAATTTATCCAAGTTACCAGCTCCAGGAAAAGTTCAAAGTGCATTTCAGATTGTAATGCAGACCCGCTGCAATGAAAGACTCACGTCAGCAAGGGATGGAAAAGTGATAGATGCCAGCCTAGGCTCAACTCCAGGACCTGCAACACGAATCGATAGAATGAGGTAGCCTTGATCTGCACTAGGACACGAGTGATGCCTGATTAAGGAGGGGGGGCGCAGGCTGCAGTATCAGGATACTTTAGGTTTGGTCCTAGAGCGAGACAAATTTGCTTTATTCACTGCAACGATTCTATATATTCTAATCTGTTGGCAGTGACGCCACCATTCATTCTGGAAACACAGTTACGTCTATTGAGGAACCAGCATTATAATATTTTAGGGGAAAATATTGCAATGTTTCATTACTAGAGCCCTGTTTGTTTGCACAAATATAAATTAGGTTAAAACCTAAAACCCAAACGCATTAAAAAGGTAAAAACCATTAAGGAATAAGGAATAACACTATACAACAGATTTGAACTCTTTCTGTCATTTATATGAAACAAAAGGTTCTTGATTCATATATCAAAACCAAAATGGTCCATCACGTACCGTTTTTTACGAAACACACTTCTAATATTTACCTAAAAATAAAATAAAAATAAAAATGTGGATTTATTTAAAAACGGTGCGTGGTAAACAAAAAAAAATTACAGATTCGTTATTTTCAGTAAAAAATATAAAAAAAACACATATTTTCATCTAAAGGACATTTTTCATGTTGTACAGTGTAATCAGAACATATTAGAACCAAAAGAAGTTTACAGTTTGCCTCTGCTTTCCATTTTAGCCTACTCACGGCCAGTGTGAAAGAGTTATCATTCCATGTGACCTACTAGTGGTTTACTATGAAGCCCGGGTCTTAAAGTACTTAGTCGCCTGGTATCTCATATTGAGGACGCTTGTGTATACCAGAGAATTTAATGTTGTACCGCCATGTCGCCATGGTAGCTCAATGGTAGATCCTGGTTCAAATCCCGGCTATGGCAATGAATTTTTCAGTCTGACTTCACCTTTCCACCCGATGACTGATTTCCATTTCTAATAATTCCTATAGGCCTACAAATCTACATCTACTTCCAGATCCTGTAGAACTACGACAAAACTTGAGAGAAAATTAATATCGTCTTGTTTGTGTACACATAGAGAACTGGAACAGATTCCAGGCAATATAAATCATTCGAACACACTAACTTAATTTGCTATTACATTTTCTTTATTCATATTTATAAACATTTACGGATGTTAACAACATTATGGACATCTGTCCTGTTCAACCAGATGAAAAATCTACACAACCATATAAGTTAGTTTAAAAACAACATCTTTGAGTATCTTGCCTATATTGTATGTTCTCTATTCATATGGATGCCTATACGCTTTCTACGAAGTTTACCAATCTGTGTACACAGGCCCTTTTCAACCAGGAGAAAATCCTAACGATATAAAAATGTGAAGCAACTGCACCTTTCATCCCGTATTAAGGTAACTTCGTTATAACTTCTACAGTGTATTTATTTAATCTAGCGCACAGACCTTGCGCTGTTTTCATCCCCTGCAAGATTTCAAGACATTCTTTACAAACCTTCATGCTTTGATCGAAGATTATCCTAAGCTCTAAGCATGTAAAAGAAATGCACGTTGCTTCTTCGTATTTCACCGGGAACCCGAGAGTGGCAAAGACAGAGGAATTTCTGTTTCTTCTCATTCTCTACCAGCCATGTCTGCTATGAGTGATAAAAATCTATATTTAGAATATTCTGAGGGAATAATCTGGTTTTGATACGTTGTTCTTTTTAAATAGCTATATAAGAGCCTAGATTTTGAAAATTAAAAATCCTCCAAAAGTCTACTTGGAAGTGCAAGCAAGAAACAAACCCGGTCCTTTAAGCTAATCATCGGAAATTCACATTGCATGTATTCCTGGGTTATTGTAGCCTATGACACACTAACAATAACAACAGAAGAAGGTTAGTTAGGCTTCTTAAACTCTGGCCTGTATAATGTCCACAGTATCTACAATACAACACAGAATGTAAATATGAAAACAATCTGACCTAGGTAATGGTTACCTTTTTCAGACGTTGTTGTTTACATCCAAGCACACCAGTGACACACGACTGCAAAACACGCAGTATTCCTAAATGTTATATTCACTCAACATTAAAACCATTTCCTTTCAGCGTCTCAAACAATATTAGATAAGAACTTTGACTCATGACATCTATAAACCTTGTTTGAATTTCCGTAGTAAGTTGTTTTATCAAAAGATGTCACTACTAATATGACCTCATACAACGAGACATGGCGGTGGAACATGATATTACGTGTAAATTACAATAGAAATGCAGATGCAATAGACATCGCTAAATCACAAGACCAAAAGATGCGCCTCAAAACTTGAAAATATTTCCCCCTGGCAACATGGTGCGTAGCAAAGGTCCAAAAGCCCTGAAACCAAGGCCACACAATACAAAGCACACATAAGCTATAATGATCACACTGGATGTGTTTCAGTAACGGCTTGTTTTTGTGATAGTTAAATTTTATTTGGAAAATATATTTATCAAGTTGTGACGGCCTCCGTGATCTCGTGCTTAACTGATTCACAGGCCTGGTTTCGGAAGTCTTGAACAGGGTGCACTCAGCCTCGTGATACAAACTGAGGAGCTTTTGATTGAGATATAGCGGCTCCGGTCATGAACGGCCGTGGATGTTGCATAATAACCACATGTCCCTCAATCCTGCCAACTGTCTATGGTGGATGACGCAGTGGTCGGATGGTAGGCCTAGTCCCTTCACGGTCGCAGCGCCAAGTAGTTATTCAATAATATATACATCTACATAATAAGAGGAAGTGTTTGTCTGTCTGTCTCTATGCCCAGAGATCTCATAGACTGAAGGCTATTCGAATTAAGGATGGGATATCGATATTATCGAATATCGATATTCTACGTTCGATAAAATTGTGATAGCGATATAGCTCTAAGACAATATCGAGGGTGAGAGAGAACCTAAACTAAAATGCAATATTATAACATATTTATAAAGATGAGCAGAGTTTACGTTTTAGGCAATATCAAGTTAAAAGTTAATAAAATCGAAACAGTCCTTTAACTTACTGAATTGACGGTTATCAACGTTTAAGTACATTTAATTTCAGCATTTCTTACTGGACAACAAGCAGTGATGCTAACCATGCCTAAATCACTGTAGGGCGTAGGTTTGTTCCAGGAGAAACCATGGACACATAGTTCACGCAGGCGCAGAATTCAGTAACTGTCAATGTGTGTTAATGGTTTCTGAGTGCTCTAGGAACAAACCAATTATCATAGGTAATCCCACGAGAGATGGATTTATTAAGTCTATTCCATGAATAAAAATGTAATGGATTATAGAAATTATAATTACTTTCGTGTTTTGTTATATAAAAACAAAACTAACAGTTGTGAGATCACGGCATACTGTGAATCAACCATCCATGAATCGATTCGAGCTAGCATGGTGTAAATCTGTGCTACCAATGGTGCACATAGTTAACTTCATTCAGGTAAGCTAATAGCAGAAAGAATAAAAGCACACGAACTGGCTTGCACCAAATCGAAATTGTGTTCTTAATCAATGTACATTTCTATGATTTCAATTTCCAAACAAGTTATGTTGTATTTAAAATAATCTGTTTTCGTGCCGCTTATTTATTTATTTTTATTTATTTATTTATTTAACCTGGTGGAGTTAAAGCCATAAGGCCTTCTCCACCACTCAGCTGCTTAGTGGCAGCAGTGACTATTAATCACTGCACACTGATACTTTCGTCTCCAGTAACGACCAGACCATTTTACCCGATAAAATGCCATCCTCGCGATTCCTACAAGAATATTGTAAGATAAACGGCCGTGATTGGTCTATATCCGAGGAATTGCTAAACGTTATTGGTCAATATCAAACGCGTGGCGTATGAGTTGAATATTCATAGTAAAACTTTCGACATCATTGAATACCATATTTTCTTACCAATATTATACTGTTATCGATAGCTTGCTTGCGATATCCCATCTCTAGTCCGAATGCATTTCGAAGTCGGATATTTAGAGCTGTCAGCGAAAATGGCGAAATCGTGACATTTTGCGTTATCAAAGCATCAGTTTTCGCCATTACATTTCAATTGTAAAATCAATTGCAGGTGGCCTTGGTCTGCTACCAGCAAACAAAGAGCATCGATGAAATATGTATTTCAACATAACGCATGGAATTGTTAGCCCATTCGGCTTGATTCATTTATTTATAACATTACGGCACGCAAAGATCTGGATTGGATGAAATGCCTAAATTGGAAAACACTGACCGATTTGGACGAAACTCACAATGCCTAGGTTATTTGTGCTAGAGAACTCGAATCTGGGGTGGTTTATCTCCCGGGCGGCGTTTTTAATTGTGAAATGCACCTCGAAGCTTTTTAATTAATCTACTTGTTAATTTTTTATTTATTGTAAGAGAAATAGATATAACGTTTTAAATATTTGGTCTAGCGATTGAATTAAAAAATGCGGGCGAAGCAGTGGGCACCTGTTGGTAAATGGACAAGTAATACAAGACTAACTTACAACATAAAAGTCAAACAAAGAAAAGATCACAAGGAAGAAACAAACTCCAATAACAGTACTTGAGCTAGCAAATCAAAAGAGTATTTTGTTGTTTGACTGTCATGCATCGACACTTAAGTCCTTCGTACCGATTTTGAGATTTAATCCTTAACATTAAGCGACTTAATACATAATTCACGGGGAAATTTTAAATAAATGGTAGAAATTCAAAATTACCGCTTAAAAATTTTCGTCAAAATTTAAAGAAATCGTCTAAATGAAGTATTTTTGCTAAAACAAAACGGTGGCCGAAAATAAATAAACCGTTTAAATTCAAAATACCCATCAAAACAAAATGGCGCACGGATATGACCTCAGAAGCCGCCAAATTAAAAAATATATATATATACATTGGACTGGGGGTGGCTGCGCCCGACCAAGATGAAAGTTAGCTATAAGTAGGCTACTTAGGTTTCCATAATTTATCCTACTATCCGGATATTTCATTGTCCCAGTTACTCCGGATGATTGGAGTTGTACTGCATATAATGTTTTAGACAGTGCGATGAATCGGTGTTGTCCGCACTAAAGTAAACGAGTATGACAAGTAGACAATAGTAATGTGCTAGAGGGAGACAGACATGAGTGTTTTGTATAAAATACCTACCCATCCCACTGTATAAAACATTTTCGCGAACACTGCGTACCAAATCAAAAGGTCTTTGTGGTAGGTCTATTTTAGACCCCATAAATGCATTTAGAAAATATTTAAATAAAAGTAGTTGCTTTTTATACGTCACAAAAGAACACAATTGAAGGACGCTGCAGTCAATACGTCACTCGCGAGGTAAAGATTTAACTCTTGAGTTAATTGCCTGTCTCCAGTCTCACTCAATTTCATGGGAATGTTACTGCAATTTCACAATTATCCTGGCCATGCATTCAATTCCTGTTCCTATCATACTAAACAAATAGAAGAACGGATGCGTATCATCAAATTGTGTTCGGGTCAGAGCCGTTTGTAGGCAATAGACTGACGAATTTCCAAGACAGATAGTTGGAAAGTTGATTTCTTGTCATGAATATAATGACAACACCATAATGACGGGGGGGGGGAGGGTTACGAACGATAAAATCAACCTACAGTAATGACAGGAAGAACAAAGAAACGTGAAATAAAACATGTAGGCCAATGTAAAAACTGAATTATTTATGTAAATATGTAAGTTAATTGTCCAATTTAATCAATTCAGGATAACGTTTTAAGAACGGAATTGAATCATCTGAGCTGTGATTTAGACCTGCAGTCGTAAGGTTGAGGATTTGTGTGTCGTATGCAAGGGGATGAAAACACTAGTTTGAACTATTTAGCTTTAAGAAACGTATTTCAAGTGTGAGAGATGGGAAAGTCACTCTAATGAGGCACTATTTCTTGATAAAACACAAACTTAGACGTGTCATGACCACCATTTGCCCACACACCTTCGAGTCATGCTTCTGTTCCATTCCTCATGCAGGAGTTCGATCAGATCGCATGGAAAACATGTTTGGTTCATGATTTATGTAAACAATGTACTGCCCCTCTAGTGTATATACAGCGTGTCCCTCTCGTAAGTGGAATGTTTGGTACGGGATCTGTGTGACATAACCATCGGTCACAGCACCCACGAACCTGGATATGTCGTATTCTCTACCTCCACCACACGTTGCTAACATTCCTGGAAGATGGATCACATGGCCTGCCAGATCACCAGACCTGACCCACCTGACTTTTTTTCCTGTGGGGATTGGTTAAGGACCAGGGCAGCAGTTCGTGATTTGGCAGACTTACAAGATGGAATTAATGTTTCTATCGACAGATGTTTCATAACCCATGGGTCAAGGTTCAATACCATTTGGACATGGCAGCAATGTTGAGGTTTATGGAACACAAGGTAAAACAAGTCCATTCTTCACTGTTTGTCGCAATTAGTTTCGACTATAGAATCGTATTAGTTCAGAATTTTTAGCTATTCTTTTACTATACTTATAAGCGGATTACCCTATATTTATAAGTTTGATAGAGACTGTGCGCATTAAAGTCAGAAAATATTAAATTAGACGAATAGTCAAGAGGTCTAAACAAACAATTTTGAAGCAAAGTTAGTGGAGAAAATAGTTTTTGAAACTCCTCCCCGTCCAATTATTCCAAAGAGGATAATATTACAAGTAGTCGTGTATTTTTATAATCTAGGGAAGGTTAACAAATGTATAATTTGTTCTAAGCGTCCAATTTGTCTAATCTTAAATGTTATCAATTACAATACCTAAATATCTGAATTTATCGGAGTTAGGAATGGAGGGGCGAATCCTGAGTTGCGATGGTCGTCATGGAGTCTTTGTTTACATTTAGATAAAGAACAACGGTGACTTGCCTAAAGGATTTGTCATGTTACTGAAACGAAGAATTTTGGAACGGAACGGTAAGGGAATAATTTCATCTTAGTCTTCGCTTTCATATTATAATTTATAAAACCTCAGTGCCAAGTACTTATACCATAAATAAGGGTTCAATGCAGACACACTTTTTATATCTAAACTTTTACTTCAGTATCAAAATATTAAAATTATAATACGCTTATTGCGTGTGACGTAACTATATCATAATGACACCCATTTCGACACTGGTGTGGTATCGATTATTATCGAACACGGAACGATCTTTAAATATTGAGAGCAACAAATGAAAATGCGTAGTAAACAACCTGTATTTAAAATAAAATCAATTCCGTCTGCCTTAATTTTAATTTTATGCTACATGGAATTTACTTTCTGTGTTTTAATATGCGTTGTTTGATATTAATGCTCAAGCCTGCCCTCTCTCGTAGAAGACAAGAACTACAACAAACCATCTGACGCGGTCATGGCGGGCTTGTTGCCGCTTGTTTGAGTGGATCTAAAATCTCAACATTTAAACATTTATGTTAAAAAACAGTCGTGTGCAACTTGCCTATAATGGTAATTGGGATGTTCGTATGATCATTGTGAAACTCGCGTTGCTCGTTTCATAATTATTCTCGTGTCTTATAGGCTCGTTGCATAACGTACTACTGACTTTTTGGTTGTATATAGCCTACCCAGTAAAGTAGCCAATTAGCTGTAGGGAAGTGTTGGCTTAGAGTTCCTGTACGAAATGTTCAACAATTTAATGTGTACCATCATTACAGTTTTGGTATTTCATTTTCAAAAATTGCCTTCCACTTTTATTGTATGGGATATATCGTTTTACAATAGAGCGTAAAAGATTCACATCATAAACGCCAGGAAATAGAATAACGATAAAATAGGCAAAAATAAATAAAATTTATGATAAAAAGACAAGATGAGAATAGACGCAATAAGAGAAAGGACATAAAATATAGAGAATTTTAAAATATACAGCTAGTACTGACTAAATACAATTGCATCTTTGATCTTTCGACTAAGACATCTTTCTCTCCCAATTCGTTCTGCACGATTGCAACCAAATGATCATAATTATATGAAGAGGGCAACCAGGGGAAACAGAAGCACCCGAGAAAACCTACCCCGACCCCGTTTTGTCCATCACAAATTCCACCAAGCTTCGATCCCACGTATTAAGTATTGCAGGTGTCATTCACATCCGGAACATGTCCCACACATGTAGATGTGCACATTTCCTGCCTGTGTTTCCATTTAAAGCGACGCTGATAGCGTGTGGAGAAAGTTTCGTGATGGGCGAAGCGTATTGAACAACTGTTTTGAGTCGATATTTCTGTAGCCATTTATAGACTCACGTAATCGGAGCAGTCACAAGGTAATGTTGGGCAGTGCAAATTCTGCAGCAGTCTGAATATCCCACCTTCTCTTCTCTTCTCATGTGAAACACAAAGTTTTGCCTCTTACTATGTATGACATTCTCTCCATGTAAATTGGTTGTAAAAATGAAGAGAACGAACAATGAAGGGAAAATTATTCTATTTAAGTTCAGAAAGCTTTAAAAAAGAAATAGCCATTTATCATAATCGTGAAATATTATGTTGGATCTGAAAAGAGCTGTTTTGATGCAAGGGTGATTGTACTTTTATTACAATTAATACAGAGGAGAAAACTTTGAATAGACAGGCTCATTTGAATTCACTTAATTCATTACCGTTGCATTGCAAGTTGTGTACAATTTGGACTAAAAACAGTCTATAAATTAGATGCAAATAATTCTGCCTTTTCCCAGTTTCTTTTTGGCCCAGTCACCAAATATTCTTAGCGGACGTATCAATTTCTTGTTATTTTCCATAAGAAATAATCATCTGTATTTGTCGCACTAAGATCTGTGGGATATTGCCATTTTTCAATTTATGCCCAATTTAGTGCCTTTTATGTTCATATATAAGAAGTCGCGATAACTCAGATATGCTTTATTGGATTTTCCTGAAACTTCCTATACCCATTTATAATGTAGCCTACATGGAAAGAAGTCTACTGATATTGGACCAAATCGGTAGACCGCTACCGGAGTAAAACCCAATTTAGTGTCTATTTTAAAGACGCGGCATAATGAATAGAGGAACGCGGTAACTCAAATACGCTTTACTGGATTTTTATGAAACTTGGTTTACACATTTATAATGTCCATAAGAAGACGTCTATTGATACTGGATAAAATCGGTTGACCTGTTTCGGAGTAATGCTCAATTTAGTGCCTATTTCATGGTAATATACGTATTCGAAAGAATTTATGAAATGCACATCAGTTATCTTGACGACATAGCCTATTGTTTTACTGTGATCTTATAAGGCTTTGGTCATTAAAATACAGTTAGCTATGACAAATAACACTATTGCTTTACATGCGCTTATCCAACTAGACCGTTAAACTGACCCAGGTAGCTGAGATGGTAACGTCTTGGCCTCACATTCTGGAGTTCCATGGTTCAAGTCTCGAAACCGGCCAATTTGACTTTTTTTTTTTTTTTGTATTCTGCATATCATAACTCCAGTCATAACTGATTCAACAAAAACATACTGGCACTTTCTTACATCAGTTTGCCTGATTTTATTTCTTTTGTATAGCCTAATTGATAAACGTTTTCTCTTTGGAATTTAAGGGAGGGTAAATCTCCAAGCAATTAGTTCAGTTAGGTACTCAGTAGCCTTATGAATGTCGTTTTCTGATTTTAAGGAAAGGTCAAGAGTGATATTATTTTCTGTCTATAAATGGCTAGAGAGTGTAATTTCATAGTTACTGTAACACTTGGGATCTGATGGCCAATATGTAGAAAGCCCTTCACGTTAACTTATACGCTGCCTCTTGGAGTTATAAGTTACTAGAAGATCCCCGCGAATTCGCCCACGATAATTAATTGGAAGATTAAAAATTAAGAGCAAAATAAATAATACATACTTATTGACGTTTGCACGCGAAACATTCATAGGCCAAAACTAAACGAATAATAAATAATGAAACAGCTAAAAGTCCGGTTTTGAAGTGAATTACACTATTAGAAAGCGCAGCATGGGAAAAACGACCTCAGATTCGAATTTCCTGGCCCAGAAAACCCCTGCATAGTGAGTTCCGTCCAAATCGAATAACGTTTGTCCACATAGGCCTATTTTCATTATCCCTCTTCCGACTATGTTGAAAATTTCAGATGTCTGCGTGCCTTGACATTATAAACAAATGAATCGACCAGGATGGGCTTACAAAATCAAGCGATTGCGATGCTTTTATTTCCAAAGGTATGACGAAAATAGGCAAAGCCACCTGCAATTGATTTGACAAATGAAATGTATTACTGAAAACTGATGCTTCGAAAAAGCAAAACATGAACGTTTTCTTCCCGTTTTTCACTCATAACTCCTGAACGAAAGCGAAAAATAAAAATTCTGTTTCGAGGTGCATTCGCCCATCCTTCAGTCCATTCACGTTTAAAATTTTTATATCTCTGCGTTCAGTAGGTTTCACTTGGCATCACGCACAGACAGACAGACAGACAAACACTTCCTCTTATTATCAGACCTGGGATTTTAAGGGAAATGCCTATTTTGTTCCTTATGAAATAACATGATTTTTTAAAAATATGTTGACATTTCATGATAAATCACTTATATTTATAGCTTTTTTAGTGCCCTAACTGCCTATTTGGACCATTGGAGCCTATTTTAACTATTTTAGTGCCTAAAATGCCTATTTTATACATTTAAAATAAAATTCAACTTCTGTAACTTTTACAATCATTTAATGGACATCTCTGAATGAAGAGCAGAACAGCAGAGGGGTTTTTTTTCACAGAAACTTGATTTTCCCAAACAATTGTCGCCAAAAGAATGCTGACAGACGGGGAGGATTCGCTCAAAACAAGTAGCAGGTTTATAGTAACAAGAGACACATACTGTGACAATTTTTCATTTAATCCAAAACTGTTTTATATTTCTGTTAAGAATAGGTATACCAGTAAAAAAAGATCACGTTACAGTTGAAGACCATATCGTAGTATTTTAAAGTCTATTTTCAGTCTATCTACACATTTTAAAAGCATAATTTAAGTGCCTATTTTCTCTTTTAAAAGCCTATTTTAGGTGCCTAAAACTAATTATTTTAGAGCCTAAAATTCTAGGTCTACTTATTATATAGATACTAGCTGACCCATCAATGCTTCGCATTGTTTGATTTGTGTATATATAGGTTAAGTGAACACAATTTAAAGTCGATTAGATGTACTTCTATAAATCATCAGCCGTCCAGCCAACACGGTGGACGTATTTATATTCCACACACTCCTCCACCCGTAGTTTACTCTGATTATGTCTTTAAAAAAATTGTTGTTTCAATTTAGGCAAAGATACAGTAAAAAGCTGGCCGTAGGGGATGCGTTCGCTCATCTCACGCAGCGGGCTACGATTCGAATACTGGTCGGGACAAGTTACCTAGGTAGAGTTTTTTCCGGGATTTCTCCTCACCTGTGAGACAAATGTCTGGTAACTTTAGGCCCTAGTGGTCTCCGGATATCATCTGGCAGCCATTATCATCATCATCCCATCCTCGCCTTGTTCAGAGTGAGTGTGTAAATGATGTATCTCGTTCTGTATGTTTGTGTTGTCTCGGAGGTGGCCCCGGCATTTGGCTGATCACTCATCCGGGGAGGCCCTCCATGTCCTTGTCTGGTCAAGAAAATATGTATGTGATCCATAGATAATCCCTCTCCCGACAGGTCGCGGCCTTGTAAGGCCCGGGCAACGTGGGTCGCTTAAATGACCCCTAAAGGGAGGGGTAAAAACTCAGGTAAAGATAGAGAGATAATATGGTAAATAGAAATTAATCAGGAAATTATATCTATTGATGTTGTATGAACTACCTGGGGGTAAAGGCGGCCGGTGCGTAAGGCTGAGAACCTTACCACCTTAATGCTCCGATTGTCTAAAAATCGGGGAGCCTCAAGTTCTTGGAACCCTCTGGGCCTCCATGGCCTGTAATAGGGAACACTTTTTTATTATCTTTCGCAATGCAGTCCTAGGTTAACTATAAGAAAAGAGTTCAACTCTTAAGAATAGAACCCAGGACCTTCTAAATTTACTTCGTGTCACAAAATAGTTGATAATCATTTAATAGGAATTTTATTGATAGCCTTTCTCATAATTTTATATCTATTAGGTCTACATGAAATCACAGTGTCATGCCAAGCCACCTGTGTAATTTAAAAAATAAAATGTTGTGATGGGGATTGTATACATGCAGTATGAATTCCTTTTGGTAAATTTAATAACTTTACAACACTATTTTGGCCCTTAGAGGCCCTTAGAAGCCGAAGATTTTGAAATCCTTTCTTAGTGCGCCTCTAGAGCCTATAGCAATATGTGTCTTACTTTCACGTTCCTAGGCTGTATAGATTTTTAGAAACTGTGATCAGTCAGTGAGTGAGTGAGTGAGTCAGTGGGTTTTGGCTTTTATATACAGAGATGTATAGAGATGAGATGAGATGCCAACCCAGTGGTGACTTATCTCATATTGAGAACGCCTGGTGGTGAGTCAGTTGGAGAATTTAATGTTGTCATGATAGCTCAACGATACAGCAGCGGCACGGAGAGCCAAAGATCCTCGTTCGGTACTCGGCTACGGCATTTTATTTTTCAGACTGACGCTACCTTTCCACCTTACCTTACACCGTGAAAGAATTATCATTCCATCAATATATTTTTGTAAAACATCAACACTTTCAAGCATTCTTATACAACTAATTGTTTGCTGTATGTAAACCTACTTTATAGTTGAATGACTTGTGTTTTGTGCTAAAAGGGCCTCAATCAATACGAGTGTTGATAATTTATTTCCACATGTAAATGAAGATCACGTTTCTTGCAAGTAAAACGCAGGATTTTTTCGTTTCTTAACACTGATTGTTTTGTAAAAAATCACTTTTTCCTAGTTTCTCAAAAGTGGATCAGCCTTTCTAGCATGGACATGTTTCCTATGCCTTGTTTTCTACCATAATGGACATGGATTACAAAAATGGACACGAGCAATCTGTGCCGTCAGTAAATTTTACAGAGAAATGAATACAGCTAGGCCTATTTCATTAGTTGTAGATAGAAATGTTCAAATTTGCAATTGTATTGAAATCATTAGAGCCATTTATTTCAAAAGTAAAAATGTTGATAAATTTTCATGTCGAACAAAGTGCATAATCCAGAAAAAAAAAAAAGTAAAAACGGAGGTTGATCGGAGAGTAACGTACTTTTTTTCTGCGTTGGTATTTTTGCAGGGATGTTGAAATTTCACCTAGAGACAGTTTGAAGTTTGACTCAATTTTAGTTTGAGGAACACTTCTAGTGTGAAAAGAGTAAACTACATAGCAAAGTTACTGTCTGAAGAGCAGCGAGATTTAGTTTAAAGTGAAATTGACAGGGCAGGAGAGACAACTTCAAACCACACCTCGGTGAAATTTCAATATCGAACGCAAGAATGCATTATTTTCCGTTCCATTCTCGTACCGTTTATTTCCAGACAGACGTCATTTCAAAAACATTTTTTTAGTATACGCTCTCTAAAACAGCTGCTTGTCGGACTGGTAACACGCTGGTGCATTTTAGCAACCAAGGCCGCTAAAATTGCATAAAAGTGCATTCAAAATGCAGTTTTATCGGCCTAGTACTTTAAAGTCGTCTTGGCAATCTATAAACAAAATCCAGATGGCATTGGCTAGTCACACCAACTTAACATGGATTTAAGCATAAAACAACAAATTTAAGCCAACATGTTTGTTTATGATAATCAGAAACTTTACCAGGGTTTTCACAAAACACGGTAGTTTTCTTCATCATATAACAAGAAATAAAAGCCAGCAACTTTCCACATCTTCGTTCACAAGAGAATCATTTCGTACCATGGATTGCTGCCAATATACTCCTTTTCATAGTTTACTGCTGGCACCGGCTCCAATCCAATGTTACTAGGTTGGACTTAAATTTCCTCGGGATTATCAGTCATATTTCCACAAGCTTTTGATAAATACTAATTCATATGGATTACTGTTTACAAAAAGCTACTCATATATTATGCATCTATACCGAATTTCTTATTGGTACGTACGGTTCATTGCTGTTCCGTGATTCAGATGGCCTTGAAAATATGACTTTAACAAATGGCTGACTATCTTCCATTATATTTTTGTTTCAGTGCTTATAATTTAGAGAGCTTTTACTAAAAAATAGTGTGCACCACGTACGCAAACACTTTATAGGACTCATCGAGTATTCCGTCCGCTAAAGCGTTATTTTGCGTACTGGATACATGAATAGCTATTCTCGGCTACTAGGTAGAGTGAAACGTTTTTAAAAGTGTTGTGTCCATTTCGAATTTTTGTCTTGGGTTCCTGCCCTTATGGGGAACTCTTTAGAAACCATTTTGTTCGGAGCATCGATAATACAGTGAGTCCATTTTATGAGGAAACCTCGCATCACTGCCGCAGTGCAGTGTATTAACGAAGCGGAATTACAGAAAGTGGCAAATAATTTGTTTAAACGATGTGAGGCATGTCTCACTGCTGACGGGGGTCATTTTCAACAGTATCTCAAATAAATGGTGAGTAATAAGCCTCTATATGTAGGCCTATGTTATGTTAAAGTCTTGATTTGCCGGTAGTAACGGAACACGGTCCCCGCCGTTGCAAGCACAACAGCGGGGAAAGTGTGAGCAGGGGCAACGCTGTTAAAAAGTTTCCGCATAAAATGGATTCCCTGTATAATACATATTGACCCAACCACATGATGGCATACTCTGGAAAAAAAGTACAGTCTAGTCCACCTTGTACTCAATTTTGTTTTATTCGTAAAATGTTTACATTGAGAGAGATAAGCCGAAATTCTGTTGACAGCGAGAAAGTAAAACGCTGCAAAACACTGACCTAGAGAAATGAGGATGCTCTACTTGTAGGTTACACTCCGGGTCAATAAATGGGGAGGCCGGAGAAAAATACTGGAAATTGAGGTCACGGTTCAATTATTGATTTCAATAAAAGTTTTAAGCAGTTCCATTTCCGAAAGCTTTATTGTAGAAACGTGATAACTTTGCGAATGAATTCAACTCTGCTCATTACTCCAGTCAGGTGCTTTGCTTTGATATTAGGAATAAGTAGAAATACATTGTGTATACTCGTTTGATACTTAGTTAATATGTTAATGCTATTTGGAACCGTAAACATCCTTAAACGAGCCTGTTAAAGAGATTATAGAGGCCGTATCACCAGATGTCACTGTCGTTCTCTTCCCTTTCGTACAAATTAATAATTTTCACTACAAATACGATTATTCCTACTACTACTACTACTATCGTGTATCTATTAATCATATAACATAAATAACTATTTCGGCAATAAAAATTTGGTTCATATACGACATGATTTTGGACAGTACACAATCCTAAGTCAACACAATAAAATGATAATAGTAACGCTGAAAACATTACTTATACGACCTACGTTTCTCCCCCTTTCATTCGAAGTCTTTAATTCCATATCAAAGCGACGGATTATTCCAGATTAGCTCTTTATTTGTCTATTCTATAACTTGGAGAGATATTATAAATAAATTTCTATTCTGAGCAAATGTAGAAGCCATGTTCATTTGTCTTCATATGCCATTTGTTCCAAACAGATTGTTGCCAACCAAAAGACCCCGAATTCCGCTACATTCGAATTCGAAGATAGTTTTTGAACACTATTCTAAGGACAAGTGAACGAAATTATTTTCCTTTTAAAATAGCGAGAGGTGGGTGCGTCCCGTTATATTAGATGGATAAATTGGCGCAAGGCCACAAAATGTGAAAACTAGTCACAAGGAGTTACTTTAACTCATAGAAATCAAGGCAATAAAGCATAATTATCCGAATTAGAACACGTTAACAAAAATGCACACAATATACGTAGTCAGAAAGATACAAGATAATCAAGTTCTTACCTTTTCCTCGTCTCCTCTGTCGGATATATTTAAAAGTATTTAGTCTATTGTTTATACTAGAAACAAAAGCTGAGGGAACCGGGAATGAACAATCGATAGTTGCAGCATTGGAAACATTACAAAACTAGTTGTGCAGTTTCCCACACTTCCATGGTACAAAAGTTGGGCCATCAGGTTACTTACCCTAAGATTCCTGGTGGTTCTAAAATTGAAAGAATGTCTGCATATATCAGAGCTCTTTTGTTGATATAATTTAAGGAGAAGTGCCTGTAGCTCAAACCATGATATCAGTGCCTCATACAGAATGCCATTCTTTGTATGACATTTTCTTTTGCCTTCTTGTAACCATACGTACGGAACAGGATCAAAAATGTCTAGTGGTGGTCCAGACAAGATGACTGTGCATAACTTGCATCACATTTGTCTCTAAATAGGCCTACTCTTGTCTGCCAACTGAGTTTGCTCACACTTTTATTAGCCCAGTCGAATGTTACATTCAATGGAGTAACTTATTAATCACTAGCATGTGCCCGCGGCTTCGCCCGCGATAATTATTTCAAAAATTAAAAATTAAGAGCATAATAGTTAAATCATTATATTTATTAACACCTAAATCACGTGGACTACATACCACGATTAGATAGCGTCGCCTGGTAAAAGCTACCTCAGATTCGATTTCCTTGGCCCAGAATACCCCTGTACAGTGAGTTTCGTCCAAATCGAACAATGTTTGACCATATTTAGGCCTATCCCTCTTCCGTGTAGGTTGAAAATTTCATATGTCTACGGGCCTTGACATTCTAAACAAATGAATCGACCAGCGTGGGCTTACAACAATCTAGCGATCGCGATGCTTTTATTACCACGGTATGACAAAAATAGCCAAAGCCAACTGCAATTGATTTGACATAGAAATGTATTACTGAAATCTGATGCTTCGACAGCGCTAAAATCACGTTTTCTGCCAGTTTTTCACTCACAACTCGCGAACGAAAGCTAAAATTAAAAATCCGGCTTCGATGCGCATTTGCCCACCTTTCAGCCCATCTATGTTTAAAATTTCAGATCTCTGCGTTCAGTAGATTTCGCTGGGCATCGTGGACAGACAGACAAACACGTCCTTTTATTATTTTAAGATATCATGTGCCCGCGATAATTATTTCAAAAATTAAAAATTAAGAGCATAATAGTTAAATCATTATATTAACACCTAAATCATGTAGACTATATATCACGATTAGATAGCGTCACCTGGTAAAAGCGACCTCAGATTCGAGTTCCTTGGCCCAGAAAACCCCTGTATAGTGAGTTTCGTCCAAATCGAACAACGTTTGACCATATTTAGGCTAATATTGATTATCCCTATAATAATAATAATAATAATAATAATAATAATAATAATAATAATAATAATAATAATAATAATAATAATCATCCTCTTCGGTGTAGGTTGAAAATTGCATATTATGTTTGCGTGCCTTCACATTAAAAACAAATGAATCGACCAGCGTGAGCTACAACATTCAAGAGATCGCGATGCTTTTATGTCGAAGGAATGACAAAAATAGCCAAAGCCTAGTGTAATTGATTTGTTTTATTGAAAACTCATGCTTCAAAAACGAAATAAATACACGTTTTCTGCCCGTTTTTCACTCATAACTCACGAACGAAAGCGAAAATTAAAATTCCGGCTTCGAGGTGCACATTCCGACCCTTTAGTCCATCTATGTTTACAATTTCAGATCTCTGCGTTCAGTAGATTTCGCTGGGCATCGCGGACAGACAGACAGACAGAAAGACAGACACTTCCTTTTATTAATATACAAGCATGTGCCCGCGGCTTCGCCCGCGATAATTATTTCAAAAATTAAAAATTAAGAGCATAATAGTTAAATCATTATATTTATTAACACCTAAATCACGTGGACTACATACCACGATTAGATAGCGTCGCCTGGTAAAAGCGACCTCAGATTCGAGTTCCTTGGCCCAAAAAACCCCTGTACAGTGAGTTTCGTCCAAATCGAACAATGTTTGACCATATTTAGGCCTATATTGATTATCCCTCTTCCGTGTAGGTTGAAAATTTCATATGTCTTCGGGCCTTGATATTCTAAACAAATGAATCGTCCAGGATGGACTTACAAAATCAAGCGATCGCCCGCGATAATTATTTCAAGAATTAAAAATTAAGAGCATAATAGTTAAATCATTATTTTATTAATACCTAAATCACGTGAATTACATACCACGATTAGATATCGTTGCCTGGTAAAAGCTATCTCAGATTCGAGTTCCTTGGCCCAGAAAACCCCTGTATAGTGAGTTTCGTCCAAATCGAACGATGTTTAACCATATTTAGGTCTATGTTGATTATCCCTCTTCCGTGTAGGTTGAAAATTTCATATGTCTACGGGCCTTGACATTCTAAACAAATGAATCGACCAACGTGGGCTTACAACATTCAAGCCATCGCGATGCTTTTATTTCCACGGTATGCCAAAAATAGCCAAAGCCAACTGCAATTGATTTGACATTGAAATGTATTACTGAAATCTGATGCTTCGACAGCGCTAAAATCACGTTTTCTGCCAGTTTTTCACTCATAACTCGCGAACGAAAGCAAAAATTAAAAATCCGGCATCGAGGTGCATTCGGCCATTCTTCATCACTTCATCAGATCGCTGCGCGAAGTAGATTTGGCTGGGCATGACGCACAGACATTGAAAAAAAACTTCTTATTGCTGAAGATTTTAGGATAATATAGTACAGTAAAAGGAAAATAATTCTATAGCTGCGTACAGCAGTTCAGTTAGATTATACACAGAAACGTCATCGCCTCCACAAGAAGCCACATTACGTTAGGAAATCTTACCTCAAGCACTTAACTTGCTCTAGCTGCTCTTAGCATAATATATTATCTTACATAATATACTATATATCTAATATAATATTTGAGCTTGTGTTTCCGTGTACATCCAACGCCACCTATAAACAACAATGTATTCATTGTTGAAAGTAATTGAAGGTGACTTTGCTCGGTTGCTATCTTCATTTATTTGTTTCGGATTCGCAAAGATCTGAATTTTTCTACATGGGTGGACCATACATGCGATGGGAAAATATTGAATTATTTCACAGAACTCACAATGCGGGGTTTTTTTTTTACCTCGAATCTGAGGTGTCTTTTTTCCGGACGGCGCACTTTAATCGTGAAATGCACCTCGAATCGTTTTAATTGAGTATAGCAACAGCTCGCAGATTTCAGAGAGACTGAATCACTCACCTGCTGGCAAATCTTAAGTCATTCAATCGTGTTTGTTGTTTATTAAGTGCCAGAATGATTCTTCATGAGATTGTGGGTGGACAGGAAAATATCTGTCTGTCCGTGTGTCTGTATGCGCGATAGCTAAAATATGCTTTATCGGATTTTTATGAAACGTAGTATATGCATTTATAATGTCCATGTGAAGAAGTCTATTGATATTGAACCAAATCGGTTGACCGGGTACCGGAGTGGTGTCCAATTTAGTGCCTATTTTATGGTAATACATCATAAAGAATTTATCAAATGCAAATCAGTTCTCATGACAATATATTGCTTTAGAGTGTTTATATATGGTTTCTGAAGTTGCAATACAGTTAGCTTTGACAAATAACACTACCCACATATTCCTTCACATATGCTTATCAAACTAGATCTTTGACCTTCGTAAGCCCTGCTTGATGAATCGATCTGGGGCTTAACCCGGAAATGTATTACAAAAATAACTTATTTTCTGCATATCATAATTGCAATTGTCACTGTCTAAACATAAGAATTCTAGCACTTTGTTACGTCAGTTTACCTGAATTTATTTTTGTTGTTAAAATTAATTCGGTGAATACTTAGACATGAGACATTGATCAACATTCATATGAGCATTGTATTTCAAGGTCAAACTTACTTAATTGTAGTGAATCTTACCGTTATTCATAAAATACATATTTATAACAGGCCTAAGCGTAAGCAGTTGTCATAGAGAAAGACGCGATATTTACAGTGCTGTTCTCATTTTAACTCGGCTGCTAGTCATGTTAGGGGGTAACACTGGAAAGAGTCCTAAATATGTTGCACAAACATATACATGTTAAGAATTGTATTACTGAGGTTTCAAGGTTGACAAAAGAAACCATTCAAAAATTAATGTATAGCCTCTACGTTAAATAGATTTCACACCGCCCATTCTGTAGATTTAGATTTCCTTGGTCAAGTAAATAATTTATTAAAGAGAATCCAATGTTCAACGATTCAATATAATATAATGGTTTAGATCCACTTTAATTATTGCTATTTGTAGATGGAGATTTTTTTTGGACCTATGTAGTACGTCTCATTTCTAAAAATTCAGGTTTGTTCAAGAAATATAATAATTTGAATTTAAATCAATTACTTTCTTTATTAATAATATTATTACTTTGATTATGGTTATTATTATTATTATTATTATTATTATTATTTAGCTTAAACAGCATGCCGTGAAATAATATTAAATCTGAAATCTTTTGCTTTGCAGATTCCTGAAGTGCTTATCTGGTTGATCTCCAAAGGTCGAACCCAGGACGCCGAGAAAGCGCTGAGAATCCTCCGAGGTTATCGCAGTAGAGCGGGAACTCTCAGAACTAGATCGATATCACAGACACCGAACAAACCCTATTCAGGGATAGCGAACTCAGGCAGGGCCGTCGCGTGGTTTGTTGGCGCCCGGGGCAAGATTTCGTCAGGCGCCCCCCCCCCCAAACTCAATCCCACGTGCACCCTCCCGACATTCCACCTATCTGTAGGGATTCAAACACAAACACACAGCGAGAGACGTGACGCGACACTATCAAATACGTATAAACATATGGAGTAAACACGCAATGAGCGACGCGACTTGGGGCGACGTGGACTGGACAAATTTCAAGCCGCATCGCGTCCAGTCGCTCGTTAGCAAAGTTGCGCGTCGGGTTGCGTCGCTGTCTATGTTTTTGTGCCCAAAAGAGACACCTAATCGGATTACCTTACAAAAATACCAGAAGTAATTATTATTTAAATTTTTTAATAAGATTGTATTGAAAATCAAATTAATACAAGTTTAGTAATGTAACAAAATCTTAAAGCCCCCTGCAAACAGGGACAGTACTGGCAGCCAGTAATTATCCCACAACGGGCAGCAGACTACTGGCGGCCACTAAACTCAAACATGCTTGAGTTTGAGTTTAGTGGCCGCCAGTAGAGTCATTCCGTGTCAGATCAGAACACCCATTTAACCTCACCGTTCCCGATTTGGATGAAATTTTGTAGAGAGGTAATTTTCATGTGTATTAAGAGAAATACAAATTTTTATTTAAATATTTCAATCCGTTTTGAAAATACAGCCATGTAAAGTACTAAAAAAATAACAAAAATCACATCAAAAACATATCTTTCAACTAATATAGCAACTCTTCTAATTAACCTATACAGGTGAGGAAAGTGTCATTTTTTAGCATTTTTACGAGCTTTCCAATGACATGTAACACATAATAGTTCTAATGGTTTTTTTTTTTCAGAATTCAAAGTGAAAAATTTTGATTTTGAATTTTTAAAAAGTAAATTTTCAAAAAATCCTTGGAAATAGGCTATACTAATGTTAAAAGATGTACCAAGTTTGAAAATGGGATGGGAATGGGTTCATGGTTAAAAATTAAAAAAGCATCACTTTACAAAAAAACAGGTCAAAAATAACTTATATATCCCAATGGAAAGCATAATAAAATAATTTCGACAAATAAATTGAATCAAGGGAAGCAACTCACATACTTGACATCTTGTTGTTCAATGAAAATTCTTGTCTAATGCCTTATTGGTTTGCAAAGTGTTAAGATAGCACATAAATCCTTTTGATCGGTGTCGTAGGATTTACTGTACATAATACATTTGTGAGAGGTATTCAATAATACATGAATATGTGTTGAACGTAATAATAATAGCAATAACAAGCAATAACGTAAAAATCTTTAAATATTTTATTCGTGGACTCGGTAATAAAACTTTATTAACTTACTACTTGTACACTAAGGGTGGCGTGCACCATCCAGGAGTAAATCTTACTAAAGTAGTAAATTTAAGACGGAGACCTGGAGTATACAAGAACCAGTACATCTGTCTCACTCTTAAGTCATACTAATGTATGTGCTAGAGTGAGACAGACAAACCGGTTTTTGTTACGTAAGGTTCCCTTCCTAAATTTACTACTTTAGTGCTACTCTTTTAGTAACTTACTCTTTTAGTTGGTGTTGGAGAGCTCAATTGATAGTTACTTCTTTAGTTGTTACTAAAGTAGTAAGCGATTTTTACTAAAGAAGTAGTCGAATTCTGCGCAGAACAGAGCAGAAGCGTTAGTGCAGCGCAGCAGAACACGTGCATTTCAATTGCCAGTATTATTCAAGTGCCAGATAATGAAAAGGAAAGGTTCGCTGAAACAATGAATATGAATTTGGGTTGTTCCAAATATTACTAATGACAATCTTCATGTTTTAAAATAGGTCTAATAGTAATGTTTTATTCATTACTAATTTTAATTCCTTCAATTGAGTATTTTCAGTTTAGTAGCCTACGTATGGGTACTGTGATTACAATTTTTGTGCAAACTATTTCTGTATTATAATGCAAACAATTGGAATTTCCAGTTGATTTTCATAATTGATTCACTGTCAATATTATAATTATTTCTCTCATAATAATAATAAAGTTCTAAAATATATTAAAATATTTATACTTCCTAAAGTTACATATTCTTCCCCAAAAACGATAAATCAATTATTCTATAGTTGTCTATCATAAATCTCACTATAATGAATTATTAATACTTATTGACTGTTTAACAATATTAATAAGAAGTATTACACAAAATCATGAAAAAGGGGGGATAAAAAGGATAACAAAACTAATAAGGGGCATTATGTTTCTGTCCTTTTTCAAATGCACAGAACATTTACTTAAAAAATATTACCTTATAAAAATAATAATATTACAACTGAGAAATGTAATATTTAAACAAAAAATGGCGGTACAATATTTCGGAAGCTATGAACTCCAATAATAATTATGTAGATGGTTGTGTGTTTAAAAATAATTTCAGTGACTACTTCTCTAGATCCTGTGCAGCTTCAAGCTCCGGGCCCCTCCTTAAAATTTTCTTTCGGCACTCATGTTGGCATTTTTTTTCTATATAGTTTATAATGCTTCTCACTTTCCTGTCCACAGGGTTAATTAAATAGTTAGCAGCATACTATAGACCTGCAGCATCTGCTATAGTTTATTCCCAAACATGAAAGTCTCGTCTCACTCCTCCATTCGAGACTTGGGGAGTCTTTAAGGAATGGTTTTACAATGTGTCCCCTTCTCAATGTACGCTAATCCCAGAGTCAGTCAAATTTTCTTCCGATGTGGCCTGTTTGGACATTTTTACACCTGGGTTAGAAAAAAGGACATATTATTCATTAACACTGCGGGTGCAACTATTGAACTTTTAGCTCTTATAATTATTATTATAATCTGGCATTCGCAATGTTGTGCTTTAAGTTAAGCTATAGAAGTGTAATGTAATAAAATTAATTTACAATAATTACATTAAATCGTTTAACAATGAGAATCGCCTATTGTTCAGTAATTCTATGGTTAAGTAGCAGGGGGAAGTGTTTTCTGGGTAGCTCCAAGAACGGAGGCTTTCATGTATTGGAATGTACTATACCTCGCCGATATCTGTATCCATATGATTAGCTTGAAATACATCGTCGTTTTCTGACCCAAAGTTAGGGAGAACTGCAACATCTAAAGGCCGATCCAGCTAGGAAGATATTTAAGAGCACATGAGCTCCTTGTACCGTGCAATGCAAACGTCCCTTCCACTCACTCTTCCCCTCACCTTTGGTGGACGTCTTCCTAATTGGATCGCTCTCCGCAATGATATTTCCACATTTGACTGGCTGAAATCACATGGATGTAGTGAGAATCTGACATCGTTTCTTCCAAACGCCAAAATTTCATGTAAGGATTTATGAGCTTAATTATTTACGTTATTAAATGCCCTACTAGGTATGGTTCGCTTAATATTTATTAAATCACCTGCCACAACTCTCATTTTTGGTATACAACCTTCTTCATTTCAATAACTTATCCTCAGTTTGAATTATGTAATCCATTTAATGTGATATGTAACTCATAACTCACGCAAATGCCACAGAACACACTTACTCCACAACTTTACTCCACCCCCTGAGTAGGAGTAAATAAGGCCAATATTTACTCCACAACTTACTACGTTAGTAACGTACTCCGTGTTGGTGCTCTCCACCACTTGTGGAGTAAGTTCATTTACTCTGGGAGTAAATAAAATTTTTACTTCTTTAGTACATTCCTCTATGTTGAAAGCCGCCGAGTTTAGTTTACTCCTGGTTGGTGCACGCCGTCCTTACTAAAAGAGTACGGTTACTAAAAGAGTAGCTTACTAAAGTAGTTAGAACTAAAGAAGTAAGGCTTACTAAAAGAGTAAATTGCATGAGTTTGGTGCACGCCACCCATAGTGAAAGATTGACCGCTGGGGAAAACGTAAGAATCAAACTTTTCTCTGACTTCGTAAATCTGCACTATTTTTATTTAGATATTTGTTGGAATATTTATTTTATGTTTTGTTCATTTATGTCAAAACCTTCCCCATGTAACAGGGAAAAAATTAATATCAATATAAGTATATTACTTTTAATACAATATTAATACAAATTATTAGCCTGCAATATTCTGCACAATGCAATATTAATATTAGTACCACATTACTATTTAAGTATAAAATATCCCTTAGCTGTTTTCTACCCTTATTATATGGCGTAATTCCTATAAAAGTATACATTCTTTAACAAATTTTCCTGAAAGTATATTAATGTACACTCTAGAATGAGGAATATTTTCTAGGCAACAAAATATTAGATCAAATCACCCCTAGCTGTTTTTACCTGTCTTAATCTCTACTCAAAACTACATTTTTTGACAAATTTTACGCGATTTTACAGACAAATCCTCTAAAAGTCAAAATAACTTTTTAGGCAGCTTGAATAACAGAAGAATCCACATCTTAGCTGTTTTCTACCCATGTGTTGTGATTTCTGCAATATTATTCGATTTTACAACCGATTCTGTTTTCTACCCCTATTACACAATCTATTTACAAGTCTACAATTTTTATAAAAGTTTGCCTACTTTGACAATATTAATACAAGTTCTATAATATTCTATATTGTATAATATAATATAAATACTGTTTATATTAATCATAATCATACATAATTAAATAATTGACCCTTGTACTGCCTACTGGCTGCCACTAGAACATCCGCTGGCTGCCAGTAACTGGCTGCCTCTACTGTCCCTGTGTGCAGGGGGCTTAACAATCATAAAAAATACTATAGGCGTTATTAATGAACTAAAAATTAATAGTGTGGGAAACCTCGATACATACATTGAATAGAATATAGAATATAGAAAAGGGAACCGCGTTTATCAAATTAAGATAAGGTACTAAACATTAAATGCCATTCGCCTGGTTTTTGCACGAGCAAATGTCGTTAGAATTTCATTAAGTCTATTTTTTGTGCTTCATAGTTTTCAATGGACAAGAAGGCCAAAGAATTCAGTCTCTTCTGTGACGTAGTTGATCGTAAATATGTCTTTATAAGCAAATATTTATTATGGGATAACTTAGCAAATATAGGCCTAAAATATTTATTTGTTCAATAAAAACATACAACGCAATATTCAAAATTCAGTTATACCAAACTTTAAAAAATACGTTATGTAAATCTTACTTATTTTTTCAAATGTTGATGTTTTATTTTTACCGTTGCCACGGCGCCCCCCTGGTCGCGGCGCCCGGGGCGATCGCCCCGCTCGCCCCGCCCACGCGACGGCCCTGAACTCAGGCTTCAATGAAGCGAAGTCAACGAGAAGGGGAAAATGACTGCTAATTCTAGTATAACTTTAATCCTCAAGTTTTATCAAAGATTTAACTAGGTAAAAAAAGCCTCTTAGTATGATATATTATGTATGACATTCTCTTCGTGTATATTGTTTGTAGAAATGAAGAGAATGTCGTTAACACATCACATCGCATCCCCGAAGGATACAGAACTCAAAAACTGATTAAAGCAGTCAGTGATTTTTATTTGCCCTAAGCATGGACAATACAACTTTCTCACTTGTCATTCTGATATAGAACAAGAGGCCGTATTGCAAAGACTGCGTATTCAGTTGTTTCAACCTGATGCAAAGCTTTATTGTTCACCAGGCAAGACACATCCGCCAAAAATACCTAACTGAAATACAAAATTTCGATCTCGTAAGTTTTTTCATTCTCAAGGTATGATGATCACACACAGACATGTTTCTCAAAATAGTACTTTCGTATTCAGAAAACCTCAAGATTGAGCTGATGAAAGTACGCTTCTGGCAGTATTTCACTTACATAATGTTGCATATTTATTATTAGTCTCCGTAGCGAAATGTAAGATACAAACTATGGAAAAGTAAACACTAAATTAAAATCAGGTAAACTGATATAGCAAAGTGAAAGATTGAGTTAATAGGCCATATTTCACTAACTATTGGGTTTTAAACCACGGTTTCTTGATGAGCATATGTCAAGGAATAATTGGGATAATTAGAATATTAACACAAGGAATTTTCAACTAATACCTCACGTCAACAATATTCCTTAATTTTTTGTCATAACACTATATTCAGTGCTATGGACTGATGCAAATTTGCTATTTAAAGTCTATGTAATTGTTACTCCATCTATGGATGTTATAAGTGTGTATACCAAGTTTAATGAAAATCTGATAAACCGTAATCGAGTTATCACGAGTACAGGACTCACATTTTCCCCTTCACCAAGAAATCTTAGTTACAAGAAAAAACCACGCAATATCCCAAGTAGAGCTGCAAAGAGTGTCGCAGAATGTTATAGGCATTGTTAGATACGTACTGCAGTTTTAAAATCTACTTCAAGATAGGTGAATTAAATGCTGAAATTCTTCATTTCATTTAGGTATAAATTTCGGCGCGAGATGGAAATACCGGAGGTAGTTAAAATCTGCCGCGGCAGTCGGCCGTCCTATTCCCGGTGAAGGCCGCGTGTTAATCACAGTAGAAGTCACGTATGATTCACACTACATGGTTTATTTAGTTTTAACGGTTTCTTGAATGCTTATGATAAAATAGATTTTCATAACAATCAGTTCAATCAGTCTTCGGCTATGACGCACGTTTTCATCATTATTTCCTCAAACAGAAAATCAGAGAAACAATATGGTTACTATAAAAATAGATTAATATAGGTATAATAGAATGTGATCGTCACCAATGAATTGATTAAAATAGTCTTCTTTTAAGTGATCTATCCTATATTTCCTCATTTCACTTCAGACATCTTTTTCTTCTAGTAATTCTACAACACATACAGCACTAACTGTTGCCTCGGTTTTCCTATCCTTACTTTTTACTAGGCCTATGAGAAAAGTGTAAGAATACCATAATGCTTCTCCATTATACAGTTTGAACCTCCTTAGGGGTAGGATTTTGGAAAATCCCTTTCAAATGAATTCATCAAATATAAAATAAAACTATTGATCAAATTTCCTATTTATAGCTTCAGTTGTTTAGGCTCGGCGCTGAGGAATCAGTCAGGCAAGACGTGTTTTTTATGTATGCCCTGAGGCTTTGCTGGTGTTGAGAATGTGTTATTGTTTGTCGGCTTCCAACCGGGTGAGTTGGAACACCGAGAAACAATAATAGGCCTACATGTTGTTTTATGTCTGGCTCTGCCTTTAAATCCCGGCGTGGTTCTCGGGAATAGTATATTGCGATACAAGTGCCGTAAGCGGGGCATACTGATCGAGGAAAGAGTTTGAAAAAACGAGGCGCTTGCGCCGAGATCCGTTATGCGCTTACGGCACGAGTATTGCATGCTATTTTTTGTACGATGATTATTTATATCAATTTAAGTATATTAATTGAGATAATATTAGCTGGAAATATTATGTATGGCCTATATACATGATTGAAAATAGATGTTTATTTCAGAAAGTGATTCTCATGTGTTGGTTGTTATGGGGACCGAATATTTGTCCTGTTAAAGTCGCCACAAACTGAGGGCCTTCGTTCCGGTCTTCCATAAAGGTTTGTATTAAAATGATTTTACTTACGGCACGTATGCTTTTTGTAATTTTTACAGCACTGAGATTTCTTTTGTTTTCATAGCAACCAGATTGCGTATGGGAATGACAAGTTACGATCCACGGCAACAATATTCGTAAGTACCACTAATTAGTTAAGGAGTGCAAAAAAACTTCTTTTTTCTGAACTGACACGTATCGGAGAGCCCCTGTCTTTAGACTTTACCCTCTAGGCATTAAAAAAATTAAAAGTGCGGGAAGACTTTAGAACTTTTTTTAGGGTAAAGAAATACAATTTTGAGATCTTTGGATCGGTTACAAGCTAAAAGCTATAAGTCTGCCAAATATCAGGTTTCTAGCTCAACTGGAAGTGGGTGTACATTAATGATGTATTTTATGGGGTAAATTTCAACTGATATTAAAGATAAAATAGGAACGATGATTCAATTGTGACGGTATGTAAATATCCAATTAGGCATTTGTCATTAAGATTGGGGAAACCATGAAAAATCCACGTCAAATTGTCCGACTACAAGATTTGAACCTGGGACCTGCAGAATGCGAGTCCAACACGTTACCATCTCGGCCATGTCGCTTAGTTTACGGAAATTATTTCTATCGCTAGCATCTCCAACTAATTGTCAAAGCCCAGTGTGAACACTGCAAACAATACTGTTGTCATGAGAACTGAGCGGAGACTCTAAAGTGCATCTGCCCTTTTGAAAGTTTTTTAGGGGGTAAAATCTAAAAAAAATGACTTTTTAGAATTTTCACGTTGGTTAAAGGCTAAAAGCTATAAGTGTGCCAATTTCAAGTTTCTAGCTCATTTGGAAATGGACAAACATTAATGTGACTTTATATTAGCCTATAACACGTGATGCAATCTGCCAACACTCTACCCACTGAGCTAACAGCTCGTTGCAAAACGGACATCTGTAGCGTAACACATATTTGCAGTAGTTCCTAATTTAGTACATAGATATTATTGTTTCTCGGGCTTCCAACCGGGTGAGTTGGAGGGTTGGTTCCAAGCTTTCGGCAGCAATCTGTGCTGCTATCTTCTGGGAGAAGTGAGCTGAATTGGGAGAAAACTGTTTCTTATATAGCAAAAGACTGGATGTAGTAGAACGGGTGGTGGGCCAATAGGAAAATTAGAATGGAGAGTTCTGATTGGTCGGGAAGGAAAAATAGAATTTAATAATGTTGAATGTGGAATCGGTCCTTATGAAGGCCAATAATTTATTGGGGAAATAGAGTTGCCAATATTGGCTTCCGGCCTGGCTAAGTTGTAGACCGCCATCTCTATAGAAGTTTTGGCCTTGGATTTGGATTTCCAAGGCCTCTGCAAAAATGTGGCCCCCGTAGAATCTCTGCTTCCCTAGGATTCTGGTCTGGTCGAATTTGATTTAGTGGCCAGTGTCGGCACAGTGTCACCGGTAACATGGACACTCTTGTAAGCCTACTGAAATCACTTTACTGATTTTGTGCCCTCAACCCTCCCCAAATTTATCCTCATACCCAGATAAATTAGTGATGGATATAAAATGGTCCGCCATATTCATTTATTCACGAAAAAGCCCGGGCCTGGGTTAGGTATGGTCTATTAAATATTTCAATTCCGCTAAAACATTTGTTGCCGTCATAAATATTATTACATTCGGCGAATATACTGAGAATATCCTACCAGCATTTACGCCTACAATCTGTTCTCCGCTGCCTTTCTCATGCAAGCTAAACAACCTGTTCCGCGGACCCCCGTTTGAGAAACACTGCGTGGGAAGATGCCGGTATCATCACAGAAGCCTTGACTACATAACCTCTTGCAAGAACTCCAAAGAGAGCTAATGCCTCAACTGTTATACGGTACAGATAATTCTAAAACCTAATGTAGCCTTCCTGGAATATGTTCAGATTAATTCACGAAGATTTGCCATGTCAAATGCATAGCCATTACTGTATTCGGGACCTCGATCACTTTGATTTGTGACCAATGTAAGATCTCTTTACTTCAAGAGCCTGGATTCGATCCTACAGCGTCTACACATCATACAGGAGAGTTCTGTATCACAACATCACGAAGACATACACTATTACAACACAAAGAAGCTAACCATGCCCAGTGCATTGCCATTACTTTAATAGGAACTTCATTTTCATGTACCTATAATTCTCTTTATTTCACTAACCTGGCTTCGATCCAATATCCGTTTCCAATTCTGCAGTGTCTAAGCTTGATGTAGCATGGTCTATTAACACTCCATCTCTAACACACTCACCAATATAAGCTAAAACCGCACACGAAAACTCATCACGTCTTAAACATCGCCATTTGCTTTATGAACTGCAAGGACAGAAGCGTCATCTGGATTAAAAATTGACTATCGAATAGCGTATGTCAACTGTTTCACCACAAACTTCCCTCCAATAGCCGCCAGCGCTACCCTAAGCAGCCTACACTCAAGGTCATGGCCTACTGACACAGCCAAAACCGGTTTCCACAGCAAACAAAGTCTCCTGCTTCTTACGAACAAACTAACGCATTTTGATACGGAATTCAGGCCGTGTTGGGAAGATGTATTTTGCGGGTTTGCGTTCCGGGTTCAAACCCCACGTTTCCACAGTGTTAAAGGAAAACGCGGAACTAGATATAAGGTAGATTTCGAAGAAAATCACGGGATCGGTACCATGTCATGACTCTCGAAAAATTATTTCATATCTTTACGTTTCATGCCTCCCTAAGTACGAAACCACCCCCGTTAAAAAAAAAATTGTGATATTTATATACATACATATATATATCTTTACACGCTAGCGGCCGTAATTTTGAATATATTTGAACCAAATTTTATGTTATTTCTAGGCCCAATAGTTCGGACAAGTTCGTTAATGAGCAAAATTGGCCCAAGGGGGTGGTCGGGGGAGGGGGTTGAAATTTTGAAAAAAATTATATTTCTTCCCCCATTAAGTATAGAGGGAAACTTTGTTTGAATAAATTAGAGAACTCCCTATGGAGATCACAGTGACACCAACGATTCGGGGGTTCGAGTGAGGGTGGGGGTGGGGGTGGGGGTGGGGGTGGGGGATGAAAATTCGAAACTTTTGTAACCACGTCTTGTGGGGTATCGTTGAAAAGCTCTTTATGAGTACTCTACAAATCAATAAGTGGTTTATCGATAGCTCTCATATAAGACTAGATTTGAATGTTTGAAAAACAATAACACATATACATATATAGGAATATAGAGTTTGAAGCGAAGAAGGACTTATCACATTCAAACTATTCCCTAAAAAAACGCTGGATATGGTTTTCATAGCTCATACAGTACTTAAAATGTTGCACCCAAATGCTTCTACACCCCATGCCTTATAGGATTTGAAATAAGAAGAAACATAAATCCCGGTAACATAACATTTTACTGATTTTACAGGATATTTTATTTCCCACTCTCATGTTACCATACAACTATTTCAGGGCTAAAATCAAAAGAAAATCCCTTTCACACATTCTGAGACATAATTTACTGCGCACATAGGATAAAAAAATTATGTTCCATTCTATTTTGTATCATTTTAAATGCTTCCAATAAACTTCCTTTTTCTCAATTAATACAAAACCTACGGCAATGAATAACGTATCAGTGAAAAGAATTGTTTACAGACTTTTGATATACCGTATTTTACGGACCATAAGACACACTTTTTTACCTTTAAAACAGAGCCTTGAAAGTTGGCTGCGTCTAATGGACCGAAGTACAAAAAAAAATTTAAAATATGGAAAATATTGCCACAATACCATAGTTATAAACGAGGTGTTATAAACAACAAGATAGTTAAAATTTTTGGCACAGACTGTACATTAGTGCATCGTCACAATCGTAATATGTAGGTATACAATGTGAAAAGAAAGGAATGTTGAGTTCTTTTATACGAAAGGAGTTGTCTGCATCAGGTGGTTTAAATGAAGGCAATGACCTCTAAACAGCCTTGTCCTGTTATACTTACCGTATGGTGAACTGAGGGTTAGAGGGTGTAAAAACAATTTCGGTATTTCATGAGAATTCAATTCGGTAGTTAAAATTTACGCTATGCCAACTGTAGCCTACAAAAGAGATTTTGGTACAACGCAGGTTTAAAGATAGAAGTGATTTACACTGATTCCATTGTACAAAGTTATAATTTGTTTATGGAATGAAGTACAGTATTCCCTTTAAAATTTCTTTTCTTTTAAATTTCCATTCTAAAATCAAGGTGCGTCTTATAGTGCGTAAAATACGGTAGCAATAACTCAAATACGCTTTATCGGATGTTTATGAAACTTCGTATACGCATTTATAATGTTCATGGGAAGACGTCTATTGATATTCGACTAAATCAGTTAGCCAGTATCGGAATAATGCCCAATTTAGTGCCTTTTATGTTAATATGTAAGAAGTCGCGATAACTCAAATATGCTTTATTGGATTTTCTCTTAAACTTTGTATACCCATTTATAATGTCCATGGGAAGACGTCTATTGATTTTGGATAAAATCGGTTGACCTGTTTCGGAGTAATGCTCAATTTAGTGCCTATTTTATGGTAATATACGTATTCGAAAGACTTTATGAAATACAAATCAGTTATCATGACAACATAGCCTATTATTTTACTGTGTTCTTATAAGGATTTGGAAATTGAAATACAGTTAGCTATGACAAATAACACTATTGCTTTACATGCGCTTATCCAACTAGACCGTTAAACTGACCCAGGTGACTCAGATGGTAACGTCTTGGCCTCACATTCTGGAGTTCCATGGTTCAAATCCCGAAACTGGCCAGTTTGATTTTTTTTTCTTTTTTTCTATTCTCCATATCACAACTGCAATCATAACTGATTAAACAAAAACATACTGGCACTTTGTTACATGAGTTTACCTAATTTTATTTACTGCAGCATTGGTTTACAAAAATGAATTATATCGATAATCTTTCTAATTTTATTTGTCAAAGCCCAGTAAAATGCAACATCCAAAGCCATATGTGAACATTGCAAACAATATTGTTGTCATGAGAACTGAATTGCATTTGTTCAATTCAGTGTAATATTTAAATAAAACATTTAGGCCCCTAATTTACTTTCTATTGGTCACATCCAGGGTTTCAATGGCCTGAAACCTTCTCAGGACAACGCGGATCATTTTCCAAAAACTGCACGTAAATTGGTCCATTAGTTTTTTAGTCTATAAAGGACACACACACACTAGCATTGTTTTAGGCATAACTTAAGTATAAAACAACATGGTTTCAGTAATAAAAAATGTACAGTCCCCAGTCTGATAAATGGCATGCCATTGCATCTATTCCCGTGTTCTTATATATTTTGAATATAATTATATTGTTTCATAAATGTTATAACAAAACGAAATACGTTAGGCTACTCATAACTTTTATAACTATGAACACACCGGCCAATTTGACTTCTTTCTTTTTTTGTATTTTGAAATCATATAAAGGCCATGGAGACCCAGAGGGTTACAGGAGACTGAGGCTCACAGATTTTAGACATTCGGAACGTGAACTTGGTAAGGTTGTCAGCCTTACGCACCGGTCGCCTTTGCTTAGAGGCTGAGTCGACTCCAGAGTCATAGTGCCACCAGAAGGAAATTTTAAACATGCTTGATGCAAAGTTGTCACCGGTACCTCGAAGGTTGCACGAGCCAAATAAAACATGATCGATTGCACTCACATAAATTTCTGTGCCCTAAACGTGGGCAATGCACCTTTCTGATGTAGAATAAGAGGCTGCATTGCAGAGAATACAGATTTAGTTGTTTCAACCCGGTCACCAGGAAAGACCGAGTTGTATAAATGGCTTCCACTTCACAGAAGCTCAGCTCTTTATGTAAGAACCTCAATTTAAATTTTATCCGATGGACCATGGAAAATCTTAATCATATGAACATCTCCCCCGAAAGCCTACATCATCTTCCGTCTTCCGTCTATAATAATAAGAGGAAATGTGTGTGCGTGATGCCCAGCAAAATCTGCTTCATGCAGAGGTCTGAAATTTTAAACACGGATGGACTGAAGGGTGGCCGAATGCACCTCGAAGCCGGATTTTGAATTTTTTCATTCGTTCGCGGGTTATTAGTTAAAAACTGCCAGAAAATGTGAATTTTTTTAAGTAAAACTTCTTTAGTGGCGGTAGAGGGTAAATCGGGAAAATCAGTCACACTAAAACCGTCACGAAATCAGTCACAATCAGTCACACTAAAACCGTCACGAAATCAGTCACAATCAGTCACGAAATCAGACACACTTTTACTTGTTTCGGTGCGGACTGCACAGAAAACAATCAACTCAATGATTAGGAGTATCAAAGGAAATTTTTCAGACCTTACTTCCTCAATGGCAAAAGACAATTCCTAAGCAATCTAAAGGTATATTAGGCCTATCTATTTTATGGAACCCGGAGGTTCATTACCGTGCAAATCCAAAATTAAAAATCCAAAATTAAAAAATACAAATTTCCAAAATTTAAAAAACAAAATTAAAAATTATAACATCCAAAAATCCAAAATTTAATAAATAATAGAATAAAAAATTTAAAAATAAAAAATAAAAAAATAAACAATTCAAAGATCGAAAATTTAAAAGATCCGAAATTAAAAATTCAAAGATCCAAAATTAAAAAGTCCAATATCCAAAATTTAAAAAGTCCAAAAACCCAATATTAAAAAGTCCAATAATGCAAAATTGAAAAAATCCAACAATCAAAAATTGAAAAAATAAAAAAATAAAATAAAGTTTTACTTCTGTCGCGTGGCGTTCCACGCACTCTTTTTTTTTTTTTTTTTTTTGTTTTTGTTTTTTTTGTTTTTTTGTTGTTGAGGTTTTGAGGCATTAGTTTAAGATAATACATTTCAATTGTCAAATCAATTGCAGGTGGTTTTGGCTTTTTTGCCATAAGTTGGAAATAAGAGCATCGCGATTTTTTCAATTTATCGCATGGAATTATCGAACACTTCAATTTTGTAAGCCCACCCTAGTCGATTCGTTTGTTTATAATGTCAAGGCACGCAGACATCCGATGTTTTCAACATAGACGGAAGAGGGATGATGAAAATAGGCCTAAATGGGCAAACATTGGTCGATTTGGACGGAACTCACAATGCTGAAGTTTTCTCGGCAAGGGATCTCGAATCTGAGGTCGTTTTTCCCATTCTGCGCTTTCTGATCGTAGAATTTAAGCTTTGTGACAGAAGTGGGAGCAAAGAAGGCAAGCGGATATGTAACAATTACTGCTGACTCCTATTGGCTAAGTATAAAAAAATACGATCTTCAACATTGTCGGAGGTTTCTTATTTTATACAAAAAATCTATTCATAGTTAAAAGTCTAAATCAAAATTGTCAAACCCGAGCGATCTCGAAACTACACACTGGAAGTGTCGTGTAGGCTACGTAATGTGAATGTGAACCACATGGTTCCACTGGTTCCACAACATTTCCCAGGTCACTTATCAGAAATGTGCGATCAATCTGCCGTTGAGTTTACATCTCACATTGATTCACCCTTAAATAAAGACGGCGTAGGAACGGCGTGCGCATGCCCAAAGCGTCTCATTCACTGCGTGCCTCAGTTTGAATCCCGCGTCCGCACAGCGCAGTCGGGGCTTTGCACTTCTCCCAGACCCGGTGCAGTCTCGTGTGCGGTCTTGTAGTCACTTAATAAGTGAAGTGAGCACAAATAAATTTAAACCTTGAAAGTGAAAGTTAAATACCGCATTGACGTACTTTGTAGCCATGTTTTCTCTGTATGATATATTTATTCATTACATGCATTGCATTAGAAATACAACACGAGACACAAGAAATAACGAAAAACAGTTTTCATAAAAGTGCGATCATATTTTTCCTCTCTACTGTCACGTGGCCAGGGAGTTTTCTCATTAAACATCACGCAGGACAAAACTTAATTTGACGAAATAGCGGCGAGAGTCGTGGTAAGTAAATATTTGCCTTTACGACTGGAGAATTCACGGGAACTGATCCCGCGACCTCCCGAATGCTTCTGTCGCGGCCGCATCATTTGGTATTTTATTTGCGTACAGCGAATTGCAGAATTGCATATTCGGAATATAATTGCTTGACTTAGTTTTGAAATCAGATTACATTTGAAGTTATAGTAAGTTATTATAAATAATGATTTAGCACTAAAATCACCCGCACAGTAGTTCCTGGTGATCCTTTAAGGTGATATTCTAAGCGGATTTGTTTCCGGGGAGCGCCAGTCCTTAATCCTAAAACCAACACAAACACCCAAACCTGAACCCGGGAAAGGGATTTTCCACTACTGAGAAATTCCCAATCCGACCGGGAATCGAACCCGGCCCGCCGGGATAGAAGGCAGGCGCGCTGCCGACTCACCTACGGCGGCATGCTTACATTAATAAATGTATTTTTCATTTTCAGAAGAAATCTGTAGTTTGATGAGCTCCGGTTTCTTTACCTTCACTACAAACCGATGAACTTTGTCTTCTTTATTGTAGTAAAACACAACACATGCGGACTATCGAAATAAGCATTGGCAACTCCGGAATGTGAAATTGTGTTACCCCATATAATATACAAAGATAATGCATCTTTACTGTCAAGGGAAAATAAAAGCGATTCAAATTGTTCATAGAACACACGTTTGCATGCCAATAAAAGAGTTCTCTTCAGCAATGCAGTATGGCAATGTTTTTACATTTTTATATCAAACCCATTCAATTTCATACTTTTGAACTGTACTTTAAAAATCATAGTTTTAAATTGCATAATACTATTGATAAAATGTTACATCACACTAAAGTGCTATCAGGAATATAAGACGCTCCCGGGCTTGGACCCGGGTTCGAACTCACGAGCGTGACAGGACTTGGTGATGAAGGTGTTAATAATATTCGCCTGGAAATTTTCCGACGATTTTACACACCTTTTCAGTGTGTTTGCCATATTTTTGTCTTTCCACTTTTTCATTTGCATTGACTTGTTCTATTTTTCCCACTTTCTCAGCAAACACCACACAGCTCAATCTTAACCGCTGTGGCTGGCTCTTATGTGATTTCAATGTTTCTTTGCTCCTGGATGTCATTAACAGAAATACCTACAGTAAGAATGTTTTAAATTTAATTTTATAATGAAAAGATAAGTTTTAAAATATTTTCTGTGAAATAAACTATGACTGACAGACCAATAAGCATTGTTCCTATTTCTTATCCATCTGTGTATTTTCAAAACATACCGAGTTACGAGAAACGAGAGACGAACAAAGGTACTGCTGATATCCATTGGTTCGTCTTCCGCATAGAAATGGAGGCGTTCAGAAATCAATACCAAGTGGCACTTGACCTTAAATACAAGTTCTTTAATATTTCACATGATTTCCTATTGAGCTTAATAACCACTTGAACTTTACCGCTGTCACAAATACACCGAATTGTACATGTCGCTACTTTTCTCGACCTCAAATCCTTCATCTTAGGCCTAAACAGTAATTTCAAAAAATGAAACTACTTTGCATGCTTTATGAATGGAGTAGGCACACAAGATAGTGCAACAGTGGTCTAACCCTCCCGATATGTGAAATTACGTAGTGATTGCCATCTATAGCACTTGGGGATGAACTATCTTCCTGTGCAGGGTTTCTATCTTCCAGTTAGGCCAATTAAAGTTCTTCTATTATAAATGAAACCAAAGTTTTGCAAACCAGATTCAATAAAACCAAAGAATGTTAAGTGCAGTCATGATCTTTTCAAATAGCTATCACCCTTGTGATATTTTTTATCGTTAATTTTATGACTCTGAGGTAGAGAAGGCAGACAATGATGTGTAGAACTGAGTTTTCATACGTAGCTGATATTGTTTGATAACTTGTAACAGTTATTGAAATAATCTTTCCCTTTTCTACTGTGCAAATAAAATCAGTGCAACAGTGGCCTATGTCCTGCCGGGTCTCACAGCTCACTCAATATAACTTTGAAGAAAACACACATCTTCCAACAAAACTGATTTTTTTCAAATTGTAAGAAAAACCACAAGTGCACAACTTTTACTTGCTTTTTATGTCATATTTAAGAAAAAAGTGATTTGTACCACTGTGACTCTGACCCCCCAATTTACTGCGACGCGGTTTCTTGTCATAAACGAAAAAAAAAAAAAAAATGAAGTAATTGGTGGACCCGTTATACGTACATACTGCTTAAATAAAAGGCATCAAATAAAAGAGTAAAGTAAATTGCACTCATCTGAATCTCTCTTTTAAAAATAAACTAAAACATGATTTTTTTAGGCTTATACCATTCTTACTGAGGTGATCTATGACACAAGAAATTGGAAATTATCAGTGGTTCGGCCTCTGTTTTCTGGAGATCATTGAATTATTATGTTGTGTCTGAGCAGTTTTGAAATAACTACACATTTCCTGTGTCATTAGCCACATTACCAAAACAACAAAACCAATACAAACAAAACATTTTTTTACTATGGCGAACGTCATTTGGACCGATCAACAGTTAGTACTAATAACTAGGGCCCGAATTCTTAAGTTTTAAACTGTTTTGTTTCTTGCTAACTAACTGTGATAGTCCAATCTTATTTGTTTTCTTTCTTTTCCGTAGTTTTACCTCTCCCTTTTAGGATTTAAGCGACCCAAGCCGCCCGGGCCGCGACCTGTCGGGAGAGGGATTAGCTTTGGATCACATACATACTTTTTTGACCAGACAAGGACATGGAGGGCCTCCCCGGATGAGTGATCAGCCCAATGCCGGGGCCACCTCCGAGACAACACGAACATATAGGACGATACACACCATTCGCACACACACTCACTCAGAACAAGGCGAGGATGAGGATGAAGATGGTAATGCCGGCCAGATGATATCCGGGGACCACAAGGGCCTAAAGTTACCTGACATTTGTCTCAAAGGTGAGGGAAAACCCCGGGAAAAACCTCACCTAGGTAACTTGTCCCGACCAGGAATCGAACCCGGGCCCGCTGCGTGAGAGGATTGGACGCATCCCCTGAGCCACAGCGGCTAAATAAGGGGTTAAAAACTAAAACTCGCTAAAATGTGTTTTAAGTCAAATAAGTTACGATAAAATACTTAAGATGACTTATGTCGTTGTTGTTCTACTAACAATTAACTTTTAAATATTTTCATCTTGTGAGACTATTGCACTCATACGCCCTGTGTTTGATATTGACCAATAACTTTTAGCAATTCCTTGGATATAGACCAATCACGATCGTTTACCTTATAAAATGCTTGCTATTAATATGAGGAAGGGATTTTACCTAATAAAATCGTCAGCTCATTACTGGAGATGTATGTATCAAACCAAGGTGACAAATACGTCACATGCTGTCATTAAGCAGCACGAGAACAGATTATTTTATACAACATAACTTTTTGGGAATTTAAATAATAGAAATGTACATTGATTAAACACACAATTTCGATTCAGTGCAAGCCAGTTGGTGTGCTTTTATGCTATTCTGCTGTTAGCTTAATTGAATGAACTTAACTATGTCTTATATGCACTGGTGGTAGAACTGTTTACACCAAAACAGCTCGAATCGATTCTTGGATTGTTGATTCGTAGTATGCCGTGATCTCGCAGCTGATCGTTTTGATTTTATATATCAAACATAAAAGTAATTATTATTTGTATAATCCGTTACAATTTTATGGAATAGTCTTAATAAATCCAACACGGGATTAGGAGTTTCATCAGATAAATTCTATCGATAAACTCGTCAACTCTCGTGGGATTACCTATGATAAAATAATTATAGCATTGCGTTTTGTAATTTTGTCAAGTTGTACGCCATTGCCCACGTAAAGGAATTCGTTAGTGAAGCGAAATCCTCGGTTTATGTAGAATCATATTAAAGACGTTCTTAAGAACCTTACGCTTGCAGTTGATTCACAGAAAATAAAGTATCTTATTCTGGAAGTTGGTTGATCCATTGAGAAACGTTCTTGTGTTTTGTGAACAATAAAATATAAACTGTTCCTATAGTTTCAAGGTTCAGAACCATGGAAATTATTAATTATTGCCTTAAAATTGTGAAAAGCTAAAATAAAACTACTTTAATACGTTTGAAATACTAATACAGGGTCTGTAAAAACCTAAGGATCCAAGTCCTGCTAATAAACTTCATCAACGGTTAGATAATAATACCAACAAAATTTGTTTATGGGTTTTTCTCGTGTTTTTCCTTGCAAAGCCTCCTACGCAGCAGATTGGTCTATCAGTATGAGAAAATCCAACGGACAAGAAAATTGTGTTTTACTCAATGCACATTTAAATAGAGTGGCAATATACAAATAAATTGTTCTTGAAAATAAGTGATCTTATTTTGTTCCGATTTTAGCTTCTCTTAATTTTGAGGTTAACTTTTTTGTCACTACTTTGTTGGTAGCATTGCTTAGTATTCCGTTATGCAGACTGTTCATTCATTTAGTAGGCCATGATATGACAGGTGACACTTTTAACAATTTTATTTTAAACAAACCAGAAATAACTATTTATATTAGAATATATATTATTTGTATAATCCGTTACATTTTATTCATGGAATCTATATAAATAAAAATCAATTACCACATGTACGAGATGTTGCCGCATCACTTGAGAACAGCTCGACCGATTTGGCTTATTTTATTTCGTAATTGTCAGGACAAGGTTTCTATCAAAGAAAATTTTTGGAAATTCCACGGAAAAAGTCGGTAATGTGAAATGAGACATAGTATGAGAGTTCTGCTGTCACATGCTTACGTAATAAATAAATCTACATTTCTTGACCAATTTGCACGAAATTTTGCACACACACACTCACGTAAGCCCGCGAAGTAACAAGGTCAACATTAAAATTCAAGCAATCCACTCCTTCCTTTGACAATTTATATAATTTCTGAAAATATTATACTGAAGAAATGAAGTGCAATTAAATTATCATGACAACAGTGTATTGTTTACAGGTTCACATAGGGCTTTGGGAACTATATAATACTGGGCTTTAACAAATTCTGATGCTATCGATGTAATATATTTGTGAAAATAATTCTTGAATAATGAAATCCACGAAAATAAAGCACAATGTGATGCAGTCAAATAACTTTCTCTTCGCTCGACATGGAAAATATCATTGTCTCACTTCACATTTTGATGTAGAATAAGAGGTCGTATTGCAGGAACAGCTTAAGGGTTTGCCAATGAGTATGCTATATCAGAAGGCGGTAAAAAAAATCCTATCCACTGATACGTTATTCATGGCTGTAGGCTTTGTATTAGTTGAGAAATAGGAATGTTTATCATAGGCCCTAAGCATATAAAAGAAGACAAAATGGGATGGAACATTTTCAGTCCTATGCGCGCAGTAGCCTATATTATATCCCAGGTTTTTGGGAAGGAAAGTATGAAAGTGATATTGAATTTCTTTTTTACTTCAGCCCCGAAACGGTTGTATGGTAATATGAGAGTGAGAAATACAATTTTCTGTCAAGACAATGCAATCTTATGTAACCGGAATTTCTTTTTCTTCTTATTTGCACTCCTCCCACGCATGGTGTGTAGAAGCAATGGAATGCAACATTCGACATCCTCTATGAGCCATAAAAGCTATATCTAGCGTTTTCTGAGGGAATAGTCTGAGTGTCATATGTCGTTCTTCCTCATTTCTAATTCCACATACATATTATATAAGGACCTAGAGTTTCAAAATCGAAAGTCCTCCATAAGTTAATTTCAAATTACAAAATAAAAAAACCCGGGCGACGCCGGGCCTTTTCAGCTAGTAGTCTAATAAATGCAACTCGAGATTACCGATGATAATTCTCTCAGAAAAAGTGTGCAACATGACACGTTTTCCATGTGATGTGATATGGGAGGAAAACTAGCAGTACAAAACGACTGGAAAGCATTATCTCTGAGAATAAACAAGCATGGGAGTTTGAAATAACTTACGGGTTTGCAGGCATTATAAATGCGTTTTTCCAGGACAAAGCTTCTGTTCATGAGTAAACAGCTCCCCAAGTAGTAAATATATGTTCATGCCTGTAATAGCATGAAAGAAGTGTTTTTAGGTAGATTTCGAAGAAAAATCTACTAATGGCAATCGATACCATGTCATGACTTTCGAAAAATTCTTTCATATCTTTACGTTTCATGCCTCCCTAAGTACGAAACCACCGAACGTTCAATTATTTTTTGTTGTTGTGATATATATATATATAACTTATATATATATACCGTATAACTTATATATATATGTGTGTGTGTGTGTGTGTGTGTGTGTGTGTGTGTGTAGCTTTACACGCTAGCGGCCGTAATTTTGAAGATATTTGAACCAAATTTCATTATGTTATTTCTAGGCCCAATAGTTCGGACAAGTTCGTTAATGAGCAAAATTAGCCTAAGGGGGGTCGGGGTCGGGGGTTGAAATTTTTAAAAATTTATATCTCGGCCCCTATGAAGTATAGAGGGAAACTTTGTTTGAATAAATTAGAGTACTCCCTAGGGAGTTCACAGTGACACCAACGATTCGGGGGTTTTGAGGGTACGAGTTGGGGTGGGGGATGGAAATTCTAAATTTTTGAAACCACGTATTGTGGGGTATCGTTGAAAAGCTCTTGTTGAGTATTCCACAAATCAATAACTATTTTCTCGATAGCTCTCATATAAGGCGAGATTTGAATGTTTGAAAAAGTGCTCTTTCCTTGTTTGTTATTATTGCGGGTTTGTCATGCCAAGGCTAAAGAAGAAGAGTACCACGCAGCGAAAATAAATTAAATGAAAAGCACTTCGAAATCTACCTCAGCCTGTAGGTCTGCCTAAAGGGATTTTTCTTATTGCAATGAATAGGGTAAGTAGAACGCGTGTTCCAATTGGAATGAAAAAATGGAATTAGTCGCTGTGGAATATTAAAAGCTAAGAAAATGTGATATTGCACGAGAGATGTCGTCAAGAGATTTGTAAGTTGCAATCGTGTCTGCCACTTTATCATTTTCAGAAGCAAGGCTCGGGTTTATAGTCTTTACATGGTAATAAGATACATTTTTAAGATCAAGTTTTATGTTATTTTGAATCGAAGGGCCTAGTTCCTTAAGGGCGTAAAGTATAAATCTTTAACTGTAAAGTATTAACATAATGAAACACTGTTGCCAACCAAAAAAGCATGAATTCCGCTACATTCGAAATTACAACAAAAGTAAAATAATAATAATAATAATAATAATAATAATAATAATAATAATAATAATAATAATAATAATAATAATAATTTTGAAAAATAAAAATAAAATAAAAAATTCCTCCTGTTAAGTTCTGTACAACAGTCTCACCTCGTACATAACTACAACCAGTTTGAAGTGCCTGTAGTTTTTTGCTTTGCTTGTACTTTCAATAAACCATTTTCAGATTTTATTAAGGGCTTTCGATGTTCAATTCAATATCATTACATATTAATTTAATATATTATGTAAGTTTATAGTATGAAATTAAGGGAAACAGGAAAACAACATGGCATCATAAGTTGTACAATGCTTTTCCCCTGCCCCTATTACGTTCTTAAAGGTTAATGATGACAGGGATCAGTATAATTTTGTATTGTACGCAATGGAGAAATCCTTTTAATGTAAGGTCAGACTGCCATTATTATTAAGTGTCCGTCTGTCCGTGTGTCTGTTCGCACCAAAACTCAAATACGCTTTTTCAGATTTTCATGAAACTTGAAAAACTCATTTATAATGTCCATGGGAAGAACCCTATTGATATTGAACCAAATTGTTTCAACGGTACAGAGTAATGCCCAATTCAGTGCCTATTTTAATAGATTATATTAGAAAGGCGCCATAGCTCAAATACGCTGTATCGGATTTTCATGCAACTTGGTATACGCATTTATGACGCCCATGAAAAGTACCCTATTGATTTTGAACCTAATCTGTATACCGGTACCGGAGTAACACCCAATTTAGTGTCCATTTTTAAAGGCGCAATAACTCAAATACGCTTTATCAGATTTTTATGAAACTTCGTATACGCATTTATAATGTCCATGGGAAGACGTCTATTTATAATGGATAAAATCGGTTGACCCGTTTCGGAGTAATGCTCAATTTAGATCCTTTGATATTAATATAAAAGAAGTCGCGATAACTCAAATATGCTTTATTGGATTATCCTGAAACTTTGTATACCCATTTATAATGTACATGGGAAGACGTCTACTGATATTGGACCAAATCGGTAGACCGGTACCGGAGTAAAACCCGATTTAGTGTCTATTTTAAAGACGCGGTAACTCAAATACAATTTACTGGATTTTTATGAAACTTGGTATACACATTTATAATGACCATGGAAAGAAGTCTATTGATATTGGATAAAATCGGTTGACCTGTTTAGGAGTAATGCTCAATTTAGTGCCTATTTTATGGTAATAGGCCTACTTGCAAGTGCTCGCGGCTTCGCCCGCGATAATTATTTGAAAAATTAGAAATTAAGAGCATAATAGTTAAATCATTATATTTATTAACACCTAAATCACGTGAATTACATACCACGATTAGATAGCGTCGCCTGGTAAAAGCGATCTCAGATTCGAGTTCCTTGGCCCAGAAAACCCCTGTATAGTGAGTTTCGTCCAAGTCGAACAACGTTTGACCATATTTAGGCCTATATTGATTATCCCTCTTATAATAATAATAATAATAATAATAATAATAATAATCCTCTTCCGGCTTGGAGGTGCATTTTCCGACCCTTCAGTCCACCTATGTATACAAAATTTAAGTTTTCTACGTTCAGTAGATTTCGGTGGGCATCGCAGACAGACAGACAGACAGAAGGAAGACAGACACTTCCTTTTGTTAATGTAGATAGAAGATACGTATTCGAAAGATACGTATTATGGAATGCAAATCTTTTATCATGAGAACATAGTCAATTGTTTTACTGTGATCTTATAAGGCTTTGGCAATTAAAATACAGTTAGCTATGACAAATAACACTATTGCTTTACATGCGCTTATCCAACTAGACCGTTAAACTGACCCAGGTGGCCGAGATGGTAACGTCTTGGCCTCATATTCTGGAGTTCCATGGTTTAAATCTCGAAACCGGCCAATTTTACTTTTTTTTTTTTTGGACTCTGCATATCATAACTGCAATCATAACTGATTAAACAAAAACATACTGGCACTTTGTAACATCAGTTTACCTGATTTTATTAAGTGCCAATATGGTTCTTTATGCGATTGTGTGGGGGACGGGAAATGTCTGTCCGTCCGTCTGTCTATCGGTGTGTCTGTACGCGCTCTAACTCAAATCTGCTTTATCGGGTTTTCATGAAAATTGGTACTCTATACGCATTTATGACGTCCATGGGAAGAACCCTATTTGTATTGGACCAAATTTGTTGACCGGTACCGGAGTAAAACCCAATTTAGTGTCTATTTTAAAGGCGCGATAACTCATCACTTTATCGGATTTTCATGAAACTCGGCATACGCATTTATAATGTCCCTGGGAAGAAGCCCATTGAATTTGAACCAAATCGGTTTACCGGTACCGAAATAAAGAGTATTTAACAGTCACATCTATTAAAATATAATGTTCGTTCTCCGACAATTAGAATCATCTTGATTGGCTCGCGGTCAACCAATACGCGGCCGAGTTCTCATAACTATTGTCCTAGTGTAAACAATTCTGTAAATAGAATTATTGGGCAAAATTACTTATTAAAGAGCATGCTATCATTTCCAATTTAATATAAGGATTAAGTTTTGTAATGATATTAGACGCTACAATATTATTGCAAGGCCCCCATTATACTCGTATTAAACATAACGCAACAAATTGCCAATCGTTTATTGATATTGTTAGCCCACCTTGGTGGATTCATTTTGTCATGACGATGTCAGTGTAAATAAAACATTTAAAACACTTACAAGCCATTGAATATTGATATAATATTGTGTTTCTACCGATATGTATGGCTACCGATATCTGCATTATGTTTTAATATGAGTATTTTTCTTATTCGTTCCTGTGCAGCAATATACCTAATGTAATTCGTGACAGATAGATTTCAGATTGACTTTTTATTCATTCATAACCTTTAAGGCTGCTTTAAACCCGAAACAAACAAGTTAGCGATTTGTATGACTATTACATAATTAATATTATTGTCAGAGCATTTTGTAAAATGTTGACATAGGCTATTTTAAGAATTATTATATCAATGTATACGAATATGAATTAAGGTTAAGAATCAAGCTTTAGACCTTTGTTCTCCCGTAAGCCCAGCTTAATGAATCGATCTGGAGTTTAACTCGGAGCTCTATTACAAAAATAAGTTATTTTCTGCATGGGGCTATCGTAATTGCAATTATCACTGATTAAAAGAAGCATACTGGCACTTTGTTATATCAGTTTACCTGCTTTTATTAATATTATTATTATTATTATTATTATTATTATTTCAGTTCTTTTTCTTGCGAGTTCTCCACCTCGATCTCCACCAATAGACAGATTAGTGTAGAGAACACTTTGCCTTTTGACAAGATGTGAAATCGTGTACAGAGAAATAGGGGAAGGAATGGCTTTTCCTTTTCCTAAGGAAAGGCTTGCTCCAATTTGAGTGATACCAAGATTTTTTTTCCAGTTCTGTTCGGCCTGTGTGTCAAATTTGGTGGAAATCTATTAAAGAAAGCTAGTTTGTTCAGAGATCACATAATAATGGTTGAAAGCGGGTAAATTTAGTAAACATTATTCATATAAAGTTCATTTGTGTAATGAAAACATTACCGATAGGGGTTGTTTGTCGGAATTTTAATGTTGCCTACACTGTGTCCTGGGAACATCACACACACACGTTAGATATCATCTATTCACAAATAAGGGTTCATTTAACACCAAAATACTTTTAGTCCACCAATGAGAAATATGTGCATAACATTTCATGAAAATCGCACCGCTAAAGAAAATCTTCCAAGCACCCCCCCCCCTCCGAGCACTGCAGACCTATCAGTGTACTTCCTAAATTGAACTCTCTTGACTGGATTGTCCACAAGCACACTTATAATGTACTTGAATCATTACAATCTGCTTCACACTCTGACTCTGTTAAATTGATCACCTCGATTTCAGGTGTGCCGCAGGGCTCTGTTTTAAGTCCTTTGCTTTTAACAGTCTTTGCAAATGATATTTATACAGGGCCGACATCATCCCTATGCAGAGGACCTTCAAAGTTAAATACACTTTAGGTCTGACGCAATCAACATCTTTCATAGCCCAATGGCAGTAAATAGTCAACAAAATTTGAACCCAGACAAGACACAAGCCATTCTGATTGGGCAAACATATTGCTGTCCATAAATTTTCATTTGACCTTGAACAATTTCATTATTCCAAACAAGAAAACAGTAAATATCTCGGGGTGTACTTTGACTGTGACATGACCTGGAGTACACAAACGTAAAAAGCACTTTATATTATGCATTCACTAAATAGACTTTACATTTTCCTTCATATTAAACTAAAGCAACCACTAGTGATGCCACACTTGGACTATGTCAGGCTACAACGAGTTGAGATTGCTCGTGTTTGTCACATATTCAACATGTCTCAGGTTATTTTGAGCGACTAAAGGACAGACGCAAACTACACTCCCTAACTCTACTCTATCAAATACTTAATAATTCTACACCTAATTACTTAGTCTAGCGCTTCCCTCACACAATCTCAGAGTAATAATTCATTGCCAACTCCACGCCATCAAACATCCCTGAACTCTGCTCCGACATCAGAGGTGGTCCAAGTTTACAAACATTACACCACGTCTCGTCGTCCAGTCAGGTTACTGTATATTGCACTAGCAATAAGTGTTCACCACCTATACATGGATTTTAATAAAGTATATGATTCAGTTAGCTTTGTACAATATTCTCATTGAGTTTGGGATACCAAAGAAGTTAGTTAGGCTGATCAAAATGTGTCTAAATGAAACCTAGCCTATAGCAGAGTCAGGGTAGGGAAATTTATATCAGGATAGGTTTGCCATTAGAAGCGTCTTGAAGCAAGGAGATGCACTATCGCCTTTACTTTTTAATTTTGCTTTGGAATAATATGCCATTAGGAAAGTTAAGGAAAAGGAGGAAGGCCTAGAATTAAATGGCAGACACCGGACTTCAGCTTATGCAGATGAAGTTTCCTTGTTGGGCGATGACAAACACAGTCGAGAGAAATGCACAAAGTCTTTTCGATGCCTGCAGGAATGTTTGATTGGAAATTAATACAGAAAAAATAAGTATATGGTCATGGAACGTCAAAATAATGCGTTACAAAAAATTTCTGGGAGCAATAGTTAAAGATACAAATGACATTAACATAGAAGTTAAGTCTCGACTGAAATCAGGAAATGCTTGTTTCTATGCAGATCAGAAACCCTTATCTTCACGTCTTCTGTCCAGAAATCTAAAAATAAAAATTCATAAGACAATTGTCCTGCCGGTTGTATTATATGGATGTGAGACATGGTCGCTTACTCTTGAGAAAGAGTTTTCAAAAAGAGGGGGCTTAGGAAAATAGGGGAGATGAAAATGGGACTGGAGAAAACTGCATAACCTGTACTTTCCACCGGATACAGTAAGGGTAATTAAATCACAGAAGATGAAATGGGCTGGACATGTTGCGCGCATGGGGAAGGAAAGACATCTAAAAAATATTGATTGGGAGACCCAAAGTGAAGAGACTAGTTGGAAGACCTAGACATAGGTGGGAGGACAATATTAGGAGAGATTTAAGGGAAGTAGGATTGAGAGGGATGGTTGGATGAAATTAGCAGAGAATAGGGTTGAATGGCGGACTCGGGTAAGCGCAGCAATGAACCTTCGGGTTCCATAAAACGAATAATATTCATTATCATTAGCCATTGAGTAAGTAAGTAAGTAAGTTATCGCCTACATTCACTTTTTCAATAGCTACATTTTTAAATATTTTTGTTAACATTAAACTAATTAAAATTATGTTTATTAATAGCTGCACGAAATCATACATTAATAAACAATTAGCCCATATAAGAAAGATTAATAATGACAAAGCTAATAATCCAGCTTCGAGGTGCATTTCACGATTAGAAAGCGCCGCCCTCAGATTCGAGTTCCATGGCCAAAAAAACCCTCCCAAAGTGAGTTTCGTGTAAATCGATCGATGTTTTCCCGTTTAGGCCTGTATTCATGATCCACCATGTAAAAAAAAATTGAAATCTTAGAGTGCCGTAAAGTTATAAGCAAATTAATCAAGCAGAGATGGCTAAGAAACGATCGGCAATTAGATGCGTTGCAGATATATATATATATATATATATATATATATATATATATATATATATATGTATATGCATTCATGAACCACAGACTATTGTCTCTGTTGGACAATACATGAAAACAATATTATAGGAGAAAAATTCCTTAAAATTCTAGTACTTATTAGTGATTTCTGTGACCGGGCTTCCACTGTTGTTGTAATGCCTCACAGTACTACAAATGACATTAATTGTCTGTCAGTGAGGTAGACCATCAAGGGCAGTCAGTCATAGGAGAGAGGTTTCATCTGGCGCTGTGAAATGAACTCTGGCTTAGCTCAGTTGGTAGAGCGGTGACACGGATAGCCAAAGGTACTTGGTTCAAATCCCAGTGTCAGAGGAATTTTTGTCCTATAATATTATCATTAGATGCGTTATGTTGAAAAGAGCGAGGCCACCTTTCAATTAATTTCACAATTCAACACTGACTACACGAAAACACCAGCTGAAATGTCATATTAGATCAATTGTAAGTCGCTCAAATTGCTTAGATCTGTTAATTTTTGCTTCTATTTAGGTATCAATTTCAGTGTAAGTTATATTTTAATATATACATAGATGTAATTCTCCTTCCTGATAGCCCAGTATTGATCGAGTGAGAGAACCCAGGAGTTTGAAATTGAGCATACTGGATATCCTGGATGACGGGATGGGGAGCTGCATATTAATCCTGGAGAAAAACATTTTACACACAACATTAAAGTAAATACAATTTCAACAAGAAACATCCCATTCATAGGATAAATATTTTCAAAGTTAATGTGTTGATAAGTTCTCTATGCACTTGGGCTAGTTTATTGTAGTTTTCTTCTTTCTAGTGATTTCAAAAACATCTGTTCGTTTAGGAATTGATCATATGTTTTCAAATTGGAAGCACACAAAACTCAGAATTAATTGAACTCTGTTTTATTTTATTTTCGAGGCAAAGGAAAAGGTTAACATTGTTCAGTCAAATAAACTGGTTGCGATATATCTTATGTGAAACACACAACTTCTTCTACTCTTAATATAACACATTATATACAATATAATGTAGCATATTACGGAATTCGTGTAGGAAATCTAAACAAAACCGAGAAAATCGGCAAAAAATAATATATCTTCATATAAAGTGGTTGTAAAAATGAAGAGAAAAACTTTGACATCGCCGTATTGCGAAGAGTGTCGGCCGCGGTGGTCTAGAGGTAGCGTGCCCGCCTCTAGATCCGCAGTGCGCGGGATCAAACCCGGTCGATGGATTTTTCAGGACGTAAAAATCCTGGGCACGGAGTCCTCCGGGAGGGACTTTAAGCTGAGGGTCCCGTGTCGTAGATTTACGGCACGTAAAAGAACTCCAAGCCTAAATTAGAGCCTCTGGACAAAATTTCTCGGCCCTTTCACGTCCAAGAAATACTTAGTTTCCAGAGGGGAGTTGCGAGGCGATGGGCTTACCACCTGTCCCTCTACCCTCTCTCGGAAAATAAGCATATCAAAAATTAGTATAGGTAATGAAACTTCCATTGGAGGCCCCTTTGCCCCACCTGGGGATCATAGGGTACCAGATACAGGTTGCAAAGAGTGCGTTTTCAGTTGTTTCAACCTGATGCAAAGCTTTATTGTTCAAAAAGACTGAGTTTCTACAACCACTGTCTAGCTTTTTTAGAAAAAAAAATAACTTTTCAAATGCAATTTTTTGTTCTTAGTATAAACAAACCAATATAATGCAGAATATAAGTTAAACAAAATATTTAGAGTTAGAAATTAAATTACCTTCATGTGAACTGGAATCTATATTAATAAAAGGAAGTGTGTGTCTTTCCGTCTGTCTGTCTGTCCGCGATGCCCAGCGAAATCTACTGAACGTAGAGATCTGAAATTTTAAACATATATGGACTAAAGGGTGTCCGAATGCACCTCGAAGCCGGAATTTTAATTTTCGCTTTCGTTCGTGAGTTATGAGTGAAAAACGGGCAAAAAAACGTGCATTTTTTTGCGTTTTCGAAGCATCAGTTTTCAGTTATACATTTCAATGTCAAATTGGCTTTGGCTATTTTTGTCATACCTGGGAAATAAAACTTTCGCGATCGCTTGAATGTTGTAAGCCCTAAATATGGTCAAACATTGTTTTATTTGGACGAAACTCACTATACAGGGGTTTTCTGGGCCAAGGAACTCTAATCTGAGGTCGCTTTTGCCAGGCGACGCTATCTAATCGTGGTAAGTAGTTCACGTGATTTAGGTGTTAATAATTATAGTGATTTAACTATTATGCTCTTAATTTTTAATTTTTGAAATAATTATCGCGGGCGAAGCCTCGGGCACATGCTAGTAATGCATAAAGGACAGACACACATATATTCGTTTTTTATGTAGATAGATAACTTGTTTGGAAATTGAAATAATGCATATGTGTATTGATCAAAACAGAATTTCGATTCGGTAGAAGCCAGTTCGTGTGCTTTTATAGGGTTCTGATGCTGACGCATTCCATCTTGTCATTATAGTGACACTGAGAACTCGAATCGATGCTTGGACTGTTCATTTATTTAGTATGCCGTGATCTCACAGCGGGCTGGATACTGAGAAAGTAAGAAAATAAGTATTTACAAAATCCGTTACAGTTTATTCATGGAATAGTCTTATTAAATCCTACTTGAGATTACCTATGTAAATCAAGTAAGGTGGATGACCAAGATTTCTTTAAACGCATTATTTTCATTTACTATCAGTAACATGAGTGAAGTCTCCCACTCCACATTTTAAAAATAATGAATATCCCTTGTAACATAAAATGTTATTAAATATGCAAGAAGCTGTTTGGGCCCCTCTGCCTTTGTGACCTCGAATTTAAGGGGAGCTGTACGGTAGAACTACCCGAAGCCCTGGGTTGCATGTTCAGCTGGGTTTGCAGTTGTTCGCATACATATTGAGTTTTGTTCAGGAGCTTCGAGCTGCTGAATCCCACGGTGGAAAACGGCCTATCGCTCGGCCGCTGCGTCATCCACCAGAAATTGTCTTTGAGATCAACTTACTATGCGAAGTACTATATCAGCAAACTCAACAATTTATGAGAATATTATAGGAGAAAAATTCCTCCGACACTGGGACTTGAACCCAGGACCTTTGGCTATTCGCGCCAACTGAGCTAAGCCGGAGTTCAATTCACAGGGCCGGAAGGAACCTCTCCCTATGACTGATTGCCCTAATGGTCTACCTCACAGACAGACTAGTTATGTCATATGCAGTACTGTGAGGCACACTAAGTAGTGATTTTTGTGACCGGGCTCCCACTGTTATTGAATTGAGCTCCGGCCTAGCTCAGTTGGTAGAGCATTGGCGCGAATAGCCAAAGGTCCTGGGTTCAAGTCCCAGTGCCGGAGGAATTTTTCTCCTATAGTATTCTCATGTAGTGTCCAACAGAGACAATAATCTGTGGTTCATGAATGCTTATATATGTATCAACAATTTAATTTCGTTATAAAATCTTGGGTCCACCGCTGTGGCGCAGGGGATGCGTTCTCCTCTCACCCAGCGGGCCCGGGTTCGATTCCTGGTAGGGACAAGTTACCTGGGTGAGGTTTTTTCCCGGGTTTTTCCTCACTGTGAGACAAATGTCTGGTAACTTTAGGTCCTTGTGGTCCCCGGATATCATCTGGCCGTCATTATCATCTTCATCCCATCCTCGCCTTGTTCTGGGTGAGCGTGTGTGAATGGTGTGTCTCGTCCTATGTGTTCGTGTTGACTCGGAGGTGGCCCGGCATTGGGCTGATCAGTCATCCGGGGAGGCCCTCCATGTCCTTGTCTGGTCAAAAAAGTATGTCTGTGTTGTGATCCATAGTTCATTCCTTTACCGACAGGTCGCGGTGAAATTCCAAGTTGAGTCCCCTGGAGCCAAAAATGATATTTTCAGAAACTGTCTGTATGTTTGAACAGCCTGGCTCCAGAACGGAGAATCGTATGAAAAGACAATTTTGTATTTGGATTAGGTACCTTCGGGGATGTGACACGAAGATTGGCGACGACTTTATCTTACTTTAAAGGGGACTTTACATCAAGAAAATTTCGTTTATGCATGGAGAGCTTATGCGAGGCGTGTCCGGAAAGAAAGTTCCGATCGCCGATTAAGAAAACAAAAACATCAATAGTAAAAAAATATTTATTGCAATATCTACAGAGAATCATTGGCTACTTCTGTACATAGTCGGCACCGTTATCGAGGCATTTATCTCAGCGGTACACCAACAGTTGTAGGCCCCTGTCAAAGGACTCTGGAGCCATGAAATCAACTGCATTCAGCATTTCAGGTCTCTTGTTTTGGATCGCCCTTCTCAGATCTTTCAATGTTTGACAATACCGATCAGCATTTACAGTCTCCTCTCGCGGTAAAATCTCGCACAGGAGGACACCTCGTCGATCCCAGATTTTTCTGACAGAGATTGTCTGCTAGAATTTGATCTTCACAGGTAACCACTATGCCGCCAACTTGTTTCTGGTGTGGCAGGCGACACCTATGCTTTATCCCCTTTCTCTGCGTACCGCTTAGAGGTGTACATATTCTGATTTTAGCTTGCTTGGCTCTTTGAAACTCTGCAACCAGCCACAGCTTTTAACTTGCTTGGGAAGAAAGCAAGCTTATATTGCTATGATGAAATGGAATAATGTCGCTGTGAGTCACAAGCTCTTCATAACCTGATGGGTTTCACAGGACCTAAAGAAACTGCAAGGCCTGGCGGAAAGAACATGAAACTGGGTATAGCAATGCACTGGTAAGTCGTGCAGTTGCGTAGTTGAGGAACTTCAGATGTGTTTAGAGAATTTTACCCTGAAGGAAGCCGAGGAGAAACTAAAATGTGGACAGTTTGAATTAATTATCAATGAACAAAGGTACTAGTCCGGCATGGGAAAATTTTTCAAACATTTTCGAGAAAACCTCAAAAAATCAATAATAACAATAACAATAATAAAAATAATAATTGTGTTAAGACGCTAAAACGATTTTTAATACTTTATCCACCTTTTATTTATCTGCATGGTGAATTTCTTCTACCAGCATGTAGAAAAGCAAGAAAGTATTACCTACACTTAGCAACTACAGTTGTTTAGCTGATAACAATGTCGCAAGCTTATTCAGACTTGCGTGGGTTAAGTTCAGTCCGACCCATCAGGCTTAAAGAAACCTGCCTGCTTCCTAGCTATGACGCTGGCAACTTGCTTGCCTGGCGTGCAAGCGGGTATGGGCAAGCTAAAATCGAGATTTGTACACCTCTACCCGCTATACAGAGTCCTATGACACGGGCCTACAATTGTTGGTATACCGCTAACATAAATGCCTCGATAACGGTGTCGACTGTATAAAGAAGTAGCCAGTAAATCTCTGTAAATTTTGCAATAATTATTTCTTACTTATTAATGTTCTTGTTTTCTTTATCGGCGATCGGAACTACTTTCCAGACACGCCTAGTACTAACAGCTAAAACTTTTATTTGAAACATTTTCCGAAGAAATTCTCTGAAGGGTAGTTATAAGCCGTCCATTCTGAATGCGTGCTCTTTGTCTGTTGTTCTATGATATCAGAATGTGAAGTGAGAAAATGTATTGGCCATGCTTGAAGTAAAGAAAGTTACGTGAATGCATTAATTATATATTATTTAGGTTGTATATCCTTCGAGGATGCAATGCGACATTGTTTTCATTTTTACAACCAATTTACATGAAAGAAATGCCATGTACAATAGTCTATATTGTACCAAGAGGCTAACTTTTATTTGGGCAGAAGTTATATGAGTTTCACGTCAGACTTTTTAATAAGTGTCTAAGTAAGACAATGGGGCTGAATGGATTGTGTTCTTGTACTAAAGCAGACCTCTTGAGTCTGAATAGACTCTCGACAACAAAACATCGGCAAAAGATAATAAGTTGCTGAACAATGAAGGAAAACTTGTGGCGTCCTAGCTATTAAAACTTTCATAAAGAAGCTGGAGTACAGGAGTCGAGACCCGAAGCTTGCTACAACTATTTCTTATGAATTAATGCTGTAATGGAATTAATTTTTCCACCATGTTTACTGTAGGATATGAAGACAATACTGATAGGGCTCAATATCCTATTTATACACTTCGTTATTTATTCACACAGTTCAGTGTTTTACAGAATTGTTACAACTAATAGTTTATACAGAAAAACAAGAAATCAATGGATTATGTTCGGACTGGAAATTAATATTAGACAAACAGAGAGAGGAGAAAAACTATCTACAATCTCTATATATATAAAAGGCTTTGTCCTGACTGACTGAATGAATGACTGACTGACTGACTGACTGAATGACAGGAATCAACGTACAGCCTAAACTATAACAGGTAGAGACTTGGAATTTTGACAGTACCTTCGTTTCATAATGTAGGTGCTCACTAAGAAAGGATTTTGAAAAATTCTGATTTTAAATGCCAAAAATAAATGTTTTTGAGAATACTTAACCCCTTTTTACACAGAATTATCAAAACAAATTCACACAACATATTGTTGCCAGTTGTATCAGATGGGTTTGGATTAAATGAAATGAATGTTTGACAAATTAGAGAAGGTATCATTATAATTCACGTTATCTATATTAATAAAAGGAATTGTCTGTCTGTCCTCGATGCTCAGCGAATTCTACTGAACGCAGAGATCTGAAATTTTAAACATAGGTGGGCTGAAGGGTTGGAAAATGCACTTCGAAGCCGGAATTTTAATTTTAGCTTTTGTTCGTGAGTTATGAGTGAAAAACGGGCAAAAAACGTGAATATTTTGCGTTTTCGAAACATAAGTTTTCAGTTATACATTTCAATGTCAAATCAATTACAGTTGGCTTTGGCTATTTTTGTCATACCTTGAAAATAAAACTTTCGCGATCGCTTGAATGTTGTAAGCCTTAAATATGGCCAAACGTTGTTTTATTTGGACGAATCTCACTATACAGAGGTTTTCTGGGCCAAGAAACTCGAATCTGAGGTCGCTTTTACCAGACGATGCTATCTAATTTAGGTGTTAATAAATATAATGATTTTACTATTATGCTCTTAATTTTTAATTTTTGAAATAATTATCGCGGGCGAAGCCGCGGGCACATGCTAGTACAATATAATAGAATGCATAATACATTAATATATATAATATATTATATGGAGATACGCCGTAGCGTAGTGGTTGAGGCGCTGCGCTACAAACCGGAAGGTCGAGGTTTCGATTCCCGATGAGTTTTTCAATTGGCCTAATCCCTCTGGTGGCACTATGGACCTTGGGTCGACTCAGCCTCCAACAGAAATGAGTTCCAGGCGTAATCCAGGGGGTAAAGGCAGCCGGTGCGTAAGGGTGACAACCTTACCACCTTCACGTGCTGAATGTCTAAAATCTGGGAGCCTCAACTTGCTGGGACCCTCGGGGCACACTTTACTTAATATAATTTCATCATTAACATAAAACTTTGTTCTTTGAATAAAGGAAGAAACTATAGTATAATGATTAATGTACAATATAGAAGTGAGATAACTATTGTCATGCAATTAACATCCTCTAACAATAACTTGGTAATGATTTTTAAAGAAGACTTCAGAGGTTTGACACGTGACGTCAAGAGGGAGTGAGTACCAAAGGTGGTGTGGTTAAGTAGTCTTAATAGCGACTTAATGAACATCAAGTGATGAAGAAGGTAAAGGAAGGAGCTATTGATTAATATTGATCTGCACCACCTCATGCAATAACAATGTGTTTAATTTGGGAACAGCATATTATGAGTTTCCTTCTATAGCAATATATTTATAGTTTTGGGGAAAAGTAAAGTAAAGTGTAAAGTGTTCCCTATTACAGGCCATGGACGCCCAGAGGGTTCCAGGAGGTTGAGGTTCCCAGATTTTTAGACATCGGCACATGAAGGTGGTAAGGTTGTCAGCCTTACGCACTGGCCGCCTTTACCCCCAGGATTGCTCCTGGTACTCATTTCTGTTAGAGGCTGAGTCGACCCCAGGGCCATAGTGCCACCAGAAGGATTAGGCCAATTGAAAAACTCCAACGACCTCATCGGGAATCGAACCCGCGACCTTCCGGTTTGTAGCGCAGCGCCTCAACCACTACGCTACGGCGTACCCCTTTGGGGAAAAGTATGACTCGATAAATGTTGACATAGTAGGTTATTAAGGTCATTTTCTATGCCAACAAATCTGGAATTTTGTACTTCTTCAACGGAAAGATTTTGAAGGAAAGTCTGTTCATAATAGAATCCTCTTTCTTGTGTGAGGATGTGAAAATACGTAATTCATTCTATAGGCCTACACCCCAGTTATCAAATTCTGTCATTACTTTCGAAGTTGATAAACGTAATGATTCTAGAGTTTCACTTGCTGGAATCAAGGTGCAGTCATTAGCACATAAAATGGATGGGCTCAGGCCAAATGTTGTGATAGATGGTTTATGTAAGTCTAATAGCGAGGGACCAGGGATTGAGCCTTGAGGAAGAGCTCTTACTGTTTCTTTAGGTTCTGATAAATATTCATTTCCTCCTTTACTAATTTGAATTGTTTCAGACCTTTCTTGTCTAGAGAGGTTGGGTATGTGGTGTACACAGCTGAAAACCCGGGTTCGATTTCCAAGGGAAGATTTTCCTCTATAATTAGTAGATAATTTTGAAATTTTAAATGGTTGAACTTGGTGGAGGGGGGGGGGTTCAAGCCATTAAAATAAATATTAAATTATTAACTAACGAAGCATTATTCAACTAGAAAAGTATTACCGAAGAACGTATAATTTCTTCAACAAATAAATTTTAATTGCCTGAACGAAGTGAGACCGTACGCCTGTATTTTCGCTTGTTCGACTTTCTTCCAATTTGGCATAAATGTTTCTTCAAGTCATTAAAAACTACCTTTATGTAAGGGTCTTTATTATTTTATTATGTTTCAAGACGAATTGCCGATATTATTTGTTCTTTCTTTTACGCGAAGTCAGCTACAAGTTAGGAATTAGTTTCGACAGGCCTCATGACTTAGTTGTCAGAATCACCTTTATACTCAATGTATAATTCCATGCCGGACTGCAAAGAAAACAGTTAACAGAATGATTCGGCCCACAGATTGTTTCCTCTACTGAACCCTAAAGCTGTAACTTAACATGAAATTAAAATTTTTCTTCCGATCATTTTCCCACATTTTATTTGGAATATAAAACAAACTGCTGTATCCTGGGATACATTATGAATTTAATGGTTAAATGTTTACATTAATGTAACATTTAGTTTTCAGGACAGTGTTTTTCATTGATCCCCTCCATGTTGTCATGAGGAAACTTGAATTTCTAACCCGAGTATTATTATCTTCTCTATATATAAACTAGCGTTTGCCCGCGATAATTATTTCAAAAATAAAAAATTAAGAGCTTAAGAGTAAAATCATATTTATTAACACCTAAATCACGTGAATTACATACCACGATTAGATAGCGTCGCCTGGTAGAAGCGACCACAGATTCGAGTTCCTTGGCCCAGATATCCTCTGTATAGCGAGTTTCGTCCAAATAAAAGAATGTTTGACCATATTTAGGGCTTACAGCATTCAAGCGATCGCGAAAGTATTATTTTCAAGGTATGACAAAAATAGCCAAACCCAACTGTAATTGATTTGACATTGAAATGTGTAACTGAAACTGATGCTTCAAAAACGCAAAAAATGCACGTTTTTTGCCCGTTTTTCACTCATAACTCACGAACGAAAGCGAAAATTAAAATTCCGGCTTCGAGGTGCATTTTCAGATCCTCCAGTCCACCTATGTTTAAAATTTCAAATCGCTGCGTTCAGTAGATTTCGCTGAGCATCGCGGGCAAACAGACAGACAGACACACACTTCCTTTTATTAATATAGATATACTAGCATCTGCCCGCTGCTTCGCCCGCGATAATTATTTCAAAAATTAAAAATTAAGAGCATAATAGTTAAATCATTATATTTATTAACACCTAAATCACGTGGACTACATACCACGATTAGATAGCGTCGCCTGGTAAAAGCGATCTCAGATTCGAGTTCCTTGGCCCAGAAAATCCCTGTATAGTGAGTTTCGTCAAAATCGAACGATGTTGAACCATATTTAGGTCTATGTTGATAATCCCACTTCCGTGTAGGTTGAAAATTTCATATGTCTGCGGGCCTTGACAATCTAAACAAATGAATCGACCAGCGTGGGCTTACAACATTCAAGCGATCGCGATGCTTTTATTTCCACGGTATGACAAAAATAGCCAAAGCCAACTGCAATTGATTTGACATTGAAATGTATTAGGGCAAGATAGGGTGACGCGCCGCACTTTTCTTGAAATTCGTCTACCTTAAAACAGGATTGAATATTTTGAAAACTCTTTTTGAGATTCCAAGCTATGATTTTCCCTGCCTATATTTCAGCAAAGGAAATATTTATAAAATAGTAATTAAACGTGTAAATACAATTACTAAATTGAAAGGCAAAGCGGGAGAGATGCCGCGTTACAGGGTGCTATGCCGCACGCATGGGAGACATTCCGCATTCACAATATTAGTTTAAATTTTACTTCAAAGGCACGTGCAGAACAAAAGAGAACCTATCTACACAATCTCTAAATATTGGCGACTAGCCTTGTTTCATTTTCAGTACCAAATATTCCTTCAGGCCCAAGTGAGGGTTTTCCCAATTTCCTGTGTCCGTGCGCCTACGAATAGTCCTCTTTGGCATATTATAGCAACGTTCGGCTTCCCGAATGGAAATTTCCCCTACCTTAATTCGCCGAACAGCTTCTTGTAGGTCACTGTCACTCCATAGGCCACGATGTTTAGCTCCCTCCCTTTCCC